>OU342695.1:22405000-23605000 GCA_910589285.2 Mythimna ferrago | reverse complement strand
TCTTGATCCTGTATATATAACACTAGCTTTCGCCCGCGGCATTAAATATAGCCTATGTCACTCGGGAAAAAAACACCTTTCTATAGGTGAAAAAATGTTAGCAATTGGACCAGTAGGTACTTCCAGAAATTACCTCTTACAAACAAAAAAACAAACTTTACCTCTTTATAAAATTAATGTAGATTTCATTTAAAAATACCGGCACGGATCTTGAGCGCTAACTTGAAATCGCGCAGACTTGAATGAGAAGTGAAGTATTGGGTCTCTTTAGTGGCATGAAGTGAGACGCGGGAGCTGGGAGTACATCTTTGTAGTTACAGTGACTGGCTCGACGATGTGTACGATGCGCAAATTGATCCTGACTCTTTCGACGAGCGCTCAAGATTCGTGCCGGTATTTGTACCTTTGCCACAATGGAAAATAAAACTGCTTCCATAAAATTTTAGCGATCCAAGTGAATTTGAAGTATCACCTTTGTACAAAGTGTCAAGCCCGGGCTACAAAAATACGCGTAATCAATAACCTAAGCCGAGCGACACCAGGACTCCCGCACGCCGGGACTCCGGGAGACTCCGGGATTCCGGGACTCAATGAGATAAATTAATTCGACGACAATCGAAACGAGCGAAACGTGTGAACTCACCTCATTACTGACTTTTTGTGATTCGTGATTTTCTTCAATTGTAATATTTTGTAATGCGCTGAATTTGGAAAATATTTTATTGTAATATAAAGAAGACTAGGCTTCATTACAATCCTGATTTAAATAGTGTAATCTGGTAAAGAAATATATTTAGAAAGATTTTTAGGGTGTTAACAATACAACGTATACAATATACAAAACTTGAAACATTTGTCTAGTATTTTTATGTAAAGAATCTATGTAAGTACAAAATTTTAAAACTGTATCATGAAAAATCACAAAGTATAAGCTTGTTATATGAGCAACAAAAATACAAAGTCACCGAACCATCCAGGTGACTGAAGGGTTGTTTTGCACTTGAACCCAGCTATTTGCTGGCGCTTAATGCCCGCTATGACCTGCCATGACTTGTATTGTACTTACTTGTAACCTTTTTAAATATTTTTGGAAAAAATATAACATGAGGTAAAAACTATTGGAATCCATTCAGTTACTGATTCTGAACAAATATATTCAGGTTTCGCAATAAGGTTGCAAGTTGCAACCCGTATCTGAACAGTTCTCAGACTGTGGTAACTCTGTCTAACAATCCCATAGCCTTAGCAGGCAACTTATACTCGTATATAAGTATTTTTTTATTTCCCTAAACTTTTTTTTTCTGATGGTGAGGCGCACTAGTTTATTATGAGCCTATTCACTCTAGCCTTGAAGACACCCAAATTATAATCGGACGGGAAGACTGCAGCAGGTATACTGTTCCAGTCCTTCGATGTACGCGGTATAAACGACGAGGCGAAACGCTTAGTCCGGACCGTAGAGGTTTCAACAACGTAAGGGTGAATATTCGCCCTACGTCGGGTTGTCAGATGGTAGAATTGCGATGACGGAATCAAGTCATGTAATTCCTGCGCACACTCTCCAAAATGCATCCTGTAAAACACCGAATGGCGGGCTACCCTACGCCTGACGCCTTATAGAAGACCTCTAAAATTAATTTATGTAATCATATTTCGCATGTCATTCATTTTCTAATTGCGATTAATTCAGTTTCAGTATTAAATTTCCGCGAATTTATGATGAAAATGGCAGATAATAATTAAACAGAATCATATTTTGTGTTCGTCGCTCTTTGATTCCCGAAATTGAACACGAAATTGATGATATTTGATTGAATCGAACTGTTGTCAACTCATCAATTCATGGACTAGTTCAACTAAAGCTGTTTATTATAACTTAGTTAAAATCGCTGGTGAAACAACAGCTGTGATTGCGGATAATTTAATTAGAAAACAAACTGAAACTTCGATATGAAAACAGTTCATGAACAAACATATTTCACTTCATTATAGTAAAAGCCTTTTCGAGAACCCCAACTCGACCACAATACGTCCAAACAACTAAATAAGTTACATTTTACATCTCTCTAATTTACTGTCCCTAATATTCCCTTTGCGAATATCTTTACTAAAGTGATGATCAAAGAAAAAAACATAAAAAAAACCTAACAATATTTTTCGCTACAGGCAAATAAAAATGCTATGAATTCGTAAACGACACACAAATTATATTTTATTTATAAAGTAAAAAGTACAATGGCGGCCGAAAAAAACGGGACACAGAAATAATCCGAAAGAAGTCCTATGAATAATGAAACGGCATTCAGGGGCTCTGACGTCACGACCTGTGTTGCCAGCCTCGGTATGACATAGTGGCCTCACAATTTATACGGACCTTTATATGAATGTTTCCATATCTGCTTTAGGACTAAACTTTTATTCTTGGCTGAATTGTAGCCGACCCAATTCAGCCAGAAAATAAGTTTTATTTACTGACTAGCTTCTGCAAGTGGGTTTACCCGTGTGAAAGTATGAAATTATCCCAAGGAAACATAGTCCGGAGATAAAAAACATCCTACGTGCTATTTGAGGACATGAATTGAATGTGCTACCCATGTGCTAAATTTCATCTACATCCGTTTAGTCCTTTAAGCATAAAGGAATAACCAACAATCGTATACACACAAAGTTCCGCCTTTTTAATACGTGTTATTTATTAACACTTTATGTATTACAAAACAAAGGTTTAAAAATGTCTGAGACAAGTCCAATGCCTTAGAGTTTAGACAATCTCTACCAGTCAACCAATGCTGATGGAGAGTCATTGAACCTCTCATCTGATGGAAAGGGGTGACGTGGTCGACGATGGCGCACTCTTGCCTAAAAGTAACCTATTCACTCTTGATTTAAGGACCCCCAGGCTGTAGCTATCAGGAAACACAGACTTTGGTAGGGAATTCCACTCCTTAACTGGTTTATTAGATGACTGTGATATTTGTGTAGCAGATGATTCCGCAACTCCCGATTAATGCGTACTACCAGATGGCTATATTGAAGCAAGTGAAATTATTTGCTGAGGACGACGTCGGGCGTCATTAGCGACGCCATCAACATCTGAACGAACTGTCGTTTAAACTGTGTCAAATTAACGCTGAGCCTTTATTTCTGGATTATTAGTAATTATTAATTAAGCCCATATCATATCTTACACAGCATTTCAGTTGTATAACGAATCAAAGACATACATCGATTTTTAACCGACATCAAAAAGAAGAAGTTTATTATGTTTGGCTGCATGTATTTTTTGTTTTAGTTCTCTTTTAGATTTCGTTATTATCTTACCTCCTGAAATGATAGTTTTTTCTCACCTGATGAAACCCGACGATGTGTTCGACAATGGCGCACGATTGCATTTTCACTCTTGACTTAAGTGTGCCCAGGTTGTTAGCTATTAGTAAATACTGACTCTGGCAGGAAATTCCACACAACAAATGTGTTCCCAAAATGTTTTGTTAATTGGTGTTGTAAAGAAAAAATCTTGAATAATTACTCGACTAGTCCGTACCTATATACGGATTTTTTTAATACTGATAAATATGTAAATGCAGCAAAATAGTCAAAAAAATCGTGGTTCTATTTATTACGATTGTGCTTTCTGTGAGCCACATGACACAGCGTGTAGCCTCCGGGCTCAGGGGATAGGAAAGCCCGGGCTTTGGCGCCACTGGCCCGGCTGACGCGGAGTTAGTCTGACGTGGGCTTTATTTAGCCAGAGGTACACAACAGTATGCACAGTTCTACAATTAAATTTCATTTAATATGAAGCCAAGCATTTTCTAAAACTGTTTGTGAAATAAAATTTTATTTTAAAGGGTAAGATTAATGAAAAATGAGTCCGTTCCATCATCGGACCACAAGACGTACGGCGATGCGCCATCGGTACAGTGGTACCGGTGAGCATCCCACCATTTCAACACATTCATTATGCGTACAGCTAAGGATTGGATTTCCATGCCGGAGTCTGTGTTTCCTGATAGCTACAACTTAGGGGTCTTTAAGTCAAGAGTGAATAGGTTGCTTCTAGGCAAGTGTGCTCCATCGTTGGCCACACCATCGCTTTCCATGAAGTGAGATAGTGGTCAAACGCGAGCCTATCCATAATAACAAAAAAAAACTTACTCTACCTTTATTCCTTTAACCTTTATTCTTTATTGTACACAAACAATTTTTTACAAACAACAACAACAAAGCCAGCCTTTCGGTGTTTTACTGATTGCGTTTTGGAGAGTGTGCGCAAGAATTGCATGACTTGATTCCGCCATCTCATTTCTATCATCGGACAAACCGACGCACGGCAAGTATCCAACCTTACGTTGTTGAAACATCTACGGACCGGACTAAGCGTTTCGCCTCGTCATTTATACCGCGTACATCAAAGGACTGGAATAGTTTGCCTGCTGCGGTCTTCCCGCCTAATTATAATTTGGGTGTCTTCAAGGCTAGAGTGAATAGGCTCTTAAAAAACTAGTGCGCCTCACCATCAACGATTGCATCACTGCTTACCGTCAGGCGGGATCGCAGTCAAGTACTAGATTATAAAGAAAAAAAAAAAACAAAATAGGACATTTGATGTACATAGGCGAGCTTAACCCGCAACTGGGTTTTCTTACAGCAAACTATGTGGATGAAAATGAAATTTTGCATTTAAGGAACCTTGAAAATGTACAACAAAAGAAAAAAAAAACATATAAATTGAATTTAACGTAAGACTAAAAATATATTAAACAGACATATACAGCACACTATACATAAACATAATATATATAATAAATAACGAAATAATAACTACTTTCACAAAAGCGCAAAGCAGCATAGCAGTATATTCAGAATTTAAAAAGAAGAAAAGGTATTCCAACACCCAAACAAAACATTTTTCATCTTCAACAAAATACGATTCAGACTTACTATCGAGTTTTACAATGCCGCTGAAAATCGTGGCGTCCCCGGACGGTTCAGCCCTCTCCAACCTTACCATTTCCGAGTGCTCCCGAGTCCTCCCGACGATGGCCGATTTTTCGATCTCCATTTATACAGGTTTATTATTGTTAACTGAGGTTTACAGCGGACGAGGCGGCCGGTAGCCTGTTTAATCATTGTTATTGAATTATAATTACTGTGTTTCCGGTCGAACGGTGGTAGTAAATATTTGAGGTAGTCGGTGTGGGGCGGTAATATTTATGTACGTCGTATGTTATGTTACCGAGGCGTGTCGTGAAACTTCAATAGTACCCAAATTAATCATACTTTCGACTGTGTAGGCAGGTACCTACTTTATCAACGCGTTTGTGACTTGATCGGTTGTAGAAACGTCAATGCCTTTTGCGTTTTGTTAATTGAAGTAACAGATTTATTTACTGTAAGTAGAGTGTTTTACTTTCAAGCACTCCGCATAATAATAAAACAAAATCGAAGTATTATCAAGTGAAAAGCGAAATCAAAACATCCAATGATTACAAATCACAAACATTTAACAGAGCAGCTAATCCGGGCTTGCTAAAGAATATCACCAGCAATTGCCATGGAAATACAGTGCCGAGCCCTCGATTAATTGACGTCGTAATAAGCTGTCCATTGCCATCGAGCGCAGACATCCGCGATATAAATGAGAGATTCGACGATTCAGATTTAAAATCCGTCGGAGCGCTTTCGCATACAAATTATTTTGCAATGCAGTGTACGAGGGTACACGTATCGTGAGTTCATTTGTCACTATTGTCGGGATGTGCAAGTATGCTGGAGGTTCCGATGAAAAAATATACTTTTTTATTTCAGTATTATTTTCAGGCAACATTTATATAAAATGTTTTCATTACAGTGTTTAAAATATGACATGGATTTGCCCAGTAATTACTTTAAATGTTGAACTGTATTAATTATGCCTGAATATATTTAATCTTTAGCTGTTAATATTATGAAAATGTATGTGCATATGATTTTTTGTTATTGATTATAGTGTAATATGAATAAAATCGTTGGCTACGTCACTTGTCACTTAGGGTTCAGCAGAAGACCAAAATATTGCTGAAGCAAATAAACAACTTACAACTTGAAACCTTTTTTTTTCATTTGTATTACCTTACAGTTATCTGGTGACTGTTGCCATATCACGACTATTTCTTTCTTTCTTTTATTACCCATTTAAACATTGTGTGCATCAGTAGTAGTTAGCATATTAACATCATCTCATTTCAAATGTGGTGAGACAGAGCATGGGTTCCGCTGTAAGTTTTTTATTAATTAAACTAGATTTTACTGAGGCAGACCATATCACAACTAAACCCTTTTCTTGACTACTGTTGTCAAAAAACAAATCCATCTAGAACTCGCTGCCAATCACGCTACAAACAGCGCTATTTCTATCACAAAATTTAAAAGCTGCCTGAAATGGAACCTGTAAAATAATTGTAGTATAAATAATAAATAGTCCGCATTTGTCGGGCGGCCAGTCCTCGTAAATAATACCTCAGCCGGGATTGAACTGCCAGCCCGAGCGATATACGTGTCATTTGTGACGACATTTAATTCACTTTTCCTATAAAACTTTTTGCGGCATACTGGCAATGATTTTTATTTTTGATACGAATGGATTTTACGTTGTTGCGTTAGTTTTAGTGTTATTTTTTATTTTTTTTATTTTAGGGAAAAAATCTGTTTGCGACAAAACTAAATGTTATTTTTTGTTGGTGAGGCGCATTAGTTGATTAAGAGCCTATAACTCTAGCCTTGAAGACACTTAACGTTATTCTCGCTTTCTTTGATAAGATTTGACATCGACTTATTTTTTTGGGTGGGATATCTTCAAAAATGTTCTTCCACTGTGCGTGGTGAGAGAAAACGAATGTTTGATTTGATTTTACAGACTAAAACCCATTCGTGTTGCTGAATCTTTCAAAAGTCCTACAAAAGAGGCCTGAAGTCAATACAAATTAAAACATTTTCAGTTCATAAAAATAGGAATATTTATTAATAGTAGTGGTTAAACCATTGCAAACTTCGGTCCATCCCACCCCAGGCTCACTGCATGTAGAGCACACCGATACTCTAAAACTTCTCAGAGCCGGCTGATACCCTCACTACGTCACAACACATGTAATGATTGTCAACACTTGTCCCTCCTATGTTACCCACGCGACCTACATATATGATTGTGGGACTGCCTCCCCGCGATTAACACTCAAATATTGAATCCTTGAATCCTGCTGACTACTTACTGTCATAAGGAATGCGATAAACTGTTTCTTGTCGGATATCTTCTCAAACGCAACCTAAAGTATCTGGCCGTAACCGCGACGCCCCTACAGGAGACACCTAGCGCGTTGGAAGTCCTGTGATCCCTGGTTATCGTAGGCCCGGGCTTGCGGACCACGAGCAATGGGTAGCTCACTGTCCGGGAGTCCGGTAAAAACCGAGCCCTAGTCGTCGCCGGCGCGTATTTAACACGCTTTCTCACTCCCCTAGAGCGGGAGAAGTCATTAAATGATATCCCACCTAAAAAAAAAGTATCTGCCAAGTTACATTTTTGAAAACTTTTTAAACTTCAGCCTGATTTCATAATTCTGGGGCAGAAAATTAGAAAATAATTAGCTTTTCTTTTGGGAAAGAACATGTGTCGTCTATAATTTCTACAAAAAATAGTAGGTAACAGCATTTTTACGAGATAATTACACGGTGATCGATAGCCAGGCACATCGTTTGTAAGTGTGGTGTGCGTAAGTCAATATTTGCTTGACCCTCGTTCTATTAAAAGTACACTGTTTGGTTATGCCTTGTTGATTATTTACAACTTCATCATCATCATCAATATTTCAGACGTCCATTGTTGGACATAGACTTACCCCAAGCGTCGCCACAACGACCGGTTCTGTACGTCTCGCACCTATCGGGTTCCCGCGACCCTCACCAGGTCATCAGTCCACTTTGTGGGAGACCTTCAAACGCTGCGTCTTTCGATACGTGGTCGCCACTTCAGAACCTTTCGTCCCCATCGACTATCTGTATAACTATAAATTTAACCCGTCCTTCGTCGGCCATTTTACATTCACCAAATTAACATTCACTACAATAAGTTTCCTTTTATTTCCTCGTTCTCGTCTCGTCCTCGTTTTGAATGCAATCACCGAAATTAGGAATGCTCAGTCCGTAAAGGGGTGCGCCAGTGTTGTTGTCGCCTGCAACCCGGTTGCACCTCCCCCCCTCTACCCCCCACATCTAATTAACTTGTTCGTAACGCTGTCTTTTTTAGCGCCATCCCCTTTCGCTATCACATTCAATTAAAAAGCCTTTGTTTTTTTCAAGGCAATGGGGTTTATGTTCTTCAGGTAATTTTTTAGTAGTTTTTTTTTTGGGAAATCATCCAATGACATCTCCCGCTCTTGGTCGGTGCGCGAGGGCGTGCCAGACTTTTACTGACCAAAACCCACTAGTTCCTTCGTTGCGTTTCATTCTAGGGCCGGGTTTTCCATTGAGAAGCGAACCCATGGCCCCAGAAGGTTTCGACCCTACTGGGCCCCTACGGTTTGCTGACATCTCCTTAAGTCGCGAGTGGAACACTACTCGCAGTCGACCACTTGGGCTTGGTCTAGATGGTTACCGAACGGTCGGACGGCAAGCTACCCATTGCTCGACGTTCGCAAGCCCGCGCCTGCGGTGGCCGGAAATCGGGACCGGCATCCCGGCGGCGGCTGTGCCCTCGCGCTGCGGCCATCTTTTGCTAGCATTACCTATTGCTTAGCAGAAGGAGGCTTCCGCCTGCCGCTCCTCGCTTTAGACCATGGTTGGCCTGTACCAAGGCCCGGCGCCAATATTTATTGGTAGATGAAGATGAGGAAGATCGATTTGTTGGCGTGTGTCTTCCTCATCTTGACGTTTACTTGGCTACTTGCCGGAGGCTGTTCATGTACAGATAGGTATGTAAATATAAAACGGGTAGTATAATATAGTAACAATGTTCATTCCACTTTAACATTCATCTGCCTTCTCGACCTGTTACCAAAGTTACGGAGAAAACATGTCGGGTTCAAGAAACGCCTGTTACCTGATGAACTCTCTAAGCTACAACTCTACAAGGTCACTTAACTTACAAGCTTCTCTATTATGAATAACATTTCAGCCAACAGAATTTTTGATTACTTTAAAAGGTCTGTTCAAGGAAAAATAAACATTTTGATGAGAGAGATTTCCACTTTTACCTTAATACCTAATCAAACATAAAGCGAACGTGTTCTTTCTCAATCAAGCCGCCTTTTCTAAGGGTTTAATTAACTAAAAGCGCGGTATCGCTAATTGTGATTCGGTAATTAAACCATAGCGCGAGCTTTTTACAATCTCTCGGCTTTCAGCACTCGGCCACTGAATAAAACAAACAGAAGATCGACTTATCTAACGGAATGTTAATATCGTAAAGTTTTGATCATGCATGCGAGATATCTACGCACGCGTATCCCCCACAAATGGACATTTCATATAAGTATTTATTGTAATGCGCGGCATAGGCACGCGAGACGCGTTATTTTGCCTTTTAAATTTTCTGCATGCAGGCTCACCCTGCATGCGGCATGAAATCCGTACGATATTAAAAACACCCTTACTGTCCCCGCACACGGGCTACAAAAAAACGCCGCTTCAAGCTTCATTTTGAGGCGGCCTTTTTTTGTGGCTCGTGTGCGGCGGTGCCGCACAAAAAAAACGCGTGATGCGGCTTCAAGCATCTCCGGACACAAGAGGTGTCGCGCGTTTCAGCTGTATTTTACGACCTAAACTGAACTGTAAAAGGGATGGAGCTTAATAGGGTGTATAGCTCCGTCCCTCTTTCTCGCTCGCACGCTTAACATTTTACCACGTCGCGTCGTGGTGAGGTCCCTGTACTTGAATCATGTGTTTTCGATAGTTGTATCGAGTTGACCTTCTGTACTCATATCTACTTTGTTCCTCGGCGACCATTCCGGCCCGGCTTACCAATACACTTCAATTTTAGGGTTAATAGGGCTGTTGTGGCACTAAATATTTCGACCTTTTTGCTGATGAGTTTTTGCGAAGTAATTAAACAATTAGGTTAAAGCCTTAATTTGTTATTTGCGGACATCTTCAATTATCTTCACGTCATGTTGCTCAGAAAAGGACAGACTATTCTTCAACGTCTTGATTAATCTTCGTCTAAATTAGGTATCTAGTTTTCCCATCTGCAAACATCTGATAACTTGCCAGCTAATATGGTCTCAGTATTCCGTTTATTTTACTTAATTAGGCAAATGATATAACCAGCGGCGAAGGGGACTCCTTTGATGTCAGTTGAGGAACCTTTTCTACTTAATAATTGGTGTTATACCGACATTGTCGACTGTGTCAAGCCGGCTTTTTATTTCATCTTAATATTGTTGTTGTCAAAGGAATCGTGTCGCAGATGTGGATACACGTTGCGTGTTACAATTGCCAATTATGTTTGTGTAGAGGGCGGAGAGTTTTCTTGTTTGTTTTCTTTGTATCGGCTGGCAACACCTTGTGGGAAGTGTGATTTCTTGTTCGGTCCCTCTTTAGTCCTTTTCTTGAGTGGTTTATAAAGACTAGGAGATTACTTTTTTTTGCGTAGCAAGCCACTTTTATCAGTAGTACTCGGTGTATGCGCTGCTGGGTGGCACACGCATCTTAGATGTTAGTTTGAAATGATAGCCACTGATAGCTAAAGAAGATCTGATTTATTGCGTAATCTTAATTACCATCTAACTTATGTTATACTAGCTTTTGCTCACGGCTTCACCCGCGTACATAAAATATAGCCAATGTCACTCAAGAGTAAAGCAGCTTTCTTTCTGTGAAAAAATTTTAGCAATCGGACCAGTCCTTCTTGCCAAGTTACAACCGTTTCTCTTGCGTCGAAAGCCTTGACGAAGACGAAAGACTGAGTGTTGAGATGACGTCATTCCCGTACATTTGAAGTTTTATTTTAGAGTTGACGATTGCAGATTATCAACTTGGCTAGGGGTACAGTACTTTCATAGATCCTACAAACAAAAAACTGGGCAAGTGCGAGTCGGACTTGCGCACTGAGGGTTCCGTGCAAACTACAATTATTCCCGAATGGAGTCTCAAAGATTTTTCCGAATTGCATTTTTTTTGTGACGTAGGTAACAACGAATTTACGTTTTCACATTTTTCCTATACCTTTGCTATAAGACCTTGCTTTGTGCCAAATTTCAGGATTCTGGGTTAACGGTTAACTCTGAAAGATCGAAAGAAAATTCATAGGGTATATATACCCTATGAATTTCGTATAGTATCAAAATATACGTTTTTTGCGACATAAACGGCCATATCTGTTTTATTCGTTAATTTAAAAGTTTGATTTTTTCACAGCTTGAAGGGACCGCAAACCTGAGTATACGGTTTTAATTTCAACTCGATACTTCTACGCGTTCTCAAGATAAAGGGTCTTGACAGACAGACAGACAGACAGACGGACGGACAACAAAGTGATCCTTTCCGTTTTAAGTTTTCCTTCCTTCCGAAGGGTTCCGTTTTTTCTTTTGAGGTACGGAACCCTAAAAACATACAAACAAAAAAACAAACTTTACTTCGTTGTAATATTGGTGTTGATGAATATAGCGTGAATGATCGCTAATTAGTAGCAGCCGTCCGTGGATGCTAATTGTGTACAGTCACTGTACTACATAATTCGAGTAAGGTGCTGAACTGTAATACGCGAGGGTTATATATGACACATGACTCGTACATTCAGTTATTTCAAGCAAACATAGAGATATATGTTCAGAAATAAAATGTCAAAAAAAAGCAAAACTCAGATAAAAGTTTACAGTTCCATGATTCAATAAAAAAACATTTAAAAACATAAAAACTGTTCTAAATCCCGGCACCACAGTGTCGCGGCGCGTATTTCACAGCTGTTGCAGTTTCCCCGAGGGTTTTTTTATCTCGTATGAATTGTTGTAACGCCATCGCCATGGTATTTTTTACTGATAAAGTTACGCACGTATACCTATGCTTATGCTTGTGTGGCTTTAGATATTGTAACCTGCACCGAACGAATGAAATAAAGATGTAGTTGTCGCCAGTCATTTGTCTTTTACTAGCTTGTTCAATTTCAAACAGGTTTACTTGGGGCTGTTGCTGTCTTTATTTTAAGATGGCGGCGTTACAGCCTAACTTCACCCACTGCTGAGAACAGGCCTAGCATATAATACAAGTACATCATTTTTGTCTGTTAAGTCTATTATAACTACTGTAGCACTTAACGCCAAGCAAAACTTTCCATGCCCATGCACAGTGAGCAAAGCCTTGTATATTCATAGAAAAAAAAATATACCTCTTAAAAATAGAGGAGCTTTAGTCGGGTGCAATGGACCCCCCTGGCCAAAAAGTGATCAATAAGCGGCCAGTTCGGGTTAACCCTCTGACGGCCACTAATAGCGGCCTGTTGACGGGTCGATTAGACCTCGTTAAATGAAGATTTCAGGCTCACTGGCTTCGAGCGAGCCGTCGTATTTTTTTAAAGCCTCTAACAATGTGGGAAGCGCTGTAAAATGATTTCGTGCGAAACGGTTTATTTTATGTCAGTCGCACCTGGCTGGCAGAAAATTCAATTATAATAAAAATGATTTATTTTATAACTCATTGAAAACTGCTTTATATGAATTTTATTGAAATTGCTCCAATCAGATATGTCTGATTATAATAATATTACAATTTAGGATTGCCACTTAATCTCTGAATTGGTAAAGCACGAGACATGCGTTGTGCGAAAGAGAACAACGAACGCAGAGAAGGAACAAGAGTGGAGTCAGTAAAAGACTGACACGCTCTCACGCTGAAAGAGAAGAGCGGGAGAAGTTATGGGATGATTTCCAGCCTAAAAAAAGGAGACATATACAGAATATAAAAATTAAATCTGATATTTCACTTCTTTCTATAGACATTTATAAGAATAAATAATAACATATTGCTGACCTTATTACCAATATATTAGTATCTATGTACAGTTTATGTATTGCTATGTGTATTATTTCTATTTCAGCGAACATTACCGGTTTCCCGGTGTCTCACACGAGCGCCCCGCTCTTGCACTTGAGGGCTCTGTTGAAAGGTTCGATGCTTGAGTCATGCAAATAACTGAGGGTTTGTCGTTCAATCTGGAGAATAAAATATGTCAGCTAGAAATGACAAAAGTCATATTCTATTCTTCTAACGATTGAATAATTTGCAATAAATAACTGATTGAATCATAAGTAACAAAAAATAAATATTTTTTTAGCTTATTAAAAATAATAGATATTTAACAGATTTTGAGAGCGTTTGGTTTTTTATTTAACACCAAAAATAACAATATAACAAACCAATGATTTGACTTTTAAAGCTAATTAAAAATCATTTCATAAAGCTATATTTATCTTATTCATTTCCATCTTTCGAATCATACCGTATCTAAAAAAAAAACTTAAAAAACCACGTATCTACTGCACAGTGGGTTCACTAGTCTGACCGCCTGGACAAAGTTGTGTAGTTACAAATGCGACGATAATGTTCCGAGCGTTGCCAAGTTGGTAATGATAATGATGACTTCGTGCTTGTGTCGTTTATGTGTTTACCAATAGTTACATTCATTAATATCTATTGAGATATTGATAACATGCCCATATTTCCCAAAGGGATAGGCTGAATAGTAACTGAAACCATTGATGGGGCTCAGTGTTATGACATTAATGTTATATGGAGCGAAACGATCGTCATTAATTTAGAAGCATTGATCGAACTCTGGGTTTTACGCTTAACTTGGTGGCATGGTTGTCGCAGTGGTTCAGCGATTGGCTGCTACGTTACGTGTCTCTGGTTCGACTTTCGCACGTAACAAATATTTGTATGGGTTATAGACAGTGGTTTCTAGCCTGAGAGTCTTGTGTATGTGAGTATTCACATTTCTGGATGCACGATACAGGAGTAATTTCTAAAAGATATTAGAAGAAAAAAACTGCGACACTTGCAAACACCAGTTTTATGGGAGATTGATGCAGTATTGTATTATTTTTATGGCGTTCGGCGTAGATTCTTATCTAGTCAGTAATTCTTATTACTTAACTGCCTGCCGCCTCCTGGTCTAGATATGACAGTTAATTTAAATGCAATATACTTATTGTTAAGTGGACCTATTTTAAAGCACCTGTGTCCTAATAATATTACCAAGACTTAAATAGTCCCAGGTGGTCGTAAAACTGCACGCTAACCCGTTGTCACCCTCAATAATCCTATACGATGTGTAGGTAAATTAAATGACGCGGTCAAAGTAACCAGCGTACGGAGCTGCCGCACAGTGTGCCGCGCGCTCGCTCCTGGACAAAGTTTAGTTGTAAACTAAAGCTAAACGACCGCGGCGTCCCCTTGCGTAGTGTAATTAATTTTGTTTTACGTTGTCGTGTCGTATCACTGGGCTTTTTAGTAGGTGAGCTGTTGAAATGTCGGTGAAGATGGGATATCTTGTAAGATGAATGGATCTAGTTCGTGTGTAGTTAAATTGTTAATATGTGTCGAACTATTAAAATTGGGGAGGCATTATAATTATTGTTGGTAACGTAATAATGTCATGATCATCATCTTATCAGCCAAAAGACGTCCACTGTTGGACGTAAGCGTCCCCCAAGCGTCGCCACAACGACCGGTCCTGTGCGTCATGATCAACTAAATGTTAGTTTTTACAAAATATACTTATGTTTGTTCTAATTTCAATTTATAATCAGACTACTAAGACATTTTTAAGAAAAATTTGTAGAAGATACAATTAAATTAATCTCAAAAATTTATATTGTAAACATAAATCATTGTCTTCTGTCGTAAATTAAGGTGATTGAACATTAATTTATTAATCATTTACTTCACACGGTTTTTAGTGATCACATAAAATATGGTCGTTACAATTGAAAATAAACATTTGTTGGGTACTAACCGAATTGTGACTTTACGTCCACCGCAGTAATGCGACGTCGTGAAAAGTTTTACTGCGTCATAAGAAGTAAGTCCGGGGCGTAAACTTGTATTATTGTTATTTTATTCGTATTCACTTATGTTTTAACGAGAGAAGAGGCTGTAATTTATCGCAGCATTGGTCTTTGGTACCGGCTGGGAAATTGAAACCTTTTGTAGGGACTATTCGGATAAGAGATAATACCAACATTAATTTGATGGCGTTGCTAGTACCTATGCCTGCTTAAGTTTTTTTGTATTCTTTATTATATCGTCGTAATGTCACACATCATTTAATTTTTTATCAATGTCATATTGTTGTGAAACTATCTCTCTTAGTAAAGTCTGCCCGTTTGTTACGTTATCACGGAGTTTTTTATGTCGTATCTTCTTCTATTCAGCTGTTATTTCACGAAGTCAAAATTGCGCGTAAAAGCTCGTATTCAGTTTACTCTTCTCATCGAGTCGATGGTAAAGTCCTCATATTTTTTTTTTATTGATAGTTTTGTGTTTGACCTCTATCTCACCTGATGGTAAGCGATGATATGGTCGACGATGGAGCACGCTTGCCTAGAAGTAACCTATTCACTCATGACTTAAAGATCCCTAGGTTTGCGTAACTTTAACTGCAGCATCGGTGATACTCACTAAGTCCCCTAAAGTGCAGGTGTATGGGCACTTGAGGTATTCTAACGTGTGCCTCATGTTCTGAACAGGGGTGCCGTACTCATACAGTATCCCCTCAATGGCTGAATAAAACCCCATTTAGCAAAGTTGTATTTGCAGCCTACCTGGGTGTGCCACTGATTTATTGCTTTCTATATAGGCTACTTCAATTCCCGTCCAGGTGGTAGATATTCCCTGGGGTTTTAAGAAGTTGGATAGCGGCAGGTGATGTTCTTCCCAAAGCTTGATTCTTTCTTTAGGTGGTGGGTCTTGGATGACTTGTGTGCGTACGAAGGAAGCTCTTTTGACTCTTAATTGATTAAACCCCAAGCAAACGCCAGCGTTCGCTCTCTCATTGTCTTTCTATTGTGTCTCTAGTTACGATATTCAAAAGGTTAAGCTTACTCGAGACTGCTTTGTTTTCGAAGAGGAGATCGGATGCTTGGTTTTTCTTTTCAAACACGCATGCAATATTTCTACGTACAACTGGTGGTGCAATACCATACAATGGCTAGAGCTTATTAATTTAGGTCAGTTTAAGGCATCCCGTGACGTATTTCATTGTTAAGATCGGTACTACTAGGCACGTGAAATCGCTAGCAGAGAAGCATAAGGAATTAAGGACTTGTCAGTTGCATGAAAAACATCGGGTGCTGCTGACCTATAGGTAACAAAAATTTTGAAATCACAAATCATATCAGACTTGATAAAAGGAAACCATTAGACTCACTGCAATAACGTCCAAAACGTGAAACTAACTTTATTCCGCACACGATTTCAAATCCCACTGCAAACTGCGAACGAAATATCAAACTGACACAGTATTCCACTTGGCATCACGTAACGACCTTAGTGCGACACTATTTGACTCAGTGTGCATCTCATTTGCACAGAATTTTGGCCAGGAAGCTCGCGCGTAGCACTGGGGACTGACTTTTTTTTAAAGGTTTTGCTTTTATTTCAGTATGAAGTTACTCTTATGTTACAGATTTTGGAATGACTATTTTTCAATGTTCGACTGGCCTGTTGGTCTGGTGGCCCTGACTGCTATGCCGCAGGTCGTGGGTTCGATTCCCACCCAGGACAAAAGTTTGTGTGATGAGCATGATCATTTGTTCTGAGTCTGGGTGTAATTTATCTATAATATGAATGTATTTAGAAATATATAAATATGTTTATCAGTTGTCTAGTGCTCATAACACAAGCTCTGCTTAGTTTGGGACGAGACGGCGTTGTGTGATAGTTGTGGAATACGATATAAAAAAAAAATGTTGAATATAAGATTTTTTTTCCATTTTTTTTTTAAACTTCAGCGCGTTTGGCGAATATTTCGTCTTTGTAATATTATAAAGACGAAATATTTTTTTTTATTTTTTTTTTCTTACATCTATGGTACTAATGTATAAACTCAAAAACTACTGGCCCGATTTCGTTTTTTTTTATTCTTTGTCTAGTAGAATCCTAATTTATCACTAAGTGACATACAGCTATATATTTTCTACTTTCACGTGGGCGAATTCGTATGTTTGTTTTCTTACTAAACAAATATCTAAGTAAACAAAGTGGAAAAATATGACAGAATCTGTCCAAAAATAATATTTTAATCACCCGAAGTGTTTCGCTAAGTTGACATGAAAGACGGTGGTCCTCGAGTAATACATCTTCATTATAATATTCACATTTCTAACTCAACACATCAGCTCATTTTCAACTCAACTCACCCTCTTTTCACAACCATTCAAAATCAAGCCTTATTGCTCACAAAGTAGAGTTGATATCTAAATAAGGTTTGAGTTTCAAATGCATGATATTTAATTCATAAACGTCATACCTACATTGGCCGGAGATTCTAATGTTTATGTTTGTGTTTAGATATTATTTGTGACTTTGTGAGCTTCGTGTGTTGTGTTGAACTAACTGTTCCATGGAACATGGTTGCGCTATCGAGCTGTAATTGAAAGAAAACAACAGCTTTGAGCTTGGAAACTTTGAGATGGTGAATAAATTGCGTATAAGATAATTAAGGAAATTAATTCGATATTTATAAAGGCGAAAGTATATATTATGTATGTTATTTTTTCACACTCAAAGGACTGAACGGAATGGAATAAAATTTGGCACACGGATAGTCTACCCGTGAGGCAAATGTCTTCGAATAGCACATAGGAAAAAAATATAGTCAAAGTCAAAGCATTTATATCAAATAGACCATTTGCAGGCACTTTTGAATAATCAAATGTCAGTCAGTCCAAGAAAAGTGAAGCTAAATTGCACGTTCCAAAGCGTAGATCTCTATTGAGAAGAACGTATATACTTTACGTTATGTGCCCTTGGGACAATTTTCTACTATCACGCGAACGAAGTCGCTGGCAGCAGCTAGTGTAGTAAATAATTACTTAATTTCAATGAATTGCTTTATTCAGGTCTGTAAAAGATCGAGAGATGTCGTGCGGTGTTCCGCAGGGGTCGGTACTAGGGCCACCCTTGTGGAACATCGGGTTCGATTACGTGCTGCGCGGCGACTTCCCTGACGGGGTCAGCGTGGTTTGCTACGCAGACGACACGCTGGTTCTAGCGCAGGGAGAGTCGTACCAGGCGGCGGTCGCTCAAGCGACACGCGGGGTTGCGATGGTCGTTGATAGGATCCAGGAGTTGGGACTCGAGGTGGCGCTTCACAAATCCGAGGCGATGTGTTTCCACGGTCGCCAGCCTCGGAACGCGCCGCCATTGAGTTCCCAACTAACGGTAGGAGGAGTTCACATCGGTGTCGGGTCGACGATGAAGTACCTGGGACTCGTCCTCGACAGCCGGTGGAATTTCGTGGAGCACTTCCGACGTCTGGCTGACAAACTCAACCGGGCTGGGGCTGCGCTCAAGCGGCTCCTGCCCAACCTTGGGGGTCCAGACGCCTCCTGCCGGAGGCTCTACGCGGGGATCGTTCGGTCCATGGCCCTCTACGGGGCGCCGGTGTGGGCGCCGTTGCTGAAAAAGCAACCGGCGGCCATACTGAACGCCTGCCAGAGGGTCATGGCGATAAGGATGGTGCGGGGATACTGCACGGTCTCCCGCGAAGCGGCGAGCCTTCTGGCTGGCCTACCACCGTGGGATCTGGAGGCAACAGTCCTTGCACACATGCACGATATGCGCGTGGAGATGCAACGCCGGGGTGAAAGTCCGCCGCCGCGACAGGTCACGGCATGGCGGACAGAGCTCCGGCGGGATCTCATGGTGAAATGGCGTCAGCGACTATCGCAACCCAGTGCTGGGCACGCCACAATCATGGCGGTAAGTCCCCTCTTTGAGGCGTGGCTGGAAAGACCTCACGGCGTCCTTACCTTCCGCATGACGCAGGTCCTCACCGGACATGGTTCGTTCGGGAGTTTCCTGCACCGGATTCGTGCGGAAGTGACGCCCGGGTGTCGCCACTGTGCGGAATGCCCGGAGGACACGGTGGAGCACACAGTCGAGGTGTGCCCTGCTTGGGCGGAACATCGCCGTGCCCTCGTGGGGGCGATCGGCGGCGGAGACCTCTCGCGCCGGGCCTTGGTTGAGGCCATGGTCCGGAGCGAGGAGGAGTGGCAGGCGGTCGCCGACTTCTGCGAAGCAGTAATGCTCGCAAAGGAGGAGGCCGAACGCATCAGGCAACGGCGTTATCATCGCCGCCGCCGCCGCCGCCGGGATTCTGATCCTGATTTCCGGCCACCGTAGGCGCGGGCTTGCGGACGGTGAGCAATGGGTAGCTCGCTGTCCGGCCGTCCGGTAACTGTCCGGACCAAGCCCAAGTCGTCGACGGCGCGCACTGTTCCCGCGCGCCTCAAGGAGTTGTCAGCAACAGCAGGGACCCAGCCGGGTCGAAGCCTACTGGGGCCAGGGTTATCCGAAAGGGCGCTCGAGCCCCGGTATGAAGGCTAGAAGGAACGGGGTGGGTCTTTTAGTCAGTAAGAGTCTGACACTATCTCCCGCTCCACCCAAGAGCAGGGGATGTCAATGCATGATTTTTTCCCACCATAAAAAAAAAAAAAAAAAAAGGTCTGTAAAAGATTGATACAGTAGCTCATTATGGATTGTAATGCTTGTAATTTTTGGGTTTTTAATAATGAAGATCGTTCTTCCGATTTACTTTTGCACCAATAGCTCCGTTTGTATTTTGATATATATACGGCTTGTGCCAACTTTGTAGAATAAACTTAAATAAATAACAGTTCATTATAGGAAAGAAGACAAGTTAAATTATTCTCATAAATGCGTCCATTAAAACGTCAAAACAATGTTTTTCCAAACCAACCTCAAGCACTTTGACACATTAAAACAAATGTTCCTCACAAGAATCTTATCTCTCCCACTGTGTACTTGTTCAAAAGCAATTTACTTCCAACTTATACCATATTTACTTATCTTTCTTGATCTACTAGATAATGGTACCGTGCAATCTCCCACGCCACATCAAATCTCGAATGAAAATCTGTTTTAGAATACATTGCGGCCTTCTTTCAATAACATTACTGTAGATGTGCGTCTAAACCCGCAATGGAAAATAAACTTTGTCGGTTCGTGTATTTTCAATATTGCGTTTCATAGTACGAATATATTTTATATCTGAATATGTGAATAGATATTTTAATATACATGGTTTAGTTTGACAAACCGGTCCCTTTGGGGTCTCATACAATATCGTGTATATTCCTTGATACAAAAACATACATTTGGGGTTCGTAATATGGCTGTTTTTTTGTTGAGAACCTTGTAAGTAATTCTTTTGTTAAGAATGTGTTGAGAAAATTCTGTTATTATTGGTTGGGACATATATTAAAGGAAAGGGCGAAGGGGACAGTTTTTTGGGTTCTCCTTATCATAAGCCTTTCATACATAAAGAGTACAAGTATTTTGTTAAGGGTAGAAAAGGTATGAAAACATCCCTTCTCGTTAATTCGCAATATATCCGATCCCTTTTACTTAGACTCAAGAAAAATGTTATCATTTTCCTATATAAGAAAGACTCGTAATCATAATACCTATTACCACATTAGATTTAATTAATTATCTCGCTTAACCTGCGTTGATAAAACCTACAAACCTTTTCAGCTACGTAATAAAATTACTAATTTAATTAATTATGTCCCACCGTCTCGGGTTCTCGTAAAAGGTACAGCTCGTGAGTAAACCCACAAACGGTATCAAAGGTGAAATAAAAAAGGCAGTAAATAATTAAATTGAAACCGTTTCGGCTAAAGACTCTTCGGAGGCTGGGAAGCAATTACCTAAGTTTAAATTGAGAAGTGTTCGTAGTCGCAATGAGAGACAGTCGCCGTTTAGCTGACAAGATTATTTAATCTTTCATAATAATTAATAGTCGTAAATGATCTTTTGTTGGGAAAAATTCTTTATTTTTATACAGAGAAAAATGTATGCATGGATTAGGAATTTCATTTACAATAATGAGGGTTTTCTAAATTGACTTTCATCAGGTGGCAGCACTGAGGCGTCAGGACCTGTCAAATTGCTTTTACACGGAATTTTTTTTGTTAAACTAGATGAGGCCGGTGTTCCTTAGTTGATTACCCTGAGAAGAAACACCGAAACAAACTCAGGGGTCAAAGTCTGTTTTATAGTCCACACAACAAACATGTAATGGTCAAATCATATGAGAACCATGCAGATTGAAGAAAGAACCACACAGTTCTGAGTGGACCTGTCCAGTTAGTGCAAGCATTTGTCAGTATCCGTGTAGCTCAACTCAGGACTACTAAGGAGCTCAATGACTTTACGAACAATAGCAAAGAAAGAACATTTGGGTAGGCCGCAAAAAGTGTTGCTCATGTTTACGTTTTTAAAAGTAGAAGACCCCTCTGCTAAGTGGCGCCAACTGGTGGTGTGAGTATTCTTGAGAACCCTCATTGTATGGTACATTCCTTAACGGTAACGCTAACGTTTCATGTCTAAAATAAGAATAATTTAATTTTAATTAAAAACTGTAGTATATGTACCTCTACCTACCTAGTACTAGAGTAAGTAATTAATTATGTCTTTAGTTGGATTGACTTTTGGTGTCATTTTGCAAATAATCCTTGCGCTCCCAAACATTATAAAAACTATGTTTACATATAGTCATCGACACGTGAAGTGCCTTGGAGGCGAAATTTCCGTCTACGAGACACATAAAAACACCGTTTTTGTTAGTAGACTAAAAACTGTGCCCCACAGCTGGGAAAAGCCCTCGTCGTTCTTCTTCTGAACCTTTCTGCTAGCGGCTTTGCCCACGTGAAAGTAGCTTAGCTTAGTTAGTAACCTAAACTGTGCCCAAAGCTGAGCAAAGTCTTCATCTTTCTCCTTCTAAAACCTATCTCACGCAATCTCTGAACTTATTTAACCAGCTTTTTTATCGTTGTCCACAGTAACTGCACTCCGTGAGCACTGGGATGAGGCGAATGCGCGCGTGCTTCAGCGCAAGGCACAGTTGGACGCGATGCTGGGCGACTCGCAGCGCTACGAGGCGCGGCGGCGCGACGCGGATGCCTGGCTGTCCAGAATGGAGGCCCGGCTGGCCGCCATGCAGCCGCCGGCCAACACCGCCGACGTGCTGGAGATGCAGCTTAGGGAGCAGAAGGTACGCACAAGATAATATTCATTTATTTAATCGTTGACGAATCGGCCATCAAAGAGGAGTGGCGGCGTGTTGTGAAGCTTGCCACCAACATCTGAAGTGATGACCACGACCACTTCGTCAAGAGTGATACCGACTGAGAAGAGAGAGAGAATAGAGACGGACCAACAGCTATTACACATGGATAACAATTGTTTATAAGACATTAACAACGTCACCACTACTTCTATGGCATTCTTCGAACCTGAGTTGGTAAGCATGATGCGCCGGTGATCAATCACTGGTTGCGGGTGTTGGTGCAACAATAGATTATTTTTTTAGGTTTTTTAAGTGTTACTGACCCTTTAGTTGATAAATTTATACGAACAATGTTGTCTTATAAATAAAAAAAATATTATTATTTGTTATTGAGCTAATTACAAGTTCTCACAAGTAAAAACAGAAAAAAATAGTACAAAACTTAAGATCACTAACAAACACGACAATTGGTAAGAACCAAGAATCAGAGTTAGCAGTAAAGACGGTCGTACATTTTAAGACTTTGTCTGCTTATTGGGGGCATATAAAGACACATAATCATGCAAAATCTGTAGGTACCTACTCGTATTAGCAGTCTCGTTATTCAAGTGTTTCTGTAGTGCTACATGATTATTGTAAAATTCGGCTTATAAAAACTGTGGACCGGAGTCTCAGCATATTGTCGATCGTGAAATAGGTATTGAAAAAAATGGAAGTAAGGTTCTCTTTTTGAAGATTACTTTTAACTCCAGACGAGTTTACTGATCTATTTAGTATGTAGCAACAGTTCCGCTCGTATGTATTCATTCATCGCATTTTTCAGTGTCTAGGTAATTTATATGCGTATCGAATACCAATTTAATGAAGATATCTATAACATAATTCAATCCTGCGACATGCAAAGCCTTCGCGAACAGCATATAACTTGTCACCTAAACATCTTCAGAAAACCTATTTCCAGTTTCTCATCCATGTAGACTAAAGTAATGTTTCCATAATAAAAAGGTGATAAAACATCCCTGCGTGAACAGCGCGCCAGTCTGTAGTTTTGTATTAGGTTGACGACGTGACTCGAAGTGTAATCATGTGCCACAGAGCAAGAGACGCCGTAGCGGCTAATGCTATAGACGGAAAGAAACACAGCACACATAGCAGCAAACTTCGCACTTTACATTAGGGAAAAAATGGGAAAGAAATACAACAATATAACTTTAATACCAATGTAGACTGTGCACACAACACGTGCCTGTCATCTTGGTTCCGTTGTGAAAGCTAGAGATGGATCTTTGTTTTTTATTATTATTGATAGGCTTGCGTTTGACTTAGCTACAAGATAAATGTACCATCTTATCTGAATTTGAGAGCAGCGGTCGCCATCGTGAGAAAACCGTCATATCATAGAACCAAATATTCGAAGTCATGTGACATCCACCAATCGCAATGGGCACGCGTGGTAGACGTTAGGAGAAAGAATGGGAAGAAACCCGGGTCCCAGTACTGGGAATGTTATATCGCTAACTATGCTATGCTATGCTATAAATGTCTTCGGGAGCATCAGAAGATTCCTTGCTCTGTGGTACCGTCTGAGTGTGAGGTGCATGCGAGAAAATGTAGTGAGAGAAACTCGGGTGTGGTGTAATGGATTGTGTCTGCTATAGGTCTGAATAATTTTGGAGAGGTATTCAGATTTTGTAGATATTGTACCAGGTTAGTAAGACGACTGGTCATTAATCAAGTCTCTAGTCTTTTCCCAAGTTTTAGTCTGACCGAATGTGGCTGAATACCCGTGTTTTACATGGAGCTACTATCAGACAATCCTCGACTGGTCCTTAATGAGGGTTAATAATAAATTCGTATAAGAGTAACTTTATTATTGACAATATAATATGAGGCTATACTTCTTTCCTCACTCTCTCCACTTCACACAGCTGTTTTGATATGGCTCACTTTTTGATGAAGCTGTCTGGTTGCCTGTATAAGTTACAGTATGAATTTCATTTAGAGTCCAAAAACGATATACATAAAATACTACACATATTCCCAAGTATTTCCAGCCTTCGAAGTTTACAAACGTACGTAGTAGTATTTGTAAGGTATAAAATGTCATACCTCACCATAAATTCTATGCCAAGCAGCCTCAATGCTAGATCTAGGTAATAACTTAGAGACCTTTGCTGTACCTATATCCTTAGTTATATTTATGTAATGTCTACTAGTAATTTTAAAAATAAAAACTATATTAAATTTCACGCTCCTCCCTTAAGCTTTATGCAAAGTACCTCTTCACGTATCAATATGAAGATTCCTCCTATATTCCATGAATTTCTCATCCCTGTTTTCCTCTATGACATGATAATCTCGCACGTATATCATGTTACATTTCTCTCGACGCTAAGATACGCCGTCTCATCGCGTTATCACAGCTCACTGCGTTCGACGCCGCATTGTCTCATACTCCGAAGTCCTTTTTGCATTAATATCATCATACATATCTACCCATCTGTCAATACTTGTCAGTTCGTTGCCAACTGTCCGTGACGTTCTCTGAATAGGCTGTCAAATCATCTGTACTGGTTCGGATTTCTCCGAAATGACGTAGACCTGTCGGTGAAATGTCGTAATTGCCTTTTACTTTCAGGTGGACTGTCACTTCTACGTCGTAACTCGTAATACGTCAAGAGCCTTGAGACAAAGAGAGGAATTCTTTCAGCCATAACGCTTGTTGAATGTCCAAAATATATGGTACTGATTATGTAATGTTTTGATAAGTCTGACATTTTACACATTTTTGGGTTTTTTACAATCGTTAACGCTGATCCTTGTCGAGACCATATACCGTATCCACTGGCCCATATGTGATTTTTGCTTTGTGAGCCATGTGACAGACAGTTTTACGGATTGTTGGAAGGAATTACCGCGGTCCTGAAACTCAAACAGCCACAGATCGAACACAGATGGATTTTAGTTAGTGAAAGTCACACTCTCGTTCCACTCAGAGCGGGAGACGTCACTGACGACTTCAGTTTCAAACTGAAGTTTCAACCTCTTTCAACTTTTCACATAACAGATATATACGCAACGACGTCTACACCAAAGATAAATTTTGGATAGGTAGAGATTTTGTAATTTTATTTGGTCTTAGAATGGCTTTTTCCGGCCAGTTCGTTAACTGGCCTGGAAAGGCTACAAAGGAAAAGGTTTGGCGTGTTAGACCAGGAAATAATAAAAATTAGATTGACATTCAAGTGTTGCCTTTTTTGAGCTCATACTTATATTACGGAATCAAATTAAATTGTTCGTAAAAATCGAAATGACAGTACGAGTATAAACTGCTGATGATGATCTATTTACTTGAAATTATGAACATTTTTATTTATTACTAGTCATTGAAATATTGATCACGACTGTAAAGTTTTAGTGACTCAAATAACTGCTCCATTTGAATTATAACATAAGGATCAAATTGATTTATATAAAACATAACTGTAGAATAATTTCTAGATTTTAGTACTAAATTAAATGAAGATGTAACGTGTCAGTAAAATCTTAAATTAAATCGAAAAAAAAAGCAAAAACATATACATACGTATTTATTACATTTTTAGCAAGTACATGCATATGTACGGTTCAGAAAAATTCCGAACATCAACTAGTGGCATAATAAATTCAAAATATACGATCCAGTAATATCGACATGAGGAAAATGATAAGTCGGAAATCCTTCAATAAATAGAGGGGATATTTTCTCGTTCATTCCGTTCAGCCGTTCGTTCGTTCAGTCGTTCATTCGTGATCGGATTCTCGGCACATGAATTTGTTAATGAAAGCTATTCAACGACGCGACACTCACATGCTATGTGAAATATTCAGAAAAATATTGGGTTCATGGGCAAAGATGATTCTTATTTTGTCAAGTGACATAATTAGCTCTTTTTTTTATTTTTTTAATATGCTCGCGTTGACCACTATCTCAGCTGATGGTAAGCGATGTTGTGGCCGACGATGGAACACGCTTGCCTAGTATAACGTATTTACTCTTGACTTAAATACCCCTTCAACGAATCAGCATTGCTATCCAGCGTGGCAATGCTGCCAGCGTTCTGGGCACTTTTCCCATTGACATTGATGTGGACGAATTTTTTGATGCCCTATGAGTTCCTTTTTTTTTACCCGTTTGTACATATTATTGTTTTAAGTTTGTACCTATTAATTTATAACATTTAATAGTTAAGATGTATATATTTAAATTACTTTTGGTCTTTACCCTTAATGTTTGTACCTAATCCCCTTTGGGCGGTCCGCACAATGGTGTCACCCAGGAATTACTTCCGCCTGAATTCGGTCTTACTGCCATGATTATGGCGCCTGCAATTTGACAAATCGCTAACAATACCTTTGAATGAAGCAAAACACACGACGAAAACTTATCAACTTAAGATAGGGAGAGAACGAAGGCTATGGTAATATTAGTATCTTAATACAGATAATTATGGGATCTTTTATCTTAATTGGGGAAGAAATGAGAACATTTAATTTACAAGATTTATCTTATCCGTGTGTGGAGATTAAGTTAATATAATATTTTAACTTATCTGAAATATTATAGTAGCTTCACCTCGTATGTGTGCCTTAAGTAAAACAAAACTCTCCCCAAATTAAGCTAGTTTCATATAACATAGGCACGTTTTATTACTAAACTTGTCGAACATTATCTTGAGTATACCCCTTTGCGTACAAAAACTTGCTGCAATACAATTTCTTGTGGAATCGGCAAAAATATAAACGTTGGGGGTTAGTGCCGCCGCCAGCGGAAACTTTGTACATTTGCATAATTACCGCAACGATACATACATACAGACGGATTGCACGTAGTTATATGAGTAGGCAGGGAGTAGGCACACCTCCTTGTAACCGAGTCTGTTTGTGTTGAGCTAACTCAGACGTATTATGTCTTATTATACGTTGATATAGAGTTTGGAAAATTCCTTGATGCTACTTCTTGAATGTTATCTTTGGCTAATTTTGTATGAAGTAGAGAAAAACATAAAAAGATAAGGCGCTACCTACATTTCTTTTTTACAGTTTGATTGTAATATAAAAATTGCCATTAATCTCTCCAAAGCTGACTTAAAGGTAACGTTTACAAGACAGTGTCTCAGCTGTACTCCAATTTTGTGAGAAACTAGTGCTTGCTACAGGTTTAACACAGGTTTTTGGAATAAATCTGTGTTACAGGTGACCAGGCTCCCTCCACAGCTAGAATTAGCTATTACAGAGTTACCGTGCAAGAGTCGAAATTGAATAACAATTAAAAACTATGTCCTCCTCCTCCTCCTCCTCCTCGAGTCGTATTCCTCATTACTGACGGTCGTGAAGTTCCCGCTGGATTAGGTTCTTAAAAACTATGTACCTAAGAGTTAAATAATAAGCTTACACAAATTATAGAAAAGTAATAACAATAAAAATTAATAAATGCAAGTAAAAAACAATAACAATAAATAAATTGTGCTATAGCTCAGGTTACAAAAACCTTTTTTGCCATTTCTATTTATGGAAGCTTATACCTAGATCTCAAGCGTTCTCTCAAAAATAAAGCTAAGCCATACATATGTTTTTTCGAACTCAATATAAGATAGCTACAGCGTGTGACTAAATATAATGTATATAGTGGAGAATATCATTCAGCACACAAAATATATTCTCAAAAGAAGTATTTTGGATTGAAACTACACCTTTTAAGAAACCCCTCAACATAAATTCAATCCCATAATATATCTTCAGGACGTAAAGGCAAGCCATATTAACCCTTAAAACATCCATATCTGGTGGTGCTCGCAGGCGATATTACTCACAACTTAGTTCAAGTTACTCGCACGTTGCGATAAATCCTCGTTAATTGGCGCCGGCCGCCGCAGAACCCTTTAATATTCCACTTTGCATGGGAACGGGACTTGGCGGTGTTTTACTTGCATCCTGGAAGTCTAAGTACTGAGATATTGTTTATCTTTGCTATAAGTTTTGTAATTACGCATTTTATATAATTATCTTAAAGTACTTGATATGTCTGAGAGAGATTAATAAGGATGCAATATTGTAATCACATCCATTAAAAGAGGGGAAGACCTGGTGACTTGAAATACAGGCCAAAAGTCTAGCTTACGCACCAGTCTCCCACAGTACGAATCCAATTGTTGTTACTGTCTTAGTTTTGTAATTGCTGTGATATTGTGGTGAGAACAATAAACGAATCTATTATTATAAAGAAGACTGAAGATACAGTGTTGGGACGCCTCCCACATGGTGAACAAATGTCCTGGTGAGGGTCGCGGGAACCCGATGGATATGGGACGCACAGGACCGGTCGTTATGGTGACACTTGGGAGAGGCCTATGTGCAACAATTGACGTCTTTTGACTGTAATGATAATGATGATATCTTAAGTAGAGTCAAGTAAAGCTGAGTAAGAGTAGGGGGCTAACGTTCTCGGGCCAATTACCCACTAGATGGACAGACCTCATTAAATCACCTTTGAATGTACACGCTGTGCTACGAATAGAGAAAAATAACGACCACACTGCAATGAGTGTAGGACTGAGAAGAAGAGATAATAATTGTTTTAAATAGGTACCTACCTACTTGTTTAAACAGAGTTCATTCTCCTAAACACATCATTATCATCAATGTTTTACTATTCTCGTATCAAATGGTTATAGCATAATGCTCACAGCGCTTTTCTGGTGGTCGCCCCTGTTGATTTTGGCTTCCGACAGTAGAAGGAGCGGGGAATTGTCCGGAGGAATAATATCTAAAAAATTGAAAAAATAATTTTCCATCTTTAGCGATATTGTAATAAAGCCAAGATATACCAATTATTGTTATAATTTCGTTACTCACATGGAACATTTATATAGGTACGCTAAAACTTAATTCTCCTAACTTTATTATTGGATATAACTCGTCAAAAACACACTTGAAATATTATTTCTTAAATATTCTCTTAATTCTTTTTTCTGTCATGTTGCACTAAATAGGTTTTATATTTTTTGAGTGGTACATATATCTAACGATTTTATAATTAAAAAAAATGTTATTTTATTTCACATAATCGTTTAAAACGTCAGAAACTAGTGCACGGTTCCAATTGGTCGTTTCCTACGGAAAAGCTCCATGGTTACACAAAAAAAAGTTAGTTAAATTGACTAATAGTTAAGTCAAATAAAATAATTACCTAATTCAGGTGTTATATCTTGTAAATGTTAGAGATTTTGTAATTAAGTCATATTATTATATGCAAGTACTAACTAACCCGGCGAATTTCGGACCGCCGTTCAGTTGATAAATGTAGTATATCTTTTGATATAGTTAACCGATTGCGATGAAACAAAGCCTAAGTAAATATCAAGTTACACACAATTGCAATTTATAAAAGGCAAGTCGATTTCACACCAACCCCGAACAAGTGATAGTGGGTAAGCCCGATGATGCCTGTTGGAGGGCTGCGGGATTGTTTGAAAGAGTTCCATGGCCCAGAAACGGAATGGGCAATGAAACGAAAACGGGAGGGTTTTAGTCAGTAAAAGTCTGGCACTCCTTCTCGCTTCACTGAAAGCGGAAGGACTGTAAGAGTTACTTCATGAGGTTCCTCAAAACATTCGAGGAAGGAAAAACCGTTGTTATTGGTATCTAACTTTTCTCATTACGAACTCGGGAGCCAATTAAAACAATGTTAAGAGTGGGTTCACAGTTAAGTAAAAGGAAATCTTAAAGAAAACACGATTGCTTCAATCAAAACTTCAAAGCAGCATATCTTGGAAAATATGACGTGATTACAGTCACGTCATATTTCCCAACGGCTAAACTTTGAATAAAATTAATGTTTATAATATAACTGGAGCAATTTAATTACATTAATTATGCCTATCACGACGCCCGATCTTTATTGCTACAACATTTATTTTGTCAACCGTCATAACTTTTGTTTAATGCCATCTATTGGTTACTGTTTGTAACCCATTCGTACCGCAAAACCTTTATAGTTCAGTCACTAGATGGCGTAACTGTGTATATACTTTTTACTTTTTGATTTTTGAGTATTTTAAAGTTCAGTGTCATAACGAATAATAATGTTTTTTTTTGTTTGCAGTCATTCCACGCAGAAGTTCATCAATACAAGCATCAGATCGAACTGTTTGGTCAGCTGACACAACGCTTGATCGCAGTGTATCGCAACGATGACACAACTCGTATCAAACGCTCCACAGAGGCTATAAATCACAGATATAATGAGCTTAATAACAGGTAAGACGACTTACAAGTTATTTATGATGAATGGTAACAAATGTATTGCATGATAAAACGAAAATATCGGACTTTTAGTAGCTTCAATTGCTACTAACGCCATCTTTCCATAGTGACTTAAATGTTTCAAACAGCGCCATCTAGTGAAGAATATACGTAGACTGGGGTATTATATTTATGTTGGACTGTACTACCTTTGGAAAGCTGTTCAGTATTTTTGTAAACGGAAACTAGGTGGCGTAATTTAACAGAAGATAAAATACTACCGATTTTCCTCTAGATATAATGCGTTACAAGAAGTTGCAATTAAGAAAACAATTGTTGTAGAATTGAGAACATTGTTCTATGTTACCAAATTAATGTAACTGCTGCTGCTGAACTGTAACATTTAAATTTACCAAATGATTAATATTCAACAAGCTTCAGGCTGTTTAAACTAACTCATAAATATTCACCTTAAGTCACAGAATTCATGAATATTTTATTCGAAAACTTTAATTAAAATAATAACTCTGACATAAACTCTAATAATAAAATCGTTTATTTATGACTTTATCATATTCTGGAATGAAATATTCGGCTCGATCAGTAAAAAAATAAACAATGCTCAAAATTTTAAACTTGGGTAACAACCCGAATTGGATACATAAAATTACATGCATAAAAAAATCTGTTTTATCTAATGAAACTAAAATTGCTGCTTTTTTTCACAGTATTGTTGCTCGAGGCAAAGCGCTTCATTCAGCGGTTTCTTCGCTGCAGAATTTCGACCGGTCACTGGAGAAATTCGTCGCGTGGCTGAGCGAGGCGGAGTCGTTGCTGGATGCTGCTGAAAGGGATCCTCATCTGTTAAAGGTAGGATTAGGTTTTAATGTTAAAAGCAGGATATTGCAATCCGACAACACAGATTTACCTTTCGAATACCGTCAATTAGAGACACAATAGAAAGACAATGACAGCACAAACATCGGCGTTCGCTTAAGGTTTAATAAATTAAGTCAAAATCACTTACGATGCAACCGTGCGATTAAAAAATGAATGCAAAGATATTACACCATACTGGAGCTTCGAAGTGTTGTTAGTAGGCCTGACAAGATACATTTTCGTTTCGCGACATCTATTGAAAGTTTCGTGAACTACGAAGATCCTGAGGTTGTTGTTAATTCTCGCGGGCTCTGCTAGAGGGCTGTTTCTTAGGGCGTTTGCATTTTTTTCGTGCGAAGGGTAGTATCCTCGGCAAACGTTTCACAGCGCCATCTCTGAAAAGTTTATCGTACTACATTACTGCTCAATTTACAAAGGCTTGAAAAGTTTCCGCTTTTGCTTTTCCGGGGTACAGATATCGCTGCGAACGTGTTTCATATTATGTTATTCGTAGTTCATTATGTTTTCGTCTGTATAGGTACACAATAACTTATGCTGTATATCATACAGATTACAGCTTTTATAACAGTGACTGTGAGCGCATATTGTCGTACTGTCAATTTCTGCACTACTGTAAAGTTGAAGTTTTTTTTTTTTTTTTTTGTTTGAACAACCATGCTGGGAACTATTAGCGAATTGAAAAAATCTTTTAGTCTTGGATAGCCCCTTTGTCGAAGCTATATAATATGTCTCATACTATGACCAAAAGAAGCGAACAATAACAAAGACGCGGGTGAAAACGTGGGGCACAGGTAGTACTCGTAGTTAAGAAATAGAAATTAGATCCAATTCAGAGCTACACTTTTTCTTTGACATTTCTTGAAGGCTTTGAACAAAATTCCTTCTCAAACATAAGCAAGCAACATACAGTATCATGAACCACATTCAATTTATTCAGTCTCAAAAGCAAACATAATAAGTTTATTTGAAGTAAATTGTAACGTAACGCGATCAAGTAACTTGTAGGCAAAGTAATCTAATCTCGGCACAAACGGGAAGACGCGAAGTTAATACAATTCTGTTTCACTGACAAGTTCGCTCTTTGCTTTAGAATAGCCAAGAAATAATTACATTAGCAGCATTTTGAAATATTGTGTGATACAAGAATAGACAGTGGGCTAAGTTTGGTACACTTCAAATAGGTATAATGATTTAAAATCTACACATATACTATAAAGAGGTAATTTTTTTTGTTACCTGGTCCGATTATATATCTTTTCCCCGATAGAAGGCTGCTTTATACGATCCTTCCATATGCTATATTTTATGTACCCGGGTGAAGCTGCGAACAATGGCTAGTGTTGAATTAAAGTTTGGATTGTTTATGTTTTGATGAGCCAGGAGATAAGACGTGACCATCATCACGCTATATGAAAGTTGATAAATAGTTGTAAGTATTTTGTAAAAGTGTTTGATGATGGTGATTCAGAATTGTTTGAAACAGTTTTTTTACCATCACCCTGAAACGCAAGGTCTGGAACATGGGTGGGCCAAAGGATGGAACATGGGTGGGCTTTAACCACTGAAAGTCTAACACTCCCTGTCACTCCATCCAGACTAAAAACCTTATTATTTTGATAATTTCTTACCCTCAATTCACTAGATTTTGCAGTCTTTGTAGATAGTACTGATTCAGCTTTTTTTAGACCTATCATTTGGAATATTTTCCGTAACTCCATCCCATGTTTTTTTAGGGTTTGAAAGATTTCTTATTGGACTCAAAGAAGGTTATTTGAGTCCAATGCAAAATCCTTCATCTATACTAATATTATTATTATAAAGAAGAAATAGGCTAGTTGCCGTAAAAAATGTAATTGGTCCGTCTTTTAGATTATTCAAAAATAAGGGACACGTATATTTTTATTTGTAAATTAAACCAAAAATGACAAAAATGTAGCCGATTAAAGTTACGTGTAACATTACGCCGTGCTGTATTTTATCGCACGGGGTACGTCACACGTAACTTTACTGGGCTATATCTTTGTTATTTATTGTTTAATCGAAAAAAGAAAAAATACGTGTCCAATATTTTTTTATAATCTAAAATACGGACTAAATAAAATGTAATTAATTTGACCCTGGAAACTACCCTATTGTAACGAGTGTTAAAGAAAGACCGATTTAAAAAATTCTTTTGTGTTTAAAAAGGCCACGTTACCACTTATTTACGTAGGCATATATTTTCCACCATCACGCGGGCGTGACCGTTGCCAAAAGCTAGTGCAGTACACATGTACATTACATCTATACTTTTTTTACTTTACCGCTTCATAAAGGTTCCCAAACATAACTTGTATAATTCCTCTGCGTAGTGTTTAGAGCGCAAGGAATGTGTTTCGTGAAAACTTCCCTCGATTCCGGGAACTTCTCCAAGAATCTTGTTCGTCACGGGGTTACGGCACGGTTACCGCGGGGTTACCACGGGGTTGCCATGTGTTTTAATTCACCATCCCGCCTTAATGGAAGAGTTCGCTTTGATTACTTAAGCGGTTTACGGTGAAAATGTTCGCGTGTATGTTCATTGTGATTGCTCTTACTTTGTAGATAATGTTTGAAATGTTTTCGGGGAAATTCTTAAGAGGTTTTTCGGGTAAAGAGTGCAATCTTTTACGAAATTTATTTTGGTTTAAAAAGTAATTTTGTAGTGATGAAAGGAAAGCTGTTTTTGAAATTTTACTTTCGTGAATCGAAAGGCGTTGTTGTCCACACTTTGCTCAATCAAATCAATAAAAATAAGTTTATAAAGTCTAATGTGTGGTTTTCTTAAAAAAATATACTAATAACACTGTTGTTATATATTAGTAACACACAATGGGCCCGCGTACTGGATTAAGTCCCATTTCCTCTCCTAGAGAGGAGACTTGAATCCTACCAGTCTTGGAAACATTATAACTAATATGCTTATTCTTATGCTCACATAAAAGTTGAAATTTATCAATTTCCTCAAAACTCTTTGTTCCTCAATATTTTGATTGTCCGATATCCAATCCGTATATAGGAATAGATATTTTTGTAAGCTACTCATGTTCGTAGCCCGTAGCACTGCTACGCCGTAGCAGTTGGTTACGGCGTAGCAGCTACGCCGTAGCGGAGATTAGTTTTCCTTTGAGCTTCCTACAGCCAGTTTTTTCATCAACAACTAAAACTATCAGTAAAAGTATTAACTTTTACTTGACTATTACTGATATTATAGCAATTGTGTTTCTTCATCCAAGTAACAGCTAAACTAAAAGTCAATAGAGTTACCATAACACAAACGGCATAATTACCCCAAAAAAACGTGGGGAGCTTTTTTTACGCATGACAACATCGCAATATCCACTGTCAAGTAGTGTCAAAAAGTCGAATGTCAGTTGATTCTGTTTATACGAACGCCAACGAACGAATTTTTTTAGAATTGAATTGATTGATAACATAAGTAAGGCGATTAACACACGGCACCGCGCACCGCCGCGGAGGGCGGTGGCGGTGAAGCGGATTTCTTAGCGGTGCTCCGCGCGGTTAAGCGGTTTATGCGCCCAACCGCGCGGATGGATTTAACGCAATTTTGACCAGTTTTATCACAGCCACTGGCGAAAATGGACTCTGAAGTGGTGGCAGCATCTGGCTTTTATGGCGTAGAAAGAAAAAAGTAAGAAGTTATTGAGTTCATCCATTTTTACGTAGCAGAACTCTAAATGGGACTTTCATGTTATCCTACAAAAGTTTGAGAAAACACGAAAATATTTTTTTTTAACTATACACGAATGTCCACTTCTTCATTTGATTATTTGTTAGCAAAGATAAATTGCAACACGTCCTGCATCCACAAAAATCCGCGCGGTTATGCGGTGCCCCGTGTGTAAGCGCGCTCCACCGCGCGGAAATCAGCGCGGAGGAGCGGTGGTTGCGAGAGCACCGCTCGACCGTGGCTCGACCGCGCGGTCGGGCGGTGTACGTGTGTAAGGTATCAACGGATTTCTAAGTGACCATTGTAACATGAGATCCGCTTCACCGCCAACCGCGGCGGTGCGCGGTGCCGTGTGTTAATCGCCTAAATGATTTAAAAAAATTAATGCTATTAGTTGTTGTTATTGCTATTAACAACTGTTATTGGATTTTTTTTTTAAACCGTTATTTTTATACGAGTAGGTACACAAGCGCTAAAGTTCGCAGAGCCTAACTTCACACTCGCCAAGATAGAACGGCCGTACTGTACATTAGTTAATTTAACGTAGTCTTATTAAATACAAACTGAAAATAAACTTAATTTTCTGTGGTTGGCGTCAGTTTATCTTGTAACAACAGGCTGAGGTATGTAACTGTTTCCTTTGAAATTCTGTATCGGAACAGAAAATCAGCGTCGTCCCATACGAAATGATCTTTGCGAACATTAAACTTTTTACGTGTACGCGTTAAATAACTAACGATAAGTTCATCGTCTGATGATCTTGAACTTTCACTGGACGAAGTTCGTGAAGACATATTAGTGAAACCTAAATAACCTACAACTTTGTCAAAATGACAGTGACTTTAGCTTTAACAGCCCCCTAATGAGTAGTAAAAGTTAAAGGCAAAAGTAACAGTTAAATCAACAGTTAAAATTTTGAAGAAACGAATTTGACCGTTACTTTTACTTTATGACGTTACTTTGGCTGTTACTTTAGATGAAAAAACTGGCTGCTAGTAATTCGTAGCTCCATGCTACGTGAAAATGTTTAAGTTCTTTTTATATATAGGATCAAATCATAGAAAAGAGATGTAGCGTTGAGATAAAATATGCAAGTTTGAAAAGTAATTTAAAAAATACTATTTTTTTATGTTACGGTAGTGTGATTTGTGTAAAAATATTCCAATGGATTATTTCGATTTGTACATACCTGTACAATATGCACAAGTCATACATGAATATATGTTAAATTGGAATTGTCCAATATTTCCTTTTTGTAAAGCCAATCACAATCATATTTTTTTAAAGTAGACATTCATCCAATGACTTCTCAAGCTCTAGTGTGGAGCATGCGGGCGTGTCAGACTTTTACTGACTAAAACCACAGCTATGTTTCTTCTTCGCCTTGCGTTCCTTGGACTACCCATGGCTCCTTTAGGTTTCGGCTCTGCTGGACCTCTACGGTTTTGCTGACATCTCTTTGAGGCGCGTGTAGCTTGGCGTGGACGGTTAGTGGACGGCCGGACAGTGAGCTACTCATTGCTCGTCGTCCGCAAGCTCACGCCTACGGTAGCTGGATCACAATCATATTGAAGTCAAAATAAGTCTTCATGACTAAGATGAATCCGCGTATTACGTACTGATGAAATATGTTTAAAATTCTAATAAGCCCAGGATGAATGAAAAAAATGTGCTTATCTAGAGTTAGTGTCTCCGCACACGGGCCACAAAAAAGCCGCTTCAAGCTTTTTTTTCGTGGCGGCCTCTTTTTATGGCCCGTGTGTGCCACAAAAAAAGCTAGAAGCCGCTTCAAGCTTCTCCGGCCACAAGCTGTCGCGCGCTTCAGCTTTTATGGTGGCCGCTTCTAGCTTTTTTGTTGCCGCTTCTAGCTTTTTTGTGGCTGCTTCTAGCTTTTTGTGGTCGCTTCTAGCTTTTTGTGGCCGCTTGTAGCTTTTCTTTGTGGCCGCTTGTAGCTTTTTTTGTGGCGGCTTTTTTGTGGCCCGTGTGCGGGGACACTTATTCCTTTAATAAACAGGTTCTCAGTTCAAGGTAGGCACAATTTTAGGCTGACATTGTTGTCCTTACAGAATGATGAATTCATAAATAAGATGTGTTTTTTTCATTTAGTCCATATCTTAATGAAATATGGAGTCGTTGAGTTTGTTTTATTAAAAACCTTATTATAATTTATAATTTTCTAAGCGTATGATATTTTTTTTAAGGTGGGAAAATGTTCTTCTTCTGGAATCGATGATTTCCTCTTCCCTAGTGTTTAGTATGTACAATACGAATATGTAATAAAATATATTTTGACTTATTTTTCCATTAGATTTTGATTCCATTACATATATATACGCTAAAGTATATTAACAAATTTACTGATATTTTTCAGTCCATGTACTTGTACACTGGCGAGTTTAATTAACCTTGTGAGTTAAGTTTAAATAAGTAATTCATCATCATCATTTTCAGCCGAAATAATAACGAAACTTATTTTATATACGAAATAAATGCAAAACCGATACACACACAATTTTGAATAAAATGACAAAGATTTGTTTCACAATTAATATTTCCTACTTATTCTCACATTATATTCATTAGTTCAACAATCAAACCGATCGCAGCTTATCGCAAACTTCCCTACTTTTAAACACTTCGCTCGAGTTTGTTATTAACTTCAACTCACTGAACGTTTGATAACTTAGTCTCGATTATTCATTTTCTTCAATTATCGTTAAAGTTCAATATATTTCTTATATATTTTTTACTAGCTTTTGCCCACGGCTACGCCCTCGTACATAGCCTATGTCACTCAGGAATAAAGCAGCTTTCTATCGGTGACCAAATTTTATCAATCGGATTAGACTCGGATCCAATTACCTCCTAAAATAAAAAAATATATATAAAAACGAAAAACAAACTTTATTATACCTCCGTATTATATTAGTGTAAAAGTGTAGAAAAAATAATAAAAAGATGTATTAATCTTGAAGGTCAGGGCTTCAGAGAGAGCAACCTTCTTACAATACTAGTCGTGTTGAAGAATATCGCTTTCTGAATTAAAACCTTCCAGCTGCCTATCGGGTACCTCATAATATGAGATGCCACGAGCCTCGATCACCTTAACTACGGTGGTTGAGGCTCGAAGCTTAAAGCCATTAGCTGCCACGAATATCCGTTCAATGATAGTAGAGTCAAGATGCTTGATTAGTTATTCTTGATAGCTTCTTGTTATAAACTTTTTTAACATTAGTGAGGGATGTAAATAAATTGACAAAAATGGATGGTAAAAGACGTGGTGTTTTTGAAGTTCTCTGTATTTTAATAAGGCATACATTAAATATTTAATTTAACTGGAAGATTATGACTGTAATGTTTCTTTCAATAATTATGAATATTGGAGTTCTGTTGAAACAAATGTTTCAATAGAGCTCCAAACTGACGGCTATTTTATTCATATTTAGTTTGTTATTTGATATTTCATCGTGAATATTGTTTTGTTTACTTACATAAAAATGGAAAATTTTTCTTTAATAACGCAACTAATTATACCTTTCTATCTTTCAGGTAAGTCTCATTTCCAGCCTCCCGAGGGAGCCAGAGGGTAAGGGCCATATTTCACCGGGACACCCGGGTAGCGCCACTGGTTGCGCTACCGTGGTGTCCCAGTGAAATATAGAAAGACACCAAACAGGACACCAGAGCAAAGATTTTATGTATCCTACGGATAATCTAGATTGCCTGCGCAGCAAACACACTCTATAGTGTTCTTTATTCTCATTAAGATTAAGTTCATATTGACAAGCAAACGGGGAAAAATGTACTGAACAAGACAACGAGAAAGGGTCGGTGTATCCCTTTCTTACCGCTGTTTTAACTAGGGTAACCATGATTTTACAAAATTAATTGTTATTATTTTTGTCACTGCAGCATTTGATATTAATTAATGTATTTTTTTATATCGACAGCAACGTACCAATAACACCAAACTGTCTGTCAGACCTGAAAACAAAAAAAATTACTCGAATTTTACTAAGACGATTATCGTATGATTTTGTATGAAATGAGTCAGAGCCTGCGTGAATTTACAAAACGCACCAACGCGCGTGAGTGCGTAAAAAACCCGTACGATGATGCAGATCTGCACTTCCGCAAGTACGCGCGTAGGTGCGTCGACACGCAACGTGCAGCGTCATGCGTGGCAGTGTGATAATCGCTTAAAACACGCGGAAAAACCTTTTTAAATTCATAGCGGTAAATTATGATTTTCTTGAAAAAATATTTTTAGGCGGTATTGGTACTTCACGGTCGATAAATATAATATTCTAGCATTTGCCCGCGGCTTCGCCCGCGAACACCCCACTCAGGAATAAAGCAGCTTTCTATCGGTGAAAAACTTTTTGCTATCGGACCAGTACTTCCAGAGATTACCTAATATGGCTTGTTCGTCAACTCGCTTAAGCAATTCGCGCGAGTCCGCGCGAGTTGGGACCTTCCGATTCACCTACTTTTTCTGTCGTCCTCTCGCTTAAACGTATAAAATACAGTCAAATAATAACAATTACTATAAATAACTAGCTATTGCCCGTGGATTTTTTCACGCAGGCTATACCGGTTATCTACTTAGATTTCAGGATATTATGTTAAAGGTGACGAATGAGGCGAGTAGGATGTGGCCAATGGTACACGATACCCAAGTTACTTTAAAAACATTTTACGTTACTTTTGACTTTCTCATGTTACCTGCACCTGCATGGTCCTCACCGAAAATGGCAAGTTCGGTCGGTTCCTGCATCGGATTCAGACGGCAGTAAAGCTCGGGTATTACTATTGTGTGGACCACTCGGAGGACACGGTGGAGCACCCGAGGACATGGTAGAGTTGTGCCCCGCTCGGGCAGAGCACCGCTGTTGCCTCGTGGAGGCAATTTTTGGCAACAACCTTTCACGCAGGGCCCTAGTTCAGACTATGGTCCGGAGCGAGGAGGAATGGCAGGCGGTCGCCTCTTTCTGCGAAGCAGTAATGTTAGCGAAGAAGGAGGCCAAAGGACCATCGGCCGCCGAAATTCCGAGCCCGACAACGGACCACGGTAGACGCGGGCTTGCGGACGTCGAGCAATGGGTAGTCCGCTATCCGGACGTCCGGTAATTAACCGAACCGAGCTCAGTCGTCAACAGCGCGTAGTGATCGACGTGCTCCTCAAAGAGATGACATCAAACCGTAGGAGTCCAGAAGGGCCGATGCCCGCAAGCTAGGACCCCGGCGAATTCCTAAAAAGGAAACCCGTAGTCCTAGAATGCAAAGGGCAACTGAAGGTCACAGGTTAATCGTGAAATGGAACGCATCCAAGAAAGATTTTGTTCATCGTGTGGGCGCTCTTAACTTTTTTGACACATACATGACGTATCGATACTGCATATTCACTCACTTACGTGTATTTCTAAGTCTCCTATTCCGCTTACTTAAACGTGTGCTAACATTAACTAATATTTGGACGTCAACTTTGGTTGCTTATTGCTGATAATGTTGTGATTTGTTGGTAATTAATAGGTAAATATGCAAAATTATATTATTGTAATGTTGATTTATAAGTGTTTTATTTTAAAGTCAAGTCGAATACAATTTCTAATACATTTTTAGTGGGTACCTATGTTATAATTTTTTTTTTAGTTGACTGTACATAAATACGTCAGATTTTCAAGTCTGAGCGAGTTGACGACAGAAAAAGTAGGTGAAATCGGAAGGTGCCTGCTCGCTTGGACTCGCGCATATCGCTTAAGGCCCAAGCGCCCGAAAAGAGCCATAAAACAGTGATTTTCTGAAGCCGACTCCTCGCTAACGGCCAGGTTAATAGGTTTGAAAAAAGGTTGCTTGTAGGTCCGGCTGGTATTTTTTATTTATAGTTTTTTTTTTATTGAGATAATAAAAACAACGAAAATTAAAAGCAAAATTATTTATATATTTTTGAAAAAAAAAATAGATACGTAGTCAATTTGACGAATATTTCCAGAATTTTGTGATAGATTCCATTCATCGTGATATGCTCTCTATGCAAATTCTGGCATCCTGTTGCAGGTTTGTGTTGTTGAGAGCTGCAATTTAATCAGCTAGTGTTATAACAATAATAATAAATAATTTATTAGTTTGGTGGTGATCACTTGCTAAGCGATCTCCTGCTTGGTGAGCTCCTACATGTTTTCAATAGCGTTCATGTCTGGTGTATTGATTGACTAGTTTTTTTGTCCTATTATGAGTTCCCTGACAGTTTTTGTCTGACAATTATAGTGATGTGACCTAACGAAATTTAATCGATTTTTTACAATAATGAATCAGTTGGCAAAGGTAATGGAATCGGATTACCGATTTTAGATTTATAGATGATAAATGTGAAAGTTTGTATGTGTGTGTGGATGTTTGTTACTCTTTCACGCAAGAACTAGTCTACGGATTTTGAAGAATTTTTACAGTAAATTAAAAAATCTGACAAAAATTAAAAACCTGAAATAACGCGGGTGAAACCGCGGGGGACGGGTAGTGGTAAATAAAATGCAGTCTGTTTAAAATAATAATTTATTTATTATTCACTGTCAGAACTTGACTCTTGATTTGAACTCATATCCATATCGGAATCGGAATCTTCTTCAACTAACCGCGATGATTAATTATTAGTCCTCTGTTATAGTTTTTTGAGTTTTTTCTATTACTTTTTTCCAATTTTACATGCGATTACAAGATGGCCGCTCCGATTTTGTCGATTAGTGTGTCGTCGAGTAGTGTCAATCTCTATTGGCAGAAGTTCCGTTTAACGCATTACACATTTTTAAGTTCTATTCTTTTTTATTTTATTTACTTAATTTATTAACAGTTAATTATAACCACAATAACTTACTTAGTAATTTACGAAAGACAATATTTTTTTTATCATTTCCTTTTTTTTGCCAGTTTATTTTTTTAGTAATCTAAAGTAGTATGCGTGCCACGGAAAAAAATTAACTGTCAAAAAATGAACATCATAGGGCAAAAAAGGTATAGGGTAAAACATTTATGTTTTTTGGCCAAGTATGCAGTAACACCCCTGGTTTTGTAGCACAATGCAGATTCGGGCATAAAAATGGACTCTTCGTCAATAAGGAACCATTCTTCGAGATGCGGCAGCAGTCCAGTTTCTAGTACTCGCTTGTACTGGTCATGCCTCACGGTCCCTTTCACGATATGTAGACCCTTGCTTGAGATTAAAGACCACATCATAATACTAATTGGGAATTTAGCTGTCTCTTAACACCGGTTTTTATGGAGCTATTCTCCAGGGCGTCGTCGGAAAGGAGCATTTTTTGAACGGACAAAAGAGCTTTTGTCAACCAAAACCTGAAACGTCGATTCATCGGAGAAACATGTCTGAAAAATTATATTATTTCATCAGATAATGGCAGTAGTTTATTAACAATGTACTGTACTATTTAAAGTCTTATTTTTAACCGACTTCAGTCTGAAACAGTCATATTTTGATGTTGTTTGGCCCTGTGCAATAGTCTCTTCTTAATGACCTCGGTGAGGCGTGGTTTTTTGGCAGGCCGATGACCTATCAACTTCTCCTTTGCTTACTCTCGAAGAATTGTCTTATCGAAAACTTCTAGGCTCTCGTAGTTTGTAATCGTGGTAAGGTCTTACCTGTCTAATATACATATTAGTTTTTGATTAGTTTTCTAAAATATAATGTATTAATAACAACTTGAACTTCTTTAGAACACAATGGCTCGTAGTACGAACTAATCTATGGACACACTAGTAGAAAGGGATAGAGAGCGTTCTTGGGTCGCCACACCCAAGAATCTTTTATACTATCTGGATTGATTACGTAAACCTCAAAAATGTACTGAAGAGTACGATACAAGTACGCCCTTTTTTTAATTCTTTTTTATTTTGTTTTGTAGACTATTCCATAATGTGGGATGTCGTTAGATAGGTCTTTCAAAAATATTGCGAGTGTGTGAAAACTATTTATCAATTTAGGGATCCTATTGTGAATTATAAATATAGTTTTTTACCTAATGCTAGTTTTCAATTGAACCTTATTGAGTTAACAGATGAAAACCAGTTTATTTATTTATTTCCACACTGATAAGGTGTAATTTGTTAAGCTTAAAATAAAGAAAAAACAGGTTAAATAAAGTAACACTTAAAGGTATTTCACCTAGTATGTTTCAGTACATTTGCTATTACAATCTTTGTCTTGGACGGCTTTTAATATTCTCACTTTACTTAGATTTCTATAAACACACTTGTTTTTCCAATTTACTATGGACTTGGCAGAATAGTCGAAATCGGCTCGACTTGAATAAAGAATTATAATACACAAAAAAACACTAAAACGATCAAAATAACTTTAATTTCGGAAGTCGATGTTTCTGGTATATTTTTTTATTTAACACCGACTTCCGAATTTAAAGTTATTTTGATCGTTTTACAGTTACTGTAAAACAAACATAAGTAACTAATTGTTGTTATAGATAGTTTTTGTTAAAAAACTAACTATTAGTTTGGTTTGATTCTATAGTTTTGTACCAACTTTATGGTTATATATTTTTGTTAAATTTTTTGTATATTTAATTGGCCATTATTGGTCTTGTTCATCAGTTCAACTTCATCAAATGATACTTTTTGACTGTAGTAGAATGTATGTAATGTATGTATGAATACAGAGACTTCTTGGTAAAAACACCAAAATCCCTATAGATATACACACATACATAATCAGCCTTTTTAATGTTCCCACTGCTGGAACTCAGGCCTCCTCTCTAGGAGAGGGAATGGGTCTCCATCGAATTTAGAAGGAAAAAACAATCGAATTGAGAACCTCCTCCTTTTTTGAAGTCAGTTAAAAAAAATTACATCCACCTTCTTCAATTAAAAGAATGATATATTCGTAGCCACAACCCCCAAAAATGACTTTCATATCAATTTACTCAATTAAAGTTGTTAAAAATATTGTTTTTAGTTTCATTCTATATCAGTAAATCAATACCTGTCTAATTCTAAAAAAAAGTGTGGTAGAGTCTGTCTAAAAAGTCAAACGACTTAGCTAATTATTAGGGTAAAATTAAATCTGATGTAGCTAACACAGGTTTAATAATCAAGGTTGATGAAGGGATCTTGATAATTATTTACTAGTAGAAGAACCTTATAAAAAGTATCGAATAGTATTTTTTTAATGATTAAATATTATACAAAATTCCCAAGTCGTTTTTTATTTTTATACTCATAACTAGGTACTTAATTTTATTTCGAAAAAGTATCAATGCATACAATCGCAGTATACGTTTTTTAAAGAAAGCGAAACGGCCCGTGCTTCTCAGAACGCGGACGCGTTCAGCGCGGACTGAGGCTTGGAAGTGGTGGGTTCAATGAAAAATGTATGAAGATTTTTTTAGAGTGGTTTTATTTTGGTCATAAATCATAAAGTTATTTATGTAAGTTCAAAATAATTAATTAAAGGTGTAGAAGACTATATAAGCTGTGGTATTTTATGATTTTTAAGCTAAAAATGTGCACTGGATTTAGCTTACGCGACCTATTCAGACCCTTGTATTTTGTAATTTTCTTGATTAGTGCGTTGGTAAAATCGTATTTAACTATATGAAAGTTTTATACAAAACCATAATATTTTTTATGCCATCCTAGAGATGAATATGTATATTATCTTTTATTTGATACCGTGACATCCTCATAGTTATGATTCTTGGTGCATTATAATGGTACCCGAAAAAACGAGATATTTGTCTAAAACGGTCAAAGCGTCCTTAATAACATCTTGAACTTCTTTAGAACAGAATGTCTCGTAGTACGAACTAGTCTATACACACTGGTAGAAAGGGATAAAGATTCTTGTATGGTACTTCTTTATTACATCTTTAAGGTTGTCGTAATCAATCCAGATTGTATTGTACACGATTCTTGGTTCACTGTCACTAACGTTTGACAGTTGGTTAATTATTGTTTTCAAAGGTTAGATTTCCATCTTATTATACACGTTCTTTGGTGGGGGGCGTGACTGGCGGCCGGACTGGTGTCCGCACTGGTTGCGCCGCCAAATGGGTTGCGCTACCAAACAGACACCAGGTGAGTAACGCTCTATAGAGCTCTATACATTTTACTGGTGGCGCAACCAGTTGCGCTACCAGTGGCGTCCCGGTGAAATATGGCCCTTAGTCAAACTAAATTTATTTCCATCAACTTGACGAAATGTCGCAAAATGTCAACAATGTGAATTTTTCCCGAAAACAATTGAAACGAGACGTAGGAGGAACTCTCGAGAAGGTTTTATTAAAGCCTTATACAAGCGATGAGCTGCGGCTGTCCTTCACGAGAGGGCCTTCGTTGTTTGATAACAATATTTGTAGGACTGTTCACAAATATTGCCGAATTTTTTATTTAAATTGTCGTGGAAGACGACATCTTGCGTACCTCTGAAGTTTCTCTTTATATATATAAATGTGTGTATTTTTTAATAATATAAACTAGTGCTTGACTGCGATCCTAACTGATAGTAGCAAACAAAAGCAGTTGATAGTGAAGCGCACTAGTTTATTATGATACTGAATTCTTTCAACAATTTTTTTGCAATGTCCTGTTTACTTCATACAAAACTAAGTTGTTCGTACATACGTTATGCAAAAAAAAATATTTAAAACATATTTTGTAAGAAGGCTTCTTTTTAGAAATAGTATGACAATTTCTTTGAGAGTTTTGTGATGCATAAACCTTGAGATTAGTTAACACATCACGAAACTGCTTACAAAATACATTCGGAAAAGATCGAAAAAAGGAATATTGATAACTCGATAGCACCAAGTAAATGTTGATAAAAAATACTCTCATACCGGTTCGGATACAAATCGCAACACTCTTCGGCGTGGACGGCTACATACGTCACGGTACGAGAGCCCAAAACAAACTAAGAATATCTGAAGTATGGCTGTCCTTATGTTCTCGTCTCAAATCAAATAAATAAAGTGGATGTGTTGTCTTCAGCTGTAGTGTTTGCGATTTGTGGGGAAACAGAAACAGGGAAAAACACAAAAAGGGTAAATTGTCTATTGTGTTATGAATAGTTGTACATAACATTACACGTGTGTGTAAAGGTGTGATATTCCAGGTACAGATATACCTGAACTGCACCCATAACATTTCGCTAGTTATATTTAAGTTCCATGAAGAGTAATCAGGAGAAAGCCTTTTGCTATCACCGAGGCACAAGTCCAGACTCCAGGCTGCTACTGAGAAATTTCACATCCTTCTTCTTTTTCCTGCCTTTATCCCATATTACTTGCGGTCGGCGCAACACGTTTTTTTCTTCCATTCTATTCTGTCACCCGTCAGACTATCATTAACTCTCTTTTCTTAAGAAATTTCACATAAAAAACCTTATTACCATATTCTCGACCCGAGAATCGAACTCGAAAAATACAAGTCAAGCAGTAGCGCTGGCGGTTTCTAGCCCGACGATGCTAAAATAATTCCCTTCTACTTCTGGGCGTTTACTTAGGTCCTAAAAACATAATTTTCTTTGTATAGTTGTTTACATAAAACAACTTCGGTCATTTAGCAATAGGCTCGGCCTTGCCAGCCTTCGCAGTTAATTTTCTTCCAAAGATATTTGTAAAAACGCGGACACTTGGCCCGCTTGAGGCCAGTTCGTCAGGCTTCAGTGTCCGGCTTCAGGGTTTTTGTTTCACGTCCGTAAACAGAGACTTATTACTTCAATTATTTTTCGGAACATTTTCTTCTTTCAACATTTTCTGTGTTCATCATGCTTCTGGAAATAAGGTCAGATTAGGATGTCCTTTTCTTGTAAATAAAATTAAGGATATTGATCATTATGTCTGCGACTGCGATCCTGGACATACCTTAAATATATATAGTACTTTATAAAACACTACTTTAGGCACTTGCTCCAACCTGATATTGGCTTTATAATGTCCCCATTACTGAGACTCAGGCCTCTCCTCTATAAGAGGGCTGTAAAGGACGCGGGTTCAGTGATAGTGACAATTTAGAGACATGTGACTTCCATGAGATGTCAAATGACTCCGAATTTTTGGTTCTAGGACAAGCCGGTTTCCTCACGATGTTTCATGTCGCCGTTTAAAGATGAAATAAATTACATAAAGTAAAGCGGCTGCCTGGGTTTAAACCCGCGTGGTACGACTTGTATGTCGTAATCTTTACCCAGTGGTAGCCCAGTGGCTACCTTGTAAGTTATCAGAATTCTGTAAAATGATGCAAAAAAAGCAGAATTTGTGACTTTGAATAACTATTCAAAATAAATAAAAGGCGTCTAAAGAAAAAAGCAGAAGTGAACTTATAATTTGCAAGCTTTAGCTATCATTAAAGGACGGGTCTATTACTAAAATTAAAATAATTTTAGTATCTAAATTTTGTTGATGTAAATATATACAGCATAGGGGCAGTTTGCCACTCCATTGTGTACCAACACATTTAGGTTCGCATTGAATCCAGGCGGTCTATGTGATCGTTATCAGCCCGTATGTACTATTAACGATACCTTGACAACGAAGCTATACAATGAGAAGTTTAAACACGATATGTACCTCGTATATCTAAGTATGGTTATAAATAAGATTTGAATGTTATTCATCTTTTATTATATCTACAGATTCAATGAAAAAATGTTGACATATGTCTTCAAAGATTGACAAGGCCTATTTAGAAAGGTCATGCGTATATGTTTCTAGTACTTTTTCTGAGAATCTCCAAAAATAAAACCTGGGAGAGAACTACAGTAGTTACAACTCACAATAACAGTAAAGAAGCACTTAATTTTCTTTTATGAGTCTCATAAAAATTGCCTACAGTTCGACAAAATGGAGTCGAGTGGGATTAAGTTTTTCTTGTAACAAAATTACCATTACAATAAGCAAAATCAACTCTCCTACACACCAATATTATAAACTCCATAACCGATTAAACGCACGCGTTCCCAACCACACCCTTACATTATATACATAAATAAAACATAACCAACCACATAATAAGGGTGCTTTTTCACTGGAGCTGTGCGAGCTAGCTAGGCTGTGCGAGAATTCGTAGTAAAGCTTTGAAATGGTGTGTAGCTGAGTGATCCTAGGCAGTATAGCTGAGTCCTTTCAACCGCATGTAACTGGGATGTGATGTGGTGGAGTGAGATGATAATGGTATATCCTCTCTTGTATCCGTCGCACACACGTCTCAATTTTTTTGTATGTACGAATAGCTAGTTCTACTAACCCATTTCTAATAGAGCTATGCTAAGCCACTTAAAAAAAATTCTATTAATTCTATTATTAATCTTTATTCAATTCTATTAAAGGATATTTTACTTACGCAAAAAAGCATCTTAAGGCTAAATTATACGTCAGCCTTATTGATAGAGCCTATTATAGCCGATACCTGCCAAAGCTGTGGGATTTTTGAAAGAGACACCACTGGCTCGGTTAACGTTCCGAGACAGTGGTGTCTCTTTCAACAACGGGCAACTAAAAAAACACAGTTTTAGTCAGCAAAAGTCTGACATTACCTCACGCTACACGCAGAGAGAGAAAAGTTTGACGGGGTTAGTTAGAGGTGACGTCAGCCAGTGCTGCGGATTGTTCGAAGGAGTTACCGTAGCCCTCACAAAAAAGGACTACTAAAAGAATACAGAGGGGTTAAAAAAAGCCTGACACTTCTTCCTGCTCCACCCGGAGCGGTAGAAGTTATTTGATGATTTTCCACCTACAAAAAAGGGCTAAATGACAAAATGTTACACGGCTCGGCTACGCAACTTCGTACCGCTCTAGCGTTTAACACAACTTTGGTAGAAACAATCACAAAAGTGTTCACAGCGTCGCTCGCAACCTCGCATAGCTCCAATGAAAAAGCCCCCTAAGGCGTCGCCCATAGCCGCGTCTTGTCGTGCGTGCGTCAAATAGCTGACGTTCATGCATAATGCGCATATCGCGAGTATTAGGCACAAGCACAATATTAATATCGGCAGCCGCACACCTGCGATGCATATTGACGTGTGTTATTGCGTTTTATATTTCGGTTGGTGTTCGCCATACTCGAGTTGGGATGTGTCGGATGTTGGGAATAGTGTGAGTGCAGTTTTGATTTGTATTTGGTTTGGTAATTGGTTTCCAGTTTATAAGACCTGTCATATTCAATTTATTGATAATATTTTTTTTAACTTATTGAGAACATTCTCCGGAAGTGTTTAGATGTTAAATAAGACAATAGAGCAAATTCTTTGGAAAAACCTTGTAACAATACAAGTGCCTTTTGAATTACATCAACTTAAGTTCATCATCTAGGGGTCTTTAAGTCAAGAGTGAATAGGTTACTTCTAGTCAAGCGTGCACCACCGTCGACTACATCATCGCTTTACATTTGGTGAGATAGTTGTCAAGCGAGAGATTTTTTATTATAATACCTATTAAAAAATAAACTTTTATCACAAAAGGTTTCCAAGACTAAACTAAAAGCGACAATAAAGTTACACAAAAACGCATTTTATTTTTGCTCGCTCAGCTTCAAAAGCTCACATTTTATATTTAAACACTGCATTATCCGGTTACATTATTTTCTCTTGTTTTATCCGAATTTGGACGAGCGTCTGAAATTAAAACAAGTCAGATGCGGGCGGAGCCTGTAGACTATGTAGGTATGTATGTATCAGTGTATGTAGGTTCGCTTTACGCTCGGTAAGCAAATATTTTGGTAAAACGATTGTTTGGAACAGAGAGAGATACTCGAATAGTAGCTACGCTTAAGCGTGGGATATATTGTTATGGTTACCTACTGTGATTTTTACTTTGTGGTGATATTCGATACATTATAATTCCATGTAACATATAGTTGTACTCTAAACTTGAAGATTTGCGCAGTGATTGAACGAGTGGCTCTGTGCTGTGTCTCGAAGTCGCAGGTTCGATGCCCGCACGGACCAAATATTTTGTATGGCCTAAAGATACGCGACATCCATATATATAAACACACCAAAGCCACTCACTCATGTGAGTTTACCATGTAATCATATAAACTCACATGAGTGAGTAACTCATGTTGACATGAACGTATCCATGATACAGGAGTAATTCCTAGTGCGGGGTTACGTTAAAAAGATTTATGGTCAATAGAATTATTTGGTTCCCAATTATTGGTATTGGGCTATTAATAGAGCATAAGTCAGACACTAAAGAATATTGGTGGCACGACAGTCAAACTTATATCGAAAGATAATGTTTATCAACAACAGTAAGTACTACATAAAATGCAGGTTTCAAAATTATAGGATAAAGTTTGTGCCCATGTAGGCACTCTCATCTCTAACTGACCTAATTCCCAATACAGTTATAAGGAATATACGAGTCGTCTGTCGGAAGGCGATCGCTCGTAAAACCTCAAATTTCTTTACGACTTCAACTCCCACTGCCGAAGGAAGTTAAAAGAGGTTCAGTCGATAATAGGAGACCGCTCATCGGCTCGAGTTACCGCCCTCCGGTCCGGCACAATTAACACAGCCTTCGTAAGAACCTTTTAATTATACGCCTTCTTAAGGTTGTTAAAAAATCGTAAATTTGGGTATTTAGATCTTTTTTTAGAGGTTTGATAATGGTTTTAATAAGTAAAATGGATAATATTGATTCTTTTTCAACTTTACTTATTTATCTATCATACCATGGAGGTCTTATAGCTTATTAAAAAAACGGATTAAAAAGAAAAACAGTCATAGATAACAGCAAGCTAATTCTACAAGAACTCACGTTATAGTGTCAGTAATCAGTTACTTAAAATTGAGAAGTGAGCATAAACAGCACAGTGAGTTAAATTGAATAAAAGGTTACGTATCTGCAACCTTATTTTTAGTAAATACGATCCCTGAAACACGTGTCTAGTATTTTTTTTGTAAAGAATCTATGCACAAAATTTTATAACTGTATCATGAAAAATCACAAAGGTATAAGCTTGTTATGGTACCTGGTTGGCGACTTAAATACATGGTCACCGGGCCACCCGGGTGACTGAGGGGTTGTTTTGCTTCTGCACACAGCTGTCCGCTGTCTCCCAATGCCCACTGTGACCTGTAGTGACCTGTTTTGTAATTAGTGTTGGTGGTGTCCAAGTTGTGATCTTTTTAAAATATTTTTGGGAAAAAATATAACACGATGTAAAAAAAGTTAGAATCGATTCAGTTACTGATTCTGAACAAACTATATTTAGGTTTCGCATAAACTAATAATTATGTTTAATATACAAATACAATTCAAAAAGTTAAAGGAATAATTAACTGAAACTGAGTTAACAATAAAACGGTCAACAATAAAAACATTACAGAAAGAATGTTACTTGTGTGTGTGTCTTACGAACATACACACGCTAGCATGGCTGATGATCATAACAATGAACCATCTGAGTAGTATTAGCCATTGTACCCACTCGTGGCAAGAGAGATCGGTGATAGCAATTTATTTTTATTAGCGGACTAGAGCACCCTACTGCCCATACCGTGAAAGCAATTCTTAGCTCCTTATTCTACAACAAACATAGCTGAACAGACAAGGGTCGAGTCTATAATTAGCCAACAAAGGACTCATTAAGTTAAAACAGAAAGAAGCCGACAAATATTTGACTGTCATTCTCTGCAAATAAACATCTCAATTGTCAACAGAGGGTTGAAGGGAGAAACGGGTTAAAAAGGAGGTTCATAACAGACGGATTAGCTGCATCGACTGGTAACGAGTAAGAGTAGAAAATTATCCAAAGAGAACGGAGGTACTCTCCCGGGATAACAAATAAGTTGCTGCGGTCTTCCCTTGTAATTATAATGTAGTCGTTTTCAAGGCTAGAGTGAACTTAATAAACTAGTGCACCTCATTATCAACGATTGCATTACTACTTCAATCAGGTAGGATCGCAGTCAAGCCCTGGTTTATAAACATTAAAAAAAGTATCTTAAGTACTATTTCAGGACATAATTTAATCTTCACGATTAAATTATGTCCTGAAATAGTAGTAGTGACTAGCCCTAGACCTAGTTCACCAAAATCTGTGTTGACGTTCAAAGAAAAAACTATCATACACATACACTCATAAACTTTCGCGTGTGTAGTTAAAGTGTTCATTACTTTAATATATAAACCGCCAAGTCAATTTGAGATTTTTACACCATTTGTGATTAAATTACACGTAAACAAACGTAAAAAATCGGGATGGATTGTATGCAGACCATATAATATACAAAAAATATGTTAACCTGTATTTTTTTAAATTGAACGCCCGCTAATCGCTCAACCACCGTTCGAAACGCGTCATCAAATTGACATTTTATTAAAGCAACAGCCTACAATTCAGTAAATAAAAATAAAACAGGCGTACCATTTATCACACACAACAGCTTTTCACTGACAAACTTGAAAAAAACATTGTCTAAAAATCTCCTTCAGCCGCAAACTCTCGTCGACACATCGCATGTATTCTCCAAGTTGGTTCCGCCGCAAGTCGACACATTGCAAGTCCCGCAACTCCCACCCGCCACAACTCGGCAACTTCCCGCTCTCGTTGTTCACAAGAATCCTCTTTAATCTCTGAGATATCGTCAAAGTCTAGGTTTTCTTTTAAACATTCAATAACACTAGAAGTTTTGTCAGTTTTCTGTAAGAGTTTGGAATGGTGCTTTATCTGAGTCGTGTTGGGAAGGCGAGGAGATAGTTGTAAAATGATATGAGAGACATGATCTTCATTGTAAACGAAAATGTAACGGAAATTGGTTTTTCTTTAAAGTGGTTATAGGACATAAGCCATGAAAAAAATATTTGTTACCTATGTATGTACAAAAATGGGATAATAATTCTGAAAATAATATTAAAATTTCTAGGCAAGCAAACGAAGTGTTACAATTTTAAACAAATATCTCTGTCTCTCTCGCCAAGATGCTGTTTTATATTGCGGCCGTACGGATGTCATGGTTTTTGACGTTAAAGACTATGTCGGACTTCTCATTTGTTTCGTTTTTGACGAAGAAATTTTCATTTATTTACAAGATCTAAAAAGTATTTATTTTAGCGAATGCAAAAATTGGATACATATTACCTATTGTATGTGTGTGTGTACTTTGTACAGAAAAACACACATAAAATAGGTAAATGGAAGTATTTCTTTTAGACGTTAGGCACTTGCCGCGTTTGATAAACACTGAACTAATTCAATCTTAATCTTTTACCAAGCCAAATATTTAAATATAAATGCAGTATTTAGCCTTCAGCGCGCCGGTTTTAAAATAACTTTATAACTCAAAGCAGTTATTTTAATTAATCAATTCTGTGGCACTTATTAAACGATAGGATAAAAAAATAACTTATCGCCGTCGTCTCCGCTTGTGGTGCAGGTTTTAAATATTTTAAACTTCGTAGAAAAGTGGCAAGTGTCGCGTACAGTCCAGCTCGCAGAATCTTGCAGGACCTCACAGGTGCTCGCAGGTACGACACCAACTTTGTGCATTAAACTGTCGTTAGTAGCCTATTAATATTTCTCAATTGATTTCATGCAACTTTGGCTGGCTCACTGTAGAGGAAGTCCGTAGTTTGGAATACTCTATCAAATAGTTTGCATTCTTTTAAATCATTTCCATAGCATCCGTTTACTTGTGAGCTACGTAAACAAATAATGTTCGAATCATGTAATAGAGATGTAGCGACATCTATGGCGCCACATAAGAACTACGAAGAAAGTACGAAATCTGCATCGCGCAATCAAAAGTTCTCCGCGCGATTTGATCATATACGACAGCCCGAAATCATCTATCGGGCAGTCGCCCACCAGACTATAACACCTGTCTGGTCGGAGGATCCTCTCTTTTCAACGGAGGTTTGCGGGACTTTACTCTCTGTTCCGCATGCCTCCAAAGAGAAATCAAATTATCAAATCACAGAAAAAAAATTTAAGGTGCAAAATTAGCTAATAATTTCTCCCGTTCTGGTCAGAGCGAGAGGGTGTCAGACTTTTACTGACTAAAACCACACCTATGTTCCTTCTATGCCCTTTGCGTTCTAGGGCCACAGGTTTCTCTTTCGAAAGTCAATCCATGGCCTCAGTAAGCTTGGGCCCTGTTAGGCCCCAACGAAATCAAAGAATATGGAACTACATTTGTATTAGCTAAACAAAAAGTCGGTAATCTAGATACAACACAAAAAAATCCTAAACTAAATTAAAAATACCCAACGTATTGCCTTCATTACATGCCACAGTCCGAAATGATAAATGATAAATGATATTTATTTTGTAAATAGGTTTAAAAAACACTTTTACACGTCAATATTTTTTTTCGTCAGTATATGCTAGATGAGGCCGGTGTTTCCTATCTGACTACCCTGAGAAGAAACACCGAAACAAACTCAGGGGTCAAAGTCTCTTTTAAAGTCCATACAGTAAATATGTAATGGTCAAATCATATGAGAACCATGCAGATTTGTCTGAGATGGTCTTTTGAAGAAAGAACCATACAGATTTGAGTGGACCTGTCCAATCAGTGTAAGCATTTGTCAGTATTCGAAAAGCTCAACTTAGGACTACTAAGGAGCTCCACGACCTGACGAACAATACCAAAGAAAGGACATTTGGGTAGGCCGCAGAAAATACTCAAATTGCCAGACATACGTTAAAATTACTGAAAAGAAAAGAAAAAGCAATCAACATAGTCCTCACATTTACAATAATCTAAGGAAATTGATAGTTTACAAAATATTTAGCAAAGTAAATATTTATGTCAAAGAGAAAAAAATAAAAAATACTTTAAGTACTTAAAATGTATACACGTCAATTTGTAAAATAAAAATAATCTCGAATGTCAAATTGTAAAAAATTAAATAAAATAAAAAGAAAAAGCACATTTGAAAATAAAAATAATTAAAAAAAAATACAAAAAGAAGAAAAATAAAAATGTCAACAGTTGTAGTAGGTACTGGAGCAGGTCAATCCCAAGCCTTGTCGTCCTTAATATAGTCCTTTACAGTGTAAAAAGCCTTTTGACAAAGTTTTCGTTTTACAAATGATTTGAACTTATTAAGGCTTAGTTGTTGAATATGACTAGGAAGTTTATTATAGAAGTGTATACATTGGCATCTAAATGAGCCCCCTATTTTTTTGAGCCTGGTTGCAGGAACTACAAATTTATGTTTGTTTCTTGTATTAAAATTATGAATATCACTGTATTTTTTAAACATGTCTATATTTTTATGGGCATACAAAATATTCTCGTAAATATACTGTGAAGGCACAGTCATTACATTAATTTCTTTAAATTTATCTCTGAGGGAGTATCTGGGACTCAATTTATAAATTGAACGAATAGCCCTTTTCTGCAAAACGAAAATTGTCTGTATATCGGCGGCATTTCCCCATAATAAAATACCGTACGACATGACACTATGAAAATAGCTAAAGTAAACTAAACGGGCTGTCTCTAAATCAGTTAAATTTCGAATTTGTCTTACAGCATATGCTGCTGAACTAAGTTTTTTCGACAATTTGTCTATATGTGGGCCCCACTGAAGCTTAGCGTCTAGAGTAATGCCCAAGAACACTGTAGTATCTTCAGGACTCAACTCTTTACCTTTTATTAGCACACTGGTTTCTACTTGCCTAACATGAGGCATGGTAAACTTAATACATTTGGTTTTTTTTTCATTAAGAAGCAGGTTATTTACATTAAACCAGTGTACTATTTTTGAAAGAGCTATATTTATATCGTCAGTAACCTGCTGCTGACGTTTAAGTTTAAACAAAAGTGAAGTGTCGTCTGCAAACAACACTATATTATGATTGTCTTCTATGAGGTAAGGTAAGTCGTTTATGTAAATTAGAAACAAAAATGGGCCAAGAATTGAGCCCTGGGGGACACCCATTTTTACAATAGATCCGGGAGATCTTTGTCCGTTTACGTCTACTCTCTGAATCCTTTCACTCAGATATGATGTAAGAAGATCCAGGGAGGAGTTCCGGATCCCGTAATGGTGTAGTTTCCTGATTAATGTTTCATGGGGAACGCAATCGAAGGCCTTGGACAAATCGCAAAAAATGCCCAAGGCATCGCATTTATCTTCCCATGCATTATAAATATGTCCTAAAAGTTCAACACCAGCATCGGTTGTTGAACGACCCCTTGTAAAACCGAACTGTTTGTTATGCAACAATTTATGTCTATTAAAAAATCTCTGTAATTGCTGTAGAATGAGCTTTTCAAATATTTTACTAAAGGTCGGTAGTACTGAAATAGGTCTGTAATTTGTGGGGTCCGATGTACTACCGGTTTTGAACAATGGTATTATTTTACTATTTTTCATTAGGTCAGGAAACTCACCGCGATCAATACAATTATTAAAAATAAAAGCTAAAGAAGGAGCTACAATGTGGATTACAGACTTAACAACGTCCACAGAATTACCCCATAAATCTGCAGTCTTTTTTACATTTAAAGAATTGAAGGTCTTAATAATATCTACATAAGTTACATATTCGAAATTAAAATCAGAATCACAAACTTTAACATTTTTTTTAAGCAGAGACTCTGCTGCAGCGGGTGATGAATTCAGAGATTTTGTTGTTGATATGGGGATCTCTGAGAAGAAGTTTTCAAAAGCTGCGGCTACTTGTGAGTCCGATGTGATCACATTGTCGTCAATTACCAGGTTAAAGTCACTACATGGTCTTGTAGACCTACCAGTTTCACTATTTATAATGTTCCAAGTCGTTTTAATTATATTATTACTGTTTTTAATCTTGGAACTCAAACAACGCGATTTTGCTTCAGAGCAAACTTTTTTAAACAATTTTGAATAATTCCGCACATATAAACTAAATTCAGCAGTGTTAACGAGAATTCTTTCATCATACAATTCGTAAAGCCGAGTTCTACTTTTATGAATACCACTAGTAGCCCATTCACTGAACGACACATTACTATTAACTGAAATATTCTTAGGTATAAATGTAGAATTAAATTGATTACAGTACATGTTAAAGAAACCCTCATATTGGTGATTGACATCATCAAATGTAGACAAGTGTGGTAAATTATTAGTGAGTTTAGTTTTAAAAGTTTCTAAACGACGTTTTCTAAACGACGACGAAAGTATTCCAATACCCACTTAAAACGCCACAAACGATACAATAAAACTTAAACTACAGCAATTACAAAATGCAAATGTACTTCACATAGGAAAAGACAATACAAACATAAAATGACCTATTAAAAACTCGTTACGTCACTCTATTGTTGTCTGCCATTGTCTCTCGTTGCCATGACGACGGGGTCTCCTAGACCCCAGAGGCGGGTGCGGCGTACCCCAAGTTATTGTAGTAAATAGCGCTAATGGAAAACTATTTGTACCATTGTCTGCTTTTGTATTAGCTGCACAATACAACACAATAGTTAGTCATATTTTTGGTTCGATTTCGGACCACTGGGTGGTTGATAACTGGCTGGATGTTTGTTATTTAGTTGTTGGTACAGTTTAGAGACTAAACCTTCTTTGCGTTTAATTTTCTTACCAGTTTGCAATTTTATTATTATTACTATAGGGCAAAGGCCATCCATTCATTTTTGTAAAGAGAAGACAAGCATTCAACTAAACTCAGAAAGTTTCATTCATTTCATTTTCTCACCTATTCTTGTATGATTCTAAATAAAAATAAGGGGTAAATAATGGTGGTCATGTGGAAACCGCCCCGACTTTAAGTTGTAGGACGCGGGTTCGAACCCAGCCAAATGTATTACGTGGTGTAAGTTATTTCATCACCATTACTCTCAAAACGGTGAAGGAAAACATCGTCAGGAACCCGGCTTGTGGATTACAACCCATTCCGTCCCCTGGAGAGGAGGTCTGAGCCCTAGCAGTGGGAACATTATAAGGCTTATTATGGTACATTATTCTTATTTTAAAGCATGTAAATCAAGAATGATTGGAGTAATTTTAATGAAAATTTTTAAAGTAATTTTTTTCATTATTATATTCAAACTGATGAACTCATTATTATATTCACGTGGATGAGTGGAGAGGGAGATGGAGGCCAAAGATAAGGTGGATGGATTGCGTGAAGAGCGATACGAAAGAAAAGGAAGTTAATGATAGCATGACGAGTGACAGTGTAGAATGGAAGAAAAAAACGTATTGCGCCGACCCCAAATAAGATGGGACAAGGGCATTAAGAAGAAAAAAAGGAGATTTAAACTGATTCTATCTAGTCAATAAGTTAGTTGTCAAAATACAAGAGCTTCCACAAACGACGTTTGTCTAGTCAGCCAGTAATAAAATAATAAAAGTATTACTTACCAAGCACCGCCATTACATTACACGGTTTGAACTAAACTTAGTTGCACGTAGAAACTTGCAAGTAGCACGTCACTCGGTGTTGTCTTCGGGACAGCACAGCATAATTATGAATATATTAACACAAGACTAATGAGCCAAAGAAGTTCTTTCACTGTCTATTTAATCTTTCTGTTCGTCAACAATGAATTACAGGAAACTACTTTGTGAATTTAAAACGGATACAGTTCACAAAGTTTGTCTGACGTCTAGGAGAGTGTGCAAAGTTTATGTATTCTTGATACGGTTACCTTTGCGAGCTAGTGAAATATACTCAAACTGCACAAACTGTTTCCTTCTAAGTCTAGTTATAGATGTTAAAGAAAAGTAATGTAGACTTTTAAGCACAAGCTGATTTATAAGTGACTATGGGCTCGACACATTGCACGCAGAACAGATGGTCGATGGAGATGATAGGTTCTGGAAGGGTCGCAGGAATCCGATGGATGCGGGACGCGCTGAATCGTTAATTGTGGCAACACTTGGGGGAGGCTTATGTTCATCAGTGGACGACTTTCGGTTGGAATGATGATGATGATAAAGCTGATTTTCAAGGAGTTACAGTGATCACTCTAATGTTATAAAGGCCAATTTTTGTCGTAACCCCTTGGCGCTTGAACACAAAGAGAAGATTTGAATGTCTAGCACACGGGTGAGCTATGTCCGCTATAATTTACTATATTCATATGAGCGACACCACAGATGCTCGTACTTAATATAGACAATTTTTCATTCGACTCAAAAATTTCAGTATCCAAGTCCCGCAAACCTCACTCCGTTGAAAAAGGGAGAATCCTCGGATCACGACGACGAGACGAGTCTAATCGAGGCAACTGCCCCATAGTTGATTTCAGCCCATTGTATATGTTTAATCGCGTGAACTTCTCTTCTTCTTCTTCATAAATACGCTGCCTTCACAATTCGCCAAACATATATCAGTGACTGTAGTAGGAAGCATTTTTCACCTCACCAATAATTTAAAAGTCACTATCAAAATGACTCAAGTCAACTCCTGAAGGAATCCCCCTAATAACATAACATCCCTAACTATAATGTACAACACACAAGTATCAGCAGCTCTAATTGGCGAGATAAGTGATAAACTTGATAACTAACAAGTAACTAACACGGCGATGTGTCACGTCTGTGCGTCACTCACTTGTTAGTCACTACCATTACCGACTTGTTAGTGTTACTAACATTGCTAACGTTTGATCGAAACTGGCGTTGTTTGGAAGTTTGTCTGATACTTTGTGAATGTGTTAGACTTTTGCTTGTTTGATTTGTCATGTTTTTTTTGTTGGGATTTATCATTGGGAGCCTTGATATATCTTTTCTCTACTACAGTCAAGTAAAAATAAACTCAATCTAAATATTAGAGTGCTATAATTAAATATGTAATATTATAAGTATTCTAGCCAATATAGCAGTCGAAATGGCGAAATTTGTGGAAGGCTCATGTCCAACAGTAAATAAGCAGAAATTATGATGACAATGTGTGCCTTCTTTTTTATTATACATAGGCTATCTCTCACTTAGTAAGCGATGATGTGGTCGGTGATATAGCACAAAGTAACCTATTCACTCTAGACTTAAAGGCCCCTAAGTTGTAGCAACACAGACTCCGGCAGGGAATTCTACTCCTTAACTGTGCGCATAATAAATGTATTTCCAAAACGGTTAGCACCTAAAAAGATACCGATTTATTATACAAACCCAGAGTTAAAAAATATATAGAAATCCAAAAACCTAGTGACACTTTTACATAGCAAACCAGCAACACATTATAAACATAAAAAGACCCACTTCTATTAAAATGAATAACCTCGTTTACTATAAAACTGGTTCGCGGATTACATTTTCTTTCAACTATTTACATCTCCGCTGTGTGAAGCGTTGCAGCACTGTTCAGCGCTTCATTCAGCGAAGCCTCCATCTTGCCTGTAATTGGGCACTCGACTAGCTTTGAAATGCTGATGCTTTCTTGACGCAATAAATCACTTAAAGTGTAAAGAACAAAAAGATTACAATTTGTTTAGTTTGCTTAAAAACTGAAGAAATATCAGTTTATTATCGACGTAAAATATATAGGAGTTGTAGGTCATGGATTCAAAGCTAGCCAGGCGCATTACTTTAAACGCATGAAGATAGGCATGGCTTAGAAACCAAAAATTCGAAAATATGTAACAACCACCAACCCGCACTGAGCCCGCGTGGTGGATTACTGCCCATTCCCTCTCCGAGAGAGGAGGCCTGAGTCCCACATTGGGAACGTTATAAGGCTGATTATGCTGTGCTATGCTATGTGATATAATTAGCACTAAACATGAGTTCGAATAGCAATCTGCTTCGTTTTGATGTGGTCAGAGACAGTAGGATGTGTCATCATCATCATCTTAACACCTTCTTGTCATCTCTAATTATTCAAGGTCTGTGCAGCATGCCTTCGGCGTTTTAAATGTTCATACGTAAACGGGGATTTCATGAGAGGAGTACCCTTGTAATCACCAAAAAATCAATCATTATTACCAATCTTAAGTCTACAAAATTCGTTTCCTTTACCGGCTGTCCTTCAGCAACAATCCCGGCGTCCCGGCGCTTCGCCTCTCCGTCGATTGAGAACGCAATTACACGTCTTGAGAGCGACTGAACGTCTGATTGATCACCGTCTTGTTTGAACGCATTGTACGAGAATGAATGAGTTGGAGACGCGGCGCCGGTTTTTGTAATGTTTTCGATGGGATGTTTAATGTTTTGAAGTACCTAGTTTTATTGGGAAAGAGCTTCCGCTATCGTCATCTTCTTAACCGAAAGACGTCCACTGTTAGGCATAGGCCTCCCTCAGACATCGCCTTAACGACCGGACCAATGTATCCCGCATCTATTGGATTCCCACTAGGTCCTCTACACCCTCACCAGGTTATCGGTCTACTTAGTGGGCTTTAACAAACGTAATGATAATATAATCTGGTATGGAATATGTAATAAAGCGACATAAAATATTGATGAGTTTTTTTTGACAACAGTGTTTACAAATAAGTACCCAGTACACAGTATACAGTGAATAAATAATTTGCATAGGTTATCATTTCAGGAAGATAAAAGCATTTGAATGCCAAAATCAAATACCCATTGCGACTCACGCACGAAGGGTTCCAAAAATTTTTTACACACTTTATTTTATTCTGCTTTATTTATTGTAATAGCGGTTACAGCATACATCATCTGTGATAATTTAAATTGTCGAGCTATCACAGTTCATGAGATTCAGCCTGGTGTCTGACTGACAGTAATCTTAATAAGGAACCCTAAAATTGAAGAAAGACAAGACAAGTATAATATTTTTTCTCATAAAAACGATATTATTTTAAACCCAGCGATATTAATGTAGCTACGTCTCATTTGCAAGGTAAAGGTCTCTGCACACAGCCGGCGTGGCGTGGCGGGGCGCGGCGTGGCGGGGCGGCGACGCTGCGCTGGCGCGGCGGCATCGGTCACACTGCGGGCGCGATCACGCCGACCGTATCGCGACGCTATTCATTCATCAAAAAGATGTTGAGCAATTCAGACGTGGAAACGCTCTTGCTCTTATTTGCGCTAGCTAAGAAAAAACAACGTAAACGGAAATGGGTGCATGAAATAAATCGCCCGTCCCCGCCGCTTCTGACTTGTATTCCCGCTCGGCGCGGCGGCGGCGTGGCGCGACGATTACCGTCGCGTCGAGCGGGACGGCTCTGTGTGGCGTCGTCCGTAATATCTAGTACATTACAACTGATCAGTGTCGCGTCGCCGTCCCGTCCCGCCGCGCCGCGCCCGCTGTGTGCAGAGACCTTTAGTTTGTTCGTCCAATATTTTACAATTTAATCAAAATATTTTTTCTCACTTACTGCCAACTAAACGATCATTTATCATAGTCTTATTTATATTTCCTTCGTAACTCATAAAGCAAGAATCAAGATTCATGCCGCGAAACTATATCAAGATAAATAGCAAGAAAGTAGTCGTAGAGCGGATGGTCGATGTGGCCGAAAGGTTCTGGAGTGACGACCGCGCACCGGAAGACGCTGCGTTTGAAGGCTTCTCTCAAAGTGGACCGATGACCTGGTGAGAGTCGCGGGAATACAATGGATGTGAGACGCACAGGACTTTTTGATAGTTCATTGTGGTGACACTTTGGGGAGGCTTAATTCCAATGACGTGTTTCGGCTGAAATGATGATGAAGAAAGTTGCCATTTCTCGCCGTCCGCGAGCCCGCGCTCATGGTGGCCGGTAATCGGGATCGGAATCCCGGCGGCTAGGTCGTGAAGGTCATTGCCTCGCGCGTGCGGCCGCCTCCTTTGCTAGCATTACTGCTTCGCAGAAGGAGCCGATCGCCTGCTACTCCTCCTTGCTGCGGACCATGGCCTGTACCAAAGCCCGACGCGAGAGTTCAATGCCGCCGAGAGCCCTCATGAGGACACGGTGGTGCTCTGCCCAGGCGGGGCACACCTCTACCGTATGCGTCACCGTGTCCTCCGGGCGGTCCACACAATTGTGACACCCGAACGTCACTTCCGCATGAATCCGGTGCAGGAACCTCCCGAACTGACCATGTCCGGTGAGGACCTGCGTCTTGCGAAAGGTGAGGACGCCATGATGTCTTTCCAGCCACGCCTCAAAGAGGGGACTTACCGTCATAATTAAGGCGCGCCCAAAACTGAACTCGGCATGCGTTGCTTACTCTGAAGATCGACCAGTATAGCTATTATTATGTAACACGACGCTTAGTCGTCGACGCTTTTTCATATTCATTATGAATATTACATTCTACCATATTGTAAGTGTCAGTAACTCAGTACCTCACTTATATCAACCTCCTCACGCATGGCTGCCCTCTTTAATTCATTTACAAAATACCTCCTCGCCTCAGGCACCCAAATTCACCCCGCTGTTAATTCAAAGATATCGTAAATTGACTTACGACCATTTTGCCGACACGATTTACTTTCAGACTCGAATCCAAATTGAGTGTGCTGACGACTGGGCTGCAAAGGGTCTTATGTGTATTATAATATTAAATCATCATTTGCCCCACTATTTGCCAAGGCCGTGCTACTCGCCGTCCTATGAATTACAACGTTTGCGTTTGTAATTTATGCGTGAACTGTGTGCTAAGTTTTGTTCAGGAGAACAATTGTACTGTGAAGGTCTTTGCACTCGGGGATTTGGACTGTTTCCTTGTTTAAGTGAGTTTTTGTTAGGTTGTTTATACGTGCGTTAAATGTTGTATCTCCTTAGATGTTTCTCAAATGGCTACAAAGGAATTTAGAACCTTTTAAGGTGATATTTAAGTTAGTTATCCAGTAAACCAACGCCAGATAAACTTAAAACAAAGTACATTGATCTTTTTCTAATATCTCCAATATATCGAAAGTAACTGAAAAACCATTAATGAACCGTTTTTTAGAATCACGATATATGTCGATTCGAGACAGCTTTATGTCTTTAAGTTTGTTTTTGAAATTAAGAATGTCAATAAATGTAGGAGGGTCAATGACCGTTATTTCTCGCTTATTTGGCGCCTACCTCAGTACTTTTTAATAATAACCACTGGTATAATGGTATAGTGCGGCCCATAAAATTTTCTTTTTGATTTTTCGATGGAAAATCATCAAATTATTCTTTCCACTCCGGGTAGAGCGAGAGGGAATGTCAGACTTTACAGACTAAAATCCACCTGTGTTCCGTCAATAGCCCTTTGCGTTCCAGCACCACGATAACTCTTTGGAACTATTCCGCAGCTGTAAAAAACTCTGCGTTCCATATAAGATCGTCATTGTCAATTTGACGCTCGATAGGCAGAACAAAATCGTCCATGCCCATCTTTTCTCTATTTATAAGACAATACGAATCCTTAAAGCTACTAAAACCACATACCTACTACACAGCCTTAAATAAATAAATACAATAGTTGTGCAAGAGCGTCGTCGAAACAATCGGTCGTGTTGTCACACATTCCGGGAATAGTTGCAATCGTCTGCGACAGTCGACGATAGGCGCGGGGCGCCGGGCCGTGAGACTAGTGCTAGTGATGGGATTGGGACTTATTTTTCGTGTTTATGGGGATGTGAGACAGAACTAAGTGATATGGGTCTAGGGCAGGAAGATGATGATGATGATTTTAGTCTCTAGTTGTTTATGTTTTCGGATTCAAACCATCAAACAACACAGTGTACAGTAAGTTGATTTATAGTTGATATATTCATAGTTATATGACTTTTTATCCAGTTGCGAAAAGCTAACAATTTTGTGGATACATATTTATTTTCTTACACGAACCATTCTGAGTTTTACAGGTGTTTGTAAAAGTAAATAAATAATAAAGTCTCACCTGAAAAACTTGAAACCGATTTCAAAGACTACCTTCGTAATCGACTTCAGTTTAAGAAGTCATATAAAATTTTAGTTCTCAACTAAAAACTTTATCCATAAAACTTCCGCTTTGAAAATATATTTAACAACTATAAATAAGTTATGTCATTTATTAAACGCTTTATACCAAAGAAAAAAAAAACACTAATCCGTGCCGGGGAACTCCGTTGCAATTATTCTACTTTCGTAAACATTCCCGCTAAAGTTGGAATATTAAAAATTTCTCCCTCAAAAGTATCGATAAATAAGTGGAAAGTTTCCCGTTGTTTCCCAGCCCTACTTGCGCAGGAATTCTGCCCAGTGGGCCGATTATCCCTTTTCTGGAACACAAATTGATTTATAGTTTCATATGAAAATTGCGTCTCACGCATTCCTAATATGGTATTAAGGAATTACGAACATATACGGAACCAAAGCATTTTTGGCTAGCTGCCCTTTGATCTCAAGATCCCTTCTCTCCCTTGATTTTGTTTATGGCTGGATTAAAAAGGGATTTTCTTTGAGACTTTTTTTTTACTTAGGACGTGGTAACGGATATGGATGCTGTGTTTATCCCCGGGATGTTTAATAAAACATATGAAAATATAGAGCTTAGCCCCGAATAGGCTTTTAGGGTGAATGGGATGAAAATACCCTGAAATTGTGGGGGCTTATGTAAGAAAAAGTATAATTTCGAAACCGGAGAGAATTATTTCCAGACCTTTATCATTCTTTATTTGTTTTCCTCTTAATTATTTCGTGAACAAAAACACCTAATAGAGAGCTCAAAGAACCCATAAAGTCTGTACTTAAAAGCCATTAATTTATACTTCCCATAAACTAACACTGCCGGGTTATGAACCCCGGACGATCGATCGTAATTTTATTTTGAATCACCGCTCTGAAGTTCCGGTATATTTAGATTTTAGATGGTAAGTAATACTTTAGATGTTCAAAGTTGAATGAGAATAAAGATAAAGGGTCTTATGACTCCGAAGCGATATCTGTTTCATTATTATTTTACTGGATACTTCGCCATCACTCGTTGAAAGGGGTGAGTGTGACTTATTTGATTAAATAGTATAAAATTTTTAGTATCATCATAATATCAGCCGATAGACGTCCTCTGAGTTGGACATAAGCCTCCTCCAAGTGTCGCCACAATGAAAGATCCTGCGCGTCTCGCATCCATCGGATCCCCGCAACCTTCACCAGGTCATCGGTCCACCTTTGAGGAGGCCTTCCAACGCTGCGTCTTCCGGTACGCGGTCACCAGAACCTTTCTGCCCCAACGGCCATCTATTCTGCGAGCAATGTGTCCTGTTCATTGCCACTTAAGTTGGCGATTAGTATGCAGTATGCTTGGTGACAGTAATTTTTGTATCTTCAAAATCTCCAACCTCCTAATAAGCGTGATGTCCAATTCTCATAATCTTCTCCGTACGGGAAGCTGCCTGTGCTCGGAAGTGGGACCTTAATATATTGGCGTAATTTATGATGTTCAAACTCGCAACACCATAGAGTATGTTTTTTACAGTTCGGCTATTGAAGCTTTAATTTGTTAAACAAAATCACTTATCACACTCAAATATACAATCACAATCATATTATAAATGCATAATTTTGGATGTATGTGTGTATGTTCGTTACTCCTTCACGCTAAAACAGCTGAAAAAAATTGGATGATATTTGGCACACGGATAGAACATGTCTTGGAATAACACGTAGGATATTTTTATATCGGAAGTATGATCACGCTGACCAAGCCGTTGACAGAAGTTAGAGTTTCCTAATAAATAAAATCTATGTACACTTAGTACAGGACGTAAGCTCAGAAGTATATGTTCAAGTACTAAACTGCAGAAGTTTAAAAACAAGGGTCGTTTGTTAAAGGGTATGTAATTTCAACTAGTGCAGTGACTACACACACACACGCGGAATCGACTAGTTCGAAGTCTTTTGCTTCCTTTAATATTCTCTTTAGAAACTTTGCCCGTCCATAAACGGTTCGGTTTATAATGAAAATGGACTTTTTATTTTTTTCTGTTTCTTTAGTGAAAAAGGTGAATTTCTCCTGCATCGTCATCCACAAACACCAAGGTCTTAAATATCCTCATGGCGGTAAGTCCCCTCTTTGAGGCGTGGCTGGAAAGACCTCACGGCGTCCTTACCTTCCGCATGACGCAGGTCCTCACCGGACATGGTTCGTTCGGGAGTTTCCTGCACCGGATTCATGCGGAAGTGACGCCCGGGTGTCGCCACTGTGCGGAACGCCTGGAGGACACGGTGGAGCACACAGTCGAGGTGTGCCCTGCTTGGGCGGAGCATCGCCGAGCCCTCGTGGGGGCGATCGGCGGCGGAGACCTCTCGCGCCGGGCCTTGGTTGAGGCCATGGTCCGGGGCGAGGAGGAGTGGCAGGCGGTTGCCGACTTCTGTGAAGCAGTAATGCTCGCAAAGGAGGAGGCCGAACGCATCAGGCAACGGCGTTATCGCCGCCGCCGCCACAACCGAGATTCTGATCCCAATTTCCGGCCACCGTATGCGCGGGCTTGCGGACAGTAAGCAATGGGTAGCTCACTGTCCGGCCGTCCGGTAACTGTCCGGACCAAGCCCAAGTCGTCGACGGCACGCACTGTTCCCGCGCGCCTCAGGGAGTTGTCAGCAACAGCAAGGACCCAGCCGGGTCGAAGCCTACTGGGGCCAGGGTTATCCGAAAGGGCGCTCGAGCCCCGGTATGAAGGCTAGAAGGAACGGGGTGGGTCTTTTAGTCAGTAAGAGTCTGACACTATCTCCCGCTCCGCCCAAGAGCGGGGGATGTCACCATAAAAAAAAGGTCTTAAATATCCAACTCTGTTCAATTTCATAAAACGAGTATGCTTTCCATTATAACGAATATGGTTAGTACTGAATGTTATCTACACTAATATTATTAAGAGGTAAAGTTTGTTTTTTTGTTTGCAGGCGGTAATTTCTGAAAGTACTGGTCGGATTGCTAAAATTTTGTCACCGATAGAAAGCTACTTTATTCCTAAGTGACAAGGAACATATTTTATGCGCGCGGGTGAAGCTGCGGGTAAGAATTAGTAATTTATAAAATAATTTAATTCACCTAATGACACAAATTGACAGCCGTCCCGATTTCTACGACATTAGAAAACAATCAAGTTTTCTTCTTCAAATACAAAAGCCTATTCTATATAAAGCATAAACCTTAAAAGTATGATTATCTTGCCAGTTTGCAAGTTAATAAAGAGACTAGCAGAAATGCGAAATCCTTCGATATCGCAGTATCTCATTTTCGTGTTACGTAATGTTCAACGTATGTATTATCTTGAATTTCAGTACTTTCAACAAGAATAAAAGTAGGTACCTACTTTTATTCTTGTTTACTTGGTGTTTAAAACCGTTCTGCTATGTCTGTACCGAATAAAAGTATTTCTATTCTATTCTACGAGTATTAAGACAGTATGACACCACTATTAAACTATCTATCGCTTGTAACTATACTGTGACACCACTTCAAGTTAATAGACAAAACCACAATTTGTAAATAAATAAATAGAACCGATATGGTAACCCGCCGCGCCGCCAAATCGCGATTCAAAACACACAACATTGAAAACTCGTCCACGAATCGATTCCGTGTGGAACGCGCCTTATAAATAACCCTTCCAATGCGCACCTATTTATAAAAGGCCCTAAAAATCGGTATCGGCTGCTCCGACACTGAAATAACAACACTTGAGATGCATTACAAGCGGCACAGAGTTCGTTGCATCCACTCGACTGCTAAGCGGTCTAATTTATCATATTGTATGAGTTTCATGTACTTGAGCGATTGTTAGGATACGGTTAAGACGTTGTTGTTCCTTGTGGGTTTAGTGAGATGTGTGGAGAATGTATCTTCCACACAGTATTATCATATAATTAAAATACTAATCCAGTTAGTGCGATGGAAATAGCTTAAACCAACATGCAAGTCACGAGCTAGGTACGTTTTTGTGGAAAAGCAAATAGACTTTTCTAACTCACTTTATTTATACTAGTAGTTGCGTCTTAGTTATAATTATTATATTCAAACCCCTTCTTAGAATTTTAGTAAAACCTTGTTTATTCACTTATCAAACTTATGTACCAAGTTATTTATTTTTATTAACTTACAAAGTTTAGTTAACGTTAACTAAGGCTTCACAACTTCGTCAAACTATCCAGTCTGTATCAATCTTTTATCGTAAACAATTTTCACAATACATATTTTAATAGCGCGTGAACAGGTACAGCTATAATATACGAAGCTGTAAATCATCGCTTAGCGCCGATACAGCGGGCGGGGCGCGGAAGCGGCGATATTTCAGAGTGACCCCCGCTGCGGGCGCGGGCATCACCGCTGGCTCCACGGTGACCCCCACTGCGGGCTGCACGCGGGGCCTGACACACGTGGCCGTTATTGTACGAAACTTTCCAAGGAATTGAAAAAATGGGATGTAGTGTTTATGAGAAAATAAACTTTTGCTTGGTTTTCTGTAAGACTTTAGTTATGAACTTATCATCACAGTTTGGAGTAGTTCAGATAAAAAAAAACTGCAATGTAAAAGGTTTCTTTTTTAAATCAACTGTTTCACAAAAAAACTGTCGCTATTTTATAAAACACGAATTGCCCGATATCTACTGATTTTCAGCTTACCCACCGTTTTCCAAACCAATAAATAACATCAACATCGAATTCGTTACAAACACCGATACACACGTAACTCACGCACGTCCAAAACAAACGAGCGCCGGGAAAAAATTGTCCACAAACCAAAACAGAGAGTGCGTCGATGCAGAGACGGGTCGGATGCAGCGTCGCGACGCCAGTCGACCGGCGGACGCCGCGCGCGACGCCCGCCGCGCCATGTGACGCGCTGCCGGGACACGCCGCCATGACCGAGGGGGCGGCGCGGCCCAGGCCTCCGCCGCCCCGCAAGCCCGACTCGCTGGCGCTCGCGTGGCCGCGCTGGGAGGACCCGCCGCCGCCGGCGCCCGACAACCAGCGCCCCATGCCCGCTCACCTCAAAGACTTCGATGGCTTTAGCCCCTATACGCCGCCGAATCCGATACAGAACGACCGGCGTCCGCGACGACCCCAGAGCGTGGTGTCTCCTAGACCCCCAGTGAACCACCTGGCGCGCCGGCCGCACTCCATCGGCTCCGTGGACGATGAGTGGGGCCCGGTGCCGCTGCTGGCGCCTGTGCCGCGGCGGCTGCGGCCCGGCGCGCTGTGCACGCTGCCGCGCGCCAGCCTGCTGCCGTCCTCCCGTAGTGACTATCAGTTGCAAAGACCGGCGATTATGACGAACGGTTACGGTGCCGTGCCGCCGTCCACCTCGCGCCGGCTGTCGCTGCCCGGTGGTGTGCAGAACCCTCCGAAGACGTCGGCGACGTTCCACGGGCTGTCGGCGCTGGTGGGCGCATACCCGTCGCTAGGCACGCCGTGCACGCCCAGCACGCCGGCGGCTGTGCGCGAGGCCGTGCGCCACCTGCTGGCACAGCCTCGCAATGGATTCCCCATCATGGATCAAAAGTTATCCCTGTTCATCGAAATCCTGGACGCTCAGGAACGATTCTCACAGGTAATGTGTGTGTTTCAGTGCTTCTGATAAACCCTGACAGGTAGATCTGGATTATAAGGTAAAATCCGTGTTTGCGCTCATTTATTTCGGTCCCCATACGTTTTAACCGGTGGCGCGATATTTACATCGGAATTGTCACAAAAATATTCAATGTGTGAACAAATATGCAGAAAAGGTTACAATTTATTAAATAAAGGCGGTCCTCGAAATGGTTGAACGCTAAATTGAATCGGTTGGGACAGTGTTGTGATAGTGTTAACAGCAAAATTAATTGGAAGTAATTACTGGCATTAGCGGGCGATAAAGCCGCCAAAAAATTAATTGTTCGGAAAATGATAATGATTATTCAAAAGCGGCATCCGTTGTTTTCAGTGATAATGCAAATTCGGGTCGTGTTAGGAGTTAACTTCGGGAGTGTCGGAGGAAGTTGTGTTCGTCTCAATCATCCCGCTGAGAATTTATAATGCTTGCGAATACAATGTTATATTGAATAATCCAATACATGAGTCTGCCCTCGTCACAAGTTCGAGTCAACACTTTGAAGTTTGGAAAAGCTTTTAAAATGTTGAAATGACTGAGACAGTGTATTGTCGGGAGGAGTTATAATGTATGGAGCGTATTAAGTCGTAGTGCTAAGTTAAAGCGGGGGCTTGTAAGACATTTTGCTCATAAAATGTGAGATGAGCGTTTTCAGGCGTGCAGCCTCCCGGCAGAATGTAGGCATGCTTTTGATACGTGTCTGTGTGTGTGTGGGACGTATGTTTCATATGTGAAGGCAAGTTTCGGTATTCTGTTTGCGAAACTCGGCTACTGCTACGTATGCACATACATTGTACGCATAATGACGGCAAAAGTATTGAGTGCGGATCGAAGGCTTTCGTTCATTACTTTCTGGAAAATTTTGCGCAAAAATGAATGGAAATTATGAAAACATGTTCCTGTTTATAAAAGCTCTGAATATTTGCATAGTGGTTGAGTTGTGTAACTTTTCATTGAACTGAATAAATCGACAGATCCTGTAACTGAAATTCAGTATTTGTTTCTCAAACTTATTTTGGTGTTTGTTGAATTCAGTTTAATGATCAAATTGTAATACAAATTTTAATTAAATTAAGTAAGTCCGTAATCATTTATTGCGCAAAAAAGATTAGACTATAAGTAACATCAGTGATGAAACATCAAAAATGAGAATCACATAAATAAGTTCACTGTCCTCCAAACTAGGACAAAAACCTGTATCTTGAAGAAAGAAAGAAAAGTAAATTTTAAATGCATTGATACAGTTATATAGATTGATGCTACACACAGTTTTTTACTACTTAATATATGTCTACCCGTGAGAACCTGTAATTGGCTCAATGTCTCTTGTACGAATATTATTGTAATCCATTTGTTATAGCTGTTAGTTTTCCTATGATTAAATAAATAAATAAGTGGCCGCAGACAAGTTATAACATGTCATCCCATACAACTGCACTCTATACTTCTTTTCATTCATGAAGCACAAACATGTGTAATTTATCTATAATATGTATGTATTTAGAAATATATAAGTATGTTTATCAGCTCTCTAGTGCTCATAACACAAGCTCTGCTTAGATTGAGACTACACGGCGTTGTGTGATAGTTGTAGATTATTATTATTATTAAATTATTCATATCAATATAGATAAAAATAAACTCGTACAGAAAACATTTCAAATTCAGTTTAAATAGATACTTGATGCAGCCTCCCAACAGAGCCTAACATCCTCCGTACAATAGAAACCCCATTCAAGCTCACCTACCAATTAAAATAATGTAATTCAGAACAAAAACTCGTTCGTTTGACAATATTGAATTCAATTAAAAAGTACGTTCTAAAACACTTGGGTGAAAGAACCTGAGTCCAGGCTGTATTGTCGGCTGGTTTCATGGCGGCCACTCGACCCGGTTCGGAAGAGGCTTTTGTTTCAATATGAAAAATTACTGAAACTGAAAGAACTGAAATGTTGGGGAAAGTATTACATCTTGTGTTGGAGATGTTCATTAACCTTCGCGTGACATTGTCGAGAGGTGTTCCGCTGAGGGAAGTGAATTTATTTCTAATGAAAGTAAAAGGGCAGGTATTTTGTAACACATTTCAGTATTTTCCAAAAGTGACTTTTTTTCAACATTGCTCGCAAAGCAGATGGTCGATGGGGACGAAAGGTTCTGAAATCGCGATCGCCGGAAGACGCAGCGTTGGAAGGCCTCTCACAAGGTAGAACGATGATCTGATGAGGGTAGCGGGAATTCGATGGATGCGAGACGCACAAGATTGCTTATTATGGCTACACTTGGGGGAGGCCTATGTCCAACAGTGGACGTCTTACGTGACGGTTGAAATGATGATGATGATGAACCTTTTTATTAAATAGCCATTTTTTTTGCTAGATATTTTCGTTACAGGAACCGTATATTTTATCGAGATATTGAATAAGTAACCTGGCCTAGTTCTCTAATAACAAACGATTCTACCTATAACAATATTAGTTTAGATGAAAGTTGTGGCAAAACTTAATGAATTCTACGACTCAAAAGTCTATATTATATTAACGCAAAAACTTTAGCCAACCTCACTCTTCTACACAAAACTCGAATATAAGTAAACCTCTATAAGCACACTGAAAACTGTGCGCAATAAGTATAAACTTCGTTCCTAATACCGCCTAAAAACTTCACAGACTTGCGTCTCCTAAGTCCTGGATACGGTTCAACTTAAGTTGTAAGCTAGTAAGCCTCATCCAGCATTAAATACATCCACAGCAGAAACTTTTGTAATAAAGCTATAGATTTGACATGAATAACACTATTCATGAATAAGTATTCATGATTTTAATATACCTCTGTCGGAGTGAGTCGGTGAAATGTAGCGCTACGAATTTCGTAGCACCGTAGCGCGTAGCACCAGTTCGTAGCCATGTGCTACGAATAGGCTATAACTATTTTACTCGGGTTTAATGTATTTCGAATCCTCGTTGGCTTTTGGGGATCGTGAAATATGACCATGAGTATATGTTCGCGACTGTTTGCCTAGGAAGGGCAGGCAGGGATCTAGGGTATTCACATTGTTGGAGTAAGAACGCTGAACTTTGATCTACTGTGTTTCACCCCAAAGTAGTTAATATTTACGGTCTCCCATTATAAGGATTAGCAATGAGTACAACAATATTGTATTAAGCATGCCAGAACTAGACATATTTAATGACAAGCTACCGAGATTTAGGAGAAAATTCTTCCAATCTTTGCAATCCTTGCCAGACCATTTTTAATGCTTTTGATTTGGCTTATTTTTTAATTTTAATTTGATTGATTATTTAGTTACTTTGTTTTAATTTATGATTTGGTTAATTTTTTGTAATTTATTTGACTTTAATTTGTAATTTGTTTGACACTAATTTGTAATTTAATTTAATCCTCATTTGTTTATTCTGGACTATTTAATACGTTTTTGACATTTTCAATTTAATTTAATTTGTAGTGTTAATAATCTTAATATATTTGGTTCTATTTTGGTGTTGTAATATTGTTTTATGTTAAATTGACTTAAACTATAAATTTATGTAACGACAAAATATATTTCTGAAGGCAGCAGTAATACTATGGTGAGCGCTATGTACGCCTTAATTGTCATGTGCATTAGTCCCTATTGTTAATAAGATTTTCCTTTTATGTAAAATGTATGTGATGTGGCTGTACTAAATTGAATTAAAAAAAAAAACTTATAAGTTTTATTAATTTTAATCAACATGTTCAAGTGTATTTTTTACAATTACCCGCACTGAGAAGAAACTCTTGTGTCGTGAGTGCGTTCACAAACATTTAAATTCACATATCCAAAAAACCTAGATTTTGAACTTTCTGTAAGCCATGGTAATACTTGTTTTGTGGGTGAATTGAAACCGCGTCATGTAGCCCAACAGCCAATCGCTCAACCTCTGCACCAACCGTGTCATTTATCAAAATCATGTCACAGAAGTAAATATCTATTTACCATTTTTTTTTATATAATAGCCTATAATATTTCCCGCTGCTGAGCAAAGGCCTCCCCCAACTTAATACTACCTTCGTTCTAGCCTTTACGGCTAGGTCGCCACCTCTTCCCAGTAATACAGTTTCATATATAAAAAGAGCGATTAAATAAATCGGTCTCACCTATAAACTAAATGTAATAAATTCAATACACAATATGAAATAATAATCACTTCCCGCCACAACACACAACGCTTGACACAACCCCCATATTGCTTTTAGTTACAACTTTTTATTGACATAACTTTTCTGAACTTTTTATTTATTGTACATTTCTCGGAAATTGTTATTTGATGGATTTGTAACAACTTAGTATAAAGTAAATGTTATGTACATTATACTCGTAGTTCGGAGTTCGATACTGAATATATTTAACGAATACAAGTTTCCAAACATTACAGAATATGTTTCAACTGAAAAAACAAAAGTTTACAGTTATGAAAAACATGAACTTAAAGTAAATTTATGTTTTTCTAAAGAATAATCTAGTGTATCAAACAATAATTATATTTACATAAAATAATAATAATTATATTTACATAAAACCTTATAATAGAGAACTTTTACCAATACCTAATCTTAATGATATCTCATTATTTTTAACTAGCTTTTGCCCGCGGCTTCACCCGCTTACATAAAAAAAAAACCTATGTCACTCAGGAATAAAGCAGCATTCTATTGTTGAATATTTTTAGCAATCGGATCAGTAGCCTGTGATTCCCGTAAAATTAAACAAGCCAAATATCGTTGAAATTTTATAGTCGTTCGATCGAAGTCCTATCCAAAATCGGTTTCACGTGTTCCTTAATCGGGATTGGATAGAACGACAACTCAACTGGCTCGAAACTAAACGATCTATCGACGACTTATTTCCAGTTACATTAATAAGTATTCTAACAGGATAGTGTAATACAGATTATTTTTTTTAAATCGACTTTTCGACCAAAAGACTTTAAAATCGGTGTCGTTCAAACCCGATTGATAGATGTGAATACGGAAATGGTCTAAATGACTAAATCGCTACGATACCGTTACGGTTTTGATTACGTGAATCGGGCTACTGTACTTCCAGAGATTACCTCCTACAATCAAAAAAATTAAATAAACAAACTTTACCTCTTATTGTACTAATGTAGATGTAGATTGTCTTTTATTACAAATCTTTTTATTGTGCACACTTACAACAGTGTAGTCTTTTTAACTTAAAGTTGACTAGAAAATGCCTTGTTTTATAAATACAATTACTGTATAAAATCAATTACGTATAGTAATTCATCATCATCGTTTCAGCCGAAAGACATGCACTGTTGGACATAGGCCTCCCCCAAGCGTCGCCACAACCACCGATCCTATGCGTCTTGCACCCGCCACATTCCCGCGACCCTTACCAGGTCGTCGGTCCAAAAAAATGTTAATTACTAATTAACATTTTTTAATTATTTAGACCCTATACTTTTTAGTGCTAGAAATCTCATACAAAAATACCTATAAAAACTGATTATGCTATTGAGACCTAAATTCCTACATAAAAACTGTTTTGACAAAACAACTGGGCAATAATATTATGATACAATATATCGTTAAATAAAAACACAGGCCTACATCGAGATGTTGTTTTCTAAAAATAAGTCTTACTTTAACAATACTCGTTAGCAATGTGGACATTGTTCGGTATTATTGTTAAATGTACCTTTATTTTATAGTAACACTGGTGACTGACCCTGGCTTTTCTTAACTGCAAATTTTGCACACAAACCTTTCTAGCTCATTCTATTAGTGAAAACCACATTAAAATTCGTTAAGTGAATTAGCGACATGATAAACATAGAGAAGCAAAAAGCGACTTGTTATTATCTTTACTACTAGCTGCTGCCTGCGGCTGCAACCGTGTGATAATAGAAAATTATCCCAAGAGGACATACTCCCAGGATAAAAAGCATCCTATGTAGTATTCCAGGACATAGTCTACCCATGTGCCGAATCAGTTCAGCCGTGCGAGCATGATAAATGATATTTTTTTTTAGACGTCAATTTTTTTTTTTTCGTCAGTCTAGACTACATAGATGAGGCCGGTGTTTCCTAGCTGACTACCCTGAGAAGAAACACCGAAACAAACTCAGGGGTCAATAATAATAATAGGTAATAAATAAGGTAATAAACATACACACATACAAACTTTAGCTTTTATAATATTCACCAGTATTAAGCAGTATTTTTCTCATGCTAGAAAGATGAGAATAAGACAAAGTTTGAAAAAAAAATTTCACAAATAATGCTAAGTAAAATGTATTTGAAATCTCGGTCAAAATACGTCGGAGGCTATTTTACAGTCGTACGAAGGGTGGCTGTAGGGGAGGGGACCGGGATAAACCATTGCAATGTTTAGTAGGGAGAGCTGAAAAGAGCGATTTCATATTATATGGATCACTGGCATTTTGAGCATCTTGTTCAAAATTCTTTTTACCCATAAAAATAAATCGGAATGTTTATAAAATGAAATAAAATGAGTTTATTTGTTCACAAGTATAATTTGTGTGTAACAAAATAGTATGAGAACACATTCTTCCATAGTTCCATATAAGACACACAAATTGACTACATCACGCTGATAATAAGAAGACGAAAGTGTGTGTATATGTTTGTTACTTCTTCACACTCAAATAGTTGATCGGATTTTGATGAAATCAGACACATGAGCAGTTCACGTTCTGAAGTAGCATATAGTACGAGATTGTGTTCCTGTGGGAGTATTTTCAAATTTTATGCGGGTAAAGCTGCTTGCAGACGTTAGCATAAAGTATAATCAGCCTTATAATGTTCCCACTGCTGGGACTCAGGCCTCCTCTTTAGGAGAGCAAATGGGCCATAATTCACCATGTGGGCCTAGTGCAGGTTACAGAAATTACGTTATATAATTTGTATCACAAAAAATACGTCACATGGGACAAGTTTCAGTCATTTACCTTTCGACTTTTAGAAGCTGAACATTTATGCAAAAATGCAATAATTTATAAATTTCACAACACTATCCCATCAGTTTTCATCCAAGTTCCGCTATGTTACAAATATTTAAAATACATAGCAATAAATATAGATATGAATAATACAGTAGGCACCGGTGACGTCACCGCTCAGGTTGCATTTAGATATTACGCTGAATATTCCAGTGCTTGCCATCGCATCCAGCTTCACTTTATTTAGCTCAGTTTAGATGTCGAGGCCTCGTTAGGGGTTTTATGGTGATTTGATATCAAACTGGGTTTATATAAGACGTATCGAGGTGGCAGGTTGTGACCTGGAAACTTAGCGTGTAAGTTTACTATCTTAACAAGTTTTTTATGAGTTTCAGTAGCTATCACTGTGGCCCCTCCTATACGAACTGTTTATTTTTTTTTACGCGCTCAATCGTTGCCTGTTTTTAAAAGACTCGTTATGGAACATTACCTGTCGCTGTGAATATCGATAGTCGTCATTTATGTACATATAATTTTGTCTATAGTCTTCAATAATTATGTATGTATTTATGTATCTATTATACGGCAAATGTATATATCTATGTATGTATTATACAGCATATGTATATATCTGTGTATATATTATAATATATATGTTTAACTCTAGTTTGTCACACCAACGACAGCCCCATTTCTTGTCCAGGCAATTATTGTCCATTCCAGGTTGCCTGGAAGAGATCGCGGAATGCGATAAGGCCGCTCATTGTATGTATGTGTTTTAGTTTTAGTTTCCTCTTTGTATATGTAATGGTGTATAATAAAGCGTATAATAAATAATTTTTTTTTTTTTAATAATATAGCTTGTGTCATTCTGCGATATGGTAGCTTTCATTAGTGTAATGATTCAAAATCGGACCAGTTTTTCTATAACATGATATCTACATTAATATTTTAAAGAGGTAATATTCGTTTTTATTGCAGGAGATAATCTCTGGAAGTACTGGTTCGATTGCTAATTTTTTTTCACTTACAGAAAGCTGTTTATTCTTAAGTGAAATATGCTATATTTTATTTACGTGGGCGAAGCTGCAAGGCGGTGGTCAGAATAATAACAACTGCACGAATCACTCTCCAAGGTTATTATATAATAATTATAATTCTTTATTATTAGGCAATTAACCTTTCGAATGTCTTAAGTTACACAGTCCGACATAAGGTAATTGTCTTTCTATTGTGTCTCTAATTACGACATTCAAAGAGTTAAGGCTCATAGACGAAATTATAAATAATGATCTTACAAAATAATACATATTAGGTAGACGGAACAGAGAGTAAAGTCCCGCAAAAGCATATCGAGGTCGGTTTGTGGGTAGAAATAATAAAAACGCATATGTCATACTAGCTTCAGCCAACAGCATCGCCCGTGTAACAGTAGATATTGTAAAATAAAAAAAAGTAGCCTTTGTCACTCAGCGATAGTTTTGGTGGAAATAATTTTTAAAAACGGCCCATTAATTTTGGAGTTCATACATTACAAAAAAAAACCTTAAAAATAAATCTTTTTTCTTTATAATGTTAAGTAATTTAATTTATATTATAATTGCATACTTTTAAGTTATGGTTAAACGCTGCTGATTTACGGTAAGAAAACATAGAGGGGACCTTAACCCTAAGGGTCAGATAAGCTGACCGCAACCAAAGTGAACGCTTACCCTCCTCTATTTTCAAAGAGCTTTTTGACCTGCAGCGAGACTTCCATGCGGTTTCTCCTGTTTTTTCTGATGAGTGCAAAAGTGAAAAAAAATAGGGCAAGTGCAAGTCGGACTTGCGCACGCAGGGTTCCGTACCGCCCGTAGAAAAAAAAAATCGCGTTTGTTGTATACCCTTAAATATTTATTTTATTTTGTTTTTAGTATTTGTTGTTATAGCGGCAATAGAAATACAAAATTTGTGAAAATTTCAACTGTCTAGCGATCTCGGTTCTTGAGATACAGCCTGGTGACAGACAGACGGACAGATAACGAAGTCTTTGTAATAGGGTCTCGTTAGTACCCTTTGGGTACGGAACCCTAAAAACGGTCCTGAAAATATGTAGTAGGTATGTACATATTTTTTTTTAAATTCCTATTTACAACAATCATTCTTCATTATTTCAGCCGGAGACGTCCATTATTGGGCATAGTCCTCCCCCTAATATCGCCACAGCTACCAGTCCTGTGCGTTTTACATTCATCGGATTATTGTGACTCTCAGCAGGTCATCGATCCAACTTAAAATTGTTTTCCCAAACAAACTCCTACAAATAAAAGAAGTTTAAAAAATGGCGACCAACCTTTTAAGATTCTTTCTTATCCACACGTTATCTTCGACATAAAGCTATCCTCCTGTATACAGGGTGGATGAAAGGAGTCAATATAATGTCGTGGACACTCTGTTTGTCCGTCTTGCACCAAAGAAAACACGGTACGGTGGCACTGTCCGTCCCCAGCAATTAGTGAAGACCGATACTGGGTTTTATATCACACGACAACTTTACTGTCTTAAAGTTTCAAGACGTATTAAGTTTTCAGTGGGAGTTGTTTCTCAGGAGACTTCTAGTCCTTGTTTAGTTTGAAATTTATTGAATTTTAGTTTTCAATAAATAATAAAATGTCGACTAATTTAACAAGAGGCTTAGGGTGTTTGTCTGGTGCGTAATAGGTTTTGTAAACAATCTGCCTTCTACTATAATTTAGGTTTCTAAAAGTAAGTTTGATTGAAAAGAATTAACAGATTTTCAAGTTAAATATTTAATTAAAATTAAAATGTTCAAAAATAAACAAATAGTATTCAGCACATTTACACTGGACCTACATACATTGAAGAGCGTGCTATCCCAAATATAATTACTAACTTTTATTAGTATTCTTTTTCATTGTACCCACTCAACTCATAACCGTAACAAAATCCGACATAAAAACATTATTCAGGCACACACCACTCATGACTCCAAACAGTCAAATCAAATTATTCTAATTTTCAAACAAAGCCACACGTTTCATGCATAATTCCCTTCAAACGCCAAACTTAATGAATACTCTACGAAACAATGCAATGGGTTCCGGCATTCCTAAAAAATCCATTTCAAAATCTGACTACGGTTGGAATTTTGAAATTCCTGTGTCGTATCGTCGTCGTGTCGTATCGTGGGTTGTGAAGGGGAGCTCTCTCGCTAAAAGCAAGCGTGGCTTTTTCTATTTTGTTTCGTTTGAGTTAAAATTAGTGCGCGTTTTAGCGGCCCGGCCACACGTGCCGGTATGGACAGAACTAATGCTTTCAAACTTCAGACTATTCTTATTAAAATGGTCACGTTTTTGAGAGAGAATTTTCAAAATACGTATACATACCACTCGCGGATGTTTTCATACTAGAGTAGATAGATGTCTATGTTTCTTCTGTTATAGATAGCTTAATTCGATGTTATTTACCTCTATGAACTAATAGCCTTATGATGTTTACATTCGTGGGCTTGCGGACATCAAGCAATGGGTAGCTCGCCGTCTGGCCTGTTTGGTAATCGACCGGACTAAGCCCAAGTCGTCGACAGCGCGTAGTGTTCTACGCGCTCCTCAAAGAGATGTCAGCAAATCTTAGGGTTCGAACAGGGCCAATGCCCGCTTAGTCCGTGGGAATTTTCTGCAAAGGACACCCATGGTCTTAGAATACAAAAGGCAACTGAAGCACACAGGTGTTGCTTCAGTCAGTAAAAGTCTGACTTGAGAGCGAGAAAATTCATTGGATGATTTTTTACCCTAAAAAAAAAATTTTGTTTACATTATTCATCCTTCTAGTAATTAAAGGAATGTAATAAAGGTAAGTACGCTCCCTATACACACGCTATAGTGACTAGACATTTTAAGATTTTGTTGTAGTTTTGAAAATATTTGATAATTTTTAACAGATAATAACACCACGATTGTTACTTTAAAAACTTAAACAGTCTTATCTTCTAAGTATACTTACGTCGTCTTTATTAATAATAATATTTGATCAAATCCACGACGATGCGCAATTGTTTTATTTTGATTGACTGGTCTCGGTCTACTAAAACTTCATAGTCGACGGCTCCAAAACTCAATGATCTATCACGACGTCTCCACCCTATCATGAATCATAATATCCTTCCCCATCAGACGTCTAGTTCCCAGCTTTAAATAGTTCCCTAATAACAGCCATCCACAATTTATTATCTCGTTAGGAACGTTTCTTCTCAACCGAAGCTCGTCGAGAGAAAAATTAAAATTTATTCTTTCACTGAACTTTAATCCTTTGATGAACGCTTTTTGTAAAAAGAGTATCTTTACGCTTGCTTTACCACGTACGAGTATGAGCAGAGGTAATCGCCTGAATGATTGCTTTGAATACATTTAAGGTTATTATTCGTAGATGTCGTAAAAGTATTCAACAATTAGAACATGCTTATGTGTAACCTGTAATGGATTTACTTCAGATAGATATAATCATACTAGCTTTTGTCAGCAGCTGCGCTCACGTACATTATCATCATTATTTCAACCGAAAGTCATTTCATCTACTGTTGGACATAGGCCTCCCCCAAGTGTCGTTATATCGTCCGGCCCTGTGCGTCTCGCATCCATCAGATTAACGCTAACTTTACCAGGTCATCGGTCCACCTTCCAGGATGTCTTCCAACGTTGCATCTTCCGGTTCTGCGAGTAATGTACCCTGCCGACTGCCATGTATGTAAGTTTGGCGATTCTGTGGGCTATGTCGGTAACCTTGGTTCTATTACGGATTTTTTAATTTCTGATGCGATCACGCGAGGAAACTCCGTTTTTATTGTCTAACTATTGCTTAACTTTGGGAATTGCCTACGTTAAGGTAGAATTAAAAGGAATATTTTTCGGAGATAAAAATATTTAGGTGCTATTCTAGAATACGGTCTATCCTATCCAAAATTGTTTAGGTGTTTGAGCGTAAAGGAGTACTAACATACACATGTACCATCGCAGTCATTTCTGCCTGATCACTTAAAAAAAAACTTTCGCTTGAATACTGCGGCGTGGCGCCAAACCAAACCCTTTGAAGTTTTCATTTCGAGTGCAAGCAAAAATGAACTCAGCGGTGGTCAGGCGGAAATGTCTTTGATGATACATGAACGTAGACAAAATACCTTTCGCATTTATTAGTATGATGTGAGTATAATATTTTATTAGTATGTATTCGTTTTATAAGTGCCCATGTAGGCCTATGTGAAATAAAAAACTTTTGACTTTTGACTTTTATGTGATCTTGCTCTGTTGATAGACTAACAAATTGGAAAGCTATATACGCTAACGAATTAGACTATCACAGCCTAAAAAAGTTAGTACGACGACAAACCTCACAGTTTCTCAATCCCCTGAATGACCCTTCCACAAACGAGAGGTAGGCTCATAAAGACACCATGCCACCACAGGTCGCCAACCTACTGGTATAATGCTGTCATTGTTTCTGACAGCTATGGGAAGTCATGGGAGCATATAACTGTCTATTTCTTAAGTAGCGTCATATACTGTGATGCTTCATAACACCATTTATATATCGTTCTCAGACACATAAAATTTGTGAACAGAATTGAGCTGGATTTATACGATTGAAGGAGTTAACTACACAATGCGTGTATTAATGAGTTACCTATACGTGTGTTTGTCACCCAACTCCTCGCTAAACGGCTTGACCGAATTAGTCGTAGATTAAACTTTGTACATAGATTTGAATGGGTCCCTGAATGGTTTAAAAATACAATTGAGCGCGGTGGGTGGCGCTGCAACCGGGTTCTCAATATCTTCAAATCTGACTTTCACAACCCAGTAATTATAATCACCCTAATACCCTTTGGCAAAACAGGTGTCAAGTATTTATCGTTTTTGATTATCCGTGGACCGAGACCAACTGCCTGTCGTATTTTCCGAGAGGCGGAAGAATGTCGGCATGTAATGTAATGGAAGACAGAAATAAAGTCCCGTGCATCTGTTCACTTGGTGCCATCAAGAATCTTGTTCAGTAGAATAACTTTTTAGCAGCCTACTGTGTGCAGTCTGTACTGTAGTTATCACTGATAACGTACAACCGCACGTTTGATACTAGCAATCCAATACACACACACATCCTCATACATATTTTAGGGGCAATAATAGCACACACTTAGCAACAGTATGAGCCTATCATCGCCGCCGTAAACCCGCTCATTACACCGTGTTTATTTACCCATCACGCCGTGGTTTTTCCCATAAAGTTGCTTCAATCGCCGCCGTTGGCAGCTGCCCACGGGATCGTGCCAAAATGCGTGACATTATACTCGTGGCAGAGTAGATGTGGTCATTGTCACGCATATATGGGAATTACTGACATGATGGTTGATTCAGTCGTCATTTTCTTGACTTTCAACTTGATTCTACTCAAACCCCAAGCGAAAGCCGGCATTCGTGCGTGATTTCTTGCCATTTCGGTTAAACACCGAGCGAATGCGTCCGTATAAATTACAAAATATTGAGCGTTTTTTATAGGGTATTTATCCTAGAACGTAAGTAAGAAGTTCTTCATAAAGTAGTTTGTAAATATCGAAAATAAGCAAACCTTTTCGTTATACCCTATCACTACGGATATTGAATGGTTAGAGTCAAGTTTACATTCTGTCAGCAATTACCACAATCACGACGGTATGGTGCAATTGTTGAGCAATTGGCTGTTACACTGCGTGTCGTGAGTTTGATCTCTCGCTCTAAACAAATATTTATTTGGCCAACAGATAGTTCTGGGTCGGGGTGTCTTGTGTATGAGTTACCATAATTATTTGTGAACAAACAAATGATACAGGAGTAATTCCTAGTGTGACGCAAATTAAAAAAAAAAGAAAAAGTTTGAAAGCGAAAGTTTGCATGTGTGTGTGTGTAAGTTAGTTGTTACTCCTTCACGCTCAGCACGCTCGACGCTCTAATGAATAAACGAATTTGGGTGGAGTTTGATACTAGAGCAGATCATGTCCTGCAACATGATAAAGGTAAAAAGTATTTTTATCCCTGGGGTTTGTTCCCTTGGGATGTTTTTTTTTACTTTCACACGGTTGGAACCACTAGCAAAAGTTAAAGATTGATAAAGCCCAAAATTGGATTGACACGCGTTACCGGAATGGCGCCTCGTGGTCAATCCCTTTACATTTTGAGTTTTCGTCTATCGCTGTTGGTGATGATTGTTTGGAGTATCTAAAATCTTCTAAAATTATATTTATAGATTGCCGGCATCAAAAATATGAAATGAAATAGAAATGACAAGTGGAAGAGCGGAGTCATCTAATACAAGCATTTCCTTGCTTAGAAGGTGATCTCCAATAATTTGTATCAAAATGCCTATTGTAATTGAAATAAACGGTTTCTTTCTATTATCAAAAAATAATAACTGGCCGATTGATAACACTAATATTATTAAGGTGAAAGTTCTCTATCTATGTACATAGACGTAAATAGATGTCGGTGAAACTTGGTACACGGGTAGAACATGTCCTGAAACAACAACTAATACATAGGATAATTTTTATCCCGGGAATATGTTCCATCGGGAGAACATTCTACTATCACGCTCGCCAACCCTTAAGGTAGAAGTCCAAATCGTCACGCCATCTCCTTCTCGGCCTACCGCGGCGCCAGCTGCTGCTGTTTATTTTTTATAAGGATCGCCAACATTACAATCACTGGGAATTTACAAATACATTTCATAATACTATTCAAGTGCTGCAACACTAGAGATAATCCCTGCATTAACATAAAACATTTGATTTAAAAACACATCGTCCTCTTCTTCTTCTTCCTGCCCTTATCCCATATTACTTGGGGTCGGCGCAACACGTTTTCTTCTTCCATTCTGTCCTGTCACCCGCCAAACTATCACTAACTACCTTTTCTTTCATATCACTTCTCACACAATCCATCCATCTTATTTTTTTTTTTTTTAAAAAACACGTCGTATTTGTAAATTAATTTCAACGGATAAAATTTCAAACAAAAAAAATTTAATGATGTCAATATATTCTGTTCGGGATCCAGTCAGTAGTAAAATATAATATTGAAATTTCTAAAGACTCTGTAAGCTCTCACCCTCTCGTACAAAATATATACTTTAACTTAAATATGTGTGACAGTTTTACCTTTCAAAGGTAACAAATAATGTCAAGGAAAATAATATAAAAGCCTTTTACCAATTGTATCAATACCCAATACGTATGAATATGTGGTTTAGTTCACAAAAATGTTATTATGTTATTGTTTATTACCCGTACGACACCCTGGAGGGAGATGGCCGTAATAAAATTATAGCATTTTACTACGTGCCTCGAGTTTTTCACACATTTTCCTGTAAAATACTGTAATAGGTGTGTTTATTTGAATTTGGTATCATTTTTGTTTGGTCTAAATACTTTGTAATCACTGAATAACTCTGATTACGTTTCCGAAAAAAAACGGTAGTATTTTCTATGACTTTTACAGATTGATAACGTCCATCGCTTGATTATCAAATATTCAGAGAATTTGTAGTCTACCACGGCCCCCCGTCCCTGTGTTCGGGCACCAATCCTGTGTTTTACGGGCCCGCAACTCGTTGGATATACGGTAGACATGTCTTGTCTAGACCCTTTTACGTTGGGTAGCCTTTTGAGCCACATCAACGATTGGCGATTTGGAGTACAGTGTAGTGTTTCGAACGTGGTCTGTTCATTATCACATAGTATGCTGCGCTCCATAGCACGCTGGCAAACCTTGAGTTTGTACTTTTGAATTCATTATCTTACTCTATGAAAAAACTTATTGCTCTGAGTGAATAATTAACTTTCTAAATAACGTTAATGTTAACGTTTTCCTCCTACATCAGCTGTCATTAAATAAATATTTCATGTCACAATTCCCTCATAGATCATTTTTAATTCGACACTTCGTTTGCGAGTAATACGATACTTAAAAGCTACTCTCATACTAATTTACTGATGGATATACATTAAGAAATAATAATATACGGGAACACTTAAGTAGGTTTTTGATAATGTTCTTAAAATTAGAGAGATCAAGGCATGTTTTTTTTTAGAAAAAGATAATTATATTTATGAGGCTCTAGACTATTTGGATTTTGTACCAAGGATAAAAATTGTCGTAAAGTGAAAATATTCGGAATTAACATCGTGACGTTGTCATTGGTAGCCTTTGTCAATTCCGTTCAAAAAGAGCAGTGGTGGCCCCTGTGGCAACGGCCCTATGAGAGTATCTTTATTTTGAAAATTTGAAAATCAAACAAGATAAGGTCGGGTTTTCCTAACTAACCATCCTGAGAAGGAACACTGAAACAAACTCAGAGGTTAAGCCTATTCTAAAGTCCGTACAGTAAACATGACACGGTTGGCCTACGTGATCGAAGTTCAGCTGGAAGTAACACTGAGCCTCTCATTACACTAAATACCGAGATACCATTCCTGAACTTGACCGATATCACTAACAAATCTAAATTAAATTGTTACAGAACAGTTTTAATTTAGAAAAATGTAGGTGTTACAACAACCATCAGACAATTAAATTTTTTCAATGTTTTCCTTTCAAATTGTACAAAGACTGACTTCAAAGAAGACATTCCTTCCATACATCTTTATTTACAAACTTAAACACAGTGAGTACCAAACATCTGCTAATCAATAACCAACCTTACTTCAAACGAAAAAGGTTGAGTTTAGCTGAGGCTGGTTTTATCAGGTGTAATCGTAAAGTTGTGTTTTATAAAGTACAGTCGACGAAAATGATTCCCAATTACTAGTGTCCCCACATCTTGTTCCCCTTAATTCCTTTGTGAGAGTGGAATTAAAAAATAATACGCGTCGTAACAGGCCGTTTGATTAAGAGCTTTTTGATACGAATTTATTTCGAAAACTTGAAGGAGCTGTAATGAGATTGGTGCTGGAGGAATTGTATTTGAAAATTAACGGGATACTGGCTTTTATACTTTGAATATCTAAATGAATTTTAAATTCTTTTGATTAGTGTAGTTCCCTGATAAGCATATATAATTATCAGTCTTATAATGTTCCCACTGTTGGGGTTCAAGATTACGGCTCATTCCCTCTCCTAACGAGGAGGTCGTTAGGAGAGGGAATGGGCCGTAATCCACCACACGAGCCCAGTGCGGGTTGGTGAATGTCACATGTCTTCGAATTTTTGGTTCTAGGACTTGCCGGTTTTCTCACGATGTTGTCCTTTACTGTTTTGAGAGCAGTGGTGATGAAATAAATTACACAAAGTAAAGCTCCTGGCTGGGTTTGAACCCGCGACCCATGGGCGCGCAACTAATAAGTCAGAACCGTTACAACTGGGCCACCACTGCTCAAGTATCAAACGTTAAGTATAAGGGTAAATTATTTTAGTCTTTATTTGTTGCTTACAATTTTGATTTATATTCATTGAATGATTACACACTAGCACCCTAAATTATATACGAATTACACACGATATACACCTTTGACGAATTTTGTTTAGCTTCACGTCAACATTAATGATAAAAAAAAACTTGCAATCCCTAGAATACAACAAACAGCAGAGAATCATTCACCATTAAGTGTTTTCTAGGAATTGCTTGATAGCATGTTTACACAGGACGCCATCGATTCGTTAGTTTTCAGCGCGGTTTTCATTCGATCTGTCTTTATTAGTGTTGGTGACGTGCCAGTAACTATATTTACTCGCACATACAAACAATTCCGTTGGATATTTGTGTGGCCGACTGTACCTGCAACTGACAATAATGGATGCTGTCGTGTGTCGATACGGATTTATAAAATACTATTAAAAGTTTTGAGAGAAATTCTGAAAATGCATGTTTTTACTTTGTCTTTTAGAGTCGACTAATGGACTAATGGAATGTTATTTTTAATCTATAGTAAAACGAAATACTTTATGTACTATATGGTATATAAAATAGTTCGTTCTTACTAAGTTTCTTTTATGTAAAATAAAATTTTATTTACAGGCAATATTTCAGAAAATTAAATTTAGTTTGAATATGAACAAGTTTCTCTATGGAACTAACTTGGGATCACAAAAAAATATATTTACACACATTTTTTTAAGGTAAATAATATATATCCTTCCTGAAATAGATGGGATAAATTAAAAGTAACAAGATTGTATAACTTCATGTAAGTAGGAATGTAACTTAATATAACACACCAAGTTTGCTCTTCCTTATAAACATCGTTAAGAAAAAGTTATGAACTAGTAGCAATTCCTTTTAAAGATAAACTTGATAAAAATACTTTCCAAACTCCGGCAAAAAACCTGTCAATAATTTCACCCCAAACTTAATACCCAACAAATTATTAAATAATTTAGCTGCGGATATTTTTTCGACCTAAAAAACGGAATAACATGTATACAGGCGTAATGATCCGTTCAACGATTTTGTTAACTCATCTCAACTAACCGTTTTAGGCAGACCTTCCCTGCCCTCCTTCATGTCCACGTTTTAGGTCTTTAAAGAGGATTTTTTTGGGGAAACGTAGCTCAAAGTATACCGGTTGATATGTTACAAATTGCGTAAACAAGTTTAGTGGGTGCGTCAAATAAGACTGATGTACTTTTAACTTGGATATCAGAAGAGCATTAAGTATTTTATGGCGATTGAGAGCGATAACGTAACGATCAGTACTTTTAGCAAAAAAAGATGCCTAGATAGTCGATTAGGGCTAAAATAGCATCTTAGTAAAGCCCTAAAAAGTGTTTAGCTTTCGCTAACCCTGTTATTAGGCTAGAAAACCTAAGGTATCTTAGGCATAAACCTGAGAATACTTGAATTTGATTCATAATAAATAAATTTTTGCAAATCTCACTTCCCATCATTTTGGCATAACCTGCTAAAGATAGCTAAACTGCATTTTCCTTAACCGCTTTATACACTGCAGTATTAATACCTCTTTGGGCATCAGTTAAACGGGCCATTTCAAGCCACGTACAAACGTAGTGCTGTTAAAAGTTGCAGCGCTGCATACGTTTCAGCAGATTACCGGTCCATTACTTACGTCCATCGAGAGAGTACACTCTTTAGTTAGTGCTTTTACACGGTAAGAACTGAATATAGCTCAGCTGGGTACTGTTTGTGGTAAAAATATTTTGCGGCCCAAAAATGTTTCGTGTTTAGCTTTCTGAATGTTTGTGATGGCCGTCTTATTTGCATGATCAATTTCTTTTGGTTCTGTAATTCCCAACCTGAGCGCTTTTTTTGATTTAACCTTGCTTGCTTTCTTATTTAGTGACAAGTAATATTGTCCATGATTATTTCAATAATATACTTGAGACCACTCCTGTTGCTTATTTTTCCTAAGATTATGAATGTTTCAGTGAATTGATATCATATGTGTTGTTGTCTCGTTTTTGGTACACAACAAAGAGTATATCTATCTACCTAGTTTTGACCTTGCCATCTGTCTGACTTTTTATTGTAATCATGATAAGGACCAAAGCAACCTTCTCTCCAAATGTATGTTCTTCACGACACATCCCTATCTACATACCTACCATCATGAAATATAATAATGTCACTTAGTGCTACACTTGGCGTAAGTGAAGTACACTCGAGAGCGCATCAGACGACCTTTTTGACAAATTATCATGTCGTTTTGTGCTCGTGATGAATGGCGCTCTCCTGACGATTTTGTGAGTACTCGTCATTTTGCTCGAGTATGCTGTGGAAAGAGTTAAGTATAAGAACGATGGATATGTTTATACTAGTATAATATAGGTACTTCTATGTGCTAACTATAGATATATTATAGTTATAAACTAAACTCTCTTTAAACTAGTTTTAAACCCTGACTTAACTTTTTCAATATGATATACTTAGGTCATATCGTCAGCCAGTGTAGCATTTGTGGGTTAAATTAACATATAATAAGACAAATAAGACAACACTAATACACGAAAACTATTAAATAGGGTCGTAGAAATACAAGGTTTATGGACGATTAGATAAGCAAAAATATTTTTTTTTAGTATTTTATTGATATACGAATATGGCAAAATCATGAATAATCATCACATTTGTAACCACAAAAAAAATCGCTTATATTTACTACATGTTCAATAATAATAGTTGTACAATACAACCAAGTATTATCTAACAGGCAACCATTGGATTAAAGATACTTCTCTGTGGTACAAAAAAAAAACAATACTAATAAAATAAATGTACATAAAATATATTATTATGCTGAAATAAACAAACTACAGCGACCAAACTAAATTTGAGAGGAATTTAAGTAGTAGTTCCGGGTTTTATGCTTGAAGGTAAAGTACGGTCATGTGAAGAGGAGGGGTGAAACGCATGTTACTAAAAGAGTTATGAGTTATACATGTGGACGGATAGAGAGAAAGAGGGAAGCCAAAGAAAAGATCAATGGATTCTGTGACGAGTGATAGGGAAGAAAAGGCAGTCAGGGATAGTGAGACGGTCAGACAACGAAAAAAATTTGTTGCACAGACCCCAAGTGACATGGTACAAGAGCAGAAAGATGATGATGATGTTTGATAGAAAATTTTCTCTCTGCTTTTTTGATATTAAAGGGAAGCAGAGAGGTTACAGAGTTCTTAGTAATTACAACTTTAGAACAAATTCTCACCACCCACAAATAAAATGCTTTCTCGCCAAAACATACAACTTTACAAAAAACGCTAGATATCACAATTTGCATAGTGAAACTAACATAAAATTTCGTCCATTCTTCAAGTGTTCACCAGCGGTACCCAGGTGCACACTTGCGACTTTGCGAAAAAAAAGTCGCACGATTTTTCAACGCCACTCCTTTCCCGTCGCGCTGGCGATTTCGTGCAATTGACCTAATTATGACGTCGTGAAATTCAGCACTGAAAACTGTTTTAAAAATTACATTTTTCAGTTTCAGCTGAGCTCGGCACAAACTATTTAATTTTACGACTATTATATTATTATGGTTCTTTTTGAAAACGAAACCTTTTCTTAAATGAAAAAGCCAAAGCTTCTGAAATATTTTTTTAGGTCAGTAGCGTTTTGGCTGGATTCTGAAATGAAAATGAATCCTGATGAATGTCAGCCTGCAATTGGCTCAATTTTGTTGACTTTTTCATTTTAAATATCCTTGTCTTTTTTTCACATAATCTCTTAAATTTAGCACCCGCAAACTAAAACACATAACTAAGCTACGAGTTAAACCGCTCCTAGTCCACTTTGACTGGTGTAAGATGCACTGCATCCCCTACCATTTGCTTTCGAATATTTGATTAACTAGTAACAAAACGTTCATCATTTATTCACAGTCGGACGCCGTATAATTTGTTTAGGCCCTCTCGGTACCACCGAGATCTTCGAAGGGATTACGAAGGGTACTCGAATCAATGTTATAAATGGCTTAGCTGTCAATAAATGTAATGTTATTAGATTTGAGCGTTTGTTGTTTGAATTCAGTGCGGCTAAAAACTCGTGTTTCATCTGATTAAATTATGGTGGCGTTGTGACATTGTTGATTAATATTGTGGCTCTTTTAGAGCTGTGTTGATTTCATGATTGACGTTACACTTCAATTGAACCAAGGTATTTAAAATATTATTACTTTAGCAAAACTTTTGTCTTCTTGTTCAAATCTAGCTTTTGCCAGCGGTTTCGCCCGTATTTTATGTAGAAAATATGCTGTGATAAAGTAACCTTCTACTGGTGATGTCTTTTTTTTTCAAATCGGTCCACTAATTTTTGAGTCTACTTATTATAAACAAAAATACAAGTTTATACTCTTTATAATATTAGGTACAGATTGTATTATTTTTTACTAAACAAATATTTGTTATTTTGCGATTTTTATGACCACCTTCAATCTCTTTATAAAAACCTCATAAAAATCTTGGTTTTAATATCGACAACATTTGGTACTAGTCATTTTGATGACATAGAATATTCAGAGGCCGAGGGGAGGGCGTCTCATTAAATTTTAATATTCTCCTCCGTATTTACAGACACCCTTGTAATTGAGCGTGTGACGATGTTTTAATTCATTATTCCTTTGTTGCTGTTGCCTTGATTAAAATTGTAACATCTTGTAAGGGATCGCTGAAAGAGGCCAGTGAAATAGGAACTGAAACAACATTTATGTTTCGTCAGGATATTAAACAACTAAATTATTCTTTCTCATCTTTGATAACAAACAGTGAGCTCAGGTCTGCATTATCAGTTTCTCTGATGTTATATTATCTAGAAATTCATCAGTTATATCATCTCCTCCAGCAAGAAACTCATTGTTAAATGATTTCAATGTGAAACCTGATAAGCCTCGCTCTCAATCTTGGGTCGATATAAAGGCTTTGTGACCCTCTCGCAGTCACCGGTTCATTTGTCAGCGGGTATTTCTACGTTGCGTTTCTCGGTTTTGGTTCCAATTTACTAGCAACGATATACGTGGTCATATATAACGTCCAAATATTCTATGTGACGAATGCTGGTTTTTATTATTTTCCTGGTAGAGGGAAAATTGTGTGTGAGTCGAAAACGAAAGTCAACCTTAAGTGAAATTCGCTTTAAATATTAAGTCGTAGAAGAAAGAAACGCCAAATTATTTAAGCAATGTTATATGTAAAGATCAAGGAAACCTCTTGACATTTTGTGAAAGTATAGTACACTTAAACACTAGTTATTAAATGTTGAAAAAAGTTTGTTCAAATATAAAATTCTTATTAAAAGTTTTCAACAAGACACTCAAATCCTATTGCGGCCTGAGATTTAAAGCAATAAACAAACAATATGAAATGACACAGTTTATTCTAGTTGCGACATAACAGGAGGGGAAGCCTGCCTGCCGGCGACAGCAATGGAACCTACCTGTTGGAACTTTTTGCAATCGACCGATGTAATATCCAGTGCAATCTGTTCGTTATTTAGTGGCTTGCCTGCCAGGGTAATCACGGAGGATCATGTTGTTTTTCTTGATTTTATATGAAAGCAGATGTTTCTATTGAGACGGAAGTAGTAAATGAAATACTGTTTTATTACGACTTGTTTTAAGCTGGAGATAAGTGAAACAAAATCTTGAGGTAAGTGAAGAAAATAACTTGTTATAGCTCGTTTTCTACGAAATTGATTTGTTTGTAAGACTTAGCTTAGGACTATCACCAACTTTTCATCATTTTATGTTTACTAAATCTTGTTAAAATGAATGATTTCTGAAGTTAATCTACAAGTCTTACAAGTCACATGATATTCACAAACATCAAGTTTGAATTTAACGTTATTATAATTTGACGTTCCTACTGCAAAATAATTCTTTTATTTTTTCGTTTATCTAGATGATAGGATTCTCGCATCCAATAAAACCAAACTAATTGATAGAGGAAGCCTGCTCATATTCCTTGTCTGCATTCGTAGTGTACTTTATTTTTAATTTCCTGTTCGCTCGTGCCGGATCCGGAAACACGCGTCTCTCGCACAACTAGTCCTATTGTTATGGAAAAATGATCATGTACTTTTCGTTTTTATAGTTTGGTGAATCCTTTATCCTGAGTATATGTTTGGTATGATATATGTCAAGTATTCTTTTTATGTTTTGACAGGCCTGTTGGTCTAGTGGTTAGTGGCCCTGACTGCTATGCTGGAGGTCGTGGGTTCGGTCCCCACCCAGGACAAATGTTTATGTGATGAGCATGATCATTTGTTCTGTGTCTGAGTGTAATTATCTATAATATGTATGTATTTAGAAATATATAAGTATGTTTATCAGTTGTCTAGTACTCATAACACAAGCTCTGCTTAGCTTGGGACTAGACGGCGTTATGTGATAGTTGTGAAATATATATATTATATTATTTAAATTATATGTATTATTCAAACATACATCCGAAACAAAGTAGACTTATCTATTATTATTATGATTTGTAAGTCGATAGGTATTTATAGGTATACTAAAATGAAGGCGACCACCATTAAAATCTCTACCTGATCAGAAAAATACCTCAAAAGCTACTGGAAAAAAAAAAACTAATAATAACCCTTTCCTTTATGAGGAAAAACCACTGTTAGTTCTCTAACGGAACACAGGCATCGTTAAAATGAGTAACAACTACAAAGTACGACGCAAAAGAATAGCAGAACTTGAGGAAACAGATAATGATGGTCATCAATAATCACGCTGCACTCGTTACGGTGCTAGTTAGCTACGGGCAGGGAAGATAGAAAACCTGTTCTTTGTATTCTAGTTTTCTATTGATATCGTTTTTAAAGTAAATATTGAAGAAGCTCTTAAGTTTTCAAATGTATTATTATGATTTTAATAAAGTGGAAAGGCATCGTTATTTTTTGAAGTGTGAAATCATCCAATGACTTCCCCCACTCTAAGGCTGAGTGTGAGGGCCTATTATTTTTAACACTTTTGTCCTTCAGTTGCGCTTTGCGTTCTAGGACCAAGAGTTTCCTTTTCAAAAAATCGCTGTGGCTCCAGCGGGCGTCGGCCCTGCTGGGTATATGTTTGAAAAGCGCGTTGAACACTACGCGCTGTCGACGACTTGGGTTCCGTCCGGACGGTTACCGGACGGCGAGCTACCTATTGCTCGTCGTCCGAAAGCCCTCGCCTATCGTATTTGGTAGTCAGGATCGGGGTCACGGCTAACTAATGGAAAGGAAAAGGAAAGTAAACGGACTGTATCCTGTTAAAAGAAAGACTACGATGAGATATTTGTGGGTACTGACTTAAAGCCTCTTAAGCTGTGAAGTAAAGTTGTGAAGATTCCCAAATTAACGATTAGATACTGAACTACAAACACAAACAACTAGAAGAATAAACCGTGTATCCGAACCAATGTAAACACAGAACAGCTGGCATACTTTATTTATCATCATAAAAGCGCGTCTTAATTACGTTTAACCTATTAATCTTTTGATAAAATTAGTTAGGCAGGAAAATACCATCGTAATAAGAAATGAGATGTAAAAAGATCTGACGAACAATAGATTATGACCTTGATAGATCTCGTTCAGCAATTTTCAAAACTTCAAATAAAATGTGCAAAAGTAAGGACATGGGAAAAATTTTGGATGAAAGTTGTATCTTGCTAGAAATATCTAATTATAAACTACCCATGTTTCCGAAAAGATTTATTGATCCAAAAAAAAATCTTGAAAAATATCACTGTCCATTTTTAAACTGACTTACTTTTGACTGGCCTGTTGGTCTAGTGGTTAGTGACCCTGACTGCTATGCCGGAGGTCGTGGGTTCGATTCCCACCCAGGACAAATGTTTGTGTGATGAGCATAATCATTTCTTCTGTGTCTAGGTGTAATTTATCTATAATATGTATGTATTTAGAAATATATAAGCATGTTTATCAGTTGTTTAGTACCCATAACACAAGCTCTGCTTAGCTTGGGACTAGACGGCGTTGTGTGATAGTTTGTGGAATATTATTATAAAAAATAAAAAAAAATATAAAAAAGACTAGTAAAATTACAAAACACTTCACTAAAATCGAGCAACTGCAGCTAATTCCAGCAGAAGTTAGCCAAACTTGTGTCCAAACAAAAAGCTAGGCGAACTTGCAGGCCGTATGTCCCTCGGGCTAGAATGATAACTTCATAACGTGATTAGTCACCCGGCACTCGCGCCAGTTGTTCTATAACTTGTTCCCACTCGCGCTAGTAACTCGTACACACAGTTGGCGAATTACTCAGCCATTATCACTGGCTGCCATGTTTAGGCTGTCTAGTTTAATGTTGGATGTATTGGTATCCGTAAATCCGTGAATCTGTACCGGCTTTGCGGTTGCCAATTAACTTGGTCTGCCGGATAACGGTGACTAGTGAAATGCCCTAGCATTTACAGTCCCTAGGCTGTGGTTACATATAACAAATATAATAATATACAATATTAGTTTGTGCTTGTGGAACTCATAGGCCATTGTCAGTCAGTTGTTGTTGTTGTTGTTGTCTCCCAGTTCCTTAAAGAGCTTATATTCATCCATTAACAATAGTTGTTACAACTTTTATGACGGATATAGGAAGAGGTAAATATAAAATCGACTGGAAGGTGATACAATATTATTAAAGAATTGCTACTAACGAAAATATGAAACTGCCCTAGTGGTTGCAACTGAAAACAACGTAACGTTTTCAGTATTATTGAAAACAATAACCAGTTCTAAAGCACCACTATATGCAAGAAGTCACTACAGTATTGATTCTGTGATAGTAAGCTTCTGTTGTAGCTTCAAAATTACTGTCTCCGTAGTAATTCTACAATGTAATATCCAAAGCGCTGCTGTGCTTGAAATTGGCGTAATAACTTTAATGTGGTTAGCGTCCAACTTGTACGTTTGTTCGTCAACTTAGTTCGCTTGCCGTCTTGCCTGTGTGTTCTCTGTTGTTGCTTAAGTGATTGGTTTAAGTTAAAGAATGAGTTCGTCTTGAGATGAAGCTGGATAGAAGAGAGTTAATCCGGTCTATATTTTATTGTGGTCTAGATTTTTATTCTTGGATGATGTTTTTCATCTGACTTTGTCAAATGTTTTCTTTATTTTTCTACCGCCAGTATCTTTATAATTAAAAGAGCCTTGTCTTCTCTGTAGTGCTACATTTTGATAATGTTGACAGTAGAGTTGATTTCTGAACTGATATATTATGTATATAAGTTCAGAAATCATCACCTGTATGTTACTTAACGTAACTAATAAGCCGTTTTATTATTATTGATAGCCTTGCGTTTAACTATTTATCTCCATTGACGGTAAACAATGATGTGATTGTCGATAAAAACACATTTGCCTAGGTTTTAGCCATCAGGAAACACAAACTCTGGCAAGGAATTCCACTCTTTAGGGCTAGACGAAATGAAAATGTTCCCAAAAAGTTTTGTGCGTATAAGTGAGATGTCCAACATGAACAGCTGGCGAATAACCGTTGGTACATCTAGTGGTCTGAATGAAACATGTATGATGGAATTAAACAATGTAATTTTAACGTACGCTCCGTGAAATGCAATGAATACAAAACTGACAGGCTAGCAACTCAGCGTCGATGCATAGTACTTTGGAACTGTGACTCATTATCGATCATCTTTTTGGCTCGTTTTCAATTGATTCAAGAGTCTCAAGCTGGTATCTGACAAATTTGTCCCAAAGATGAGTGCAGTTCTCCATATCCACGATTAATAATACATATATTTATCTACTTTCTATATATTTATAAACCTAACTCATATCTAGATTCTAGAAATAACTAACGATATCCAAGAAAATATTTCTTCAATAAACCAGCGTTATTCCCCACATCGTCTTTAAGTAAATAATTGCAGGGTTCCTTCCATTGAGGTGTCAACATGACGAATGGGGCAGAGCCGTCGAATTCTTTGTGCTCAGATTATAAAGAAAATTCTCCGTTTTCTACTATTATTGAAAATGTTATGTGTTGTTAATGTTATTATGATGTAGTATTGAAATTTTGCTCTTTGTTCGCTTTGTGGTCGGGATTATTATTGTCGAGTTAAGTGTGGGGTTTACTGGAATCTAGAGGAATTTAACGTATAGCGTTATATATTATTGGTTAAAGATTGATGTGTTTTCTATAAGGACTTCATTGACGGCTTGAAGACTGTTTCTTTTAACGGTACCGAGATTTCTGTTTATTGATAACAATCTCAGTAACTTTCAATTTGAAACTTCAACAATGTTTGTTGCATTTTTCAACATAGTTGCCGAAAAGACGGGTTCTGAAAACATTGCCGATCCATAAAAATAAAAACTTATTTTGATAGCAAGTTTATGACATAATAACCTAGATAGCTATTAATACAATGTTCCAGCAATGCACAGTTTTACTGCAGAAAATAATAATCGTCATAACCCTGTTGCCATTTTATAAAAGTTGAAGGCAATATACGAGGCAGGGGAGGATGGGGGAAGATATAATGTTGTCACAATATTACAAGTATCAGTAAACCTAGTCTTTATTTGTCTTTCGTAAGTAAACAACTTTGAAACTACGAAATATTTTCAATTCAACTCGTTTTACGGATTTCGTCAAAACGAATGTGTTGGATAGAACTAATATAATAAAAATAGAAACTCAATTCATTTTACGAAATTACCTACACGTTGAGAGACATTGTCAGGTCACCAATCCTCTTTGATTCAATATGAAAGACACAAATTTCATATTTGAAACGATATAAACTATTGCTTGACTGCGATCCCACCCGATTATAAGCAGTGATACAGTCGTTAGTGGTGAAGTACACTAGTTTATTAAGAGCCTTTTCACTCTAGCCTTGATGACACCTAAATTATTATCGGCCACGAAGACCACAGCAGGCAAATTTTTGTGTGTAAACCTTGAACCTTCTAGGTTTTACTTTGTATTGTCTCTCTTCAGTTTAAACACCAATATTAAGATATTGTCCGTGACACTTGAGCGCCGGCGAGTAGCACCTGTCTAGAATTGTATTAAGTTGCGGACTGGAGCTGAAAAGTGGGTCAATTTCAGTTATGGCGGTACACTGTAGGGTAATTCTGTTCGTTTTATTGTTATAGAATTTATCAAGGTGTTAAAGACGTGTTTTACTAAGTGATACTTAATTTCTTTATAAAAATGTGAGGTAATGTAAAATGCACTATATCCGTTAATAATTATCATTAACTTACATATGCAAGACACTTAGACCTTATATTGGTTCTGTTCGGGGACCGATCATCGCGACACGCTGTGCAGCAGCCACCGTGGTGACGAATTACTTTCAATTGTTAAGCCAAATAAGATACAACAAAAAAAGAAACTGTTATCCACCTATTTTCATCCCATTTTTTAAAATATTCAGAACTATATTTCTTTTTGCTAGCTTCTATTTTACGTCCTTTTATATATATATTTTAATGTCATCTTCAAATTCATTCCATCCACCATCATTTCTTTGGTGTTGCACCACTTTCATAACCAACATTTACGCTCAAAGTAGACCATAATTATTTGCTAATATCGTTTGTGATATTACCGTACTGCTTTTGCTATTTTCTCGTGAACCAACTCCTGCCATTTTGGTCAACCAATTTTCCAAACAGTTATTCAGCTACATCTGGGCTGAAAACTGACTCTAACACAGCTGGAAAAAGGCTATTCAGATTAACATTCCTAAATAGTAGCGTTTAATAAAATTTCATCACGATTATTATAAACCCCATACCACTCTGGGGTGAGCAGTCTTGACACTGATGTACCGCGGTGCTCAGCCGATGTGTTGTTGCACCGATATTTCACGGCGGGTCACCGTGATTTGTGTCTCTATCTGTCTCGGTTGCCATGACAACGTGCGTATTTTACCCATAGCACTTACGTATGTACCCCTTGAATGTGGTGTTTTATGTCAAGTTGAAATGTTAATGTTGTGGTGAGATTTGAAAATATTATAGTGTGATGTTTGCTTTTGTCTTCTTTTGGCGCCGCCGTGAGACACACATTGTTAGTGGTTTCTTTTTTTTATAAAATCATTAGTGTCTACATGTTGTTACTACATTGTGTGTATCTACGAGTGTTTATACCAAATAAAATAGTTTTCTTTCTTCTTTCTTTTCTTGCTTATCCGTCGTAGAGTTTCTTCTTGTCTTCTTAAGAACTTATTATGGTGAGACAATTACTACAAAGAATCTTTAATGCAGTAACACAGAAAATGTACATCAAAAGGCTTTTAAGGAACAATATGATGATAGATAATGATGTACTGAAAAATAACCTCAACAGTCTTCGGAATTATAGTTTTTTTTTTTTTTTTAAGTCCTGTAATGCGAAGTGACAAGCACAGACGCACGATCGTTAAAATATTTGTACAATACCATATAGAGCTTATATGTTTACCTCGTCGCATAACGCCTAATATCCAATAAGAAAAAAACACTAGATCAAAGTGACACGGGTGAATTTTGTATGAAAATTTTACTTGGGAATTATATGTAGCTGTTGTGACGATACGTAGTGCGAGAATGGACGTGATCCATCAATGTATTTTAAATTGAAAGTATTAGATTTATAGATAGACTGCGCAGTAGAAAATAAGTCACTTTAACTCCAGTGTGATAAAATTGTACATATTTATGACCAAATTGCGATAATAGATGGAAAACCAATCGATATTAGACTAGTTGGGGTTAACGCCGTCCTAGACACTGCATACAGCGCACTGAACCGACATGTTTTGACGACTTAGACCATGATAATGTTGGGAGTTTTAGCGCTATTCTTGTTTTCAGATTTATATAAATACTAGTGGCTGCCTGCGGCTTCACCCGTGAGAAAGTAGGAAATTGTCACAAGGAAATATGTTACTGGGATAAAATGTATACCATGTCCTATTCTAAGACATGATTAATCCGTGTAACAAATTTTAGTAAAATCTCTTAGCGGCAAAGCAAGTAATAAACACACACATACACTCTAATAAACTTTCGTTATTGTGATTTATGCACACCTTGGCTAAAATCGATTGTCCTCCGAAAAGAAAAGTTCTCTCTTAGGAAGACTTGTCAGCAGTCTTTTAGCCTTGGGAGAACTCTCAGAGAGGTTTGTCTTAGCACAACCTAAAAATGCCATTTCATTCAAGGAAAATAGAAATCTCTCGTGAAAGGAATCGTGAAAACATCCAGTTCTTTATAATAAGTAACAGCTACAAATATCTCAACAACATCTCAAGAAAATCTCTCTTATCCGCCTGAAAGGAGTACATTTGTGATTCATTCAAGATTTATTACTTCACACTAGATGGCGCTCCCATCGAATATACTAACACCTGGAAAATAGCCCGTAAAAATGGCTTGCTTGTAAAATAGACCGTAGAAATAAACCTGAAAGACTGCATAAAATAGTTTATATGAAGCACATTAGTTTGGCTTCAAAGTATTTATGCTGCAAATGTTATAGAGACGGGATTTTGATGCAGTTTGCATGTTAGAGATGATAGCAAAGCTTTTAACATAGATTTGTATTTTCTTTTATAGTGAAGACGTCACTTTGTTACCGGCACCCGTCGAATTTGTATTATATATAAGCGCAGTTTTACCTTTCTCTATGGTAATGTTACGTGAAAGGTTTTATTACATTCTAGCTAACATTTTTTTTTTATTGATGTAAATAGGCTCGCGCTTGACCACCACCTCATCTGATCGTAAGCGATAATGTGGTCGATAGATCACGCTTGCCAAGAAGTAACTTATCACTCTTGACTTATAAACCCCTAGGTTGTATAACTATCAGGAAACACAAACTACGCAAGCGAATTCCAATGCTTAGCAGTATGCACAAATCATGACAATCTTAGCCAAATGATGTCCACTGTTGGACATAGGCCACCCCCAAGTGTTTCTACAACCTGCGACCCTATGCGTCTTGCATCCATTAGATTCCCGCAATTCTCATCGGGGCCCCAAGTCTGCTATTTTCATAAATTCGTCATTCCAACACGATCCAATTGTCATTTTGCTAAAAGTTTGTAATCTGCTAATTCATAATGATCGATCATTGATCGGTCAATGGTCTTGTAATAGAATTGTGGTAGAATGATAATTTCGAGCATATTAAAACCAATAACTGCACAATAACGTTCTAATGGTAAAACACTGATCAAATAAACTGTCAAAGTTTTATCAGATTACCGCAAACTTCAAATATTCATTTGTCAATATGTACGAGATTACCATTCTATGTCACTTCTTTCAATGGAGTGTCAGTGGTTGACCATTGGAAAGTCATAATGACGCCATTATATTAGTAGATTACCAAACTTGTCAAAATCGACAATTATGACACCAATGATAGACCATTGTGACACTATTGTAATAGCAGACTTGAGGCCCAGGTCATCGGTTCACAAACCATGCACAAATAAAGCTTTTAAAATCACTATCTAGTTCTTGTAGCACTTCCCGATGTAATCTTAATTTCTTGACATTAAGATAGTCATATCAAGGTCTTGAGTTCTTTCAGCTCCGTGTGTACAAGTTACATCTTGCGAGATACCGTTGCCTCTTTTCATGCCACATTACTCTCTGTAGAGATCCTTTTCTCCTGCTATACAATAGAAGGCACTTGATACTTAACCTGTTTTCCGGACAGACAGACATTTTATAAATAAATTCTACATTCGGAGCTCACAAATAAAAGGTGATGTAATATCATACTAAATAATATAATTAATATCAAAATTCATGCCCCGCTCGGAGCGGGAGAGAAAACAAGAGCGCTGAAAGCTCATAAATTATATATTCTGGACACTTGGCGATGCAGCGATGTTAAAACAATTGGAATTTTTCAACTACCTTCCATATTTTTGCTTCTTATTGTATCTTTTCTCTTGTTTTCTTTCGTGAACATCCTGTAGTTGCTATGATTTAGTAACGGATTATTTTGTCTTGAATATAGAAAAGTTTTGCAAAGTGGTGAACTCTTCCTAGGTTATAAATATACTTAATACTTTTAAGTAAAGTGGACTGCAAGTTTCTTGCACAACACAATTCATATTTTGCTGTTGTTTAAAAATAAACCATGGTGTCTTTCTTATATCTTATTTTCGAGTTTAAGCTATTTGCAAGTACTTGCATAAAACTGCATTTTAATGCAGTCTAACTATGACTAACTTGTACCGTGTCTTTGTCCGGTTTTATCTCAAAAGGACTACGTATTTTGTAAGATACAAGCCTAAGCTTGGTATCTTAGACTAAAAAAAATACACTAAAATACCAGTAAAGGGGTTTTCACTATCGGGTCAGTAGTTCCGGAGATGACCTACTGCATTGACTGGACAGTTCAACTAAAATCTGATTGGTTCTTGCCTCAAAACACCATCTCAGACACTAAGGCCCGTATTACAGAACGTCACTCAAAACTCAAGCATTACTTAAAACTAGATTCAAGCCATTTGATTGGTTGAAACTAGTTTTAAGTAACGCTTGAGTTTTGAGTGACGTTCTGTAATAAGGGCCTAAATCTGCATGGTTTTGATATGATTTGACCATCACATGATTGTCGTATGAACTTTAAAAGAGATTTTGATCCCTGAGTTTTTTTCGGTATTTCTTCTCACGGATTAAATTGACAAAAAAATTTACCTGTAAAACTTATTTGCATTTATCATTTCATTTACAAACAAACAATTTCAAATTAACTCAAAATTAGTTTACCTCTGAATTGAGCTTATTATAATTACTTAATTTAGACGAGGTATCTCTCTTGTTCTCAAAATAACCTAAATCAGAAACAGTTCTTATATTTATTTCAAAGGACGTCGCCATAAGAATTCAACGTAAGTTCTGAGATATAAAATTCAAGTGGTTGCTTCTATTTAAAGCTGGCTACAGTTGTTCGCGACCGCCGAGTGCGGAGTCACCGCGCTACTAGCGACTAGACACGACATCTGTACTTTTTTTTTTTTTATGGTGGGAAAAAATCATGCATTGACATCCCCCGCCCTTGGGCGGAGCGGGAGATAGTGTCAGACTATTACTGACTAAAAGACCCACCCCGTTCCTTCTAGCCTTCATACCGGGGCTCGAGCGCCCTTTCGGATAACCCTGGCCCCAGTAGGCTTCGACCCGGCTGGGTCCCTGCTGTTGCTGACAACTCCTTGAGGCGCGCGGGAACAGTGCGCGCCGTCGACGACTCGGGCTTGGTCCGGACAGTTACCGGACGGCCGGACAGTGAGCTACCCATTGCTCACTGTCCGCAAGCCCGCGTCTACGTTGGCCGGAAATCGGGAACATCTGTACTTCAATTATCATGTGTACTATAAATATGAAAGTTACTCTGTCTGTCTGGCGCAACTGATTTGAATGAAACTAGTACACGGTTAGGCCGTGTCCTGGAATAGAACAAAAGATTTTTTTATCCTGAAAGTGTTTTTTGTATTGATATAAATTGGATCTTAGAGATGGACTGGTTTCCAAATTTTACGCTAATGATACTGGTGCCGTACAGTTCAGCATGAATGCCAGACAACTAGTGCCTGACACTGGTTTTCAACTGAACCTGTTGTTGTGACGCAACGAACGTAAAACGGTTTTGTAGTGCAATATAATATGTATCGGTGATGCGTACTTAAATTAACTGTGAATGTGTAAACATTGCCCTGATTGCCCATACATTGTGCGCTGAGTACAAGTCTTTGCTGTCATATCCATAGTCAGAATCGTTGCTTACTGTCTATATTATAAGGTTTATAGTTACACTCACTGTCACGCTTGCGTCCCATATTTCAAGTCATGTCCTCGACCTTGACTCCACATCGAATCATCTAGGGCCATGGGTTAATTGACTTCCGAAAAGGAATCCGGTGGTCCTGGAACGCAAAGGGCAAAGAAGGAACATAGGTGTGGTTTTAGTCAATAAAAGTCTGACATCCTGAGTCATTTGATGATTTCTCAGCAAAAAAAAAAATCCGACAGTAGTAGCTTGTTCTGCATTAGCATTAATCAAGTGCAATTTTTTCCGTTTCCATGGCAACTGATTAGAACATGGGTCTTCGTTTCCGCATCTTCAAATTCACTTAGAACATACTCGTAAATCTTGGTTTGTAGGTAAAGTGTTGAGGATGCCACTTCTAGCAGCAGCTGTTGAGTCAACTCATAGTTCCGTGTTTGGTTGGAACCGAACCAGGAAAAAGTTGCGACTTCTAAACTTTGTGCTTGTTCGCTTGCATTGAAATGTTTGGATTCAATATGCATTTGTATTATTCATATTTGTTTGGTTTTTTCAATCGGCTTTGTATTTTGTTTGATATTTCAATGGAGAATTACATAGGTATTTATTTAGAAATTTGATATTGATTGGTACTTATTGAATATTTTTGCTGATAGAAAATTCCTAAAGCATTAAATCCGCCTTTGCACAATGTTTCTTACTAGTGCATACATTCAATAGATGGAAATAATTTTTGGCAAATATTTGTGTTTGTAAAGGTGTGAACTATAAAATTGGATTACTGTTTTAAGTACCTATACATATATGGTTAATTTATTAATTTTAAAGTCATCTATAATATTGTTGTAGGCAAACAATAATCGTTTTTCATTACTAGAAAATGTAAGGGATTATGATAGGTGTCGATCAAGAACAGCTTTGTCTTTATTTCCGTTTATGAAATTAAATCTGTCTATAAATATTGGTCGATATACTTTATGGCATATTTATCTGGCACCTACTGTAGCATAGTGCTGTTATATTACAAAGCCGAAGTTGGTAATTCAATCTCCTTCTGCAATCTAAACTGTAAAACCATTCCACAAAACTCCGTTGCCGACTAATCGCAGCGGCGACAGTCGTCCGCGTGTATCCGGCCTATCCGTCGGACACTTCCCGAATATTTTTTTCTCGTTCCCCTCAAAAGAATCGGCCTGCGTTCCCGCAGTAATTACTTACTCATTTGGTTCCTTTGATTCTCCCCACCCGGTTTTAACTTGGAAACTCAGAAGAAAATCTTATATTTTTGATGAATATTTTTTTCGAGTATTGTTGGATTACTTTCGAATTTGATGAGTATGGTGATGAGATGAGTATTTGAGGGTTAGAGTTTAATCAACGATTGAGAAGATTACAAAAATATGATAGGTTTTGGGGAAGTTTTTCTTGCAATCTGTTTGAAAACTCGTTAACAAAGCAGTGACAATTTCTTTTGTTTTTTTTTTTAGCAGAGTTTTATTAATGTTTTTAGTCACCGATTCGTCCTCGCACATTAGACACTGTTGACACGGTAGATCGAGATGGAGATGTTGAGATGAGTAGGCTTTCTACCTAAGTGATTAGGGTCAGAATCCTAAACACAGAGAAAAATTAGAAAACTTAGAATTAATGTTTTTATATTGCGTGTGAATTACGGTTAATAATAATAACAATTAGCAACTTTGCACTAGAGTAATTTATGTACACAAACCTTCCTCATTTATAGTTCTTTCTGGCAGAGAAAACTGCATCAAAGTCTGTTCTGTGTAATAGACCAAGAAAACGAACAACCAGACGGAGCTAGACAGTGAATTCGATTGATGCTATTCTCATTTTTTTTTATATGTAATCTCTAGCTTGACCATCTCACGTGATAGAAAGCGACGACGTGGTCGACGATGGAGTACGCTTGCCTGGAAGTAACCTATCCACTCCTTATAGCTATCAGAAAACACAGACTCCGGCAAAAACTTCAACACACAACTTCCACAGTTATACGCACAATGAATGTGTTCTCAAAACGTTTTGAGCGCATGAGTGAAATTTCCACCATGTACCGATAGTGCACCGCCGTACGTCTGGTGATGCGATGGTGGAACGGACTTAGCGGAATTAAGTTATGCAATCCGTAGAAAACCAATTGGCTAACAACTCGGCGTAAACATAACTACTCTTAACGAAACCGTCAAGTGCGAGTCGGACTCGCGCACGAAGTGTTCCGTATCTATACAACTTTTTTACAAAATTTATTTCGTTCTATTTGCGGCAACAGAAACACCTAAGTACATCATCTGTATAAATTTTAACTGTTTATCTATCACGGTTCATGAGATACAGCCTAGTGACAGACAGTAGTCTTAGTAATAAGGTCCCGTTTTTACCCTTTGGGTACAGAACCCTAAAAATGATAACCCTCAACACACATGACACAAGTATGAACTAAACGGGTAACCCTCTCAGTGCTAGCGGCCGCAGCGACCACATATCGACAGACGGCCGCGCAGACCGCGCTCTAATGAAGCCGATGCGGACCGTAATCACGCCACATTTGCGCCACACACTGCGTTTTAACGAAGACAAACCCACGGGCTGTGGGCGAATATTGTTACATGTGCTAGTATGACTGGACTGCGAAGAGGTTAAAAAAAGGAAGGACTTGGGGGAGGTCTTCGTCAAGCTGTAACAATAAGCAGAAACGGGTTAATAAAAAAAACTTTCAAATATTACAATAACCTATTTTATTACTAAAATAAATCTAGATTATAGAGTCCCGTGTCCCGTGATAAAATGAAGTCGATTTTTATGTATTATTCAATGTCTTGAGCATAGACTAGTCTGTAAGAGCAGAAACAGCATTTACCCATATTATTATTGTTGATTGTTAAAATGTATTCAAGAAATACAAACAACTTTTATTAGACAGCAATCAGAAACAACAGAACTGCCCGAGCCATTTTTTGAGGTGGGAATTCATCCAATGACTTCTCCGGCTCTTGGGTGGAGCGAGAGGCCGTATTAGACTTCAACTGACGAAAACCCACCTGTCCTTCAGTTGCCCTTTGCGTTCTAGGACCACCATCAATCTCAAACGTCACTGCAGCCCTAACTTACCAGGGTGCCAACAATCCCATCGTTATAAAGTATCGAACGAGTCTGGAATGCAAAAGGCAACTGAAATAACTGCATTTACTTCACCCAAAGTAAGAAAATTTACTTGATGATTTACCACCATTAAAATCACCCCAAAAGGTGTAGGTAACTTTCTTTGTAAACTACATTTGCGTGTGTTGTCAAGACAAAATTCGTTCCTAGTAAAATCTACCGGCGTTATCTATTCTTATTAACACAGCACCGCGGTCCCTAAAAGATCTATCCTGTACTTCGTATCTAAGTGGTCTCGTAAACTTAAAAGCACATCCATGTTTGATATTGGCTCTAAAAACAGGTAAAAGTGATACAAAATTAACAGCTTTATAAATCAGTGTTCTGTGAACTCGAACTTAAGTATGTTGAACCAGTAGCGTAGCCAGATAGATGATCAACGGCCCTGGGCCTTAAAAAATCTGGGGCCACATTTTTTGAGGGGAAAACATGAAATAACTTCTTTTGGTTTGGGTGGAGCGGCAGGAGTGTTAGACTTTTATTGACTACTAGCTTTTCCCACGTCTTTGCTTGCGTACATAAAATATAGTCTATGTCACTCAGGAATAAGCTATGTAGTAGCTTTCTAACGGCGTAAAATTTTTCGCAATCGGAGTAGTACTTTCAGAGATTACCCCCTAAAAACAAAAAACATAAAAACAAACTTTACCTCTTTATAATATTAGTGTAGAAAACGAGTTGTCATAATTAGTGTTGCAAACTGTTTTATTCAAATTTTGATAGTGGGAGATTTTTTTGCTATTTTAATAAGACTTAATCCGCCCCCCCCCCCCAAACTTGGGGGCCCCGGTGCCTTCAGTAGTTACGCCTCTGTGTTGAACATGCAACTACTTTCAGGATTATTCTCTTTGACGTCGAATGAGCCAGCTGAGTCCAGAAGTCGACATTTTCCAGTTGACATACCCATAAAGGTTTTATTTAGAAGGTCCTTAATTTCAGTTCACTGGACTCGTAAAGCTAATACGAACTGTATTCCGAACGTTGGAAAATCACGTGTACGGACAATAAGTTCCACTTTTGATTGCAAAACGTTGCCTGCAATATTACTAACGTTATTAACTAACCAGGTTCACAGTATTTACTTTTGCAATTTTTGCTTCAAGAAAATTAGCAGTGTCAGGGTTTCTTTTTATTTCCCAGCGGTTACTCTAAGAATATGAGATGAAAATAAATATGTATTTATGGAGATGGATAATTAATCTAACTCAATATTGTCTTGTAGTGTTTGAGAAGCAGACTCTCACATTTCTGGGAATTCATTCACAGAAAAGGTAGACGGACTAAATATTAACAAGTAACCCTTAAATGCCGCATCATGATCTCACGTTGAGTAGGCAGGCCGCAAACTATCGGGTGTTTCGGGGCCCGGCGTGTTGTATTGTAGTGGCGTCAACCCTCTCGCGCCGGCGGGCCGCGCGACCGTGCCGCGGGCCGCAGCGGCCGCGCTAATTAACCACAAACAAAAGGTGGCCATTACTCACGCCGCATCCCTCGCTGATTTTATTCAACTTTTACAATAAAACACGCCATTTTGTTTCGTGGAACATTTTATTGTTAGCTTTATTGTGGATTGCGGGATTAAAATTTAGTTCAATTGTTTTAAACGGCCTTCGTTTTGGTGTTACCGTTAGTTGTGTTTATACTATTCCATAGATCTTTCTAAAAGGGATGATTTTATTGAGACATATCAAAAGAATAATAGTTGGAGGATTTAATAGAAAATATCTTTAATTCCGTTACGTTGAGCCTGAAGAGATATTGGACCGGTCGCATCTGTTACGGGATCGATAATATGGACGTCTCATAGTGAATGCTTTATCGAAGCGAGGACTAGTTTGTATGGAGGAAGGTCTGTGTAATCTCTACTTATCGAATGATCGAGCCTGATGACCGTATCGGAGTACCGAAGTGTATTATGTACCCTATATCATTTCGAAAGGGTTTATGCACTTATAATCTTCTTGGGTTACTCTGTACGTGACTAGATAGAATATGATGCTTTTCAATTATATTCAAATTAGTAAGTAAAATATATTTGCAAAATTTGTAGGTACAATGATTGGATAGAACAATAATTTAGTGAGCTTTGTACAATCTACTTTATATTAGGCATGGAAATGTCAATGAGATCGTTAACAATATTGACAGACAATCTAACTTTAAAAATCTACGACATAAAATAAATCAGACAATTCAAAATCAATAAAATCATAAAAAAAAAACATTATGAATGTCAAAGAATAATAAATAATAAAAAATTAGGTGCGTCAAGTAGTAAAAAAAATAAATAAAACAAAAACAAAATTGAATTATTTGATATGTCACAGTAAAAGTTAAATCATAATCTATGTCAAGGAATAAAATATGTAAGTATAGGTTTATAAAAAAAAGAATTATTAGGTATGTCAACCTGTATTTTATTTCATAATGAGTAATTTGCGCAATCCTTTTAATTCTGTACCTGCGTAAATAATTATTTTTAAATGCCCATATTGAATATAATAATCACATTAATACATCAGTAAATACTAATAGTGAATTGCAGAACAGTTGGATGATTTTAATTACAACGGGCGCCCTCTAGCGGAGTTGCGGTGAATTATAATTCATCGACACAAAAATAAATAGGTGAATGAAAATTGTAGAGAGGGTACATCTACATTTGTGCTCCGTGTTATGTTTGAAAAATGTCTAGAAATGGAGTATAAAGTTACGTAGAACGGAATTCTGAGTAATGTTGGCGGAATTTCCACATTTGTTAGTCTGAATATAAGTTACAATTACTGTGGCTACGTCTCTTGAACTACTATTTAGCACCGTCGTCTAACATTTGTATAAATAATGTGACAAAACTCATAACTTATTTGTGAGAACATAAGTACCTATGGTTTTAGGGGAAGTATCTTTTTTATGGTGGGAAAAAATCATCCAATGACATCCCCCGCTCTTGAGCGGAGCGGGAGATAGTGTCAGACTCTTACTGACCAAAAGACCCACTCCGTTCCTTCTAGCCTTTATACCGGAGCTCGAGCGCCCTTTCGGATAACCCTGGCCCCAGTAGGCTTCGACCCGGCTGGGTCCCTGCTGTTGCTGACAACTCCTTGAGGCGCGCGGGAACAGTGCGCGCCGTCGACGACTTGGGCTTGGTCCGGACAGTTACCGGACGGCCGGACAGCGAGCTACCCATTGCTCACTGTCCGCAAGCCCGCGCCTACGTAAGGGAAGTATCTCAAGTTGTATTTTGCACTTTTAAAACTCGCGTTTAAATTATATCTCGATGGCAAACTTATTGAAATTCTTTTCCTGTAAACAATGCATACGCATCAAAGTAAAACCTCACGAATATGTAAACTATTTAATATTAGGAATAACCAGAACAATAGCTAACAATATCGGGCGGTCGGCGCTATCTGCCGCCAACGACTTGCATACAAAGTGGCCACATTATTCCACCAGCAGTTGATTTTATTCATACCCAGCCTCGCTGCATTTAATTCATTTTAATTCTCCGTCCGTCCAGTTGCGGCCGACAATTTTAATTATTAACTTTAAAATGATTTACCTACCATTTTAGGGTTAAATGGATGAACCTTTGTAAGGCTCAGCTGTGGTCTAAACTGTGGTTCGTTTGTGAAGTAATCTATTTTTAGGAGTACTGGGGTTTGTGAAAGCTTTATCATATTATATATTTTATCTCGTCGCGTTGGTTGATGCTTTGTTTGTGATCGTTAGGCCGGTAAAGATAATAGAATTAATGATATTGTTTGAGGGTTTGAAAATCAAGCAAGAGGAACGGATTAATTAATGTGACGGTGGAGAAGATGAGGTAATATTATAAATTTTAAGTAACTTGATATATTTGTCAAGGTTACTACATAAATTCTTCAGTACATATTTCAATAATTCTTGCCTGCAGCTCAAGTAGTAAGTTAAATATAAATATTTCTACCTTTTTAAACGCTCAACCGTCTGGACCCAATGAAATAAAATCAACAAACCGAAATCTCATTACAAACTGCAATTTCAAGAATTTCACGAAAACCTTTTCAACAAGATAAATAATAATTTATTCGTAATCAAATGAATGCGGTAAGTTTAATTAAAATGAGGTCTTTTTCCGCGAAACTTCATTTTATCCACTTTGTAGAACTCGTGTAGGACTTACAGCTACTATGCGAACATGACACGAGCGATTTCGATAAACAGGGTCACTTAGACCCCGAAACATTATCGCGGTCGACAATGGTAATCGACGAGCGACACATAATAACCAAAGCAGACCTAAAAGGGTTTGTGTAATGGAGCAATTGCCAGTTAATTACGCGTGTGGGTCTCACAGACCCCGCCTCGTTTTTGTAAGGGTTAAATGTTTTGAGAAACTAGTGGGCAATCGAAATGGAGGGTTTGTGTTTGTGAATTGGGAATAAGTGTTTTTGTGTATCTACCTATTCAGATTACAAAACAGGGTTCAATTTTCCGGGGGAGTAGGCAAGGGTGAATAACACACTCATATTTCGCTAATAATAAGAACAGCCTCATAGGTCAAGCAACGCATGCCGAGGAACCATCGCGTAAAAAAATGTTCCCTTGAATCCTGCGGCGCGGTGGCAAACTTAACCTTTGAAGTTTTCGTTTCGAGTGCAATCAAAAATAAACTTAGCGGTGGTCAGACAGATGGTATAATTTGCCTGTCGAAGTCATACTGTCCGATTACAATTCAGGTGTCTTCAAGGCTAGAGTGAGTAGACTCCTAATAAACTAATGCGCTTCACCATCAACGATTGCATCACTGCTTACTATCAGGTGGGATCGCTGTCGAGCACTAGTTTATTAATACTTAAAAAAATAGGTCCGTTTGTGGACGGGTGGCCATCTTAACAAAACAGCTCGTAAATTCTCGGAAAATACGTTAAGCAGTAGGTTCTGATTGTCAATTGTAGATATTTGACAGTTGTTACGGAGAGTCAGAAGACGGAAAATTTGACGCCAGTCTTGCCTTGGGTATTGTGTTGCCCATACCGGGTTGTGGAAGTCAGATAGATAGTCATTCCATGTGCGATGTCCAGCCGGCTAGCAGACGACTGGCAGGGTCGCTATGCGATGTAGGGGCCATGTCACACATGTAAAATTATAGTATTTATCATAGACTGGAAGCTGACCCTAAAATAGTTAACAAAAGCCTAGGTATATTGATTTCGTGAGTTATGAAAGTAATAATGTCAAAGAAAAAAGCTAAAACAGAAAGTCTCTCTCCTGATTCTGAGAATTTCTTCGGATTGAACACAGCTATCACATTTATGGAATATCGATTTTCTGAATATTCTGACAAGCTCTGAAAACTGTCTAAATCCTCCCTCCTTCTCCCAAATTAACCTGAATAAAATCTTCATGATTCTTTCATCTCAATTAGCGTATTGTAATTCTACACTTCCAGCGGTCCATTCGTACAGAGCCGGCCGATACAGTTTTAGTTCTCTATCGACCCGTCTGCTCTCATCGTCTTACTAACACTATCTGTATACGTATTCTGTGTAACGCGTGTGCTTCTGTGTGTCGCGTTGTTATTTTGTAAATGAAGGATTTTTGTGTCTTAACAAAGTCCAGGACCAATGAGAGTATCAAAAAATTAATAAATCAAAGCATTTCTTTCAAATATACTATTTATATGCACTTTTGAATTGTCAAGAAGTAAAAAAATGGTTCTAATTGCACATTCCAAAGCGTAGTAGGAGAAGAATGTGCAATAGATGAGATGGACATTCTTTAAAATGTTGTATTACAAATATCTTGATTACATAATATTTCTTATCGCTGCTGTTATGTGAGAACAATAACAATAAAGTAAAAAGAAAATCAATCTAAACTAGAAATATAGAAATTAAAATAAGAAAAGTGCTGATCAGTCTATTCTGCCTGTGAGGTTACTTACGTGCTCGATATGCGCGTGGAGATGCAACGCCGGGGTGAAAGTCCGCTGCCGCGACAGGTCACGGCATGGCGGACAGAGCTCCGGCGGGATCTCATGGTGAAATGGCGTCAGCGACTATCGCAACCCAGTGCTGGGCACGCCACAATTATGGCGGTAAGTCCCCTCTTTGAGGCGAGGCTGGAAAGACCTCACGGCGTCCTTACCTTCCGCATGACGCAGGTACTCACCGGACATGGTTCGTTCGGGAGTTTCCTGCACGGGATTCATGCGGAGGTGACGCCCGGGTGTCACCACTGTGCGGAACGCCCGGAGGACACGGTGGAACACACAGTCGAGGTGTGCCCTGCTTGGGCGGAGCATCGCCGTGCCCTCGTGGGGGCGATCGGCGGCGGAGACCTCTCGCGCCGGGCCTTGGTTGAGGCCATGGTCCGGAGCGAGGAGGAGTGGCAGGCGGTCGCCGACTTCTGCGAAGCAGTAATGCTTGCAAAGGAGGAGGCCGAACGCATCAGGCAACGGCGTTATCGCCGCCGCCGTCGCCGGGATTCTGATCCCGATTTCCGGCCAACGTAGACGCGGGCTTGCGGATGGTGAGCAATGGGTAGCTCACTGTCCGGCCGTCCGGTAACTGTCCGGACCAAGCCCAAGTCTTCGACGGCGCGCACTGTTCCCGCGCGCCTCAAGGAGTTGTCAGCAACAGCAGTGACCCAGCCGGGTCGAAGCCTACTGGGGCCAGGGTTATCCGAAAGGGCGCTCGAGCCCCGGTATGAAGGCTAGAAGGAACGGGGTGGGTCTTTTAGTCAGTAAGAGTCTGACACTATCTCCCGCTCCGCCCAAGGGCGGGGGATGTCAATGCATGATTTTTTTCCCACCATAAAAAAAAAAAAAAAAGAAGGTTACTTACGTGCTACTTTAGTCGAATTTGTTTTTTGTTTTATTTTAAGGTGTGCGCCATGTTTCCCGCAAATAAACTTTTTTAAATTGCTTTTAAACTTTTTCTTTCTTTTCTTTTGAAAGGCCTACATTTGACCATTGCTATTTTTACATAACCCAATCTGACAACAACACAACATTATAACATTTAATTTTATTATGCACCTGCCATGTTGCCTCTTCACCTTTCTTGGTTGACTGGTAGAAAATCTTTAACGGATTAAGTCCGTCTTTGTGCTTCTGTGGTGCATGAATATTCATTCTTCAGGGAATTATCAAATCTGCTGAAATACATCGACTGCTGTATTCCTCTCGTTTCCATATTCTTTTTTCTGTTGCCTCTATTGAGGCGAAAATCGAGATAGTTTAATTTACCAAGTTTAGGAATCAAAAACAGGTGCTGGACTATGGACACTCACTATTTGGTGCGCATCTATCGAACCTATGCCTATTTATCAGACTCAGCAATATAGTTTCACTTTTTTTTGACTGGCCGTTAAACTGTGTAGCAGAAAATTTCCTACTGATATCCGCTACAAACTATAACGGAACTTTTTCCCCACTTGCTAACTGTATCATACCATGAAATTATCTTCCTGCAGGGTCACCTTCCGTAGTCCTATTTTAAGTTCCTGAAGCACCTTGAACTCAAACAGGAAAGTTTAACTCCAACCTCGTAACGTGGGGTTATTTTTGCGGAACGGCAGTAGGGTGTGGATGTGGAAACGAGTTGCAAACCTTGCTGTATCTTCTGTGTTCTCTGCGCCGCCACTGACAATACCTGGGAAGTAGCAAAGATTTGGGTTAAGAAATTTGCCAATGACATGAAGAAGAGATAAACCAGAAATCTTTCAATAAAGCAGAATCTTTAAGCCACTGCAATCTGTGTACCTTGATAGCTACAACTTGGGGGTCTTTAAGTCAAGAGTTATTTATCGTCTGCTACCATTGCTTACCATCAGGTGAGACAATGGTCAAACACAACTTAATTATAAAAAATAATAATATAAATAATAATAATCATCATCAATTCTTCAATCAAGCTTTACAGCTACATCATCATAACAATAGGCACCATAAACTGAATGCAACTTAGTGATTACAGCTGCAAGCCTGCGGTTAATTTTAAAAGCCGGGTATAATGCAGACTAAACCGCCGGCTTTGCACGGGTAACACCGGCACCGGGCAGGCCCGTGGCTAATACCGTAACACCCGGGTAATTCGTCGCTAAGATGTTTATGCCTCTCCATTGGTTTTTTGTTGACTGGGTTATTTAAATTTATTTTTAAGTTTTTTCAATTTTGTTTTGGAGTCGGTTTATTGCTTAATTCGTTAAAATGATGCTGGAAATAGTATAAATTGATCTAACCTAATTTTTTTTTAAACTTTATTTTCGTTATTCTTACTTAATAGAAGCAGCAAGAAACGAGATATTTGTAATACATGACATGACTTAAAAGAGTGTTCATAGAGTTTCTTGCACGTTATTCGCCATAGAAAATTCACTTTGGAATGTGCAATAAGTATCATTTTTCACTGACAGACTTCTTGACAAGTCAAAAGTGCCTGTGGATGGTTTATTAGAAATAAAAACTTTGATTCTTGAAACTTGAAAAATCTTTATTCCCATTCCTAAATGGAATTTTTGATACGCATGTTTCAGAAAATCCTCGACTTTTATAGTAATACACCAAAAAGTAACATAACTTAAACATAAACTTAAATATATGGGTACAATGGCGGTCTTATCGCTGACAGCGATATCTACCACACAACCTTAGGATGGATTGAAACGACTAAAACAATACAGGGATAGTTAAAAATAACGGCATTACCCAGATTTTTCGTGTTCACACTCACATAGTATCATATAACAATGTAATGCCAGATGTAAACCAACTTTATTCTTCAACAGGAAAAGAATTTCATAAACTCAAAAACATTTACCATATTTTCCACATCAAAGTGAAAATAAAACAGTTTTATTTTGGTATCAAGTCAAGGTAAGCGATATTACAATGTTTTAACTTGGGGTAAAGTCCGGATAATATGCGTAATCTCCGGCTATTAACGTTTTTAAGGATAATACCGGCGCAAGCCGGATCTGAACAAGTCGATTGAAAATGCTAAGGAAATGGAAATTTTAGAATATTGAGAGATAAACGAAATAGTTATTGTCATAATGAAGATTATGTTTTATTGGCTGACGCTCTAAATCTATTTACAAAAAAAGAGAAACTGACTGACTGACATATCATCGCACGCATACTGACTGGCATATCATTGGAACTAGAAACGTGAAATTTTACATAAGGTTTCGTTTGGTGTGATATGATTTTTTTAAAATTTACCGTCCAGGAGGATGAAACGGGGTCCAAAGTATGTATGGAGAAATGCAAATTATATCATCGTGATACATGCAATAGTTTCTTTTTGTGCGTATAAGTAACCAAAAAATGTTTCTAGACATTTGCGAAGACTCTTATGTCAACTAAATGATAAATTATATTTATTTTGTAAATAGGTTTAAAAAACACTTTTACACGTCAATTTTTTTTCGTCAGTTTATGCTAGATGAGGCCGGTGTTTCCTATCTGACTACCCTGAGAAGAAACACCGAAACAAACTCAGGGATCAAAGTTTCTTTTAAAGTCCAGACAGTAAATATGTAATGGTCAAATCACATGAGAACCATGCAGATTTGTCTGAGATGGTTTTTTTACTGTTCAGTCAAAAGCGATCATTTAAATTATTGGTGTAAATACCCAATATGCCTAATGTAATACTACGTAACGTTCTGTGTCAAAACGTGTTACCTTATTTACAGTAGTGATGTGATAATGAAAATACCTAATGTTGATAGGTATAAAATAAATTAATAAAACCGTTTTTAGTCCCTTCTGTAAAGCGTGCCATTAGTGGCATTCGAAATATTGCATAAACCGCGATGATATTGAAATGGATCACGCTGAAATCATTTTGGAATGAGCAATAAACATATGTAAATATATTATGTAACTCAAGGATATATTAAGTAAATACTTATTATAATTTATTATTCTTACTCAATATTTAAATAGTGAATTATTGACTACATTTTATGAAAGAAAAGCTACTTTATCACCTTTGATAAATAGCAGCCAAATTAAGTAGCAGTACTATCCGTTGCCATGGCAACTGGTTAATTAATTGTTCACACCTGTTAGAATTTATTTCGTAGGCTCTTGTATTAGTGATAAATTGCTTAATTATTAAAATATTTAGTCTTTTGACTGCATTAATTAATTTTGTGTCTGTTCTTTTCAGGTAAGTCCCTGTTCATTATGAAGATTTAAGCAGTGTTAGTTACGTAAGTTACTTTTTGGTATCGTCATCATTATCATATCAACCGATAGACGTCCACTGTTGGACATAGACCTCCCCCGAATGTCGCCACATTATCTGCGCGTCCCGCATCCATCGGATTCCCGCAACTTTCATCGTCGTCGATCCACCTTGTAGGGTACTTTTTGGTATGTGATTTAAAAAAAAACCGAAAGTTTAGAAGTGTGCGGAATAAAATGACAAGTCCGTTGAAAAGGAAGGATCCACCGACCAGACCGGTATTGTGTCTAGTCTGGGCAACTGCCCGATAGTTGATCTCGGATGGTTATATATGATAATGTTCTAATCATGCGAAAAATTTTAATAACGCGATGCAGGATTTTGAATTTTAGTTACTGTATGGCGTCATAGATGTCGCTACAGATTATTTGCCGTTCCCAACCTATAGTTCAAACACCGACTTGCTTGGGCTTTCAGACGACGAGCATTGGGTAACTCTCCGTCCGGCCGTTCAGTAACTGGCCAGACCGAGTCCAAGTAGTCGACAGTGCGTAGTGTTTCAAGCGCGCCAAAAAGAGATGTCAGCAAAACCGTAGGGGCCAGCAGGCTTGAAGCCTACGGGGCCATAGGTTGACTTTCGGAATGGAAATCCGTGGTCTTGAAGCGCAAGGCAAAGAAGGAACATAGGTCACGGCATGGCGGACAGAGCTCCGGCGGGATCTCATGGTGAATTGGCGTCAACGACTATCGCAACCCAGTGCTGGGCACGCCATAATCATGGCGGTAAGTCCCCTCTTTGAGGCGTGGCTGGAAAGACCTCACGGCGTCCTTACCTTCCGCATGACGCAGGTTCTCACCGGACATGGTTCGTTCGGGAAGTTCCTGTTCCAAATTAAAGCGGAAGTGACGCCCGGGTGTCGCCATTGTGCGGAATGCCCGGAGGACACGGTGGAGCACACAGTCGAGGTGTGCCCCACTTGGGCGGAGCATCGCCGTGCCCTCGTGGGGGCGATCGGCGGCGGAGACCTCTCGCGCCGGGCCTTGGTTGAGGCCATGGTCTGGAGCGAGGAGGAGTGGCGCTGCCGGCGCCGAGATACTGATCCCGATTTCCGGCCACCGTAGGCGCGCGCTTTCGGACAGTAAGCAATGGGTAGCTCGCTGTCCGGCCGTCCGGTAACTGTCCGGACCAAGCCCAAGTCGTCGACGGCGCGCGCTGTTCCCGCGCGCCTCAAGGAGTTGTCAGCAACAGTAGGGGCCCAGCCGGGTCGAAGCCTACTGGAGCCAGGGTAATCCGAAAGGGCGCTCGAGCCCCGGTATGAAGGCTTGAAGGAACGGAATGGGTTTTTTAGTCAGTAAGAGTCTGACACTATCTCCCGCTCCGCCCAAGAGCGGGGGTTGTGATAGGATGATTTTTCCCATCGGAGAAAAAAAAAGGTGTGGTTTTAGTCAGTAAAAGTCTGGATCGCCCTCACGCCCCACCCTAGAGCGGGAGAAGTCATTAGAAGATTTCCAATCTTAAAAAAGGCACTGAGTCATAAAAATAATGTAGCTAAGTAATCGACCATTGATCTCTTCACTCACACCATTTCGCACAAAAATACCACTTAAACCTCAACTAAAGAGAACCAGCCAATATTTAGACAAGACAACTACCCATTCATCGCGTCAATTCATCCGCCACACAAAAGATAAGCACATAATACAAGTTATATGTGTATCTGTCTTTCTTTCATTCCCACGTCGCAAAGAAATTATTAACGAAATATAAAAGCGCTTTTGTGAGGAAAACACGTAATTTACGCCTCTTAAATCAAAACAGGAAAAGCGGTTATAACTAGTTATAACTGGCTATAACTGACTATAACTGGTACAATCTGGTTATATCCAGAAATCTCGCCAATTAAATTACCGGAGTTAGATGCGGATAGTGAGGTGTTATACATTTTACTGTTTTTATAAACAGTGTTATCGCGTAAATAATCAGTGTGAGTCTTGGGTTCAAACCCGGTAAGACGCATTACTTTGTGTAATTTATTTTATCACCACTGGTCTCGAAACAGTGAAGGAAAACATAGTGAAGAAAACGTCATGTCCTAGACCTTAGAACCAAAAATTTTAAAACATGTGATATCCACTAATCCACACTAGGCCGGCATGGTGTAATACGGACCATTCCCACTGCTGAAGAGGAAGCCTGAGTCCCAACAGTGGGAACAGTACAGGGCTGATTACATGTTATGCTCATGTTCTCGCGTAACAATTAGATTCCATAGAGTTAGTAACACAATAAATAAACAATAAACCTACACAATTAATTAAGACTATGTAACCACTAATAACTAATTTAGTAGCCTATTATTACAAATTAATCGCCATAGGCATCGTTGTGATTGACGCTGATTGATTTCGATGATTTTCATGCATACAAGTAGAGCATTTTTATTTGCATTTAGCCCTACAGTTTATCATCATTTTAGCCAAAAGAAACTGTCGCACATAGGCCTCCCCCAAGTGTCGCCACGGTGAACGGTCCTGTACGTCTAGTATTTTTATGTAAAGAATCAATGTACCTACAAAATTTCATAACTGTATCATAAAAAAATCACAAAGTTATAACCTTGTTATCTCAGCAAAAATAAGTCACCGGGCCATCCAGGTGACTGAAGGGTGGTTTTGCATTTGCACCCAGCTGTTTACTAGTTCCTAATGCCCGCTATGACCTGCCGTGACCTTTGTCGTACTTAGTGTCGGTGGTGTCCAACTTGTATCCTTTTTAAATATTTTTGGGAAAAAACATTTGCTTAAAAACTATTGGAATCCAACTGAATGGATTCTGAACAAACTATATTCAGGTTTCGCTTAAACTAAAAATGATGTCGTATATCATGTTAACTTTTATTTATTTTAAAACTTTCAAACCCGTAACACGATTCCCTACCTAATTCTGCATCAGAGATTATAAAAAGTTAACTATATTAATAAAACAATTTTTTTATTAGCCACCCCATTTAATCGTGGTACCTACGTTTGCTTTAAAAAAAACCTGACAAACACAAGGGACTCTCACTCGTAAACTTTGTTTAATAAGGTCGGTATTTGCTTGCGTATAAAACCAGGGGTACTCAACGCGGGGTCGAGTCGGTGTAAATTTTTAAAATAATTATTTGAGTGGGCTGGTAATTGGGTTCGCAGTAATTACTGTCTGGAACCTAAAGGCTTCAGCAACTGTGTCACGGTGCCAAGTTTATGATTCCATGTGTTACCTAACAGTCTCATAATATGTTATTATTACTTCGTATAGAGGTAGGCCTGCCCAGATTATTAGCTAACTTTGCAAAGGAACAACTTTCTATTTTATGAGAAACTAGTGAACAATAAATTTTGGGATTTCTTATTGGGTTTACTAAAGCTATAGTATTACAGATGCTCAAAATATTGTAGTTAATTGAAGTTTTGTGTAGAAAATTATTACTCACACTTTCAAATTAAAGTTATGTATTACATAACTACAAAATATAATATTACCTATCAAAATGTTCTTCATAACACTTTGATAATGTTGTAGAGGAATATCATCCTTACAAATCTACCTACATAATATTAACCAATGTATTCGAATGAATATTTTAAATGTACCCACAATACTTTATTGTTTTTAAAGGATTTTGTATAAAAGGAGCAAGCTTTCCAAAATATATTCATTCCATACGCAACCTACAATTGTGTAAATTATTTAAAAACCTGCAAACCCAACAATGTCATATGAAATTATTATTTGGGTGTCTTTAAGCTCAAAATAGATAGGTACAGAAGACAATCTCATGTATGAACTTCACTTTTTATACCTACGCTCGATGGACGCACACTAATGAGCGTTTGAGCCGGAATTGTTCGACGAGTGATCTGAGACGCGACCGAGACATCGTGTCTATGAGCGGTGTCTTTGTGTGCGTTGCTCGAGCGCGCTTTGTATGTAGATTGACTTCTGTACCTATATATTTTGTGCTTTAAGGGTCGAGTGAAAAGTAGTGCGCCTCACCATCAACGATTGCATCACTGCTTATCATCATGTGGGATCGCAGTCAAGCACTAGATTATATTATTTAAAAAAAAAGAAACACCGTTCTAGACCAGTCTCAGGTTCCTAAGTTACATTTACGAACAAAGTAATCTTCTCACTTGGCGATGTTAGCCGAATAAAACTACCACAATCGTCCTCACCACATAACGCTACAAAATCAGGGAAAATTACATAACAAAATACAGCCACTAAAATAAATACATACAAAACTACAACACACTTTTAAATTCATGAAAGCAACGAATGTGTCATTACACGATTCTGTACGTTTATATTGAACATAACCATTCGTACCTGGTCTAGCAACAGGTGACTTCTAGCCGTAAAAACTTCCATCGACCCCCTTTTGACCCAAACCTCACTAAATAATACACTTTCAACTTTATGCCCCACACAATAAGGTTAGGTTCCCATTGTGTTTACAAGTTGATTAAATGGGGGAAATGAAATCTGTTGTCTCATATTTGGTTGGTTTTTGTTCAGCAAACTCCCCATCTTAATAATGGAATGAAAAAATCTTTAGAGCTTGCATTTGCTTTTAAAATAATGAAGTCGTAAGGAGATAACTCTGTTAGTTAATATTGTGCAGTGGAAAAATTAAATATTTCAGTTACTTTACGGGATTATACTGTTATTGTTTTGGTGGGTACACTACCAATCAATAATTTGGATATTTTACCCAGTTGTCGCGATGGTAGATACTTCTTACACATAATTGCTAGGACCCCTGTATAAGAGCTGGAATAGGCCGTATTTTACCAAGCGAGCCCAATGCGGATTAGTGGATGTCACATATCTTTGGACAAGCCGGTTTTCTCACAATTTTCCTTCACCGTTTTGTGAGTACTAGTGATGAAATAAAAATAACAAACTGTTGCTAGCTGGGTTTGAACCCTCGACTTGCAGCTCGTACGTTGGAACCGTTACCACTAAGCGTTTTGCACATGGCGACACCCAAGCGTGAACTACACTAGACCGACACACACGTGGATCACGACATTAGTACTTAGCGGCGCGTTGCGTGTTGTCGCGTAGCGTGGATCTAATGTAGCTCTGCAAGTTTAGTTGCCATATACGTTCAAATCGGCGTACATAACCCACGTGTGCCCAATGTCTCAATGCCCTTAAATCAGCTGTTTTACAAAGAAACATTCCATATCCTATAATACTGTTTCATTTAATCAAGCAAACTACTCGATCTCTTTCTGTCAAAAAGGCCTGCGCTAGAACAATATTGTGCGCACATTACGTGACAATGAGGGAGGCAGTCGGGCAGGCTTATAGCGGGCTTATTGTAGCCCTTTTTATGTGCCCTGCTGAATTACAGGCGCATTAGGAAACCGATTTGTTGCCTGTAGCACTGGAACGTTCTGGGCCTGTGTTTTGGGGTCAGTTTTTCTGATACGGTATTGAGAGGGTTTTTATGTTCTGAGACTAATATGTCTGTCTACTTGATGTTTCTCGACCTCATGATCAGTAGACTGGTAAAAATAGTAACAAGTATTTGAAGAGTCACGAAAAGTAGAGGAATTTGTGATATTCACCTGAGTAAGTTAATTTTGCAAATATAGGTACAATACAAAGTAATATTACATTAAAAAAGTTTAGACCACAATTTATAAAGATTATATTACAATACTATCGAGATCAATATATAATATCGAGTTTGTCAATAGTCATCATTATCATCACTTCAGCCAAAAAACGTCCACTGTTGGATATAAGCTTCCTTCAATCCCTTGTGCATCTCGCATCTATTGGATTCCCGCGACCCTCATCAGGTCATCGATCCACCTTGTAGGAGGCCATCCAACGCTATATTTTCTGGTCGGTACATGGTCATCTCTCCAGAACTCTTCGTCCCCATCAACAAAATTTAGTCAAGAGATATTTTTCAATAGTATAATATCAAAACTTTGATTTTTATTTTATGTGGCAGTGCAGTCAATTACTTTGAGTTTTTATTTTTACAATAACAATATCAGTTCAGGGTTATCTTTCAGCGTTTTCATTAATCAAGAGATATTTTTCCACACCACCAAACCCCGGTTTACTCCAACATACATTTATAAATCTTTAATTTGTTCCTTACATCTTCCTCCACAAGATTAAGACATCCCTATTCTCAAGTGAACATCAAGAACAAACAAACATTTCTCCCCGACATTACTTGAAGTTCCGACGTCAAATGGAACGTAATTATCATGTAAAGTTGAATAGAACCCGTAATTCTACGTAATTGAATAACTTGCTCCCTCATATTAGCTTATAGTTAATTATATATATTATTATAATTATCTGATTCTCGTGTGAAACTAACTTATACTAATTTCTGAGCGGTCTTAGTTGTGTGGGGAGCTTAACAGCAATCTATTTTGTAACACTTTAGGAGATTAGAGCAGCCATTCGGGTTAAAATATTGCTACTTAACGTGAAATTGTTCTGAGGTGTAAATAAACTAATTTTCTTTTTGTTAGTAGCACTTAGTTTTTTTTTTGTTATATAGAAATGATGAGATTTGCAATTTTGTCGATGAGGTGATATTCTAAGTGATAATGTATCGTTTAGAAAAAGAAAAACTGGCCAAGTACGAGTTGGACTCGCGCACTAAAGGTTCCGTACCGTCGAAGCAAGAACGGCAAAAAAATCATGTTCGTTTTATGGAAGCCTTACTTAAATATTTATTTTATTATGTTTTTAGTAGGTATTTGTTGTTATAGCGGCAACAGAAATACATCACCTGTGAAAATTGAAAATAAAAAAAAGCTAAAAAATATAAGACCTGTGCGAGGCCAAAAAAGCTCCTATCTCAGCTCAAAACGCAACTCATTCTCAAAAAAAAAATAATCTAATACTTACAACATTTCAATCGGAAGTAAGACTAACCTTTATTTTCCCAGAAATAGAGCACATAAAAGCGAAATTCTCTCTAAAATTAGGTGAGAATGCACAATCCCGAGTTCACCTTATAAACGAACGCCAACGCATTAACAATACACTGTATAGTGGGGGTAGTTGCCTACCTGGTACACCCCCTCCTAGCCCCCTTAGCCCCCTGAAATTATGTCGTCAGCCGGTTAACAGGATTCCAGCATCTTTACCGGAGTATGCCGTGTTTAAAATTAAGCTGAATTTTGAAACAAATGCTAGTCGCTTTCGAAATAGGATCTGTTAGTGGATGCTGTGGCTTTGCGGTGTATTTGGATGTTCGGAATGGTGTTCTCATTTATTGTTCGGTATTTATGGCAAACTGCTTACGAGTTGTAGGTCGCGGTTCAAACCCAGCCAGACGTATTACTTTGTGTAATTTATTTCACCACCACTGCTCTCAAAACGGTGAAGGAAAACATCGTGAGGAAACTGGTATGTCCTAGTACTAAAAATTCGAAGACATGTGACATCTACCAACCCGCACTGGGTCCGCGTGGTGGTTCCCTCTCCTAGAGAGGAGCCTGAGCTCCAACAGTGGGAACATTATAAGGCCGACTATGCTTACTTAAATAGTAGTGACGACTACATATAAACTAATTCCTCCTAAACCACTCAACGTATTTTGATGCAGTTTTCACTCATAGAAAGAGGAATAAGCGAAGAGTTCTTGTGAATAATTTATACCCGAGCAAAGCCGGGGTGGGGCACTAGTATACTACTTAAACCTGAGCAGCTGTTGTTGACAGAGGATTAAAAATTACTCATGCAGTTAAAATAATTGTTTATGAAATAGCACTCAAAATGAATATTGCATTTCGATTTAATACACATAGAAAAAGTTGAGCTAGCAACATTCTTTTCACATTTGTGTTGATTCCATTGTACTAGTCGTACGTCTGTGCTCTCACAAAACTTTCCTCACGAGCACAGTTTCCTTGCCTTAATTCCTAACTTCCATCGTTACGAACAGAAAATGTTTTCATCTAAATACTTGGCGACTAAAGTGCTTGTTCACCGAATTTTTTTCGCCAGTGTTTCGGACATTTCTTGTTTTCGACACGACGATGTAATTTGCTACTTTTTCGCAAATCATCTGGGCTAAGCACAAGGGTGAAGATTCGACAGCGGCGCCCCCTGGAGAATTCCTAATGAAACTTGTTTACTCACAGCGACACCTGACGGTTTTAAAATGAACTAATTAAAGGAGGCTGCGAAACTTTAAGTGCTATAAAATGTAGAACGTTACCGACATTTTTTTATGAGATTTGCTTTGAAAAAATAAGGAGATGTTTTTTCTTGAAGAAAGAAAAGTTGTTGGGTCTGCTGATATTAATACAGTTTGATGGGCTTAGTTTGTTTAGGCTTGGCCATTAATTATGTTTTTTATGAACTTAATATAGGTACCTAGTTGTTTGAGGTTCTAAAGTGCTGAAGACAGTTTTCTTGGGCTTGAAATATAAGTTATAAGTCCTTTTTCGTCCATTAAAATGTGTTTTCCAGCATAACTTGACTGATTCAATTAATTACCTTGTCATTTTACGAGAACTTTCTTCTATTACTCGTATAAGGTTTTGTTTTTTGAAAGTTATTTACTTTTTTTAAGTACGTGGTCAAAAACATTTAATAGGTTTTTTTTTCTGGTGGGTAAAAATCATCCGGATGACAAACCCCGCCCTTGGGTGGAGCGGGAGATAGTGTCAGACTATTACTGACTAATAAACCAATCCCGTTCTTTCGCTGCCTTTCATACCGGGGCCGAGCCTCCCTTTCAGAAATAGAACCTTGGCTCCAGTAGGCTTCGACCCTGCTGGGCGCGCCGGAACAGTACGCGCCTTCGACGACTTGGGCTTGGTCCGGACGGTTACCGAACGGTCGGACAGCGAGCTACCCATTGCTCGCCGTCCGCAAGCTCGCGCCTACGGTAGCCGGAAATCGGGATCGGAATCCCGGCGGGTGGCGCCCTGGGGCGTGAGCACCGTTTCCTGATGCGGTTGGCCACCTCTTTTGCTAGCATTACTACTTCGCAGAAGGACCACCTGCCACTCCTCCTCGCTCCGGACCATGGCCTGTACCAAGGCCTGGAACATTTAATAGGTTTACCTTTAGATAAACGTACGTGCATCCAACCAATTATGAACGTGTACCATCCCCTCTGAATACAAAAACAAGGAAATAACTCAACTGTACGAGTGAGGAGGAATACTCTGACGTATGCTAAACAGAATAAAACGCGACACAAGATTCTGTACGTGATGCGTTTCGTTACTGCTCCATACAAAAATATTTATGAAATTTATCTAAATTATTTTTTTTAGCCGAAATGTCGTCGTTATTGTCAATGCGTTTAAAATAGTATTTAATTTTACTGCTCGTAATCAAGACTCCTGGTTATAATAAAATAAAAAACACCTCCAATGAAATTCGTTTCTGATAGAGACGATAGATACATATCACTTGTGTGCCATAATACGGATGCAGATATTTTGTCATATTACGGATCAAATTACTTAATTTTACTCAACTAACTATAGAAAAAAATGTTTGGAAATCTGTATGACTATCAACACTCAACCCTTGTACTTAAAACGCTGAACATATACGAAGAATAAGAAAAAAAAATCCAAAATTCTCCGTTTAATGGGATGAAATGGGGATCCAAAGTTTGTTTGAAAAAACCTATTTTCACGCAAGCAAAGCCGCCGGCAGAAACCATTTAGGTTTAACATTATCTTTAGGTACAAAAAAGAGCTTACAAAATTAAATGTTGTTTTGTATGAAGAAGCAACAAAGCCATTCTTCTAACCGCTCGATTAAAACCTCTCTTCTACGCATTCTGTGAAATAATTCGAATCTGCATAGCATTACAAGCCTCCCAGTTTTATTACTATTGATTCGCATAAAGAGTCACCGAGCGACGGCAATAAATGGCTTCTTTAAGTACCATACGGTTAAGGTTTTAGATTTAAAAATAAACATTAAAGATTTAAGGTTCTGTAAACTTATCTTAATTTAAATGGCAAAGTTCGTCTGTAGTACAGATCCAGATTGTTACATGCTTCGTAAATAAATCATAAACCCTTCGAAAAACATAGTGATTGACCCAAAATCCTATTTTCTTTTTCAAATAATTTCTCCCGCTCTGGGTGGAGCAAGAGAGAGTGTCAGACTTTTACTGAATTAAACCCATCATGCCGTGCTACCTCAATGAATTTACCATCATATCATTTGGCATTGCGTTGCCTCAGTCAATGGCCAACCGACCATTTTTAGTAAAATTGACTTTTTTTATTTCTATGTAAAGCACACTGTAGAGATTTGTTATCTCAACAGTGTTTATTGTTTTAGTTATTATTTAGTTACATTTTATAGAAATACTACATGTTTCTATTGTAATTAAAGCATAAGTATAATGAATCCTTGCTGACCGATCGGCGTCTCATCGTCGACGACGGCTGGTGCTGAAAATCAGCGCTGTGGCTCTGTTTTACATGTGCCCCAGCATTTTGCTGAGCGCTGGCCGTTTTGCGCGAATGTGACTCATATCTTACTTACGTGCTACTTTTAGTCGATATTGTTATTTTTTTTTTTTGAAGGTATGCGCCATGTTTGACGTAAATAAACACTTTTTCTGTCTTTTTTTTCTTTCTAACTTCTAATAATATCAATAAGTTTCTTAAAAAAAAAGTCTCCTGTATTTGAACATTGGTCGATTGGCCACTCAAGCACTAGGACGGCGATTGAATGAACTTACTATAAGTATTTCTTAACAGATTTTTAAATTTTCACACCAAGGTTCTCTAAATTAAAATGAAATCTTAAGGCAACAAATTATAAAAATACTACAAACATAACTAAAATTAACAATGTCATTTATAAATCCGGAGTCAACAAGATACCGCTGTGTGAAAATCGGTATTATATATACCTAATTTCAACTGCTTTAGAATTAATTACAGAACTATTGTTTCCAAACCTGTTTGTGTTTATATAACAAAAAGTAATAGGATATCTTTTTGAGATAAGCATTGTTCTCTTTTGTGCCAAAATACATTCATACACGAAGAGGTTAGTGTCCACGCACACGGGTCACAAAAAAGCGCCGCCAGAAAAAAAGCTAGAAGTGGACAGAAAAGCTGGAAGTGGCCACAAAAAAAGCTGAAGCGCTCGACAGCTTGTGACCGGAGAAGCTAAAAGCGGCTTCTAGCTTTTTTTTTGTAGTGGCACCGCCCCACACGGGCCACAAAAAGAAGCTAGAAGCGGCTCTTTTTTGTGGCCCGTGTGTTCCCACACACGGGCCTCAAAAAAGAGCCGCTTAGGGATCAGATGAGAGCTCTGCACATAAAATTATATGTATTTACGTAACAGTACCTTCGAGACAGGTAGGCCGGCCATGTTCGGTATATCTATTGTTCTTTATCAACGAAAACAATAGGGTAGGCGGGTACCCACGTGAAGAAGGGAATATCAAAGTTGATATACAGTAGCTAGAAAGTGTTTGGACCACGTCATATGAAAATGATTTGGCTCATTGGTACAAGAGAAATGTACGATAATATTATAAAGAGGTAAGGTTTGTTTTTATTGTTGTTTCTAGGTGGTAATCCCTGAAAGTACCTACTGATCCAATTGCTAAAAAAATTTTACCGATAGCTGCTTTATTCCTGAGTGACATAGACTATATTTTATTTACCCAGGCGAAGCTGCGGGCATAAGCTAGTAGTTTAATGTAAGGGGGAAGCGTCAGTTTTTTTTTGCATTTTGCAGATCTGCGTCAAGTTTTATGTTAATTAAAGTATGTTTTTTTAGTGGCAATTCATCTCCTGTTGGTCTAGTGGTAAGTAGCCCTGACTGCTATGCCGGAGGTCGTGGGTTCGATTCCCACCCAGGACAAATGTTTGTGTGATGAGCACGATCATTTGTTCTGTGTCTGGGTGTAATTTATCTATAATTTGTATGTATTTAGAAATATATAAGTATGTTTATCAGTTGTCTAGTACTCATAACACAAGCTCTGCTTAGCTTGAGACTAGACGACGTTGTGTGATAGTTGTGAAATATTATTATTATTATTTTATTATTATATTATCTAATGACTTCTCTCACTCTTGTGTGGAGCTAAAGGGCGTGTCAGACTTTTACTGACTTTTTAGTCAGTTCTTTGCTATGCAGGGTCGAAGCCTACTGGGGCAATGGCTTCACTTCTGAAAGGTAAACTCGGAGTCCTGGAAAGCAAGGCAAACATTTTGTATTTTTAAATATTTATAGATAGGTAGTAAATTAAATAAAAAGTTATTTTTGTGAAGGTAGTTTTAAAAACACCTGAAAATGCCAACTTCCGCCAACCGCTGAAAATAAAAAAAAACTCAAAGATAAAAAATTCGTTTCTTTCTCTCAATTCACGTAATTTCATAGACGTTTTGGCAAGGTGTTCCCTATCAGGCGCGCCTCCCCTCTAACGAGCTGTCACACAGATACGCATCTGAAGCGAAGTTGAATTATTGTTCCAACTTCCCCTGATTTTAGTTATGTGAGTATTAGAGGAGATATTACGTGTAGGTGGATGTAATTTGTGTGGGAAGGACAGATAAATAATTCGTAAATTAGAATTGTTGGAAACTGGCAACACTGGGGAATGGTTTTGTTTGCAACACATACATGTCAAGTCATCTGGGAGTTTTTGGCGCGATTTCTTCGAGTGAAGTTTACAGCTTGTTTTTTGTGGATATTGTTAGGTAAAATAGGTGCAGTTTTGTATCTCAAGTATCTGCGGAACTGGATAATAATGCGGAATCATTGAAACAGGGCCCCAAGTCTGCTATTTTTATACATTCGTCATTCCAACACGCTCCAATTGTCATTTTGCTAAAAGTTTGTAATCTGCTAATTCATAATGATCGGTCATTGATCGGTCAATGGTCTTGTAATAGAATTGTGGTAGAATGATAATTTCGAGCATATTAAATAACGTTCTAATGGTAAAACACTGATCAAATAAACTGTCAAAGTTTTAGCAGACTACCGCAAACTTCAAATATTCATTTTTCAATATGTACGAGATTACCATTCTATGTCACTTCTTTCAATGGAGTGTCAGTGGTTGACCATTGGAAAGTCATAATGACGCCGTTATATTAGTAGATTACCAAACTTGTCAAGATCGACAATTATGACATCAATGATAGACCATTCTGACACTATTGTAATAGCAGACTTGAGGCCCAGGCGCGATCTCGGTAAAATAGAGCTGAGAATTATATTGTAGCATTGACGGCTTCGCGAAGTTTACCGAGATGGTTAACTGTAACAATGATTGCCAAATACTTCAAAAACATTAGAATGTGCACATCCATTCTAAAGGTAAACAAATTAACTCTCTATTATTCTTACTGAAGGACTTTGTATCCATCATTAAAAATAAATTTAAAAAAAAAAGATTAGATTTTTGCCGGATGTCAATATGCTTGCTATTTTTCATGGGCTTAAAACCTATATGATGAATAGCCTTTTTCATTTGAGGTGGGACCTTCCAGTGACTTCTGCTCTGGGGTGGAGCAAGAGAGTCAGACTTTTACCGACTCAAACCCATTGTGTCCTTCAGTTGCCCTTTGCGATCAAGAACAAGGTAATTCTTTAAGAAATACCCGTCTTCCTAGAGGGCATTGTCATCTATACAATATGTAAATAGTATATAGCTGGACCATTCTTCTTTTTAACGACAATCGATCAGTAACAAAATGTGTTGGAAGCGTGTTTTGTTCATTACCTATAACACGTAAATTGAAAAAAAAAAACAGAACCAAGTTTAAGCAATTTAATAATAGTTAGCATATACTTAATTTACGAAAACATTTGAAATAAAAGAAAATTGAAAAATAACACACTATAGACACATCTCTACCGAAGTCATCGGGGACTACTTACTTACAGGCGTGATGGTGTGTAACATGCCAGGTCTATTTTTAACTTCTATGAAAAAACTGCCGCAGTTTCTAAAACTAGTTTCTTACGGATTGTTGCTTCTTACGCTTAAATAACCAAAATGCCATCTAGATACTTCAGGCGACCTATCTCTCACCGGTTAGACGTTCACCCACGTGACGGAGATGTGAAAGTTCACAAAAGGCAATCATAGACAAATATCTTATGTCAATACCATTATTTGTGGAAAGTAAATCCCCTACCTATTCGGAGATCGTAAGCCGCTTACCACTCAATATTTTTCTCATACTTCTGAATCAGCAAGTTCCTAGCATTTAATAAAATAACATCTTACGTATTACACGAACAATTCGTATTCGTAGCATCCCTAAAAAGAAAAATTATCACCTGTCACATATACAGGACGTTACAAAAAATAACACATTCGCTAAAACGCACGATGTCGTGTGAAATCGCGCAAAAACGCGCCGCGTCGCGAGTTAGTGTGGGGGAGGGGGTTGTCAGCTGTTAGACAAATGGCGTGCTTACTTAGCCGCCTGCGTTTTTTCACTGAGACTTACACTCGGCAGCGGCCGTTTGTACGAATCGTGTCGATTTGATAGTTTTTTTCGGAGAACCAATGTTCTTATTTTGTAGAAGTATGTGCTGTACTTAGATAATGGAAGGTTGTGTTAAATTGTTCCATCTGTCTTGAGAATAGACTTTTTTAGATTCTAGAGAGAATGTAGGTTATCGAAGAACAAGTTTAGTATTTCAGTTCATTCTAAGGTTCATTCATGACGCAAGTACTGTTTTCATATTTATTTGAAGTGCTAAACCTATTGTTGTAATACTTACTAAGGGATCTAACAATTGCTGAGTATGCTAGTTAGCATTTAGTCAAATTCAAAGTAAATAATATATTAAAAACAAATAGTAACCCACCCTACTACTTGAAGATTGAGCTCTACAGCTGTCGTAATTTGGCGGAACATTAAAACGTCTTCTGCGATTTACTCTACATAAAAAAATTAATTCAACAAACCTTTCAACAGGTCTCTGGGCACTTCAAAAACACCCTCTCGCAAACTTACTCCATTATTTAGTATCAACCTGTATATTTCGGCAACCACACGGTATTAAACCTTACTTACTTAACTATAAAGTCTGAATTTGACTGCGCAACTGTAAACAGTTTACGTCTTGAGGGAATTGAGCCAAACTTTAGCCATTTTGAGGTAAGAAGAGAGTATTAGTTCGACAAGTTTAGGAGGTTTTCAAGTTATCTCGAGCGTTTAAATGCTGTTGAGGTAAAATGGACCGTTTTAGTAGGTGTTAGGATTGAGATTAGTTTGGGCGGGGATAAGGTTGACAAACAAATTTTGCTCGCTGTGAAGTGCTGACGCAACGAATGTGCTTCGTGTTTATTTTAATTGGTGATTGTTTTTGCGAAGCGTTTATCGAGCTCTCGAGCAATGTAGCTCGATTTGAAGTCGGTGTTTCTCGACTTGAAGTCGCTAATGTCGCTCGATTGGAAGTCAGGACACGTCGGGGCGCGCTTTGAGTTCATCTGCTTGATGCGAAGTGTGGATTGAATTGTTATGGTCTTACGTGTTGAGTTGGTGTTTGGATTAAATTAAATTAAAATTACGATAGAGTTCCATTGATATGTTTTCATTTAATCTTCGAAGGGTTTTCTGCTTTGGTTAGTTTGTTATAAAATGTTAATAAGGCATCACAACAAGTGTGTTGCTGAAAAACCATTTTTTTTTTTGTGCGTCTCATAGTTTTTAAAACGTATTTATACTATTTGGACTAGGTACTGTCAAACTTCTTAGTAATTTTTTTTAATAAAATCTATTGCCAATTATTTATAATTACAATGTGTCCATTTATGCTTATGTGAAATAAAATTAATATTTTGATTTTTTTTAAATAAAACAGAATTTTGAGTTTCTAAAGAGACTGTGTCCTTCAATCAAGTATGAATGTGAATTAAACTAACCATTCGCAATTTTATTAGTTTCGCTTAAAAATATTGACAATTTAATAAATATCGTACACCAACGAGAAATAGAGTTTCATAGTTTAGTTCTACCCCAAAAATAGTTTATACAATATTTAGGTCTCGAATAGAGCACCTAATACATAATACCTATTAATATTAAATGACGCCTAATTAGGTACACAAGTAATTCTAAGTAAACAATATTTAATCTAAATTACCAGACTTGTGAACATTCCACAATATTTGTGAAATTCTTGTCAACGTAATTTGACAAATTATTACTTATTACTATCAGCTTAATTATATTAAATGTTATTTTATTACATTTCTATAAAATTAGTAATCAAATGTTATAAAGAGACACCTGCTTTCTGAAAAGAGAATTTAAAAGAGAGCTTCTAATGTTAATTAACTTGAAAACAGATCAAAATTTTACATTACATTATTAAAAACTAGCCGTACGTTCTCTCCGGACCAAGCCCAAGTCGTCGACGGCGCTCACTGTTCCCGCGCGCCTCAAGGAGTTGTCAGCAACAGCAGGGACCCAGCCGGGTCGAAGCCTACTGGGGCCAGAGTTATCCGAAAGGGAACTCGAGCCCTGGTATGAAGGCTAGAAGGAACGGGGTGGGTCTTTTAGTCAGTAAGAGTCTGACACTATCTCCCGCTCTGCCCAAGAGCGGGGGTTGTCATAGGATGATTTTTTTTCCACCATAAAAAAATGCCGTACGTTCTCGCCGTAATTTCAAATTCTCAATTAGGATACCGTGTGTAAAATAGCTACTCATTGAGACGTTAAAATAATTCCTACATGTTTTCCTATTTTACTTGTAATAAATTCAATTTAGTCCTTAAACTTACTAGGGCGATTTTGAAAAATCTCACTAGAATTTTTTGAACTCCAATAATTACGTCAAAACTTTGTTTTTTTTTTTCATTTTTCAATTTTTATTTATTTGTGTATAAAAGTACTTAAAGCCAAAAAAAAGTAGCATGGCATAGCATAGTCGGCCTTATAATTTTCCCACTGCTGGGACTCAGGCCTCTTCTTTAAGAGAGAGAAATAAATAAGTACTGTTTTTTTTTTAATTTTAATATTTTTGTCTTTGATACTAAGTCCTTTAAGCATTTTTCGAATAAAGTATACTTTTTTACTATTGGAACACGGATTTCACACATCCTAATGTTGTAGTATTCAGTAGCAAAGGTGTCGAGTCAACCTTCTTAGTAAACTGAAGGTTTCTCATCGAGGGACTGGAACAATTTGCCTGCTGCGGTCTTCCCGTCTGATTATAATTTAGGTATCTTTAAGGCAAGAGTGAATAGGCTCTTAATAAACTAGTGCGCCTCACCATCAACGATTGCATCACTGCTTACCATCAGGTGGGATCGCAGTCAAGCACTAGTTTATACAAATTAAAAAAAAAAAAAAAAAAAAAAACTTCGCTGACGTATTCATCACTGCACTGTCACAATCTAGTAATCAGTTTGCCAATAATCCTGCCAAAAACTTTGATTAATATTACTGTTATTCATAATTTTGATCACAGATTAAAATCGAGATTTTCAAAAATTCAGGTATAATCATGTAACGATTTCCCTCTACATAAATAAAGTCACCGTAGGCGCGGGCTTTCGGAAAACGAACAATGTAAAAGTGACACGCCCTCTCGCTCCGCCCAAGGGCAGGAGATGTTACTGGATGATTTCCCAACAAAAAAAAAACACAAAAATAAAGTACGAGATACTTGACATTATTCACGTTTCACAACACTATAGTAAAACACAAAACACGCATCAAATCCTTTGCACACCTCAATTGAGCACTATCCCTTAAAAGCTCATAACCAAGCTCTACCAGTGTATAATGAGTGGTGCAAACTGTCTACACACTGGCCCACAATGGCAGGCTGTGGCCTGGGAATTTTAATGAACGGCGAAGTCATTACGACATGGCATGCGGTAGGAGGTATGCTGAGGAATTCCACACTGATTTCGTCCTACCTATGTGTTTGAGGGTACTATTGTTTTGTTTACGGAAATGTCTTACTGGTACAATTTTTTCTTGGTGGTGATGAAAAAAGATTGCATGTAGTGGAGATGAGAATGTTAAGATGAATGTGTTGTGTGACGAGAATGGATAAAGTGAGAAATTAGTATATTAGGAGAAGTCTGAAAGTGGCGCCAATTACTGAAAAGTTGAAAGGAAATCGTTTGTCTTGCTATGGTCAGGATGGAGGGAGAGGGAGGCCAGAGAAAAGATAGATGGATTGTGTGAGAAGTGATATGAAAGAAAAGGGAGTTAGTGATAGTGTGACGAGTGACAGGACAGAATGGAAGAAAAAAACGTGTCGCGCCGACCCCAAATAAAACGGGATAAGGGCAGGAAGATGATGATGGTACAATTTTCTCTTGGTGGTACATATTGCTGGCAAAATTAGTAAGGCATTAGGGCAATCTAATGCTTATTACTACTAATAATACAGTCACTATTAATTTTGAAAGATCAACATGTAAATTTCCCCGAATGCCTAAGCTGTTAAAAACATAAATAAAACTATGAAATTGATGAATAGTCAAACTTAAAAAAAAGGAAGTGATATTATTTATTTTGGTACATACAAAAATTTATACAAAAATAAAAAAATAACAGAACTAATACAGATAGAAGAGCACAAAGATGCTGCTTATTTCAAATGAAATTTCTTCCAGCAGTCTTGCGACTGGAGAGTTGGATGAAATATGTAGACACAGTGCATATAAATAAGTTAGATAAATTAAATTACCTAAATTCAATCATATGTATCATTAAAAGTAAATAAAACACATAAATAGATACAAGAGATATAATAAGATACTTTATTTTAATATTTTATAGGAAGAGGATTTAATAAAATAAAAAAAAAATAGTTTATCTTACCTTCAGGAACCGGCAAGAGAGGATGAAATAATATTTATGCCAAATAATTCAAGGAATCCCCCTCTTTTAGAGAGGGGGCCAGAGTCCTAGCAATGGGAACATTATAAAGCTGATTATGTTATGCTATTTAACGAAAGGTAACTTAGCATAAGCAACATCAATAAGCCTGTGTATTACCAGCGAAAGGGAGTTTAAAATATAAACCAATGAAGCAATTTTTATTAAGCTTTCAACGAATGTGTTTTCCATATCTGCGTCCATTATTTACCACAACTCACCTTATCGGAGCGAATAAATAAAATTAATGTGTGCCGCCATTTTAAAATTAACGATGTCATCAATAAGGTATCTTCAAATGTGTATTATTATCATATCTGTTTGATTGGGAGAGGGTTGTAGTTATAATGGTAATGTCGTAGAAGGGTTCTGGCCCTAAAGGCTTTAATGACATTAGGGATTCTACCGTCAATGTTACCCCACTAAACATGAAATTAATTGTCGTTTTCAATATTGTGTACCTGGTGTAAAATTATGCAAAACTATGACAACCTCCTGTCACTGCGGATAGATTAACTTTACCTGAGTTTCAATTAATTTGTGATACACAAATGCCAAATAAAATAAGGATGGCATGAAAATCAAAAAAGTGGTTACAATACCAACTATTTACTGCAGCCGCCACTTATCATGCCATCAACGCATTAAAAGTCACAGTCAAAAAAGGTTTTTTAAATGTCTTATCATAACTTGAATGGAGTACACATATAGGCTACGGGACCCTCAGAGAAAAGCTACCGTAGTAAATTATAAAAAGCTTTCAAAATCTAAAATGCCTGTTCTAACATACCTATCTTAAATCAAAGGCGTCCAAAAGAACAATCGCGAGTACTATAATAAAATAAAGCGACTAAAACTGTAAATGTACTCAAATGTGAAAAGGTGGCGGCTGGCATTACAGCTTTTTAATTCTCCTTTGAGGCGCGTCCAGACTCAAAGTTAGTCGCAAATCGCATTACGGTCTGCCTTTGTCGAGCCGGGGCTGATGCAGACGTCTGTACCTTTTGGTGTTTGCTCCAGCCAGTTCATTCTCTGATTTGCTGAAAGCATGACAATTTAGCCATCGTTTAAAGAGGAACTAATGGCTGTTAAATATTGACGTAGTAAAGTTTTTTTTATTATTTTTGATAGGCTTGCGTTTGACCACCATCTCACCTGATGGTAAGCGATGATGTGGTCGACGATGGAACATGCTTGCCTAGAAGCAATCTATTCACTATTGACTTAAAGACCCCTAAGTTGTAGCTATCAGGACACACAGATTCCGGCAGGGAATTCCTTTCCTTAGCTGTACGCACAATAAATATGTTTCCAAAACGCTTTGTAAAGTATTTTTAGAACGGATTCATTGTTGGAAGGTCTCCTACAAGGTGGACCCATGACCTGGTAAAGGTTACGGGAATCCAATGGATGGGAGACGGACACAAGACCGTTAATTTTGGCTACATTTGGGTAGACTTACATATCTAACAGTGGACGTCTTTCAGCTGAAATGATGATAATGATGCTGAAAGTATTTTTGTAAAGTTTTCAATTTTGCTAGTTTTTAATTCTGGACCACCTTTATCCTTTTAAATAAACAGCACCTATAAAAACAGTTTTCACAGCACATATGATGTGAAAAAAATGGCACCTTGTTTCCTTTCACACTCAATACAACATGATCATAAAGGTAAATAAATAATTTAACCTCATTCTCGTTTCTAAAGCTCCAAGGAGTAATCTCGATGTAATAGTAATAAAAAATGTACTAACCAGAGAACAATTCCGAGCTCCTGATAATTTTCTTATAGCAACGAGTGTCAGTATTGTTATTGCAGCCATAATTTTCAGGCGCTCATTTGATACGGGGCTAATATTTCTGAATTGTAAGGGCATTTTATGGTAAAAATGTCTGCTATTATTTTAGAATAATAGGGTCGCCGATTTTGTAAATTTTGTCTCCTTACCCACTATAGTTAGCCTCATAATAATAATTCTCAACCTGAGATTGGTAATTCATTCCTCTATTTTTTAATTTTTCGTTCGTATTCCGAAGTTGCTTTTATCGAGGACAGATTTGAGTTCAAATACATTTTAAAAGAGTATACATATAAAGGTTGAATTTAAACCTGTGCATTTATATCACAGTAAAAGGTATGAATAAGATGCAAAAGTATGTTTTTTAATATTTTTTCTTAACTTACGTAAAAGTACCTAAACAAAGAGTCAAATAGACAATCACAAAGATTTGAAACAGCAAACTTCCATATGCATGGAATACATAGATTAACGAAAATATTCAAATTATCGATTCAGACTGTATGGCGGTGCGTAGCGGACGTACACGCTGAATTAGGTCGGACAGTACCCTCATCTCATTCGGCTTCATAATTACTTCTCCACGTTAAATTTTCATTGCCCTCTCCGTAATAATATGAATATTAAAGTAAAAGGTCGGAACTAGTGATGTGTAACGACTCCAGTCCCGCCACACGTGTCCCGATTTTCCGGGACTTTAATTCCGCCATGACGTCTCGTTGGGGACGCTCAAATATTCCGTTTTCTAAATGTCACCGTTCCATGCTTTATATTTTGTGTTTTGATCCGTCGGTGTCGACTGGCTTTGTTATTCATTAATCCACCTACGAAGCCTTATTTTCATCATACGAGCCGGAAAATGTTTTACGTTTTTCTTTTGGAATATGTATACAGCGTAGGTTTATTATTTTTCAGGTCACGATATTTCTTTGAACCATCTGTTCCGTCTTGCAACAACCCTGTGTTACCCCTATCAAAATATCGCCTACTTGTTTGGTTCAAAGAAAAGTGTGAAAAAAGTGAAGCTTTACAATTCTTTACACATCAAATACGTGTTTGATTCTTTTGATAACTTTTTTTTGTGTAGAGTAAAGGCAAAACAAATGATCACAATAACTTGTTCTAATTATAAATGGAAATGTAAAGTTCCGTGTCAAATAATAAATCCTTTTATCCTTTTGTGTTCGCAGCGAAAGCCCGTAATGTGTTATTACAACACTAGTTGGTACTTATTATAATATTAATTAAATTACGTTTTAGTGCTTAGTTTTACATTTTGTACTCTTGTTTTACTTTACGCTTAATGAAAATGATTGTGTTCATTGTTATTTTAACTCTCAGGTACGTAGCCTGTTGAGGTAATAATGTGGTTACGGTTAGGCTTTTCAATGTTTGACTTCAGATTAGTATTCAAAACGTTCATTAACGGTTCGGTAGTAAAATAGTTTTGATACTTTATGATATCCTACATTATTTCATCATGTAAACAATAAATTAATGCAATAATAATACCTGTTTTACCATTCGAAGCATTTCACAAGCGCCTGCATATTTATTCAACACAAACGCATTCCGCGGCATCAAGCAACTCTGTGTGACGCTGCTATAATAAAACGACCAGGCGTTTTCGCCTTTTAATTTACTGTTTTTTTTTTTGTTTATCTATACAAATTTTCCTCGTTTGATACTTTTTATATTTATGTAGAGGGTCTTTATAAGGTATTTATTTGACTATAGTTTGCCAGCGGTGTTGCCTGGATGAAAGTAAAAAAATATCGCAAGGTAACGTATATTTTATTCTAACGTCACGGTAGAAATGTTTCCTCTTTCCTTCTCAAAGATTCAATCTATCTCTTTACTAAAATTTATAGAAATGGTTTTGCAGATCAGACGTGAAAACGTAAAAGACAGACAGACATAGCCTTTAAACTTACTCAATCATTATCCTTAAGTAACATTACTAATAGGTAGAAATGGGTTTAGTCCACTCTCGGCCCCTCGATCCCTGAAAAAAGATTTGTCTATTTGTGTCCCCTCAACCCTTAAACATAGTTCACACTCGACCCCCAGGGGGTGAGACTGGATATTTATGAAAAGGACGTGCAATATCCATATCTCGTCCTATTTCGACTCTTAGTTCGAAATTAATACTTTGGTACAGTTAAGAACAAAATAAAGACAAAATTTAGGAACTGATATTAAAAAAAGGTAAATAAAATGTAAGTAATAAAAAATATATGTGCTGTATAGGAAACTTTTACAAAATCTCCATATTTTTCGCCATTGTTTGACGAACACAATGTCCGTTTAATTATTCCATAACGAACTCGCCCTAAAAACAAACGTTACATTGTAAACATCGAGGTAATCTCAAATAACAATAGCCAATAGCGAAGACCCGTCAAAGTTAACCCTGTGACCACGCGCGCTATTTATTTACCATCGCTAATCCGCCGTGTTGGTACAACCGACCCCGACCAATTTAAAGAGAACAAGCCTAATCCGCCCTTTGTAATGACCCAACTTGGGGTTTTAACCCTTTCAAATACGTAGGTACGACTTTTTCCACCCCCTTTGAATCTATATCAGTTAATTTTTTATTGTACCACTTTATGTGGGAATGTCGTTACGATTATTACGTGACGTTTGCGAAGTTTGGCGGAAACGCCCGAAGTTTTGTCTCGGGTTGATAGTTACAGGGTTGTGATATGTCACGGTCGCGGTGATTATGTGGTATTCATTAAAAGTTGTTGTTTATGAGTACGGATGGTAGGAATTTTATGTTTGAGTTTTAGAAACTATGTGTTGTGTTTAGGGTAGTGTTAAATTTCCTAGTGCCTAAATATTAAAAGTTTTATAACGTTTATATAACCAAAAATGACTCTGAAAACTAATCTTATATCTAAATTTTCAGAGACTGATGTGTTTTTCTATGTACAGATACCATGAAGTGAAGTGAAAAATTGTTGAAGTTTTTGACTTTACCTAATATTAAAAATAATACATACTCCTTCTGTTTAAAAAACAATCAAATACCTTTGACTCTAAAAGTCGAACCTTTACACCCCTAAACACAGGTAACACAAAAAAATTCAAGACTTAATCTCTTACTCGTACTCACCTAGTTTCAAAGTGACCAAAACCATCTTGTTTTACAGTTGACTAAACTCTAAACAACCCTTAAATCTTGAAGATAAGGTTGAAGATCCACTGGCTGACTGGTTTAGCCTGTGGTTAGCAAAATGGTGGTTCTTTGAATGATACTCGACACAAAGGGCGCCTCTTATACGTTCACGGGTACTTTTAAATAGTGACCTTGACACAAGGTCTTTGTAACTTAGAACTGAAGATCTTTTTCATTTTGAAAGTATACAGCGAAAGATAGAATCTTTTTGTCAATGCTGAATTCACAGAAAAAAATGTTATTTCGAGGAAATGGAACCGTCTCGAAGGATAAAAATGGACAATTTATTGGCACGTCGTTTTTCACAAGGTGGTTCACGAATTTTAAAAGTTTTGTTTGTGATTTTTGTGTTGTTATTTTAGGGTTAAAATAAATTAAGAGAGAACATTTATAGAAACGTAATGAAGCTGGGCGTGCAGACTTGACGTTGATAGCGCAACTAACTGACGTTAGCTACCGCTCGCTAAATTACTAGCCTTTAACTAAACTTCCAGAAACTGGTAGTAAAATTTTACCCTGAAAAAATAAAACATTTTTTTTTTTTCAAATCATACAAAAACCGGATTTTGAAAAATATAGTCTATCACTCGGGAATAAAGCAGCTTTCTATCGGTGAAAAAATTATAGCAATCGGACCAGTACTTCCAGAGATACCTCCTAAAAAAAAAATCGAACTATGTTATATTAAGTATAGTACTTATAGAATTATAGGACAAAAATGTCAAAATATTTTCATGAAAACAATTTTTCAACGACATTTGCAGTTTATTTATGATTTAATAAATCAATTTTTACTGTTTGGACACAATATAATATTAATTTGAAGCAACAAAATTATTTTTCCCTTAAGATCTTAAAATGAAACAGACAAACGCCACACAACAAAAATCAATTGTCTAAGTGGCAATTTGACCGCAAATGACGAAAGTCCGGCCGCATGCCACTGGAGACTGGAATCAACCGACGAACCCATGTAAATACAGACCGAAATCGCTATATCAAGACCACCAAACCTGGCAAAATAGTTAGTGTAAAAAGTCCAATTCTACCAACCCTAGGGAAAATAGACTTGATATTATAAATTACATCCTCAGTGGATTAGTAAACAATGAATCTTATGACAATGTTAGTATTATATTATGTTATGTTTATTTATTTCATTTGAATAAATATCTTATTATTACATTTTATTCAGTCCGTATTTCAATTAATCTAATAAATAATCACTAGGTATATATATACAAACTTAAAATAATAATATGTACAAACGAGTAAAAAAGGCTGAAAAACGGGGAAAACTCATTATATTATTAGTTAGAGTGAATAGGTTGCCTTGCTATGCTTGCCTAGAAAAGCGTGCACCATTGTCGGCCACATCAGTGCTTTCCATCAGGTAAAATAGTGGTCAAACGTGAGCCTATCCATAATAAAAAAAACTGCTTTGCAACAAGATTATTCTGAGAGATCTCTTAATAATGCTATGCACTATCGGAGAATCTTATCTCTCAGCTATGATCTTCAGGATGGAGTTAGAGCTAGTTTGCACTCTGTACAGTATTAAGGCTGATTTCTGCCTAATAATGGCATGGACGCCATCAATGTGGCTCGATTTGAACAAAGCAGATGCACTGCAGAATCGGGGCAACCCCAAGAGCATCCTGAAACCATAGCTCTTTAGTAGTCCTGAGTTGAACTTTGCAAGTACCTACTGACAAATGCTTACATCGACTGGACAGGTCCACTCAAATCTGTATGGTTCTTTTTGACAAATGACCACCTTAGACAAATCTGCATGGTTCTCATGTGATTTGACTATTACATATTTACTGTATGGACTTTAAAAGAGTTTTTGACCACAGAGAGGAAATATTGGCCTCATTTAGTATAATTGAGGAAAAAAACTAACGTGTTTTTTTAAACCTATTTGCAAAATAAATATCATATATCATTGAATCGTTATGTTTTCATTCACTTATTTTCTATCTTCCTTTGTTCTAGAGACAGAGTCAATATCAAAGCACCGCCACCAATGTCTTGCAAACTATCTGCTGTTAGAACAACTAAACACACCCAAAACATACAAAACTTGATCCCGAGCAAAACAGAAGTTTCCCCACCTAAGCTAGGTGGGCTATACGTAGGGTTTAAACTCAAAGATGGCGCCGACACCTAGGATCTCCAGATCGTGTTGAACTTACAATCACACTTGTGACAGTTTCGAACAAAGGCTGTAGCTGGAGATAAGCTATAGGAAGATATACTCGTATGTAATTATGGCGCTATAGAACACAGGGGTGACCAGACGATTGTTAACCTGCGTTCCAATCAAAGTGATTGCATGAGTAGCTACAAAAGTGTTAGTATGAGAGGTACGCTATACAAAAGACAGTCGGTGCTATAAAATAAAATTCATGAACTAGAAGTGGTCAATTTGCTAGTCAGCGTAGCTGATTGCCAGTCGTATAAACATATGGCGCCTATTTTTGTTTATAAAAAAAAATTAAAAGGATCTAGAAAAGAGTTTGAAGCAAGGTACAAGGTACAACAGAATAGCTCAGCATTTAGGTTACATTTGACTAACGAAAAGTTAATATCTTTGCTGATACTGCAGCAAGCCCTAAAAGCTCGCAAGTGGCAACTACCGACGAATCCTAGTGACAAAGCGACGAAGACAAAAGACGACGCGACGAATCGCAAACGTTCGTGTCGCTTTGTATAGCGACGTCGCCTTGTCGCCCTGTCGCTTTGTCGCTATCTTCGACGTTAGGGCCATGCTTTGCTGGAAACATTTGTTTTATTGGATCTTGTTTGCTGTTGTCGGTTGAGATTTAGTTTTGCTGTTTTAATCGAAGCCGTATAGTTCTTATGATTGTTATACTCTCGGGTGTCTTGTACTAATAATAAGTTTGAATAAGGTTTCAGGTTTTAGGACAATAAAAAATGTCTTCAAGGCTAAAGTGAATAGGCTCTTAACAAACAAGTGCGATTCATCATCAATGATTGAATCACTACTTATCATCAAGTAGAATCGTAGCCAAACCCTGGTGTATGTAATAAAAAAAACTAGAAGGCCCTTCAATCGAGATTTTATCTAACATGAATCTGGAAATCTTTTCTTTTTATAGGCACACACGAGTACATTCTAAAGTAATTCTCAAAAAGAAAATTCTTCCAAGTCTAAACCACAACATCATTAAAAATAAAAGACTCAAATAAACATTCATCGAACTCGCAAAACAGAAAACACTTCCGTTCGAAAACACACGACAAAAATACAAACCAAGAAATGTATCTTAAAAAATCAACACATACGTGTATTTGAGGGACATTATTCATAAATGCAAATACAGGCTTAGCAGCAAGTCCGCGGGGATTCGCACGGGATCGTGGGAGATCGGGGAGGATCGGCAATGATCGTGGGGGATCGGATCGCGGTGGATGGCGCTGCTAAATGACGCGATGCCTTTGCATCTTGGGATTCGTGGATTATTGAATATTTTTAAGCTGAGGGACGTGTGTACAATGCGACCGTCGGATGTTACCGTTGAAAGAGTTTTTGAGTGATGTGTCTATTTGGACGACTGTGGAAAGTAAGGTGCCTGGAGATTTATCGGTGGGTAATGGATTGTATGTATAAAGTTTTGTCGAAGGGGACTTTTTGGAGGTGGGAAATCATTTAATGTCTTCTTCCGTTCTAGGGTGGATGTGTTTGTAGCAATTTTACTGACTAAAATTCTCCTATGTTCGTTCAGTTGCCCTTTTTTATTCTAGGACCACTGGTTTCCTTTCCAGAAATTCCCCATGGCCCTAATGGCTAGTGGGCATAGGCCTCTCCGGTTTCGCTGACATCTCTTTGAGGTGCATCCGTGCACGTGGAACATTAAGCGCCGTCGACGACTACAGACTTACGTACCGTCCGGACGGAGAGCTACCCATTATTTGTCGTCACAAGCCTGGGACTCAGGTGGTCGACATTGCTCTGCGGCTCCCGATGCCCGGAGCATCTCCTATCGTGGTGTCTAGGGCGTGAAGATATAGAACATTCCCTCACAATGTTGATAGATGTCAACGCGCTGTTCTTTTTCTAAGCGTCGTTTTTAGTGTTTTTTTTTTTGGTCATGCTACGATTCTGTTCGCAGCACATTTGTGAACAATATTCAATAAGTGTTATGCCAGAAATATCAGTTTTTTTGTAACACATTATGTAACCTTATCAACACCGTTCCCATCAATATCCACTATATTCTCTTCATCTAATCAGTTCCCTACACTAACGTTTATCTCTGAACCAATAGCTCTAAAAATAGCCCAACGTTCGCCCATAAAGCGCCAAAGTCACCTTGAGACAATCTCATAGTGCAGTCCATCAATTTGCGTCTTCCGACGACACTGTCGCCTCTAAGAGCACCCCTATTATAACGCGATAGAATATCGCACGCGCTCCGATAGTTACTACGAAGAGTTTCCAAATCGTATAAGGCTTTTAAAATAGGAAGGATGGTGGATAAGGGGTCTGAAATTGGTATTGTTATGGAATAAATTGGTGACTATCTTCTTGGAGGGTCTCGTGACGACCGTCTTGGGGATTTTATTTGCTATATAAGTCTATTTTGCGAACGTTACTGTAGAAAATTGTTATTTTTGACATTGTAATGGTATTTGGGTACATTTATTGATCAATATATTTTTACTGTTTTTTTTTTTTGTTAAAAGTAAATAATGAAAAAAATATTGGTCACTGTAATAAAAAATATGTACGAGATTTAAGCTAGAACTACATTAGAACATGTGGACCGCGCCTGATTTGTACGTAGAAACACGTCGCTTGGCGTGGATCTACTGCAGCTCTACAAGTCTAGTTGCCATATAAAATGTATAGAGACCGACCGACGCGCGACGCACACGTGTGCCACGTATCTAACGTGGCACACGTGTGTGCAGTGTATTTTTTCGTTTATAAACGCTACTTATCCTTTTCCTTAAATTAGGCAGTATTTGCATATTTTTATATAGTTTCAAAGTTTAGTGATGGTGACAGTAATAAGACATTTTCTGTCACTAATCTCGGCTTACGATATCCAGTCAACATTTTGAGCAGTAGTGAGCAATATCGTTAGATCTATTCTCTCATGGTCTGTCGTTTCATTAGAGATCATGGGAGAGCGGGCTCATTATTCTGTTGGTGAGATCTATGAAGTTATCATGAACCTTTAACGTTTATATTCCAAAATTCAAATGTAGCCTTCCAGCTAAATTCTATTGTAAATACCATGTTGTATATCCTGACACCAAAAGCCAGGCGTTATTAAATAAAATATCAAAATGACATCGTTTTGTGTTCAAGTCTCTGATATGAACGCGATCGAAACCCGCGTGTGATCCTTTACACGCGTTTATTAAAGTTTAAATATAAATATTTTATGACACACTGTTTCTGTTAAGCGTTTTAGATACTGGTTTGTTATATTTTAAAAGTGTATGTTTTTCGGAGCAGTAAAGAAAATGTTTTATCGAGATTTTTACTACCTATTTATTTAAACTTCATGTACAGAAGTGGAACGTAGGCGGACTTAATGCAACAAGACATTCACTACCTGTGATCCCTTATAATAAATAAATAATAAGTATTTGCAATAGAATGAAGTATCATGAACAAATAGGTACTTATCATAATAAATTAAATTAGGCGACTGGATCAAGGACTTGATTCAGAAAGAGGTACTCCTTGACACGGCTCGTATTGTTAGGAGGTTCCTTTCTCTGAAGCCCTGACCGCCAGCAGCTTAGATCCTGTTCCCGATACCGGTGATTTAAATGTTTTATTTTTTTGTTTCTGAAATATTTAAAAATTTAATTAATATGTTTGTAAGTGAAATAAAAGAAATAAAAATAAACTAATTAATATCAAATCAAGCGAGCAAGAATAATATGAATCGTAGAATCTGTAACCATCTTTAAATCCTAAACAAACAGCTTGTTTTTCAAACCCTATAGATTGACAGCCATTTCTTGTGGTCCTTTAAAAGGTACCGGATTCCCTGAGGATAGTCTTGGCTGTGCAAGGCTTCTTACTTACCGAACTCCCTCGGTGGCCGTATATAGAAGGTGTGATGGAGACCTGGGAGCTTCGGTAGAACGCTATGCCATCATAATATAGCTCAGCACTATAACTTGTGATAACGGTAAAAGTAACTTATTAATCAGTCTTAATTTTAATTTTACGTCCTGACGACATATCGCTTCTATCTAATCGTATGAGTGTTTTAAAAAATAATCTTTTTATGTCTTACATATTATGTTAAAAATCATGTATCACACGCTTGTATCCAACTGCTCCAAAACGATTTGACTGTTGTTTATGTGATTTTACGTGTATATTTGCTAGATCTGAGAATAGGTTGTGGATTATTTTTTACCCTTCCCCCATTTTTACCTCCTGTTTTCATTGATATTTATATGTCAGAACAAAATTTGCCGAGTCTGCTAGTTTTTCTATAAAACATATTTTAATGAAAACTACGTCATTCATCAATATTTTAGGCCTTTTCCGGCTACACCCTTCTTTTAGGGTAGGAAATCATCAAATAACTCTTAATGTTTTAGAATAAGTGAAAGAGAATGTCAGACTTTAACAGACTAATTCCTAATAATCGTTCAGTTGCGCTTTATAAAGTTGTGATGGTTTTTCGTACAATCACGCCCGTCACAAATAAAATGTTTAGTCTACATCACTACTACCTGTACGACTGCTAATATTCCGTGTGTATCTCAATCCTCACTTGACATTTACTCGGTCGCCTTTAACACACTTTTTCTGTGTACATACGAAGCATATTCTCCAGAATCCTGACTCCCAAGGAACACGAATAAATCCTTCATAATCAAACATGAGCCGACTTTTACAGCGCATTTCGCTGCCACAGCAGATTTTTTTAATATTGCCAATGATTAAGGCTGCCACAGTAAGCGGAGTGGGGGGTGTGAGGGGGGTATTTATTAAAAAATAACTCAGATGTAAAAGCGGTTTAAACGCGTAAACGTGTAGCGGTTAGCGGTCTCATGTTAGGAGCGGAGAGCGCCGAGCAGAGCGATTACAAGCGAACCTATCAATAATTAAAGTATGTAGGTATAACAAGTTTTAGTGGTCTACCTACTGCAGTTGACAAAAGGAATTTTACGTTTGTGTTCATTTTGAGAGAAACATGTTGATCTTCTTTAGGTGGTTCTTTGCTTGTAAATATCACAAAAGCTTCATGATTATAGTTGATAATTATAATCAATTATAATTGATTATTTTAAAACCTTTCCATTAGTAATATCAATAAATGCAAGTTTCCCATCACTTGTTGATATTACCTACGCCTGTCCACTATCTCACTCGATGGGAAGCGAAGATGGTGTATGCTTGCCTAGAAGTGGACAAATAGATAGCAAAAACTACTTTACCATTAGATACAATAGCAGAGCGTGAAAAGTCATTAAATGATTTCCCGCCTCAAAAAGCCGTAGTGTGTTCATAGTTTTCCTCTGCTTTCAAAGTTAATACGCCTCCGTTTTATTTCCAACACCTAACTAGCAGCTATCATTACCGGCTGCCTCTCCACACTTAACCCCGTGGTATAAACAAACCCCAGCTATGCGTGAGCGCTGTCAAAGAGCCGACGCTGGGATATTGAACATTTTTGTAACGACTGATTAAAATAATGTTTGTAATTTTGTGAGACTTTTCATTCAATGTCTCTTTGATGTCTCCGTGATTTTTGGATGAAAATCGACATTGTTTTGAAGCTGGTGAATATTTTGGAAACATTGTCTGGATAGTTTACATTTATTGAATTGTATAGTGCCGCATTTTACCGTTTAACTGACTGGCCATTTTATTTACAGCATCAAATGTATTATAAAGTCCGTATAATACAGCTGAAATTGTACCTATACAGTCTGTATACAATATCAGAGATGTATTCAATTTTATGTCAGTTACTGGGTTGGCGGCTATCAGATCGGTAGTGTTATCATGCATCGTCGTGGCAGAGTTTTCCACCCGATCAGAACATATACAACATACCAAAGTTGGCGCAACAAACTAAAAAAAATCTAATATCTTTATTTCACACAGGCCTACATGGACACTTAGAAGCTAGTGCACGATTCAAAATTGATCGTTTCCTACCGAACTAACCAGATAGTTCGGTTTCATCTCGATTTTCATAACGCGTTCATTGAAGGACTGGAACAGTTTGCATGCTGCTTCCCATCTAATGTCCAGGTGTCTTCAAGGCAGTGAATAGGCTCTTAATAAACTAGTGCGCGTCACCATCAGCGATTGCATCCTTGCTTACCATCAGTGGGATATATCTACATCTACACTAATACAATTAAGAGGTAATTTTTTTATGTTTGTAGGAGATAATCTCTAGAAGTACTGGTCCGATCGCTAAAATTTTTTCACCAATAGAAAGCTGTTTTATTCTTGAGTGACATAGGCTATATTTTGTGTACACGGACGAAGTCTCCGGCAAAAGCTAGTCACTAAAAAAATATTTTCTTTAGCCTGCTTTGTGCCAATATTAGAGTAGAAGTATTCTTCTTTATGTCGATAAGAAATATATTATAGCTTTTACCAATCAATGTTAGGCTAAAGGTCAGTCTGAGAGTAATAGAAAGGGTCCTTGTGTGTGTTTCCTCCATCCCGTTTATACGGGAGTGGGCGGTTAGGGTCCAGAGAGTTCTGTCTAATTGTTATGTGGTTTCAGGAAAGTAAAAGGTTGGGACCACCGGACCAACTGACCTATAGGCTAGCTTGTAGGACTATTGTATACGTCTATGGAAGGTTGCTGATTTGCTGAAGTTATTACTGCTTAACAACTTAGAAACTTACCTATATTTAACTTGTCAGTTTTTAAGGTCAAATTTTACAATAATATTTTGATCAAGTTCACAAGTTCTTCGGGCATATCACCCGTAACGAGGACTCGATGGAACGATTAGTGGTGCAGGGGAAAGTTGAGGACAAAAAGGTCACGTGGACGCTCTCCAATACGGTGAATGAATCTCATCGAATCGGTGACACACTGCAGCGTTAACGAAAACTCCCAAGCTGCCAAACACAGAGCTGCATGGCGTCGTATCGCGAGAGAGGCGGTGTTGCAGAACTCGACCGTGGCATGACCACGACCACTCTGTCAATAGTGTTCGACTTGGAAGAAGATTTTGATTATTTCAGTTGAAATGTACATAGAGTCCGTTTAATGAAAGCGTGACCTGAGAAAAAGAGGTTACAACCAAAAATTTTGAATGTGGTATTATTGAAATAGATGGAGAAAAAGTTTTGATCCTAGTCAAAAACATGTGTGTAGACTTAATTATTTGGTAAGTGTATGGTAAAGGTCAATAACACACAAAATGTTAGTTATTATTCCAAATTATTTTATTTTATCTGATCTCTCAAATGTCGCTATATAATATTCAAATAATATTCTTTATTTATCATTTGGCCTTCTGACAAGAATACCAAGTGCACAACACCGCGATAGTCAAATAAAATAATCATCATGATTTCAACTTCATCACGTCTTGCCAACACTAATAATGTGTTTCAAGATTATTGGGTTGGAATCGATTCGTTTTAGCAGCGTTTTTTTAAAGAAAATTCTAATCTTTTGGGATTAGTCAAGGGAACATGTTTTATACTCCAGTGATTGTTTCAAATGATACGGATCGACTCGTGAGACACAAAAAGTTCAGCAGCTATCTCCCTCAAACTTGAACTAAGATTTCAGTCACTATTTCCTTCAATTTCGCGATTTTAACTTCAGTTGAAGATCTTGATGCACTACCAGACAGAGTGAGGCAAATCTTTCATTACATCTTAACTGCTTTTGAACGCATTCTACCACTCACTAGCATGTGTTTTTGATTATAATATGTCAGATTATCTAAAAATATAAGAAAAAAAAATTATCATTATATCCTAAATATAACTATCTAATAATATTAGTCGACAAGGATCAAGATTATAACGTCATACTAACTTAAAATTCAGAAATCGTATATAAAAATTGTTGGTTTTCATTGAAAACACCTTCTTTCTCTTCTTGTTTTTGTTTGAATTTATTAACCATAGTGTGTAGCAGTTTTTGCACGTTACTGTTTATTGTTTTTCCCATAAATAAGCAATTATTCTTGAAAAATAAATATCTGTTTCCAAAAACTGACAATTGCAACCATAGACTTTGACGTGATTTTTTAGGCAAAACAATGTTGCCAATTTAATTTAAAAAAAAAACTCCAGGTTACGCTTTCAGTAGACGCACTCTACTTACTTACTTTGGTTTAAGACTTCACACATTCTTCTTTTGCTTCCTACACTTTTGATTTCTCCTTTCGCAGGTCTGCTGGAAGAAATTTCTTTGGAAATAAGCAGTACCTTTGTACTAACGTCTCTTATGTATTATATGTTTCTGTTATTTTTATGTGTACATAAATTGTAAAATAAATAAATAAATAATAACTCGCTTAATTCTGATGACGAAATATATGTTTGGTCTGACAATGATTCAACCATGATTGTTGCATTTTTTTAATATTGAAAGGCTTGCCTTGGATCACTATCTCTCTTGATGGGAAGCAATAATACGGATGACGATAAAGCATGCTTGCCTTAAAGTAACCTAGTCGCTCTTGACATAAAATCCCCATGTTATCTATCAAAAAAACAAACACTTGTAATAACCTACACTGAAACTTCATTACCTAGCTACACGCCTCCTCCTCCCTTTCCCTCATAAGAGTATCAATAAAAGCTCTCGAAAGTAAATAAAGTGCGATAAAATCAGTTTTCCGACCGACACCGTCACTTATTAGATTTGCTTCGACATCGGAGCTCATCTACTAACAGTAAAAAAAGCCACTAGTGCGAGAATCGAATTCCTTTCCAAACTAGCAGGTATCGGTAACTTTGGATTACCATAATGGAAAAGTTGGGGAGTAGGGGATTTAGTGAATTTTGTAGGATATAGAGAGGTTGGGTTATTAGGTAGTTATCTAGTGGAAAGTTTTTGTTCATGGTACTAATAACAAAAATATGTGTAAATGAGTAAGCTTATATGTTTGGGTTTTATAGGTCGAATCTTTTATAGGAGTTAGTAATTCTAGTATGTACTCCTTCAACGACGAGCGTAACCCTATTAATCCTGCCCCCCTAGCCAAGTTACAACCGTTTCGCTTGCATCGAACGCCTCGAGTTGGCCACGCCCCCGATTCTTTTGTTTTGACCACGTGACTGAGCGTTGAGATGACGTCATTTCCGTACATTTGGAGTTTTCTACTAGCGTTAACGATTGCAGGTTATCAACTTGGCTAGGGCTACTGGTGTTCATTGTCGGCTTATTTATTACGAAGTCACGAGTTTAAAACCTAGTGATTTTTTACTTTTAAACAATACAATTTTATGTTTGGGATAAAAATTGAGAGGAATTCCCGTTTTGGATAAGTTTACGCATTGTTCGAAATGCATTATTTTTTTGGAATGTGAATATTTTGGTTTCGTTGTCTGGATAGTCAACATTTATTGAATTGAATAGCGTCACATTTTACAGTCCTGCTGACTGGCCATTTTATCCACTACATGTGCAATTTATGTACAATGTCTGAAAAGTATTCTCTTTTATGGTACTAGTAGTCAGAAGCCTGAAAACATTATTTACTGTTACAGAATACGCATGGTTCCATATGCATTTTTAGGGTTCTGTACCTTATAAGGAAAAAAAACGGAACCCTTATAGGATCACTTTGTTGTCCTTCAGTCCGTCTGTCTGTCGAGACCCATACCATTACCACGAGATATTAAAACCATATATTCAGGTCCGCAATCCCTTAAAGCTGTGAAAAAATCAAACCTCTAGTTAAGGAAAAAAAAAAGATACGGCTGTTTATGTCGCAATAAAACGTACATTTCGACACTCTCAAGGGTATCAAAATTCATAGGCTACTTCCCATTGATCCAGAATCCTGATATTTGCTATAAAGCAAGGTCTTATAGCACAAATATAGGAATAAATCTGAAAACCATAAATTTGTTGTTAAGTCACAATTTTATTTTTTTGTGATTCGAAAAAATCTCCCGCGACTCCATTCCGGAATTGTACTATTTACATAGGTAAGTTTGTACGGTACCGCAGTGCGCGAGTCCGACTCGCTCTTGCCTATTTTTTTTGTATGAGAAGAGTAATTTTTAGCCCAACAGCGGGACAGTAACAATGTAATAATATTTTTTATTCGAGCTTCACAGTTTCATGGCACGCAGTAAACATTTTTGATGGCGTTGACCATACTTATAAAGTAATCCACTTTCCTTTTATTTCAGTGGCTTGGGCTGAATAATAAGCAGCTCGTATAGGGCGGGCTATCCATCAAGTGGTGTCTACTGGAGTGGGTAGTAATGATAAAGTTAGGTCTAATACATTCATTGTGTTGAAAGGTTATCAAAAGGTGAAGCTAAGTTGTACAAACAGAAACTTAAAAGCTATTTTAGAGGTTTAGTTCATCAGTTTTAGGTCCCTTTATTTAAAACAGACTCAGAAAAAAAAAATATAGCTTTTATTTCATGACTGTTAACAGGCAAACACAACAGAAATCTTCTTCTTCTTCCTGCCCTTATCCCATATTACTTGGGGTCAGCGCAACATGTTTTTTTCTTCCATTCTGTCTTTTCATCCGTCAAACTATCACTAACTCAATAGCGTTTTCCCTAATGTTGACTCCCGTAGCCTACTTTACAATGACCGTGGAATTCATCGGATCATAAAGTAGCTGATAGTACTCAGCAATAGCATCAGTATAAAGATAAGTATTATAGAATCTAAACTTGCAAGCCTATCAACAAGAAAAAAAAAGATCAATCAATCTGCTCCTTTTCCTAACCAAGTTAGGGTGGCTTCTAGTTAAAGCTGGCAGTATTCTACATAGAGCGACCACGTATCTGACTTTCACAACCCAGTAACTTGGTAACGTCATACTCCTTGGCAAGACTGGTGTCAGAGTTTATGACAACTGACTTCGTACTACTGAATCTGTAATGACTATCAAAGATGATAAGAATGATACCCAACGGTTCAACATGCTTTTTGTGGCACGGACTTCAAATTCTTCAAAAATCATTAAAAAATAATAAGCTATATATTATACACTGGAAAAAATGTCTTTTGTCAAAGAAACAAAGTTGAAGGAACTATGGAAAATACAAAAAAAATAAGAAAAACATAATGTCAAATAAAACCTGCAAATGCCTGGCAGTAAGTTAACGGAACAAGCAGAAACTGGGACAAACTGCTCCTTTGTATATGGACCAACGTTTCTGTGTAAGGACAGAACTGCTCTCAGGAACGGACCAAACTGTTATATGTATGGGTCAAATGGATCGTGTACGAGCAGAAACTTTGTATGAATGAATGTGCTCTGAAAATAGTAAGAGAAATAGATGGCTTCGTGTACAATGTACCAAATTGTATTGATCTCTATTTTCTCTATCATCTTGTGTTTTTCTATTAAATTAAAGATTAGTAGTAGTTTTCTTATAAGGAACCTTAAGCTATAACTACATTAGATCGACGACGCACACGTGTAACACGCCTGATTTGTACGTAGAGCGACGTCGCGTCACCGCGTGCCGTGGATCAAGTGTGGCTCTACAAGTCTAGTTTCCTTATAAAATGAATGGAGATCGACGCGCCCAAATCGGCGTGTGTGGCACACGTGTGCGCAGTGTATTTATTTACCATTTATAGACACGGACAGCGGCAGGGAATTCTCCTTCTTAGCTGTACGCACAATGAATGTGTTCCCAAAACGTTTTGTGCGTGTGGGTGGGATGTCCACCAAGTACCGGTGGCACAACCCCGTACGCCTGGTCGTCCGATAATGGAACAGGTCACTTCCTCTCGCCCTACTTAGAGCGGAAGGAGTTATTCGATGATTTCCCACCTAAAAAAAGCTTTGAGACAGATATCAATATTTCTAGGGAATTGTCTATCAAAAGAAGTCAATATTTATAGACAATGATTCCCTAATCCTCTAAATTTTTGATGTTACATTGTTATGATTTTTTTGTGCAATAAAGGACTACTTACTTATTACATTGAGATAAAAAATGCGTCTATAAAATCTATCTTGACATCAAACATGACGCTAGAAGTGAGAGTTAAAATCATAAGCTTGCTTCTGATGCTTGTCTGTCATACGTGTAACCTATTTAGGGGTTGAAACTAGTCCGGGCAGCGGCATCAAATATTTATGAGCGATGCCGAGCGAGGCAACGCACGGCGGACTTTTAAAGGAGAATGTTGATTTTAATTATTTTGTTGCTGGCTTTTTTTTAATGTGGGGGTGAAATGTAGCTGGGGATGAATAAAGAGGTCAAAAATATGAGATGGAAAAATTTTCTGGGAGTAAAAATTAAGTTTGCTATTGTTATGAGAGCCTCTTTTAATGAAAGAGAAGCTAATTGTCTAGGTTGCTGCAAAACTAAGTAAAATGTCAAGGAACAGCTTCCTAATAATAACTATTTTAAACCTTCCCTGATGTAGAACTAGAAATAACTCCTGTATCGTGGATGGTTTCACAAACATGACGCACCACTGCACTGTAGGCCGTACAAATATTTGTTTGTCAATGAATCGAACCCGAGACCCGCAGCACAGCAGCCAATAGCTCAACCACTGTGCCAACCGTGCCGTCTAAACAGCATAGCATAGCATATTATAGCATAGATAGTATACTTTTACTATTCTGGCCCCCTAGCCAAGTTACAACCGTTTAGTTTCGATTCTCTTGCGTCGAACGCCTCGAGTTGGCCACGCCCCAGATTCTTTTGTTCTGACCACGTGACTAGGCGTGAGATGACGTCATTCCCGTACATTTGAAGTTTTCTACTAGCGGATTAACAACTTGGCTAGGGGCACTGCTCTCATCAAGAGCCGGTTGAACTTCTCGTAAGATTTTACATTAAGAATTTAATGAAGTATAGTGAACTTTTAGCAAATGAATACACAACATTTTAAAAGCTTTTAAAAATACGAATAGCCTACTCTCTCACATCACGTGGCGATGGAATTTTCGCATCTCTCTCATCAATTTCCCCTCTCCACGTATAGAATTTCCCCCACATACTTACAAACGAAACCACTCACACATTTACACACGCAATATGATTAATTTGAGTGTTGTAACGTCACGTCATAACGTCGTATTAGCATACGTCAGTCCGGCGTGTGCCGACAATCTATTAAACGTAAAAACTGCCCCCTGCGCCGCGGGTACGCATACAATATTTATGAGATATTCTGCCAGCGAGATGAGGTGTGGCCTAAGTCAGAAGCGGAAAGCGGTTAATTTTTTGGTTATGTTTAAATGTGACTCGCACTGAAAGGCAATCCTTTCAGGGTCCTTTGCGTGTGTTTGTCAGGGTCAATACCTTGACCCACATACACAAAAACGGAAAAGAGAGCCGCTTGCAGCTAGTACTATTTGGAGAGGTCATGGGACGAGCTCTCTATTAGGTTAGGTTAATTCAAAGTTTTGTTTAATACATAGTTCAAGAAATAATAAACGTGAGTCTTGCTTTTTTATTAGAAGTCAACTCGACTCGATCAAATTATAAAGTAGGCAAATGACTTGAAATATGAATAAGTAGGCACAAATGTGTCAGTTCTTGTGCAAATATCATGCTGAATAAGGAAGTGTTCACAGTAGTAAGTAGTCTTGAAATATTATTTTATGGCAATTGTTATTTTCTTTGAGGTGGGATGTCATCAAACGGCTTTGAGTTTTGACACTTTAGGGTGGAGTGAAAGGGTTTGTCAGAATTTTGTTAACTAAAACCTACCTGTGTCTTTCAGTTACCCTTTGCATTCTAAGATACGGTCACTGTGAAAACCAATCTACTATACAAAATCGTTGGCTTGTTCCTTTTGGCTTAATTTGCTCATTTTACTACAGAATTTTTCACGTAATTCTTTGTCCTAATTTTTCCGCTAAGCTCCTCTAACTTGGTCTCCCAAGTTGAAGTGGTCTCGGATTCAAGTTAGGTCGGACACGATCCGTCTCGGGAATCATGATCCATAACTAAATCTACCGAGTTGACTGAAAACTGCCCGTTTATTACTTCAAGCTAAATCTTCAGATAAAACGGTGTGATTTTTTGATGAAGTTGTGTTAAATTTGACTTCTTTTTAAGTTTTGGGTGAATGAGGTGGACTTGACTAAAGCTTTGTGGTTTGACAAAGTAAAGCACATGATGAAATGGTCATGTCAAGAGGAGGGGTGAAATGCATGTTGCTAAAAGAGTTATGAGTTTACATGTGGATGGTGAAGAGAGAGAGAGAGGCCAAAGAAAAGATGGATGGATCGTGTGATATGAAATAAAAGGGAGTTAGTGATAGCATGACGAGTGACAGAACAGAATGGAAGAAAAAAACGTGTTGCGCCGACTCCAAATAAAACGGGACAAGGGCAGGAAGATGATGATGATGATATTCATTGAAGACGTACAAGGTAGTGATGTACGATTGTTGTGATAGAAATTTTCAATGTTACACCTTTTTAGGAAAAATTTGTTAGTGCCATGTTAGCGCAGTGGTTGAACGATTGACTGCTGCGTTAGTACGTATCGTTCAATTCCTGCACGGAACAAATATATTTTGTACGGCCTACAAATGTATGTGAATTGACATGTATGTGAACGCACCCACGATACAAGAGTAATTTCTAGTGTGGGGAAACGTTTAAAAAAAGGTGTTACATCAAGGACTTTTTATGCCAATTATGAAGTAATTTTCGTAATTAATGTGGTTATTAGATTTAATCTAAATTAAAGTTAACCTTTGCAAAAAGGGTAGAAAATTCCTAAACTCTTTTTATAAATATCCTCCCTTAACTCAGTTTGGCAAAAAGGTACAATAACCCCATAAAAGCCGCCATAACTCTACTCGTACCATAAAACAAATAACACATAATAATTCCCCTTTACACAACACCTTCACGCCAGCAACTTGAGAAACAGGGGTGGGCACGCAAAAAATTAACAAAGTAACGTCTACAAAATAAAAGGAAGGGTCGCGTCGTATTAATATAATGGTGGAGAGCTGCGTTTACACCGCTGTGTAACACAGGTATTAGCGACCGACGCGAGAAGAGTTTTTTTATATTATTTTTCTTATTGAACAGCAGTTTACTTATGATTCAGCTTCGCCCGCGTACATAAAATATAGCCTTATCACGCACGGAATAAAGCAGCTTTCGATCGGTGAAAAAAAAGTGTTTGCCAACGGAACAGTACTTCCAGAGGTTACCTCCAACAAACAAAAAAAACAAACTTTACCTCTTTATTATATTAGTGTATATTTGATATTCAAGTGTAGCACACACTAGTAGGATAGTTATAGGCCGACTATGCCATTACCATCCAGACCAAGCCCAAGTCATCGACGGAGTGTAGTGCTCCATGCGCGCCTTAAGGAGATGTCAGCAAAACCGTAGGGGCCCAGCAGGGCCGATGCCTAATTGGGCCAAGAGCTCGCTTCTAAAAGGAAAAGCCGGGATCCTAGAACGCAAGGCAGAGACTTTTACTGACTAAAACCCACTCCTATGCTCCTTACAGGAGTGGGTTTAGTCAGTCACAGTCTAACACATCCTTCCGCTCCTTCTCTGTCTGAGAAGTCATTGGATATTCTCTCCTAAAAACAACGGTTTTACAGTTTGATTTTTGGCGTATTATTCCATTTTACCTTTGTTTTTTTTCAGTTTTGGGCAGTCTTTAAAAGCTTAATGTAAAACGAGCTCATTTATAAGAAACCTTACGACTCATAAATCATTGGCTGCGTTCACTCAGGACTTTTTCAAAGCTACGCAATCGAACCACAGCCTATCCATTAACGCCAAAACACGGACGTACAAGTTACGCATCCGTGTAACCGCGGCCATGTATAGGCACCTCGTATTTTACGTCCAGATGTCCTCGGTTACTGGTTGTTACAAGCCTGCGTTGTGCCGATAAAAAATAACTGTTCTCTGGAACAGTTATTTTACGTGGTATGTTGTTTTTCGGAGCAGTTCCCGCGTTATTGGGTATGCGATTATTATGAAGGATTGTGTAGAAAATTAAGGAGGTATCGTATGGTTATGGAAAATTTATATGGGGTGTTTATTTATGTATTTTCTTGGGGATTTTGTGTGGTTTAAGTTACCAAGTGCCGCTGAGAAAATAAGATTAGTGGTATTTTTTTACTCATGAGTAACTCATTTTTTAATGATTTATTCTAGTACTTGACTGCGATCCTATCTGACGGTAAGCAATCGTTGACGGTGAAGCGTTCTTGTTTATTAAGACCCTATTCACTGTTATCTTAAAGATGCCTAATTTCTTAAGGCGGCTTGTCAATAACCTAATGTGTATTATTTTTTGTTACAGGTAAGGCAGTGTTTTCAAACCGCAGTTTATTAAGAAAACTAAAATAATGTAAGTACTTACAACTAATATTACAAACCAGTACAGATTTCTTAAACTCGTCCGCTCTACATATTTATTTTAACACTGGAATTTATAATGCACTAGCTTTTGCACGCAACTTCGCCCGCGCACATAAAATATGGCCTATGTCACTCAGGAATAAAACAGATTTCTATCAATCCAAAAATTTTAGCAATCGAACCAGTAGAGATTACCTCCTACACACACAAAAAAATAAATAAAAAAACAAACTTTATCTCTTTATAATATTAGTGTAAATTATATTGCACCCATTGGAAAGGGGTTGCTCCCTTCTTTACGGAAAATAAATAAAATTTTAATATGTAAATTTTTTTCATAAAGTAGGTTATAGAAGTAAATTAGCTGATAAAAATATCCGTACCGATTTTTAGAAAAAAAAATAAAACCATTTCTACTCACAGACGCGCGATATCGTGTAGTCATCAGTCGGTAGACATGACTTCATTAAGCCTTCGGGCAAGTTCGGCCAAGCTCGGCCATGGTCGGCGTCACTCGACCAAGTTCACCCATGCTCGGTGTCATTCGGGTTTACCAGTTGACGAGGAGTAAGGGATACAAGCTTGCATTTTTTAAAGGAATTTGGGTTAGGGATCTTCATTTGTTTGGGGGCTTTGTACTCGTAATTATGTTGTTGGTGTCTGGGGCCTGAACCAAAATAATTTAATGACCAGTTGTAACACAGGGTAAGTCAAGGTGATAAGTACCGTCTTCAGTCAATCACTTGAATATGCGTTTTTAATTTTATTTTGCCTGAAATGTTGATCTGCTATTAAAGTTTATGCAGCGGGTAACCACGCTACTTGGAAAAAAGTTACTTAGTAAGTAACTATAAAAAGTTGTATTAACTGATATTTTATACAAAATAATTTAAAAAATCTATTAATTAGGAAATTAAAAACTATTAAAAGAATTTACAATAGTATCTGTGGCATTTCTTGCACCTACATATGTCAGCATAAAAGTTGTAAAAAAATATCTAATGACTTCACCAGTTCTAAGGTGGAACGAGAGGTTTGTCAGACCTTTACTAACTAAAACTTTCAATTGCCATTTCAGTACTAGGACCACGAGAATCCCTTTCATACTTTTCCAATGGCCCTAACGTTTTAAAACGTAGGTAGTTTTTTTTTTAATTTTTCAACTTACACTGACGATTCAGTTGAAATAAAGGCTATAAATTGAAGTTTATGGTAACTCCTCAGCATAAAGCCTTTGATCCAAAACCTAGATAGCCAAAGACTGCGTTTATTCCAAACCCAAAATAATCGAAGTCCCACAATGGATCACGGCCCAGTTATTAAGGTTCACGTACACGACACGTCGTACGATGCAATCGAGGAGTACATGTACCCTCTGGGGACCGCTGATTGGCTGCCTGAGCCTGATGACGTCATACGCGTATGTGAGCCGCCGTGACGCGTTCCTAAATTAAACGTTGCGGATATTGTGTGGTTTGCGTAAAGGATTTAAACTGACGCTGCTAGATAGTAACAGTCGCATGAATTGTTCTTTAAAACTGTTTTTCTTTTTTTTCTTATTGTTGATAGGTTCACACTTGGCCGCTATCTCACCTGATGGAAAGCGACGATGTGGTCTTTATTTATTTATAGGGGCTTTCAGGCATAGCGTATGTCAGTCCCGTCTTATCCTAAACATCTCAAGACGTGAACCATAAATTCGAACAAAACTTTAACATCGTCACCATTCGGTTGGGATAGAATGCCTACATAAGTTCTGTTCAATTTCAGGGACCTTATCAAATTATTTCTACTGGGCTCGTATTTGACACATCCATCAATTAATGTAAGTCTCGACGACTCCACTTTTCTCATAATTTGGTGAAGCGATTTTCTTCATCATGAAGGTAAATTTTTTCCATGGAACGTGAACCAGGCTTGAGTCTAAGAGCTGTATCAATCAGTTCTCTGCTACTATCACTATTCATGAGCCAAGGCACGCGTAGAGGCTCACGCGTGCTCTTTGGTTTTATACCACAAATCTTTCTCTAATGACTATTAATTAATGTATTATTTTCAATAATCATGATCTTCGTAGATGCTTGAAAATCTAGCACAAAATCTAGACTTACAAAAGAAAGAATGAAAGAAAACACGTTTATTTGGTACACAGGTACACACAATGAGATAACAATTATTATATCTAGTATGGAAACTTAAAATACATCAACACTGTGCGTGTCACGGCTGTGCCAAACAGTTCAGCATAATGCCAGGCTCAGGCCACTACGTACAAAGAGTATTGTGTTATCCAGTTATGGCTGTTCCATGTAAATTCTGTTATGCACCGCATCTTCCTAGCTGGTGATGAGATAAAAGTGGCATATCCATAATTTTAAAAGCACTACCGTCTTTAGGGTCACTAAGATTTTTCGGAATATACATGTTGTTAGAAAAAGCTCTAACTAGCTAGAGTCTAGACTGTTAAGCAAGAAGTGGGTAAAGTAGGAATTTGAAAGCATTTGTCTGTGTATTTTAAAAATTTATACATAAATTAAGTCACTAGACAACAACCTAACAGATGGAACTACTCGTATCTCAGGTAAATAGAATAAAACAAATTTCTCCACACACGTGAATATTTAAACAGCCAAAATATTTAAAAAAATGTTTTCAACTATGAAATATGAGACAAAACATTATACAGCATTATTCATACTTATCATTGTAGTATGAAAACAAACTTCCTTCTCGTCCATACTTTTATATTTTGTGCCATTTTCACCCTTATGTCTCAAAAGTTAAGGTTCTTCACATTTTGTCAGTTACAAATAATATTTTTGTGCAGACCCTACTCTGAGCATCCCACAAATGAGAGTTGTCACCTGTGATACGTAAAAATAGAAATATGTAGCGACAGCGGAAAAGTTTCGCCAAGTTTTTTTGACAGTTTTACTAAGCCTTATTATATACTTTTCTCTTTTGGGAGCTCTTTGCTGTCAATAAATTTACCAGAATCATAATCAAATCACTTAACACTAATACTGTAAAGGTGAAAGTTTGTGAGTGTTCATACATATTTGTATGTTTGTTACTCCTTCGCACTGACACTGCTGAGGCCAATTTTTTGGAATAGCAAATAGAATACTTTTTATGTATGTTCCCTGAGAATTATTTTCTACTTTAACACGGTCAAAGCCGCTGGCAGGAGCTAGTCTTCTTCTTCCTGCCCTTGTCCAGTTTTATTTGGGGTCGGCGCAACACGTTTTTTCTTCCATTCTGTCCTGTCACTCGTCACGCTATCACTAACTCCCTTTTCTTTCATATCACTTCTCACACAATCCATCCGCTGGCAGGAGCTAGTATTATATATAAAAACAAAATATGCGTTGATAAAATTGCACCTTTTGTTTCATAATGAGCTGCAAAAAGTGTTAAAAAGAGCATGAAAGCGGTCCAGTTTTCATTTTCCCCCCTCATTCAGGGAAAAGTTATTAAAACAATATTACAACTACCGGGAAAGCATACTGCAAAAACCTATATGAAAAGCAGAACGTTCAATTTCAACGTAATAACCAGAGTTGATAACACTTTACCTACATTTTTACTTATACGCAACAACGAAAAAACGGTTTCAAATTATATTCTTTTTCTTTTTCTATTTTACCCAGGTTGGCAACATTGACTATGCATATGAGAAGTTGATTACATTTTTAACACCTATTTTACTGCTAGCATTTTTTTGCTAACCGTCCTTTGTAAACGGGTATTATGCAAATTGTCCATTACAAGCAACGAACTGCACATTTATGCGTTATGCGTGGAAGTTTGACAACACCCTGTGAATGTAAGGCGAAACAGATTGGCGAAGGGTGTTTGTGTCGGAGGGGTTTGAAGGGGTGAAAGTCTTGTTAACAGAGGATTCAATAGAAAGTTTATTTTATTTGTGCATTTGGTTTTGTTATTGCTCTGTAAAAGACGATTTGAAGTTATCTTGTTATTGAATTGTCTTTTTTTGTTGTGTCAACCATTTGTGATTCATTCTATTTCTCTTTTTATCATAATTTATTTGTTAATTAAATACTTTATGATGCACATATAAGTACCTATTCAATACACTTGCTCAGAAAGTGACTCTTATTGCACTGCACTTAGGTACATAATGACCCTTGTTACTAAACTGTGACATTTTGATTACCACTACACACTAGTGCTATAATGTAGTTAAAACCTTATTATTCAACCTCTCCCCCGCCGTAATTATATTTACATTTATCGTATCAGGCGCAGGTCGTCCCCCACGAGTCGCCGGTCGACCCCCGTTTTATCATTTGAGCGAGTGTATAGAAAGGTACTTAAATTAAAAAAAAAATATGGGCGCCCATATGAAAACAGATCTTTACCGCCACAAAAGTTTACTAGCTTTACAGTTATTTTCTTCACAAGTGTATTGAAAAACGTCGTATAATACACGTGAGTTCTAATAATAAAACACGTTCTCGGCTCTCTTAAGACCCTCGCCATGGCTCGGGTCTCAATATAAAACCTGAATATAGTTTGTTCGGTCCCAAAAATATTTAAAAGGTCACAAGTTGGACACCACCGACACTAAGTACAAAACAGGTTACGACAGGCCATAGCGGGCTTTAGTTGCCAGCACACAGCTGGTTGCGGAAGCAAAACAACTCCTCAGTTGCCCGGGTGGCCCGGTGACCATGTATTTACGTCGCCAATGATGTACCATTCAGTTTTAAAATTTTGTACATATTCTTTACATAAAAGTACTAGATACGTGTTTCAAGTTTCAGGTTTCGCATATATTCTGAAAATAAGGTTGTATAAAAACAGAAACGGATTTACTGACTGAATTCCCTGTTCTAGTAAGTAACTGAACTTACTAAAAGAAAATGTGTATTGATCTACACATAATACAATATGAGTCTGGTCTGCAAAACACTTCAGTTTCAGCTTTCATACAAAAATTAAACATCAATGCTAAAACAATGACGTTTCAACGCTCACGACACTCCAAACTGGTGCATTACAAATGCATTTGCACTCTATTGTAAACAACACAAAAAACGTCTTTAAACCAATCTGCATAAAGTCCACTATTACTGCAAATTAATATTTGTGTCTTGTACCGAAAACAAAGTTCCTTTTACGATTAGTTTACACGAAACTGCACTTTATTTTGTTGATGTTAAGGGGATAACGTGTGTTGTTGCAGCTGAGTATATTCATTGTCTCATCACATAGTTGTCTGTCTGTCTACGTGACAAATTGTAACCAGGGAACGATTAATGGTATTATGATGCTTTGTAGATTTATGATCTGATGTGAGATAATGGAAAATGATGTATGGAGTTTTGAGTGCACGCATGGCCCTATGACTACTTCAAAGCGTACTTAGTGGTTATAAGTGTGAGTGCTAAGCGTGGGACTCTGGGTTCAATCCTTGGGCATAAAATGCAAAATTCTCAGTAGCAGTCTAGAAGTGAGAACTTAGGACATTTGGAAATCAACAAATGTAGGACTAAAAGAGAGACCTCATAGAATCTACAAGCAGTTCTATGTCAATTATTTAAAACCAATAATTTAAAAAATCAAAGAATCAAATTTAAGCCCCAAGCTGGCTCCCTAGTTCGCTTTTAGAAATCAATAAAACAAAATTTCAATAGTGGTTTATATTTAACCAAATAAAATAAATCGATACCTCCAACGCACGAAGTCGTAACATGTTTTTAGAGTAAATTTTTTTTACAAAAATTTAAATAAATATTATTATTTCTTATTATATGTAGCGTCTGGTATTGTGATCTTAAACTGATATAATGCAAATACATAGGTTAAAAGGAATTTTGTCATAATACACAATTAACAATTACAAACACGCTTTGTCTAAAAACAAACACTTTTTGCCTAACGACCTTGCTATGCGAGGGAGGTATTGAAATACTGCCCCTGTTAGGAGGAATCAATCTGTGCATCTTCTAAAGCTTATTGAACCTGAATGGCGGCAGGCGCTTCTCCAGCTCTGATGATGGGACGCTAGAAGATTCCTCGACCGATCCACTTAGCGTTTTGCTGGCTGACTCAGTAGAGTCATCGGTCAACACCGCTTTGTAATCATAAAAGAAATGGTGATAATACGGGAGTATGCCGACCTTCGTACCGTTGGGACAACGATGATCTGCTATCTTGGTGAACACTGCCAAAGGAAGACATAGGTTAAGAATAAAGCCTTAAATAAAACAAAAAATCTCCATTCTTCAACTCAAAATAACTCTGTTTGACATAGGCCTAAATGGGCACTTATAAAATGTTAGAAGCTAGTGCACGATTCCAATTGGTCTCTTAAAAACCATCATTATAAGGTACCGTTATAAAATTTGTAATTTGTTTTTTTCCGTGTAAACGGCATTTATTTCACGCGTATGAAAGTACAAAATCATCCCAAGGGATAAAAAGTATGCCTGTGTTATTAAAAGACACGGTTTATCCATGTGACTTTCAGCATCATTTTAGCGTGAAGGTACACATTTACACGCTCACAAACTTTCGTCTTTGTAATATTAGTGTGATGAAGTGTTATAGGATCTAGTTTTACCACTACTTTATCTGATGGTAAGCGTTGATGGGGTCAACCTATTGTACCATGATAATTAGAGGCCACGTTAGTTATCTAATTAAATTTTCGAAAAAGACTTGATAGGTACTCTTTTAAAGATGTCTTTTGATCAGTCATAACAGAAACAATGCCAAAAATTCGTAACATTTTGTTAGCAATAGTGAAACTCATACATTTCTCTTTTTGACAATAGTGTTACTGATATCATTGTAGAACCTCTAGTACTCACTGGTCCCATCCTGGCAGTTCCTATAGTGCATCATGCAGAGACTCTTAAACGACCTCCTAGCTCGCTGGTAAGCCCCACAGATCCACTTGATAGAAGGATCTCGCCATTTCTTAGGCATATCCTCCGGGCACTTAGTGCACTTACGATGCCATTTTCTCCTGAAATTATACACCACCTTCTTGGCAAGGAAACTTTTAGGCTACGTTACTTTGCTAAAAAATCTAACGAAATCAAATATTTAAGATTAGGAGTCGGCTTCCAATCAAATCAGATGCGGCTGAATAGCACAATTTTATCCGAAATGAGTGCCTAAATGACTATTACAATCCACTAATTTGTACACATTACCCCTTTACAAGACTAGGGTCAGATATTCTGGCTTATCATTAACTTAGAGACTGAGACATTATAACCAATGTCAAGAATATTTGTCAAAACCATGTGACTGTAAAAAATCTATTTCTATAATAAATTATCAAGTTCCTTATACCATCCTTTGCGTTCTATAGTTGACTTAGGCTCTCGGTCCTTATTCCTTTTATTTTTCTTTAAACCTGCGCTCTCTTCTGACGTAGACGAGTCTGATCCCGAAAATACTAAATTCAAAGATTCTGATGCACCTTCTTTTTTATCTGTCGACCAAGTTAGAGCAGTAATTATTGTATCTTGCAAAAAAATCATGAGTACACGTAGATAATCTTCTCTTTCAATCTGCCTAAGTACCATAATTATCTCAGATGCCTTATCGTCTGCATTCCAAACACAAAACATAAAGTTGACAGTACTCTCTCTATAGATTTTTGTTCATATTTCTATTGCCACAAACCAAACCTTCTACGAGTAAGTAAACCTTATATGTTCCTCAAGACCTGTTATATCTTAAAGGTGTCATTGTTTACATCATGACTACCGAGTATAAGCTTTTACTTACCAGTATTAATCCAAACGCTTCTGTGCCTGTATACTGCCTACTACCCTAGATCTACCATAGTCAAAACGATGCCGTCTGTCCATCTCGCCTTTGGTGAAATCCCTTTCCTCTCTTTCTATCGTTTCGTCACTGCCCTCCTCTACTTAGCGTCATTGTGAACGTGTACGTACCTTGTGGATCGCCTTCTGATGACGTGGATTCTTTACGTCTTGTCTTGATTCCAATTGTTTTATTAGTTTGGTCTTCTACTACAGTATTGTTGGATACAGACGCTATCGCAACTTGTGCTATAGAAAAATTACCGTTAAAGTTAACTACAATAAAGCAAGTCGTACACAGTTTATTGCAAAGCATGATGATTCTTACAACAGTTATTAATGGTTATAGTTGCAATTATTTTACGAATTGAAATCACAATCATCTATTCTCTTATCATAACTTTAAAGAACTTACCTAAAATCAATACAATCAGTATGAGGCTGGCCACTCTGCAAGCCATGGCTTTTCGTCAATCATTTTATACCCTTTTGTAAAACATGTGCAGAAACCAATAAATCTCAGTCATGCCATTCGATTTGACTTTTTTACGATACAAATAATTTTATTTTTTCATTTTATTTTTATTGCGTGTTATTTTTATTACTCGTATTTCATACTCCAGAATCATACTTCCATCGATACGGTGCAAGGAGATTACTTTAGATCATATACAACTTATAATATGTCAACTTATTTAACATAAACGATCCTACCTTTTTAATGAACTTGAAATTAAGACTTCCAGCACGACAGTCGTGCTACTAAAGCAATGAGGAAAAAGTATTTCATAATACTTACATTCAAAGATCCACTGTATATTAATTAAAACCTTAAATTGTACTGAACAAAATATACGGCTTACATTTACAAGTGTGGTTATACTGTCAACTGCATAAACACTTCGTTTTAAGCAGTTAGAATTAAAATAGACCACTTTAAAGGATGTCGAAGAAATAGGCAATCAGGGCTGCGAGATTTTTTGAAAGCATCTCCGCGAGCCTGGAACGTTAAGGCTACCTAAAAAACACGCGTAGGTTTCATTCAATCAGTAAAACTGACGCTTCCTATTGCTTTACCAATTTATTTGATAATATTGCACACTAAAAATAGGATTAGGTTATCAGAATAAAAAGCTTTTTTATCAATCTATTTTTACTATTCATCATACTTTGTATTGGTAGAACCAGCTCCGTCCATGCTGAGGGTCTTTCTTGCATTTACGATCATACAATTTCACGAACACTGGAAATGTCAAAACAAACTTTGAACGAGGTTGTTGATGGAACACAATATGTGATTTCAGATTGTTGTACAATAATTATACATATATAGAAAACAACTAATGGTATTTGTTTTACATGAAGCAGCTAATAACTTTTGTTTAAAAGAATTTTTTTCATAATTGTACCCGTGAAGTTTTTTGTCGGTTCTTATCCATAAGATACGAGCAACTGGAACCGTGCACTAGCTTCTAACGTCTTGTAAGTGCCCATGTAATCCTATGTGTATATTACGTTGTGACACCCACGTGACGAATCAGATTTTTTAAATACTTCAAAAAGCTATCAATTCGACTTATGTAGTCCACTGTTAGACTTAGGTGTCTGGATATGCTCCAAAGCGCCATGCGGTTCGCCATTTATTTTGCTTCCAAAACACGAATTGCAGAATTTGGCTGTTGTTACTTTTATAGCCAGTCTTACTTCATCTAGTTAACTTTCTAGGCTTTATCGGTAATAAACAATAATTCTCTGACACTCACTTGTCCCATCCTGACAGTTCCTGTACCTCATCATGCATTCACTCTTGAAGGTGCGTCTGGCCAGCTGGTAGGAGGCGCATATCCACTTGATTCCAATGTTGGTGTGCTTCTTTAGCATATCATGAATACATGGAGTGCAAGTCCGATACATTTTTGTACTGGAGAAAAACGTTATGACTTAGACGAAAGAGATAATTTTTACGTAGTATTTAACAATAATATTACTCGTAATAACAAGTAAATAGCACATAATATCTTACACGCGTCTTTTTTCGCTTGTTTCCTTCGAGGAACCAGTGGATACGTCTGAACTTGTGTCAGAATATTTTGAAAATTCACTGAAAACAATAATAGCAACATTAGAGTTTTTTTTAAAAAACGACATAATGTAGTGATTGCTTGAATTTGTGCCATTACTAATGAAGCTGGTAAAAAGTAAAATTGTCGTTTAGAGGCTGTCCTATTTCTTCAAGGGTAGGATGTAGTGGAGTGTTATAAGACAAAAATGTAAAGTCAAACAAATATAAAAGCACAGAAAATGACCCCAGTAATAAACGTACTCCGATCAAAACTAAAAACAACTACCATTTAGTTTAGGTTATTTTAACTTGATCCTCAAGCAAATATTGTGAACCCGACTCCTGCTAAACATTTCGATAATGTCCGGTTATTGCTGAAGCTTCTCAAAGAAGGTCTGACCGTGCGAAATGGCGTCGTTCCCCTGATTTATTTCATAGCGCACGTAAATAAATTATCTCATAAATAAGGACGGGGTCTTTTCGCTGAACTAGTACATTTTCTGTTAGCTAAATGAACGATATGGGTCTTTTTCGGGGTTTCAATAAGGTGCTACGTAGCAAAATTTTAGTAGGATATCGTGATTTGAAATAAATTTTATTAAATTTAGCTACTGCTATTGCTCTCAAAACGTCCTAGAATCAAAAATCCGAAAACATGTTACATTCAATAACCCGCACTGGGACTGCGTGATGGATTACGGCCCATTCCTTCTCCTAGAGAGGACGCCTGAGTCCCAGCAGTAGGAACATTAAAAGGCTGATTATGCTATTATGCTATGCTTAATGTAGCTACGAATCAAGTTTTGAAGGTTATATACGTAATAATCAGTCATCAAATTCAAGAGGTCAAACTCGAACCTAGGGATGAAAGTAATTATAATGTATCAGAACTTACAGCTATGAAGCAAATTGTAAGTAAATCAAATCATAAAATGAAGCTGCTACAGAACTTACAGCGTAGAATCTTCGTCCTTCTCCAGCGTACTGGCCGGCTCCACATTGGAGTGGCCACTGTAGTCGTAGAAATTTGGGCCTCGATGCTGTGCGTCAGCAAACCGTGCCAGCTCCATCTCTTCCATATGCATCAGACGGTATGGGGTCGTCTGGCATTTTGATACTGGAAGTTTTTATGTATGATCCTTTGAGATGTTATTCTATTACCCTTTGCTATTCTACTTTCACGCGGGTGAAGTCGTTGGCAGAAGTTAGTCTGTTATTGAATCAATAGGCATCAGTTTGGTTACCGCAACCTATATAGTCACCCAGAAGATTACAGGACGTATGGGTTTGTTGCTGCAATATCAAACTTGTCAAACAGACGTTCATAGAATACGATAGAAAAGAATAGAATTTATTCAATACAACAGCCAATACACAAAATAATAAAAAAACCAGTAGGTACAGAAATACAAATTTTATATTTTAATTATGATTTAATAAATTTTATTAAAAAAACATTTTTTATTTTATTAATTTTAATAATAATCACTCAATTCATATATATGTATGTCTATTTTAGTTATATATATACATTTGCACCCTTATTTTTCTTAATAATCCATTTTTGTTGTTTTTTTTTTGTGCACCTGCCATGTTTTTCTCTTCACCACCCTAGGTTGACTGGTAGAGAATGCCTAAGGCATTAAGTCCGCCTTTGTAGGTACCTGTACGTTGCATAAAGTTCAAATAAATAAATACAGTACCGAGCGTGCCCGAAACAAAAGTGATGCCATCACAACAATTACTGGGCGTCAGACACCATGCGCTGGTTTTCATCAGTAATAAACCTAGCAACTGTTGCAAAAGTTTAAAATATTTCGTTATGACACGAGATACTCGTACCATTTTATTTTATTTTTTGTCGCTGTTAGAGTATTTCTTTCCTTTCTTCGTCTTTCTTTATTTTACTAAAGAGCGTTATGAAAAGTTTCTACTAAATATCATTTGTTTTCTCCTCAAACGAAACTACTAAGCAAGTATTTCCATTCTAATTTTACAGAACAATGAATTTTAGTCTTAATTTTATTTAAATCTAGATCATAGATTCATTCTACGTTCACAAGTGGAGATTCATACAAAATTCATTAGTAGCCAGAAAATGCATGGTCAAAATACACATAATATTAAGTATTCATGATCACACAATACATGGGAATTATGATTCGATATCTTATGGTAAAAAGGAGCACTTATTTTTTAGTTTGGAATCTTAAGCAGTCGTGACCTGTTAGTAATATTACATTAGTTGAAAATTTTAAAGCCTATATACTTAGACTTTACAAGTAGGTACAAAGTACAGGGATACATTAGAAAATTGGATTTAGTTTTAGCTAAATTATAGTGTTAAATTTAAAAGAAGTACTATTATTAGTTTGCTTGATCAAATACACGAATCTCTCCCTAATATCAAAATTCGGATAGGTATCAAAAGAATTGTACATACGTATGTACAAAAACATCTTACTCAAATGAAAGTTTTCATTAAAACGCAAGACAGCAGCGGCGTCCTCTCAGACGTTTTTACTTCAATACTAAGTTTCAAGTTATGTTCCGGAGTGACATTGTGAGAACTAGAAACTGTTTTCACTTAAAATATAATGGCTAGATACGGTTAAGCTATGGGAAATTAAGTCCTTCTCTGAAGGCTGCCTGCTCATTCTTTTATCTCTATTCGAAATGCAATGAGTATTTAGATGACTTCTCCTTTTTCTTCGTCCGTCCTTGGTCCCATTATTTCTCTCCTCACAATACTACGCCAGGACAGTCGGTTCTGGGTGGTCGATTTTGAAAATTGGGCTTTCTTGAGGCATTATTTGTGAGTATTAAATGACTACATTGCGAAATATTGTTTATGATGATAATAAAGAAACATACATTTATTTTGATGAATACTTTTTAATAAGATCGCAAAATCTCTTACCTACTATAAATAAACTTGCAAATATCCAGACTAACATTATTATACAAAACTTAAAATTTGATCTAAAATAAAATTCACATTATTCGTTTCATTGAACGGTCTTTAAAGTAAGATTTATATTTTCAACTTGAAATCGTTTGCATATTTTATTACTATTGTGAAAGTTTTCTTTTACATTTCAGCTTGTTTTTAATGTTGCAATGTAAAATAGACTGCGCATTGACTACCTTACAATTTGTTGATGTTCTGAGACGAATTTACGTCAATTGTGTTGTTCAACACTATATAATGATGCAATCATATAATTGGGCTCAAAAATGGTCCTTGAGGTACACCACAACTTGTCTAGTCTTATGACATCGTAATAGTAAGTGACAGTGATGATTGAAATAAAACATTCAAATATCGATGCTTTTCTTTTATTATAAATATTATTTAAAGCATCTTTTGCTGTGCACACTTCTTAAAACTACTCGAGTCGTCCATTGAAAGCCGTGTCGTCTGTTTCTTAAATATTATATCCTGAAACAAATGTGCTTATATTAGTGGAATATTAATTAACTCTACTTTAACAATGTCACTCAGTTCGTCAGAGAAAGTCTCGAAAACTGAAAGCACCTCTGCACGTTCCGTCTTGAAAACTTTGCCAAGAAATTTCTTGATAACTTTGGAAATTGAAACTATTTCTAGTTGTAGCTCAGTTATAAAGAATTTAACAGTAAAATTACAAAACCAGACTTTAGTATTCTTGTATGTAGTAATGTCAATCGTTAAACCCAAAAAGTTTCTGCTCAGACATTATGTCTAAATAAATAGGCAAATTTCATATCCTAATGTAACCAGTATTTTAACTGGTTTATATTTCTTCAGTTCTATACTATGACCGTGATAGAGTTCACTTTAATAATTGAATTACAAATACTTACACATTATTCATAACAAATCACCGCGAATCGCCGTCTAATTCATCTGAAAAATATAAGAAAATTAACTTGTTTATCAACTATCTCAAAGGACAGAAACAAAGTTCAAAGAAAGTACAGGAGAAATTCAATAACTAGTGAAGGCCCAAAGTTTGATTAAATATAATTTGCATGGCGGGCGTCCCACCATCTGCTCTCCTAATATATTTTTAATTTATGTCCTAAAAGTTAAAGGATCCGCACGGGATTACGGGGTGCGCTTGTTAAAAATTATACTAAAGTTTGGGGTTTCCTTCGTAAACATCTGTGGGCGTATGCTGATCTGAAGATGTATTTATGTTTTAATCAATGGCTTCTAACTTGAAAAATATTGGACACTACATACATTAGGTACATATGTTGGTATGTTGATACCCATAATGGTAATTATTGCATAAAATAAGACATAGAATAATGATAAAGACTTTTTAGCAGTTGTGACATAAACTGTTATTTAAAAATAACTATAATATGTGATAGTTACCTTTACCAGACTTCGAATATGCTTTAGGTGCTCCATAATTTATCGCCATATTTTGTACACCTGAAATTCGGGACGAAGTAAGCCATATTAAATTGTTTCCCTTTTCAAATCATCGTGAAATTATGTGAAAATGAAGAGATACAAAATTAAAACGGTACAAAATGAATGAGATATAAACAATATAAATATTAAGTAGTCGAGAAAACTCACTTGGTCCACCTATTGCTGGTATAGGAGGTTTTACATAATTTTCTCTAAGCTGAGGAGCAAACATAGCAGGTCTCTCGTAAGCTCTCTGATACATCCCAGGGTACGACGGCGCTGGAACCGTCTGGAATCTCGGATCAAATGGCTGGAACTGCCCTTGCGGTAGGTAGTTATTTCCTACCGCATCTCCTTGAGTGTATTGATAGTTCGCAGGATATCCGAAATTGTTTGCTTTGTACTGTCCAATCGTATTAGCACTTCCAGGTAAGACTGATAATCGCGGTGGGAATTCAGCATATTGTGGGTTCACATATTGGGTTGGATAATTCGGCTGGTATGGGTAGCTAGATGAAGAGTCTACGAAGCCGGAAAATGGCGCTACTGGCGGTTGGTTCAAAGGATCAGCTGCTTGATTACTTCCAGGATAGATGTTCACGGATTTTGGACTGTATGATGAAACTAATGCTGATGGAGGTCTATAAGTGCTGGTGGTTGGTTGAGATCCGCCGTCAGGGCTGTTCGCCGTGATGATTGGTCCTAGATATGGCGTGTTGAAACCTGGAACATTTACGTGTAATTTGGTGATTGAAAAAAAATTTTGGTGGACATGTTGACATTTTTTTGGAAAGTCAAAATGCCAATCATTTTTGTACACGCTACGGTAAAATAAACAAAATTGTCAGATAATATAAACCTTTCAAACAAAATTGAAACAGTTTGAAACCCAGATTTAAAATCTACGTCCCGTTTTCCCAAAAAATCATCAACAATAAAACGAATTTTAACGTTGACCAATAAAACAGTGATAACAGAAGTGGCACCTGAATGGAAAACACAATTACCCTCACGCTATCACGTTCAGGGGTGAGTGACTCCGTTAAACGGACATCGAGGTGTCAATACACTTGAGGGGCAATCTATAGCGTAGCAGTTTGCTCGATGGCGCTCATCGCCCGCTTCGAACCAACCCTTATTGCGTTGCGTTTCCAAAACGATTCACCGTATTGGTTTTCCTCAATGCTCTCCTACTAATTAGGGACCGCTATCTCAGAGGACGATTGATTTATGTACCATTGTATGCTCCGTTATCTCCTATCAAAGTGCTACTAGGGTAGAGGACGGTTTACGTAATTTTTGGGTAAAGCTTTGTTTCCCCTCAAACAAATGTTCTCGGGGAAACGTTTAATTTAACAACAAATGGAGCAAATTTTGTGATGGTTTTAGTGGAAATTTGTATGTATATGCGAGTTGGAAATACATTTTCATAACTTCTTACTGCAATATCTTTACTAACGTTATGAAATATGCTTTTGATATTTGAATATTCCACCTTACCGTATCGGTATACTAGTCCCGCTCCATCTTTTTTTACCGTCACCTGTTTCTGCAATTTTGACGGCGTGTCGCAGAGGCTCGTAAATTTTTACTTTATTTGTTTGCTTTTAATGTTCCAGTTGATACGAGTTTTTTATTTCACCCTCTGTCGCCCCCTGTCGACCGCCCGCACGTTGGGGCGCAAACGAGCGCAAACGGTGCCATCAAATCGACAGTTATCACGCATTTGCGAAACTTTTCAACTGCCCACCGAGAGCTGAACTTTGAATGGGGATCTTGAACTGACGAGTTTAATCTGAAATGAAAATTGTGGATCAATTTTGAGGGTTATCTCTCATTTGAATAAATCTGTATGAAGATTATTTGACGTAGGGCTTACCTATAAATAGTAACTGTTTACCTGGGAGTGCTGTAAAAAACGATATCATTTTACGATTAGAATTATATTGATTTTATGGAGGTTCATTGACCAATGAATTTTTATCTTACCTGCTTTGACAGAGTCTGGTGGTTCGATGCCTGCAAAAAATGCCAATATACGTTAAATAGAATAGTCTCTTTAGTATTTCAAAATAAACGAAACGATACTAACAGCAGGAAGGCTTGGTGTAGCAGTTGACTTCGACGGTAATCAAACCAACGGCGGTGGCTTCAGTACACACGCAGACCTGGCACTCATCCCAGGGGTGCTGGAAAGTCTGGTTGGGGGGGTACGGCCGGCAGGACTCATCTGGAGAAACAAGGCTTGTGAAGATCTTGTTATAAGAAATAATGGCAGAAACAGATGATATATTATTTTGTTCTATGTTTAATGTATAGTGATAGATGAGTTATAAATTGTTATTTTAATTATTTATTCTAATTAAAATCCTTACTTTTCCTAAACATAAAATAATTACTTGCTGTCTCGTATAGTTCAAGTGTCCTTTGATAGCAATTACTAAAATAAAACATCTAGAACATTTATTTATTTATATATTATACTATAATTTAGAAAAATTACTTTCTAGTAGTTATATATTCTTGACGAACAGATTCACTCACGTGGTGATGGTCCCGGTAGGGGTCCAGGCTTAGGAGTCACAGGTAACTCAGTAACTGGAGCATTTGTCGTTATAGGAGGCCACGGTACTGGAAAATTCAAAATTTAATTTTTTACTAAAGTTTTCAGTATGTACTATAATATGACACATCTAGCTCAGACAAGGACAGTCGCAGAGTCATACTTCTGTCGCGTCTTCATAATTCATAAATTACGAAGATGCAGTGCTATACAAAGCAATCTTATTAAAAGAAAACGTCGCTTGTTGATGGCTGCTTACTATACTTGGAGTTTTACTTGTTCATTATATTTTACATTATATTTAGAATTTTGTAATATATATTACATTGACCAATAGTCAATGTAATATTTATTACTACACTCTATATTGAACTCCTTGTTTGTAGAGATTCAATTGCCTGTTATTTTTTTTTAACTAAAAAATTTAAATGATTTGACAACTCCTGTATAAAAATATTTGAAATTTTATTCTGTATATTAATTTATTTATTGATTTATTCACAAAATCCACAGCTCTTTTACAAAAATTTTACTTAAAGATAAACTAATGTTACAGCCAACAAAAAAAAAAATACAAAAAAAAAAATGTATCGGTATCTTACAACTTCTAAATTAATATAATATAATAATACTACTCACAAGGTTCCACCGTCACGACTTCTGGTAATGGCACTGGTTCCATAGGCCGGAAAGGTTCTCTCAAAGGTTTGGTTGGTAAAGGTTCAGGGGTCGGCTTCACCTGGGTGGGATCTACCGGAATCGGTAGAGGAGGTACCGCAGGCTCTGTTATTGGTTCAACTTTTGGAACTGTGAAAAATGGATCATTAATGATCATAATTTTGTGGTAATAATACATTGGAGAAAAAGAAGGATACATTTTTAACAATGAATTTGCATAAAAATATAACAACTGAGATAAAGGATAAGAGAGAGAAATTTTCATTTTAAGCCATCTTTAAATAAACAGAGTCAGAAGATAATGGCGTCATAAAAGATGTTAATAATAACAAATATGAGTATTCTATACATCTAAACAAAATATTAGAAAACTTACCACAGTCGGGGTGTGGATAGCAAGTTAACTGCTGCTCAACAACTCCATCTTCTGGCAAACTCTTGGCGCACTTGCAGAGCTTGCAAGTTTCAGTTGGATGGGGGAACAGCACATTTTCGGGGAATTTCTCGCAAATCGGTACTGCAAAGATAAATGGCAAAGGCTATAAAGACATACTAATAGCATTTATCTTTTCCTCACTAGTCTTCAGACAGACCATTAGAAAACAGGTCTTCTGTATACATTTTAATCTGAGCTAGTGAATTTGAATCAAGAGTATGATTTTCCTCATTCAGCAGAGAGAACTTTCTCTTTACGTATTCGCTCTTTACGGCTTGTACATTTGCACTGGTGCATCTCATGAAAGAACTGGGCGATACTCAACTAAGCAATGTTCTTCGTGAACACTTAACGTCACATATTGCATCCTCTGTGCATTGGTAGTTTACATCCAACATGAAATTCATAAAAATTGTTTATTTTAAGCCCCTCACTAATTAAAATAAAATTATACTCATTTGTAAATATCTATAAAAACTTACGTGGTATCGGTATGGGCACATCCGGTAACGGTGCTGAAAGAACAAAAAAAAATTAAAAATATTTTGTTAACTTTTAAAAATATTTTATTGATTTTTTATGCCTCTGACACTTACGGAGAGCTGTCACATCGGCAGGTGCAACTGAAAAGTTAAACAAATTCATAGTAATATAGTCTTAGCAGACAGAGCCTTATGAGACGCCTCCAAAGAAATTCCAAAGTAACTCACTGCACTGGGGATTCTCCTTGCACTCGATCTGAACATCAATCTTCCCAGACACGAGGAATTCTCTGCAGATGCAAAGTTGACAAGGGTGCAACGGGTTAGTGAAAGGCACTCCGGTTGGCAGAGGGTTACAGTGTGCTAAAATAAGAAAAAAATGAATAATACATTCAATTCTAGAATACATTTCACGTCCAGTACTAAGATCAAGGTAATTTGTAAAGCTTACAGCTGATTTATTTTGTTTCTTATTCACTTTGAAATAAACACAAAGTATTAGTTTTCTATTGATAAAATTAATAGGATTGTATTAATAAAAGTAAAAGTGAGTGAAGTGAATGTTAGAAATATTCTACTAAAATGTATACTAAATCCAAAAGATTTTAGCTACTAATATGAGAAAACTAAATTAAATTTGTGGTTTCATTACTTAAATTGTAGTAGCCTTTTCTTAAAGTGAAGTTATTAATCAATACGACAGTCTGAGACAGCTCAGTTCACGAAAGATCGTTAATCAATTTCAGTGAAATAATATTTCTAGATCTTGATTGGATTTGTGAGACCTGCCTTTAGTAAATTAAAAAGTCTGGATTTTATTAATAGTAATATCTAACTAGTGACAACTTAATTTCTATGACACTAAAACAGATTGTAAAATACTGTTTTAAGAACTTCAAAGAATATTTAAATAAACATCTGAGCAATTGAAAGATGTAGTCGCTTTCAAAATTCATTGAATTCTTTTTAAAGTTTGGAATAACTTTAAACAATTCACATCTCACCTCGAGTAAACTCGGAATATCTGACTATGATACTTACAGTAAAAAACTGTGGTTACCTGATTCTGGTGGTGGAGGCAGCGTTGCGACCGGCTCAGGGAAATTAATTGGAGGAGGCATTGTAACTGGCTCCGGCGATGGATACACAGGATACACAGGATCCGGAGTAGGCACAGGCTGATAGGGCTCCGGAGTTGGCTCCGGTTGGGGTAAAGTTGGATAAGGTTCAGGCATTATCGGTATAGGCTCAAAAGGCCCAGAAGTTGCCGGTTGAACTGTAATGGACTCTGGTAGCCGTGGAACGGGTTCTGGAAACTTCGGTGGAGGGTTTTGGCATCCACCACAACTCGCACACACGGGTTGAAGGACGCCGTACTCGTTGAGGCAGATGCAGACCAGACAGTCAAGTTCTTGAGACCAAAAGTGATGGAACTCGTTTTCTTTTGTGCATTGTATTACGTTTTCTCCTCCTGTAAAAAAACATGCTTTTTATTACACTATTTCTATCAAACAAATAAAGTGGTTATTTATGTAATTAAAAAAATATTCTTTAATTTAAAAAAGGTTATATAATAAGTATCAGAAATAAACACCCACACTTCAGATTTCATCGCTTAAATTACTTCAATATTTTGTTCTGATATGAAATAAATTATTCTATTAGCTCTCATAGTTTTTCTCTTATTACAAAACGAAATATAATAAACTCACCAGGCATTTTATTAGGAAATACATATTCATGAGGCAGTATTGCTCTGGACTTCGCGTCTGAAACAATTCATAACGATTAAATACTTTTATTCCGTATTCTGACGTCGTTATTAATTATTATAAATAAAATTATTACCCTCGAATGCGATCGGCGAACTTTGCCCGCCTGAAAAACGAAATATTTCAGCATACAAATGGAAAGTTTTATTACGGACATTATTGATTGCTTCACGTATCAATGATATTTTATCTGTTTTCGTATATGTCGAAAACATGTTGGTTAAAACATAATGATGCGGTTTAAAATAGTAAATAACGATTTAAAATGAAGATTGTATAAATATTTACTTACTTGCGAACACGCCGGGTGACTTCTGTGCTTCGTGCTCAGCCGGATTATAACCTCCTGGTCGAACAGGTGATTCAGATGGGTAATCAATTGCATACGGACTTATTCCCTGACTATATGGATTTGTAACACCACTGGCAGCTGGTTTGTTATCAGGATATGTTTGTGCAGCCTCTGCCCCTGAAGGATATAACCGAGGATATGCACCACTGGGTGTGTAAGGATTATATTCGTATGGATCCCAGCCATTCTTTGAAATAAGGTCTGCAGTTAAATCATTATCGTTTTTAATTGGATTATTTTCACGTGATCTAGCTGCGACAGTATACGATGAAGATAAACTATTGTCAGAATTTAGGTCGTTTGCGTTTGAAATGGATTGATATTCATAGGTATTGCTTTCATCTTGAAGTTGAATTGTTTGGGAATTTTCTTCCCTGGATTGTATCATAGAAGGTTCATAACGTGAAAGATCCGACTCTGGTACTGTATTGGACTGATACGGGTTGATTTCTTCTTGAGTGGGAGTCGTTCTAAGTGATTTTTTTGGAATAGGCATAGGTTTGTACACTCCATTACCAATTTGTTTCTGAGAGTTACTCGATTCAATGTATGGGACCATATAAGGGTAATTTGATTCGGAATCAGGTGAAGAAACAGTCTCATATGATCTACTTTCAGCTGGCGATTGTGATCGCGCCGATTTATGGCTGTATAATCTAGCTATAGCTTCTTGTTGTTCATTACTAGGCTTTGGGATAGGAATGGGTTGATACTCTTCATTATCATTTTGATCCTGGGGAGCTTTAAAATCTTTATAAGGAACTAGATACGATTCGTACGGGGCAGGATTTGGATCAGGTTGAGGAATCGCCTGATACGGACCTTTTTGACCGTAAGAAGAGAACGGAACAGCACCGTAAGGCAAATTTGTTCTTTGATTGTATGATCTTGGATTTGCTTCATATCGGTCTTCTTTTGATTTTATAATAGGTACAGGTTGATATGCCTCACTATTACCCCGTGTTTGAATAGAACTAGATCCTTTATACGGAACCAAAAAACGTTCATATGGAGAGTAGTCGGGATGGGGCACCGGAATTGGTTTATATGGTCTACTATTGTCTTGTGTATGAGCAGCATTGGCACTAGATACCGGAGTATAAGGAAAATGTGAAGGAAAAGCTGATTGTGAATCCGACATTGGAGGAGGTTTTGATAGCATAGATTTAGGCTTAATTATGGGATTGTTTGACTCACTATCGCTTTGGCCTGGCTCCTGAGGGAAGCTTGATCCTTGACTATACGGGCTCACATTAGGTTGAACATTATAACCCGGTTGATATAATCCATTATCTGTTTGATATTGCACCTGACCAGGGCCCAATCCTGAGCTGTAGGTGTTATATGCACGATCTTGTTGATAAAGGTCATTATTAGCTTGGTTTTGCGCCTGTGCAGGGTTAAATTCTTGACCATATGGGTTATAGGCAGGATCTCGTAGATAAATTCCAGTATCAGTTTCTGGGTTTGCATTAGGTGAAGGTTGATATAATCCATTATCTGCTTCTGTTTGGTATGGATAGGATGAAGGATAAGGATAATTTGGCCTTTGGTCGTATGAGTCGCTATTGATTGCTTGAGCCTCTGCCTGTGATAAACTAGAACCAGGTGGTTTGTAAGGACCCAGTTCTTCATTGAAAGGATTAAAGGGTACGGCTGGTGCTCCTCTAGCTACAGCTGTTGCTTTAGACTGAGAAGAATCTGAAACGCTGTTAGCATAAGCCGAAGCAGATCCGTCTCCACTTGATTGGGCTACAGCATTACTTACTGCTGAATCTAGCAAAAAAAAAAAAAATATTGATAATGAATATTGTCTTACTGTCATACGAGTTAACCTAACTTATAAAAGTATAATGTTATTACCTCTACGACCATCACTTTGTGTGATATCCCCTGACCTCTCTTCATTGGCTCGAGGAGCAATACCTAAACCTAATTCTGAAAGTTGCAATAAATCTTAGATGACATTTAGAGTGCACTAGTAATGGATATATTGGAAGAAAAACATGTTGTCTTACCACTTTTGAGATCACTGAGTGCTTCTAAGTCGCCGCTTTTTCTTAAACCTATGTTTTCTTTCGCCTTATCATCGTCCTGGAGTGTGTTTGATTCTTTTAAAAACTCTAATTCTTCAGCTCTGCCTTCAGATAACAGGAAGGCTAGGAGGCAAATGCCTCCAAAGACCCCAGCCTGCATCCCGGCTTATTGGACTTGACGCCTAAACTTTTGATTTTTCAGTTACCATTAACGATAATTTCCATTAATGTGTTCTCGAACATCTTACATACGTATTTATAAGAAAGATTATAATTCTTTGTGATAACCATTTGACGTTTTTGTATTAGTACGGTCTATGATTTACGATGTAATTACCGTACGTAAGTGCATGTGATTCGATTTGTTTCAGAATAATTTATTGTCAAGCCGCGTCATATGGACGACTGTAATTTATTTATAATTTAGTACCTATTTAAAAGGGTTTGCATAGTGAAACTATATAGAGCTAAATAAATAAATAAAACTTTAATTGTGTTCATACTTTAAAATGTATCTGTAAACTGTAGAGAATATTGTTTTTGTATGAAAATAATTGAATACAGCAACTTTTCTGTCACTTGTGTGTCAAAGCCATAAATATAGTAAGTTTCAGTAACTTATGTCTGTGTTAATACAATTAGTGAAACAGCATTAAGTGAAACGGTTTCATACAGATATAAGTTTTTTTTTTTATTTTCGGTGTAAAAGTGTAAACCAGTAACGATGATAGTAGTTAAGAAAAGAATATACATGTTTATTTTAAAATTCAGAGTTGAAAAATGGTCTCCAGTTCAAATGTAGAATCATTTTGAGTGTTTGAACTTAATTATGCTATAATATTTTGGGGTAAGTAAAAAATAAAATGCAGATATATCCCACTGAATGCTTTATTATAAATATATATACATAAATATAAGTATGAAGTTTGCTCGTCATTTTCTATTGCTTCAATTAAATATAAACAAAATCGTATCCATATTCTTGCCAAGTTCGTAGCGAGATCATTTTTTTGAGTTTCGGTCTGTAACAAAAACAAATTATCATAAATTAATTTACGGTCTTCAGTTGACTTGTATTAATATTTATTTTTCTTTACATTTATCTGCGAAGGATATTTGCTTAAGGTTGATTTTTCCAATATAATTCGGACTACTTTAAGCATTCATGACGTATTTCTTTGTTTTACGTCGCACGGATCAACGTATAATCGTTGTAAGGTGTTTTTGAAACTACATTCACAAATTTGTTTAATAATTGGATTTGAGCATCAAATGCAGGTATTAGCATCAAAGTAGTCATTGTAAATAAGTACTTACAGATTCTTAGAATTCCGTGATTCGTGGTTACGCTCTCATTCTAAGCCTGTGCTTGCTTTGCTTAGCGTTGCGTTTCTTTCTCGATTCCTGTCCGGCAACCAAGACATCGTCGTTTACTTCTTCTGTCTCACCGGATAGACCGGTATCTTCATTACTCTCTGGTTCTCCACTTCGAACACCAAAGCCAGCGTTGGCCAGTGCTTGGGAAAGAGCGGTTGATCCTCCGTAGCCGCCGTAGCCGCCACTGGCAGCAGCTGCTGCTGCCGTTGCTGCACTAGCGTCTCCATATCCACCGCCGTTGGCTGCTGCGGCTGCCGCGGCTGCTGCTGCACTGGCATCTCCATATCCGCTATGTCCTGAAGCTGCATTAGCTGCAGCTTGGGCAGCTGTACTGGTATCTCCATAACCACTTAATCCACCATAGCCAGTAACAGCGTTAGCAGCTGCTTGCGCAGCAGCATTAGATGCTCCCCAGCCATTTGCAGAGTTAGCAGATGCTTGAGCATCAGCTAAACTGTATCCATTTCCGTAACCACTATTTGCGGCGTTAACAGCTGCCTGTGCAGCAGCATTGGATGATCCCCAGCTATTGGCGGCATTAGCTGCTGCTTGAGCGTCGGCTAAGCTATATCCTCCGCCATAGCCAGAACCAGTCACGGCGTTTGAGGCAGCTTCTGCGGCAGCATTGGATGATCCCCAGCTATTGGCGGCATTAGCTGCTGCTTGAGCGTCGGCTAAGCTATATCCTCCGCCATAGCCCGAACCAGTCACGGCGTTTGAGGCAGCTTCTGCGGCAGCATTGGATGATCCCCAGCCATTGGCGGCATTAGTTGCTGCTTGAGCATCTGCTATACTATAACCACTGCCATAGCCTCCATTTGCAGTGTTTGCGGCTGCTTGAGCATCTGCTAAGCTGTATCCACCGCCATAACCTGCATTTGCGGCATTGGCGGCTGCTTGAGCTGCAGCATTAGATGATCCCCAGCCATTTGCGGCGTTAGCGGCTGCTTGAGCTTCTGCTAAGCTGTATCCACCGTCATAACCCCCATTTGCGGCGTTGGCGGCAGCTTGAGCTGCAGCATTAGATGATCCCCAGCCATTGGCGGCATTAGCGGCTGCTTGAGCTTCTGCTAAGCTGTATCCACCGCCATAACCTGCATTTGCGGCGTTGGCGGCTGCTTGAGCTACAGCATTAGATGATCCCCAGCCATTTGCGGCGTTAGCGGCTGCTTGAGCTTCTGCTAAGCTGTATCCACCACCATAACCTCCAGTTGCGGCGTTGGCGGCAGCTTGAGCTGCAGCATTAGATGATCCCCAGCCATTGGCGGCATTAGCGGCTGCTTGAGCTTCTGCTAAGCTGTATCCACCACCATAACCTGCATTTGCGGCGTTGGCGGCTGCTTGAGCTGCAGTATTAGATGATCCCCAGCCGTTCGCGGCGTTAGTGGCTGCTTGAGCTTCTGCTAAGCTGTATCCACCACCATAACCCCCATTTGCGGAGTTGGCGGCTGCTTGAGCTGCAGCATTAGATGACCCCAAGCCATTGGCGGCATTAGCAGCTGCTTTAGCATCTGCTAAGCTGTATCCACTGCCATAACCTGAATTTGCGGCGTTGGCGGCTGCGAGAGCTGCAGCATTAGATGATCCCCAGCCATTTGCAGCGTTAGCGGCTGCTTGAGCTTCTGCTAAGCTGTACCCACCGCCATAACCTCCATTTGCAGCGTTAGCGGTAGCTTGAGCTGCAGCATTAGATGATCCCCAGCCATTGGCGGCGTTAGCAGCTGCTTGAGCTTCTGCTAAGCTGTATCCACTGCCGTAACCTCCATTTGCAGCGTTGGCAGCTGCTAGAGCTGCAGCATTAGATGATCCCCAGCCATTTGCGGCGTTAGCGGCTGCTTGAGCTTCTGCTATGCTGTATCCTCCGCCATAACCTCCAATTGCGGAGTTGGCAGCTGCTTGAGCTGCAGCATTAGATGACCCCAAGCCATTGGCGGCATTAGCAGCTGCTTGAGCATCTGCTAAGCTGTACCCACTACCATAACCTGAATTTGCGGCGTTGGCGGCTGCGAGAGCTGCAGCATTAGATGATCCCCAGCCATTTGCAGCGTTAGCGGCTGCTTGAGCATCTGCTATACTATAACCACCACCATACCCTCCATTTGCGGCGTTAGCTGTTGCTTGGGCATCGGCTACACTGTATCCATTGCCATAGCCAGAACCAGTCATGGCATTCGCGGCTGCTTGTGCGGCAGCATTTGATAATCCCCAGCCATTTGCAGCGGCTTGTGCATCTGCTACGCTATAGCCACCGCCATAATTACTAGTTGCGGCGTTAGCGGCTGCTTGTGCGTCAGCAATACCATATCCACTACCATAGCCAGAACCAGTCACGGCATTTGCGGCTGCTTGTGCGGCAGCATTGGATCCACCGTGTCCGCCATAGCTATTAGTGGCTGCTTGAGCATCTGCTAAGCTGTATCCTCCCCCATAACCAGAACTAGTTAATGCATTTGCAGCTGCTTGGGCATCTGCTGAACTGTATCCACTACCATATCCTGTGGCAGTATTAACTAATGCTTGAGCAGCTGCATTAGCGCTTCCTCCTCCATAGTTAGCTCCAGAGTTAACAGCAGCATTAGCATTCGCGTTCGCATTAGCCCAGTCCAATCCAGAAAAAATATTTCCATAGGGTCCACTTCCAGCATTCGCTGACGCATCTGCTGATGCACTAGAACCAACAGATAATCCTCCGTAGTTCAAAGGTCCGAAATAACCATTATAACCACCAGTGTTAGTATTGGCGACTGCGTTGGCTTCTGCATTAGAGCCATGGCCTTGAGAGCCTGCGTTAGTATTAGCTGATGCACTGGCTGAGCTCCAGCTTGATCCACTGTCTGGGTTACCTGGAATAAAAATAGAATAATTATTAATATTTTCTCTCTCTCTGCCTTTGGATGACTAGATCATTAGGCGTATTATGAAAGCTACGCACTACCAAAAATTAAGATTGGCACTTATCACATTAATATTTCAAAGGTGATGAGAGTATGTATGTTACTAATTCACCTCACGGTTAGACCATGTCTTGGAATAACACATAGAATACTTTTTATCTCAGGAGTATGTTCCTCTGGGATAATCATCCACTATCAGGCGGACGAAGCCGTTGACAGCAGCTAGTCTTGTATAGGTATAAATATAATGGATTTAGTGTTATTGAAATGAGAATCCTCTATAAGTCGAAATCGCGTTACATTTCGAGTACTCACCAGATATTAGAGGCTGTTGTTGTACTGTAACATAAAGATGATCATATAAATATCTATATTTTATTAATATGTGTCGTCCTATCATCATGTATTTTCTACCTCGCCATTTCTACTCACTTGTTTGTATTCATGTATTTTTTTTCTAAAGAAATATTATTATTACCTACTGTCGTTTATTCATCATATGAAATTATTATTACTAAGAAGAAAGATTACTTTGACTTTAAAATGTAGAATTACGCAATAAAAACCGTAAACAAGAAAAAATAACTACTAAGCATTTTTTTTTTGGTGGGAAATCATCCCATGACTTGTCCCACTCAAGAGTGGTGTAGACTTTTACTGACTAAAAGCCCTATCCTTCCCCCCCTAACCATCATATGTACTGTCATTGCCTGGCGTTCCACGACCCCGGGTTTTGTGGCCCCAGTAGGCTACAGCCCTGCTGGGCCTCTGACAATCGGGGTTAGGATCCCGAAGGCTGGGGCGTGTAGAAGTCCGTTCTCTCAGGCGTTCGGTCGCCTCTTTTGCTAGCATTACTACTTCGCAGAAGGAGGCGACTACCTGCTATTCCTCCTCGCTCCGAACCATGACCTGTACTAGGGCCCGGAGCGAGAGGTCGTTGCCGCCGATTGCTCCCACGAAGACACGGTGAAGCTCCGCCCACGCGGGGCACACCGCCACCGTATGCTTACTTAAGCATAAAAGTTAAATTTTAACAAAAAAGAGATTTTGATCTGCCCATTATATGTATAAATCAAACTATCCAGGTTTATGGGACCTATCTTCTACTTTTATGATCGTATGAAAGTAGATTAATCTATATTGACTATCTATATTAATAATGAATATAGTCATTAAATGATGTGATTACTTACTCAAACAGGTCGAGTCAGGGTGAGTTTCAATGTAGACGTAGTTGTAAACAACTTTGCAGACGTGGACCTGGCAAGGTTCTGACGGTACGCGGAAGGGTACCAGTGGTTGGCGGTTTCTACATTCAGGTGCTGGAAACAAAGAAGGTTTCCATAATATATTTTCCAATACACTTACTCGAAAATACACTCTTATCAAAGTGCGCAAGCTCGTACCTGACACAATTTTATTACATTTATAGTATCAGGCTGAGCGCGCGTCGACCCCCCTTTACTTATGTCTTCATAAATGTGTTGAAAAACGTCGTTTTGATACACGTGGTTTGTCACTGCAGCCCTCGGCTCCATAACACCCTCGCTAAGTTTCAGGTGAATGCCGCCTCGGTCACAATGACAAACTCTCCACTTGAATCAAAATGTAGGTTCTATACTATTTCTTACCTACGTATAGGATGACTGGTACGGGATAGTACTTGGTTTCTGTGAAGAAAACATATCAATTAAAACTTTAAAATCGTTACTAAATATTAAAACGTCAATTCGTTTAAATTGAGGATAAAAAATTAAAAGAAAAGCACAGGTACCGGCACGAATCTTGAGCGCTCGGTGTCAGAGTGGGGATCGTTTTGCGCATTCCATACATTGGCGAGCCAATCGTCGTTGTTGTTAAATACATGCAGCAAGCGCAGGGAACTAATCACGAGGGTCACCTATGACACAATGGCGCGGTGAGCCAATCACTGACACTCTCCGCCCCCGCGTCTCTCTTCGTACCATTAAAGAGACAGAATATTTGACTTCTGCGCAACTTAAAGCCAGCGCTCAAGATCCGTGCCGGTATCTATATTTGTTGCAATTTTTAGTCAACCACATTTGTACAAACTTTACTTGGTTTATTTGTGTAGTTCTTACCTCCAGGTACTTGAACAGGTACTGGTACTGGAACGACCCTGTTCTTGCCAGGAACAGGTACCTGCTCGATGATCTTGATGGGTACCGGCACTAATTTAGGTGGTTGCTGTACTGCATACGGCCTGTATACGGACGGGGACGACCAGTGTGTTTCATAAATAAGGAGTATTATAACATTAAATCGTTTTTTTTAATTATGTTTTCTAAAGGCGGAAAATGGATGCATATAAAAAATGATGATTACAGCTAGAAAGAAAGTGAACGTAGATCATATGCTAATTAATATTACGAGTATTATAAGAAGGTTTGCTTTGCTGACCCCAAATGAAGTGGGCTCAAGCCAGGAGCAAATTAATAGCTGCACAAACAATTTCTTACCTATCAACGGGGTAAGGTACAGGTAATTTCTTCTCAACGGTCACTGGAGCTGATACAGGTGGGCCGCGGATATAGATCTTTTCAGCTGGTACCGGAACTGGTACTGGTACTGGTACTAAGATGTGTTTCCCTGGTATTGGCACCGGTACGGGGTAAGGACGCGGTGGTCCAGGTATGAACATGGGAGGCGGACCTGGGGTATGAATAAAGATTATTTTAGTAGCTGTGATAATACATAAAAACACATGTCAATGTCAAGACCTTGTCACGTATACACTCACTCAGTTTGAACATTGTCTTCAAGAATTAGTTTAGCAATCAATTAATGGTGAGAGTTTTTGTTAGGGGTTGACCATTCCTTGGTAAGTAAATCGATTGAAATAGATTTTTAGTATTTGGATCTAACATAGAGAGTTTTATTTGTCATTCATAAATCAGTTTACAACTTCAACGTTGCACACAGAACGTCAGTAAAACATATCAGTTTTTTCAAACTTAAGGTCAGGTGACCTAACCCACCTAACCTAAGGTAAGGTGGATATAACCGAACGTACGTATTGTACGAATAAATACTCACAGTACAGGAACTGATCCTTGGGCTTGGGCTGCGGTGGTGGTGGTGGTGGTGGTTGCGGTTTAGGTTGGGGTTCAGGTGGAGGAGGCGGGGGGTGGATGGGTGGCAGAGGCACCGGCAGCGGCAGCGGCAGCGGCAGAGGAAGTGGTGCTGCAAAAATAGAAAGAAAATTTCATGACACGCATTCGTTTATTAAGATTAAAACAACTAATGAAGATGGAATGAATGTTATTTTTTATATTTTTAGGTATAACATCAGATTTACAAAAGAAAGAAAATTCTTTGATGCACAAGAAGGTATTGAAAAACGTCTTTTGTCACAGTCTCTAGAACTGGTACAACAGATTCTACATCACTGTGAATACGTATTAGTGGATGTGCAATTAATCATTTATTAATCTGATTAAAATAAATCGTTACCTGGTGCAGGCTCTGGTTCTGTTAACAAACATTGAAATAAATTAGTTTTGTATTTATTTGCAGTGATTGTAATTTAAGTATTTAAATTTGGATTAATGAGTTTATATCTGGTGGTGGCGATAATAATAATATCCAAATTAACGATTTTTTTTAAAATAAAAAAGCATGTGAAGGTGTGTGAATTATTAAAAGCACGTACCTGGTGCTGGCGGGAACTGCGGGGGTATTTCTGCAAAGAAGCATAAAATATTAAGCATAATAGACATTCGAAGTGAATTATATATTTTTTTAATTCTGATAAATTATTACTTTTACTCAAACTATTACTATTGTGTAACATCCGCAACCTAACAAAAGAATGCAATACAATATTTTCTTATATTCAATTAGTGCAACGAATATTTTAATAAAACCTTTGTTATTGGCAATATAATAATATATTAAATTTGGTGGCATTACAAAATCCCATAAAAGAGATTCAACAAAAAGAAATTGTTGCAACTTGATTGAATAGTAATAAAACAAGTATTGAACAAACGAAACTTTTTAGGAATAATATAACTATACCAACACTAATAAAAATTGGTCCATTGAAGATAGTTTGGCATAATAATCTTTAGAATACCAGTTACACACAAATAATAATAACACACATTTTTTATTTTGTTCATTTATGTACTTATTCGAATTTAAATTTCAGCACCTAGCGATGAAAACATAAGAGTCACAGATGTAGTCAAATTAATAGATAACGAGGTCGTTTATGCAGATATGTTAATTTATGCGTATAATAAATACCTGGTATAGGCTCTGGAGGAGAAGGTTCTGTGAAAAATGTAATATAAAAAATAAAGCTTCATCTAGAACTAATTTGATAAATTGAAACTCAAAAACCTTTACTTCTAAGAGAAAATAGAGAAACATTGGATAATAGTACAATAATCTTAAGGTAAGTACAAAACCTCCGTAGACAGTACAGAAACTAGCATTTCAATTTCAACAATAAAAGAAGAACCACTTAGTAAAACAGCCCTAAAAAGTTCCAACACAATATTTGAAACGTCTTATAAATTCAAGTTTTTGTATCGGTAGTGTTATGTAATAGTTTTGGTAAGAGTAACAGTATTAAAATACAATTCAACTGAAGTGTTAAAAACAAAAATAAAAATGAATGCAAGAAGTAACTCTGCGACACAGAAAAAAGAAAAAAAAACAAACTTAATTACCTGGTACCGGTGGTAAAATTATGTCTATTTCTGGATAAACTAAAAAAAAAAGAAAAAAGTTTCTGTTAATCTTCCCAATTTCAATAATTTTTAAATGTATTACATTGGTGATATATTTTAATATGATTGTAATTGGATTATTTATATAATAACGTAAAAAAAATGTGTTTCTTATGTGTTATGTATACCTGGTGGGGGAGGCACAGGTGGCAGAGGTTCTGCAATAAAAAAACAAAAAAATAAACAAACTAAACTACTAAAAAAAAGTATCAGTTAATCTTCTCAATTTCAATCATTTTTAAATGTATCACACAAACAAAGCAGTGTTTCAAATGTTATACCTGGTGGCGGAGGTAGAGGTTGTGGATGTTCTGCAATAAAAAGTAGAAAAAAAATAAACATAAGTAAACTACATAAAAAAAGTTTCAGTTAATCTTCCCAATCATTTTTAAATGTATCACATAATTATTAAAGAAAAAAAAGGTGTTTCAAATGTTATACCTGGTGGGGGAGGTAAAGGTGGAAGATGTTCTGCAATAAAAAAATAGAAAAAATAAACTTAAACTAAACTACTAAAAAAAGAAGAAAAAAGCACATTTCATTTAATCTTCCCAATTTCAAACATTTTTAAATGAATCACCTATGTGTAATATAGGAAAATACAAAGTGTTTCAAATATTATACCTGGTGGCGGAGGTAGAGGTTGTGGATGTTCTGCAATAAAAAAATAGAAAAAATAAACTTAAAGTAAACTACTAAAAAAAGAAAAATCAATACGTTTCAGCTAATCTTCCCAATTTAAATCATTTTTAAATGTATCACACATAAAAGTAATAACAAATAATAAAATGTGTTTCCAATTTCAATTATTTTTAAATAAAAATATCACATAAATAATGAAAAAAAATGTGTTTCAAATGTTATACCTGGTGGAGGAGGTGGAGGTGGAAGAGGTTCTGCAATAAAAAATAGAAAAAATAAACTTAAACTTAGTGTAATAAAACAATAAATATTATAAAATGTAATCCGTACTAAAATTGAACAATATTTTGAAAAAAAAAAACGATCACTTACTGATCTGTAATTTCTTTTTAATCTATGTTAATATTTTAAACAGGAATGATTTGAATTTTTGTTTTTAAACCTTATCACCGAGTGATAAGGTTTCTTGCAGCGCTATGCCCGCGTGTATTCTACTTACATGCGGGCATACCGCTGCTAGAAGCTAGTGGTTGATAAAATCAGTATTTAAATTCTAAATCTTCTAAAATTCTAAGAGCCCACATGGTCTACGCTGCTGCTACGACTGTACTCTATAGAAACGGAATACATAAAATACCTGGTTCTGGATGAACTATGCGCGGAAGTGGTTCTGTCAACAAAGTAATTATCACGAGTTTGTGAATCGAAACAACAATTTAAAGAATATGGAAGACAAGATTTTTAAAAGCCAAGCCTCTTGAAGGGTCTACTAAAACATTGAAGATGGAAGAAAAAATAAACCAATAAAAACCGAGACATTACCTGGCACCGGAGGAGAGGGTATTATTATTTCAACGACTGAAATGAATACAGAGGAAACAAATTACACCAAAATCGTTAATATAAATTCAATCTATGATAATGTTTATTTAGAATTTAATATACCTGGTTGAGGTGGTAATGGTGTTGGAAGAGGTTCTGCAAAAAGAATTAAACCAAAATATAACTTTACCTTTGAAATAATTCTATGACCATTAAAACCAGAATACGAGTACAACAAACAATATGTTATCATATTTCAATATTCAAAACAAAGCTCGATGTACAATAATCTACAGATGTTGAGACTTTTAAGTAGGAGCTTATTTTACCTAACGGCGCAGGTGGCTGAGGCGCTGTAGAACGATTAAGTGAGTTAATATCAATTAGATATGAAGAGTTAAACCAAGGATACTGAAATTTTTTGCAAAACATTTGAAGAAAATGAAGATCTATCATAATTTTATACCTGGAGGAGGTGGATTCTGTGGTACTTCTGGAATTTAAACAAAATAATTAGTGTTCAACGTTGCTTCAAAAATTACAGTAGTTCAAAAAATTACGGGATAATTAGCCTTCGTAAATGTACCTGGCGGTGGCGGCGGTGGTGGCAGTGGTGACGGTGGAGGAGGTACAGGAGGTAGCTCTGTGAAAATCCACAATTTAAACCATAATATAGATTTCCTACAACCACAAGATGATCTATAAATACTTACTTCATATTCTAAGCACATGAGAAATAAATAAACTGATAACCACCAAAAAGCACTGCCTGACAAGATCTCATCTACAATACCAAAGTCTAGAATACCAATAGGCACTGAATTACAAAATCAAACGGCTCTAATCAATCCATTATATAAAACATAGGTAGGGTGGACAGAAGAAAAATAAAATACTAAAGTATCTGTAGTACCTGGTGGTGATGCAGGTGCTGCCAATTTTAAAATGAATATCTATTATAGAATACATACAAATTAGGATTATATTCAATGTAAATATAAAGCCTCAAAATATACCTGGTTGAGGAATTAACGAAGGTGGAGCCAATGGTAGTGGTCCTGTTGACAAAATAATGTAAACCAAATACAAATTTTAAAAACCAACTGAAACTCAATACTGAAATCGCTGATGACAATGCAATATCTGAAGACTCACATGAAACCCACGAAAACGAAATTGGTTTTGAAGAAGTGACTTCTATATCATTCTTTTAGAATACCATTAAACCACACAATAAAAACGATAATATAAGGAATACTATATCAGTTTCAATCAAGATGTCGTGAAAAGAACTGTTTTTATACAAAGTGATTTTATTATATACCTGGTTCAGGAAGTTGTTCTGGCTGAGGAGCTGATACAGAATGATAATTTGTAAATATTAATCATAAAATAAATCGAAAATCTAACCAAAAAATATTAATGTACTCGTACTTATGCTATTGCTTTACCTGGCGGAATTTCAGGTATTTCTGGAGCTAGTAATAAAAACAATAATAAGGCTGGTTTTCTTTTGATTTTAAATTCAATTTAATGATCATAAAAGAATCAAACATCTAACCAAACTAGGAATTTAATAAGTAGATTTACCTGACGGAATTTCAGGTATTTCTGGAGCTAATAATAAACAAAATAATTAGGCTAATTTTACTTTGAGTTTAAAATTCAATTTGATGATTATAAAACAATCACACATCTAACCAAAGTAGGAATGTAATGAACTGGAGCTTGTATCAAATAAAAAAATTACGCCTAGTTTTCCCTTTGATTTATGTTTTTTTTTTTTTAATTCAATTTATTAAACCTAAAAATATACCTGGTTGTGTAGGCCGTGGTGAAGAAGGTAATGGTTGAGGTTCTGTGAAAACATCAACCAAAATATACCTTTGTGACAAGTGATTTATTTTTTGAACCCTGAATTATCTAGAGGTGGTACCTATTGACTGTGATGTTATTTTTAGAGTTAGTGTAGATTAAATTGTATACTGGCTACCATGTTATCTGGACAATATTTTGAATCGTTATCAGCATTATGTGAAGTAAACAAATGTACCTGGTTGAAGGGGCAATGGAGGTGAAGGTAACAGATGCGGTGCTTTAAGAATAGCCATAATATAACTAAGCCTTAGACCCCAATACTAGCTATACCAATTATAATATTATATCAAAATACCTGATGGTTGTAGTGATTGTGGTGGTATTACTGCAAAAATTATATTAATTAGCAATATTGTGCGAGCCTACTTATCCGGAGACTAAACTTGAAACGTGCCAAAACATAAAATTTGGAGAAAACGAACTGCGGCTGTAAATAACTCGGAGGAATTGGTGGTGTTATTAGTTCTGGAACTAATACTGAAATGTGATATATAGGTACCCTATTTTTCAGTCATATTGACTGGGAGAGCTCCTAGTTAAAATCATTGAGGCATATAGCTACCTCGAAAGTATTAAAACAACTAATTTGAAAGATGTAAAAAATGAACTCAAATCATGAAGGGTTTTTAATTACCTGGAGGTGGAATTGGTGGCGTTATTACTTCTGGAACTAATTCAGAAGAAATAAGTCATGCTACCTAAAATAACCAGGTAAATTCAATACTATTGAAGTCTAAAATTTACCTGGTTTAAGTGGTAAAGGAGGTGAAGGCGATGGTGGAGCCGGATTCTCAGGTAGAATTTTTTCTACTATTTCTGGAACTGATTAAGAACAAAGGATTTAGACTCTTGAAGAAGAAAATTCTTTAAATTCCACATCTATAAGTGGTGGCTCAAATGTACCTGGTTGAATTGGTAACGGAGACTGAGACGGTGGTAGAGGCCCTGAAAAACGTGTTTACGATTTTTTTAGCCAACAAAAGCAACTCACTATTTGAATCGAATCGAGAAAATTTTTAAAATATCAAATGATAAATAATGTTTATTTTGCAACAATTTTACTCGTATTTTTTTTTCATTAATATCATATATGAAGAAACATCGAAAGCAACTCAAAGATTTCTTATTAAAATTACTTAAAAGACTCTAGGTATATTGTGTAATTAGATAAAAACAATACCTGGTGGTTGGGGCAGAGGTGCTGGAAGGATTGATTACAATTTCGTAAATAAATAGGAGAATGTTAAACTATTTTATACTGGTGGTATTATTTCTATATTATTAGAACGAAGAAATTCCGCTAATATAATGAAAATTTTAAAAATAGTAACTGAAAAGATACAGTCATAAATATGTCTGATATTTGAGACATTTACGGTGAATGAAAGTAAAGAAACACATACATTGATTGTGTTATTATTTTAAGGTTTCACATAATTTTGTACCTGGAGGCTGAGGTGGTGAGAGCGGAGGTACTGAAAAATATACGTTATGTAATTTTTAAGGGTTGTAGCCGGGAAGAGCTAACTTGAAACATTCGTTAAGGACAAACATGAAGTGATTAATATGTTTAAAACATTTCAAACTGAATTAGTTGAAAGGTATTTGTGTAGGCAATTAACCTGTTGTGAAGTTACCTGAAGGTAGATAAGGTGATGGTATTTCTGGAACTAATACAGAACAAACAAATCAAGCTGGTATAACTGTAACTAATTTCATTCCAAATTCAATATTTGCAAAATTTTGAATGTACCTGGTTGCAGAGGCAATGGAGGTGGGGGTAACGGAAGTTCTGTGAAAAAGTATAATGTGATGATAATATTCGACAGAAGTTATGCTAGTTATATCTAGTTGTAGAGAAATAATGTTCACAGCTAGGACTTTGATACGTAGGACTTAGCATCAGGGATACCAATTATTTAGAAAAAGACTCATAATCCATTTCTGCTCTTATGTAAACAATTATGTTATTCCTGATGGAGGTAGTGGTTGTGGCACTGGTTCCGTAGAAATTTAATTTGTAAATTTGATTTACAAGTATTATGAATATGACATAAGAATTCTACAAGATAAATAACGTCATTATTGAATACTCTTTTACCTGGAGCAGGAATGCCTGGCGGAAGAGGCACTGGAGGTTGGGGCAGTGGAAGTGGTTCTGTTAAAGAGTAACATAAAGAGTAGAAAGAGATTCATATTACATTTAAGCTCTTATGCAAACAATTATGTTATACCTGGTGGAGGTAGAAGTTGTGGAACTGGTTCTGTAGAAATTGAATTTGTAAATATGATTTACGAGTATTATGAATATGTGTTGAGAATAACACAATATAAATAACATCATTATTGAGCCTGGGATATGAATACTCTTAATTTACCTGGAGGAGGAATGCCTGGCGGAAGAGGCACTGGAGGTTGGGGCAGTGGAAGTTGTTCTGTTAAAGAGTATCAAAAGTAAATACATAGCTTTTAATCTAAATTTAAAGTTAAATGTGTTGTTAAGGGATTATAACTGTGTATCCTTGATTGTACAGAAAGTGGCTATGATAATACTAGAAAAAATAAATAACGGGTCAACTATATTCGAGCATAATAATCAGAGAAGCAAACTTGAAATATTTAATAAGACATTAGTGGGAGGGACCAACTTATCAGATTTATTGCATTCACTCAAAATGGAAATTATATAAATAAAGGAACATTTATTTACCAGGAGGTGGTAATGGTGGTGTTATAATTTCTATTATTTCTGGAACTAATGACAAATGAAAAAATTAGGACCCTGTTTAAATAGTTTGAATGGCTAACATAATAAATTGTAGTCATAAATATATCTTCTTCTTCTTCTTCCTGCCCTTGTCCCATCTTATTTGGGGTCGGCGCAATACGTTTTTTTCTTCCATTCTACCCTGTCACTCGTCATGCTATCACTAACTTCCTTTTCTTTCATATCATTCTTCACGCAATCCATGCATCATTTTTTTTTTTTTTCTTTATCATAAATATATATGATATAGAGAACTCGCTGAAAGTGGAGCTTTCACAACACCATTTTTTCCGAATTTTGTGTTTTTTTCGAGTCAACCCATATTTAGAAACTTCACAGTAAGGACATATTTGTAATGTTAACTTGTCAAGTATGGGCTTTTAGCAGAGGTACTGTGATATAAGTTGTGAGTGCAGTTTTCGTCGCCAAAAATACTGTATCTTGTCAATGTCATAATCATTAGTATTATTTTAATTGATCAACTCGTCTAATTGTTCTTTGCTAAAACATAACGTTCAATCTTAAACAGTACCTGGCTGAAGAGGTGCTGGAGGAGGAGGTAACGGTGGTGGTGCTGTGGAAATGTGAATCAAAATATAGCATCACCTTACCACCATTAATAAAAAATTATTCAGCTTTATAAATAATTACAAAACGATATTAAATTATTATGATACCTGTTGGCGAAGAAGGTTGATGTTGTACTGAAAGCAATTTACTAGTCAAAATTGATCTCTGAATCTAGTGTTCAGGAAGATAAATGTAAAGTATTCATCAGTAATATAATTGATATAACTATCCTTTATTGTAAAATGATTCAACCTTCATGATAATAAATAATGAAGGAAAGTCGGAGTATTATCTGGAGGAGAAACCGGTGGTTCTATTGTAGTAACATGTTTTGTAGAAAGAGTAAAGTTAAGTAGAAAGAAAAATTATAATGATTGCTTGAGTAGATAGAATTCGAAATGATTAATTATTATCTACAAATGCACAGTATACCAGCTTGATAAACTATAGGTGGAGGTAACGATAGTGGCTCTGGAGAAAAAGTAATCCAAAAATAATTTTGGTTTAATCACCTACCAAATATTTGAACCAAACTTTGTCATAACAGGTGAGAGAGTAAGATAAATACAGAATTATTGTAACTGACGGTATGTGTAACAACGGTTTTGGGAAAAAGTCGCGTGTTAAAATAACATAACACCCTTAGTTCTTTGTGTGATAAATGTGAAATTGGTCGGAGTGAATCTTTTTTTTTATCTGAATAACTTTGCATTTAATCGCCCACGAAAGTTTTAATATTAAACTTGACAGTTACAAGTTTGAGAATAATCAAAGTATATACCTAGCGATATTAGTGGTGGTGGCAAGGGTGCTGCAAAAAATTAACTTGTCAAAATGACTCAAGACTACATAATCCAAAAAAAATGCGAAGAAATTGATTTTATATTTAATTTAAAATAAGTCAAAGAGACTAAAAAGCTGACACTTTTAAGAAAAATAAATGAATAAAATTATTACTCCTTATTATCAGAAGAGGTTTGTGTCGGTGCTAGGGGCTAAATTATATCAATTTCTATAAATGATGCGGTCATAAATATGTCTAATATGTAAGTAAGATTTGTGGTTAGATAAAGTGAAGTACCACATGTTGATTGTGTAATTATTTTAAGGTATCACATAATTTTGTACCTGGAGGCTGAGGTGGTGAGAGCGGAGGTACTGAAAAATACAAATTATGTACTTTTTGAGTATTCTAGCTGGGAAGTGCTAACTTGAAGCGTTCGATATAAACAATCTTGGAGTGATTAATATGTTTGAAACATGTTGGACTGAAGTAATTGAAAGATAAACAATCCAAGTTACCTGGAGGTAGATAAGGTGATGGTTTTTCTGGAACTAATGCAGAAATCACATCAAATAAAAAAAAAAAACGTAAATAGTTTGATTTTAAATTCAATATAGTTTGCAAAATTTTAAATATGCCTGGTTACAAAGGCAATGGAGGTGGGGAGGCAACGGGAGTTCTGTCAAAAAGTATAAGATGAAAAAAGATATTCTTCAGAAGTTCTAGTTGTGGAAAAATAATATTTACAGTTTAGGACTTTGTTAGGCTGGACGTAGCATCAGGGATACCAATTAAATAGAAAAAGAGTCAAATTACATTTGAGCTCTATGTAAACATTATGTTATACCTGGTGGAGGTTGAGGTTGTGGCACTGGTTCTATAGAAATTGAATTTATAAATAAGATTTACAAGTATTATGAATATGTTCTGAGAGTTATACAATATAAAAAACGTCATTATCGAGCCTGGGATATGAATACTCTTAATTTACCTGGAGGAGGAATGCCTGGCGGAAGAGGCCCTGGAGGTTGGGGCAGTGGAAGTGGTTCTGCCAAAGAGTAACAAAAAGAGTAGAAAGAGAGTCATATTATATTTGAGCTCTTATGTAAACAATTATGTAATACCTGGTGGAGGTAGAGGTTGTGGCATTGGTTCTGTAGAAATTGAATTTGTAAATATGATTTACGAGTATTATGTTATGAATATGAGCTGAGAATTCTACAATATAAATAACGTCATTATTGACCTTGGGATATAAATACTATTAATTTACCTGGAGGAGGAATGCCTGGCGGAAGAGGCACTGGAGGTTGAGGCTGTGGAAGTGGTTCTGTCAAAGAGTAACAGAAACAAATACATAGCTTTCAATATAAATACAAAGTTAAATGTGTTGTTAAAGAATTATAATTGGCTATCTCTGGTGGTAGAGAAAGTGACTTTGGTATTACTGGATAAAATAACGTTTAAACTATCTGCAAGCATAACAATAATTTTGCATTTAATCACCCACCACAAGTTTTTCACTTGACAGTTACAAGTTTAAGATTAATCAAAATATATACCTGGCGGAGTTAGTGGTAGTGGCAAGGGTGCTGCAAAAAATATTTTTTTCAAAATAATTTAAAAACTTATTTTTGTATTTTACATGAAATAAGTCAAAGAGAATAAAAAGCTGACACTTTACAGACAATTAAATAAATCAATGGATAATATCAAATTATTACTCCTTATTACCTGAAGGTGGAATTTGCGGCGGCGGCGCCGTTGGCAAAATTATATCAACTTCAACAACTAAAGCAGAGGAAAGAGATTATGAATCAATAATGTTTTAAATATTGAAATCTATTATTATCTACACTTCTGACATGTATATACCTGATTGAGGAGGTGGTGGTGGTGGTGATATTGGGAGTGGTTCTGTAAAAACCAACAAAAAGTATGTAATATTAAATTGAAGATATTTTGCTGTATCTTGTCATGAGTGCTAAAATAATAATATTATACCTGGTGAAGGAGGTTGTGGAGGTAGAAGTTCTGCAGAAAATTAATGTCAAAAATATCTATGTGTTGTAGTAGAGTGATATCATTTTATATTATTTCACCAAAAAATTGGTTTGTTAAATATCAAGACTCAAAACGTATTATGTCATAAGTAAAAAGTTGTATACCTTGTGGAGGAGGTGGAATATTTGGTGGTGGATGTGGGGGTAATGGTGGTAACGGAAGAGGTGCTGAAATATAACCTTGGTTATATAATAAAATTCACTTTGAGCACAAGTACAAAAAATCTAGCCCTTGAGACGGAACAACTCATTGAACAAAATAAATGTAGGCTACCTAAAAAAATATAATTTACCTGGTACAGGACTCGGTACGAATGGTGAAGCTATAACATAAAATTAAAATATGTAAATAATTTTATGTGTTTCTAGCATCAAATTAATTGTGTTGCTGCAGGCTAATCTAAAACAAGGAATATAGGAACAAAATTGAGCGAACAACAACGCCTATCATTAAAAACTCGACAATTTACTTGACCGTTTGAAAGACAAAAACTATCAAAATATCATAAGATAACATGATTCAAACAACCAAAAATGTTGTCGAACACCCGCTAACAAAAAGCCACTTGATGTTTAAACTAAAGAAATCCGAAAGACCAGAGACGAAAGAAACGACCAGATAGATCAAAATAATGACAACGTAACTTACGCGGTGGAGGCGGTAAAGGTACGGCCTGCTGTTCTCCCACTGTGAAAAATCAATAACATTTACTTACTGATACCCTGCCTAGCCTGGTTACAAAAGTGGTGGAATATACACTCCAAAGATTTAATTCATTAAACCCCAAGCAAACGCCGGCGTTTGCGCACCTATTGTCTTTCTATTGTGTCTGCAATTCTCACGATTGAAAGGTTAAATCGACAGATTTATCCAATCACGTCAAAATATGGCCACGTGTATGTTTTGGATTTGGTACAACTGATATACACAATATATTTCGCTGCCATCGACACGCCATGCGATGTGTGCGATGTTCTCAGTTTTTGGTTTAATTATTTAAACTTTGGAGTACATAGAATGATGTGGTTGCTTACGGAAGCACAGGTTGCAGGCTGCACACTTAGAGTACAGGAGTCCTGAAGTAGTGAAGCAGGCGCAAACGTAGCAGATGTTGTTCCTATTCTCGTAGTACATCTCTCCTGCTGAGTTGCATCTGTGTACTGGCTCTGTAGGGAAAAGGAAACAAAAATTATTGAATAACTTAATTTGGGACATAGCTAAAAATAATAGGTCCTCCCACTATTACATAAAACATAAACATATACGCATTCTTTATCTATCCATTTAAAAAAAATGTTAAAGACACTCTTTGTAAGTATCGTGCATGAAATGTGAATATATACGGTTTTGAATTAATAAATTTATTGAAATATGCAAACATTCCTACCCTTTGGACTGGGTACTAAATATTATAAAAAATAATAATATTAAGACTACACTTGTCATTAATATTTGATAACAAGTATTTTGAATTGATAGGAATATTTGATTATTGCCAGTGCCATCCCTTGTGAGAATCATATTGCAAATAATTATTCTGTGTTACCCCGTTTGGTGTTTACTCCAAGAGCCCTCCGAATGTTACAATAGTTGAATAAAGAAGGCTACCCTAAGTTAGGCTGCTTAGAACCAACAACCTAGACTTCTTTACTTGTATTAGTGAGCCCAACGTGATTATTGTGGGACTTACCGAAGCTGATCAGTTCTTCGGGGTGAAACATACGACTTTCGTCAGAGTCAGAGTCCTCTGCAGTTAATTCGGCAGTTTCCTCTGTAAAAGAAAGATTATTTGTTATTTTCTGATAGATAGAAGCGGATTTATCACCATAGTTTTAAACATTCATATATTCAATTCTATTTCTGACTATTTGTACTCTATTGTATCGTTACTTCCTAAATTATTCGGTTAATAAAAAAATCTTCGGTCGGGAAAAGTCTCCTTGTTCCGTTGTCTGAACGTGTGGCCTAGCAGTAACCTCTTTTTTTTAAACCATATTGCTAAGTTAATTACCCTCAAATGATGACAATTACCTGATGATTCTTGTGAAGCTGACTCTAGTACATGCCCAGATCGGAGCAGCTCGGTGCTATCTGGTGCGGAATCTGAGAGCTCGACTGTCGAAACTTGATACAAAAAAATGACAAAAAAAAATAATTAAACATCTAAATTTCTAAAAAAAAAAAGTAAAATAATACAAATAACGAGTTAATAAGTAGATATTTAAATAATAAAAAAAATATTCTATTACTTGTCCAAGTTGATCTCGTATTAGGTATATTATCACACAAAATCGGACAAAGCGAAGTGAGAGTATAGAGCTGTGTTTATAATGGTCAACTATGTATTCAAAATTCGAGATAATCGTAATTTCAATCTATTGCCGCCAAAAGTCTCGACTTTAGTTTTGTACATTAGTAATTAAATGACCCTAAAAATTTGGATACAAAGGAATATGAACTATGTCGTTTATGATATAGGGCTAATTGTTCAAAGTTTAACTAAAATTTTTATATCATTATTTCATCAAATCATAATTATCTAAAATTTTAGACTAAGACAAGACTGACTCACCGCTATCGGGCCGGGCTGTGACCCCCACAGCCAACAGGAAGAGAAGCCATAGGCTCCTCTTGATCTTCAACATTTTCATGGACCCTTTACTTGGACCCAACAGTGAGTGGCGCCCAACTCACCGAAGATACCGATTTCATCAGCTCCAGCACTATTTAAACCTTTTTCCTTTACGCATTGAAACGCATGCCGAATCAATTTGATTATTAAATTCACAATAATATATCGTTTTTAATCTTATTTTTAATATATTTAAATTTTCCACGAAGCGTAAATGTATCAGAGAATTAATTAAGTATTTACGTAACTCTTTGTTGTTGTTAAGTGAAGACATCTTCCTGGAATTTCTGCAAACGGTTGTGGGCGACATTCCTGACATTCCAGGAAATGGGTCAATATGTCACTTGCACCGTGTTGCCGACTGTCGCCTTTGTACGCAATAGCAGTCATATTTATCTTTTCAAATATACCTCGGATTTCTCCAGTATTTATTGAGTTTCTGAATGTTATTTACTTGAATATTGAATGTATTTGAGACCCTGCATATCTTCGGATATTACGTATCTATATTATTTACCATTGAGTTTCTGTATTATTATAAATCTAATGTCTTTAAACCACTTACAGTCATCAAAAAATTACCTCTTTAAGTTCAGAAACCATATATTATCAATTGTAACAAAATCTTCTTTTCTTCAAACAAATGTTAATTTAACCTTTGAACTTGGAAGACTGGTAAAAAGCTTTTGAATTAAATTCACAAATTTTAATTTTATCATTCCCCAAAGTATTTAACACCACAATGACATAAAATCACATTTAAAATGTCTGAAAAACAAGAGCAACAGTCGGGGTGCTTCGCCACAATGGGGCGGGGGCCGGAAACGGGGCTCCAGCGGAACCGGAAGTGCGACCCACTAATGACGCTCCGTGGCGCCATCTACGTGCAGCCTGCGTGAACCTTCACCATTGTTGTTGGGATGGAATTCTCCAAATGTGTTGTGTGAAATTTTAATGATATAATAATATTATGAATTTGGTCAGGATGTGGTCAAAAAATATACTAACTGAATTTTAGTATAGATTTTATGAAAAACAATGTTAGTAATTTTTATAAAAACTCCTTTAGTAGTATTCAGTTTTGCTTATTATTCTGTAAATTACCAGCAACCTACATATAAATCCCATGGGAAATCATACAGAGCAATACCAGATTCAATTATCCAAAAATCATCCATAATTTCATCCAACAGTCCGAAATCCAATTGGATTCGAACAACAAATACAAGCAAATACCAGAAAAATCTATTTGAAAACGAATCAGTCCCATTTGGCGGGAACATGATTGATTAAAACCAAGATGGCCGACATTGTTATTGACAGCTGACATTGCTGTGTTCGTCCAGTAAGTAGTTTTTGAGAAGAAATTGATTTTATTTTATAAATTGTGACTTTTTATTTTTTCCTCATAATGTAAATTATGAAAAAAAAAATAACAAAAATTTACTGATAGCAAAGTTATATTTAATTAAAAAACTGGGTAAGTCGGGCTGGTCGAGTCGGGCTGGTCGAGTCGGGCTCGCGCGTTGAGGGTTCCTTACAATCTTACCTGTGAAAACAGTTCAATTCCCCAATGGAGTCTCGAAGATTTTTCTGAATCGTATATTTATCTATATACATATCAATGAGATCTTGTTTTATGTAAAATTTAAAGATTCTGGGTCAACGAGAAGTACCCTATGAATTTTGATTCCTTTGATAATGTCGAAATATACTTTTTTGCGTCATAAACAGCCGTATATTTTTTCTTCATTAACTTAGAAGTTTGTTTTTTTCACAGCTTCAAGGGACTGCAGACTTGAGTATATGGTTTTAATTTCAACTCGATACTTCCACGCGTTCCCGAGAAAAAGAGTCTTGACAGACAGACAGACAAACGGGTCATAAAGTGTTCCTATAAGGCTTCCTTTTTTTCTTTTTGAGGTCTGAAACCCTTAAAACTAAAAACATGGAATACCAACGTAGTAATATACCTACTTATTATGCTTTTTCCCACTTAACCTAAATTGTACTAATTTAGGAAAACCCAAACATGTTCTTTTTTCTCCAAAACCATTAGATAAACCTAGAAAAAGTATTTGAAAAGGATGCTTACATATCATTACTCGAGTTACCTGAATTACTGATTAAAAGGCTCCTCTGGGAGTTTTTCCTTTGCCGAAGTTTCCCCTAACTAGTTGCTAAGTGGCAACCTATGTACATTCTATTTCAGTATGAACAAAAAGAATTCTGATTTTGGATACGAATAATAAGGACTTTTATTAATTTCAAAGATATCATGTCTTTTCTGATTTATCTCAGAGGGAATATTTTAATAATGAGGTCTAGAAAATATATATGTCGTGGCATATACATATTCTTTATTGTTAACCATATAAAATAAATTAGGAGCTTAAAATGAATAGGGTGTTACAATGAGCGGTGAAATAAAACTAAACCGAATTTCTCAGAAAATATTTAGATGGAAAAAGAAATATACCTTGGTGCAAGAAGGACGCGCGTGAACTATACTACATCTGTTTGGGTATTTAACTAAGGGTGAGTGGCACCATTTAACTATAACGACAACTGTTAACGGCTTTGTTATGGTTATAGTTAAATGGTGCAACTCACCCTAAATGTAAATCTTACCATGTCTTTTATCTAAAAACTTGTCTAAAAATTTTATCTAAAAATGTTTACAATTAGGTATTTACCTAAATCGATGTTAGGTAATTGACTAAATTTAAATAATCTTTGTATGTCTTTTATACGATTTATTTTAAATCAAAAGACATATCAAGATTGTTTACGTTTAGTTAACTACCTAAACAGATGGAGCATAGTTTATGTGATCCTTGACCATTTTTTAGAAGATATTGTCCTAATTTCTATTGGCGTATCTTAAGTATGTGTGTCTTTTACATTTTGTGTAGTTTTATTGTAGCAACTAAGCTTTACCTACCTCCTACACTATTATTGGTTTATTATGTATTAGTAGTTTTCAAAGACCAAATTATTCATGTTTGTCTTGTCTTGTTTCAGGTATGACATGAAATGTAACATCGACATCATTAGCCGCGGCTAAGGTAAAATATTTCTGATAGGAAACCACATTGGTATATTCCTATATTTCAGGAATATAAGTAACTGATTGTTTTTTAATCCCCGATAATGACTTGTGACTTGAAAATTTGAATACTGCATGTTTTTTCTATTTCATAAATAGTGAGGCAACGCAATCATTGACCCAAACTCCGAAAAATATTCGTTTAAGTGTTTTTCTAAATATCTTCGAGCCGACTCATTATGTCTACTTCTTCTAATAAAAACCATTTTAAAAGTTACCACTTTCATAGCTTTATCGTCTTTCACTATCGATATATATGTACTTGTCTTTCACACAGTCTATACATCATGTTTTAAGTCTTACCCTTCCTTTTTAACTATTTCATTATCACCATCATCATTGCAGCCAAAAGACGTCCACTATTGGACAAAAGCTTCCCTTCTTCTTCTTATCGTATCGATGGCAAAATTAGTTAAATTCCTTGCCTGGCCCAGAATTTGGCTACGGCAATGCCGTCCGCTGATGCTGTCATTAGGTCCCTACGTGAGCACGAAACAGGGCACGTGATGCATGACGGAAGGTGGAACATGGTCTGCGGAGAAACGCCGCACAAACACTGAAGATCGGAACCATCCGAGAACCCCCACCTGTGGAGATTGTCTTTACTGCGCCCAACCTGGGTGCGGAGTCTGTTAAGAGTTTTCCAGGTTGGTCATGGCAACTCGTGTAAAGCTTCCCTCAAGTGGTGTCGACATAACGATCGGTCTTGTGTATCTCACGTCCATCAGATTTCCGCTACCCCCACCAGGTACCATTTCATGTTCTCACTCAAAACTTTCCTCACGATATTCCATTCATTCTTTCCCATCACGAGTTCATAGCATGATAGCTGACTTCTACACAACTATTCAGTTATTGGTGCCATTTTTAGATTTCCTCTTATGTACTAATTTCTTGTTCAACGTGCTATACAACCAGGTTCATTCTCCATCCTTGTGACCCTCGTTAGTCAGTAAACTGCGCAGCGTCAGCTTCCCAGGGTCGCTGCAGGTGTCCTGATCAAATCTACATACATAGGTTGTATGTTCATGCAATTTAAACTTTGCTATTTACCGAGGTCAAGTTGTTATGCTGTAGAAGTTGGTAGTAAATCATTTGTGTGTGGAAAGTTATTATTGTTTGCACAGTTTATGTGTTGTTAATTTAACTGTTAGGTTTTACTAAGGTCATGTAGTTTTAGAACTTAAACGGTTGTATGATCTTGTCAGTCTAGAATCACACATAGGCTTTTTTTCTTTACTGAACCATATTTTGGAACTGTGCGTCTTTAATTAGTTTATTAATCCAATCAATATTTAAAACACTGTTAAAAAATTTATAAGCACTAATATTACAACAATACGTTTTGGATACGCCCAAACATTTACTACTTTATTGAATGCTTTTCTAGTAACACATAAAAAAAACTTTCATTACTTACCTATCCACGTAATATTTATAATAATCTCCTAATAGATCCAACATACAGCCTACTTTTCATAAATAACTCCTCGACTCATTTCAATTTCAAAAGCTCTATCAATATCACGAAATATTCCCAAATACCAGCTTTTCAGCGCTCCCCAACTGTTCGGAATGAACGAAAACTTTCAGCGTTTAAAATACCGAACGATACATCAGTGGTGCCATCTGCCGGCGCCATAATGGAAACTGCCAGAGTTAGCTCGAATACATGATGGGGATTTTCATGAAAAGCAATTCAATAGGTGCAGTTTCTACTGGATTCATTTGGCTGGTTGTTTGTGGTTTCGTGTTGGATATGTAGATATTGAAATAAACCTTCAAGATAAAACCTGTACACTCCCTTTCTCCCGCTCCGTACAAATCAGATTGATGAATTACCAACCTCTAAAAAAAAAGGAAAATTAGCTTTAGATATCGGACTAACGATTGATAACTAAAGTTAACTTAACCTTCTAGAATTAAGTATGTTATTATACAAGACGGATGCTTAACTGAATTTATTGTCTGGGTTATTTCTAAAAGTAGTGGTTATGGTCACTTCTCAATAATTCTATGTTTCTTCTGTCTTCTAAAATCGTTGGCATACAAGGCTTTCCCTTCGGACATCATCCTACTTATTTGCCAAGAGTAGTTTACATCGACACGTGGACCTGTCTGCTTAATTTTACTTTTTAATAGGTATAGGTATAATAAACCTGCGTCAAATCTTCAGCCTTACCTGCTAACGTTGTGCAAGTCTTCCCATAATTACCCCTGTAATTACCAGGTCAGTGACCGCTGTACTGTTTGTGAACATGAAACTGTAATCACCTTGAAACACCCATGGGAATGTAGCTGGTCGCCCTTTGTAATACTACATTGTTCTAAAGTGTTACTTAGTTATGTCATCCACAAACATGGGAATCTTGATCATTTTAGAAGTTCGGTATTACTTAGACTTCATCATCGTTATTTAGTCAGTTAATAAACAATTTTTTTTTTATTTGGCCCTTCAATAATAAGTACATTATTATTTATTACATATATTTTTTATACATATAAAAATATTTTCAATATTATGTAAATGATAATGATAAATGACACTTATTTTGTAAAAGGTTTTAAAAAACACTTTTACACGTCAATTTATTTTTTTGTCAGTTTAAACTAGATGAGGCTGGTGTTTCCTTGCTGACTACCCTGAAAAGAAACACCGAAACAAACTCAGGGGTCAAAGTCTCTTTTAAAGTCCATACAGTAAATATGTAATGGTCAAAATCACATGAGAACCGTACAGATTTGTCTGAGATGGTCTTTTGAAGAAAGAACCATACAGATTTGAGTGGACCTTTCCAGTCAGTGCAAGCATTTATCAGTATTCGCAAAGCTCAACTTAGCACTCTTAAGGAGCTCAATGACTTGAAGAACAATACCAATGAAAGGACATTTAATGAGGCCGCAGAAAATACTCAAATTGCCAGACATACGTTAAAATTACTGAAAAGAAAAAACAAGCAGTCAACATAGTCACATTTAAACGCTCGTCAAACTTTTACATCTGTGACATCATGAAACAGTAAGATTTGTTGTAGATGACCCAGGAATGATGATTTCCAACCTCAAAAAAGAAATGTAGATATTGGTCACACACTATGACACTATAATTATGCTGCCAGGGTTGTCAAAGCATTGAAAATGGCTGTACCATAAGCGTTTGGGTCGGCTCATCATTATCATAAATCAGTCTTAACTACACTGATTTTATCGGCACTAAACATGATATGCATGATGTGCCATGTTAAGTTTCTGCACCACCCTAAGTTCTAAGGTCGACTGGTAAAAAATGTCTAAGGCACTAAGTCCGCCTTTGTACAGGGCTTATTACTAGTAAAATAAATAAATAAATGTGCTGCTGATCTCATATATAAGTGAACTTTAGTAATAAAACCTTTTATTACTCGGTTTAACTCATTTTAATTCCACGATTTTGCTACCAAACATAAACCATTTACCTGCCACATATAAACTAATATCAGAAGCAAACTGAGTAACAACAAAATGTTCATAATTCCTGGAGTATGAGAACTTTATGTGTAAACGTCGCGCGGATGCGGCGCGTCATTTGTTGCCATGTCGCTCGGAACACGCGACAAGGTAGGGTTGCCAGCATCGTATCATTTTATGTGGTGATTTTACTGAGTTATTGAAAAGTTTTTTTTTTAAGTTTTATAAAAATCGTCGCTTTGAGACTAAGTTCCACGTCGCAGTTTTCTTTACCTTGTGTGTTTGTAAATGAACAAGGATAAAACTGCCGTCATAGCTTCAAATCAAAATGAGATTTGCCTCCCCTAAAAAAGTAACAGCAGGGTTATTGTACGATACACAAATTTACACAATTAATGGCATATATGTTGACAATTTGACAGTAATTTTTGCGTTTTTATGTAATTGAGCAGATGAATAAGTTTGAAGCAATGAGTCGTTTTTCCTTCAATTGTGAAAGAAGTGGGAGTATGTTTTGTAGATAGAACTTACGTTATTTTGAGTGGGAGTGCGACTTGGTTTACCACGGCAGATTTTAGTACCTAGTGTGACAATTCAACAGACTACAATTCTTCAAGTGCACATAAGCAGCCTTATTTATAAAAATTGCTAGCAACATGACTAACACATAAAAAAAGAAATAACCATGTTATTAGTTTATAGGTTTTGAATTTATTTTACAATTATATTACAAAATTTTAATTAGGCATATGGCAAACGTGTTTTTTTAGCAATAAATAGTAATTAGAGGATTCAAATTTCATAATAACTAAACAGAGCAAAGCTTTCTTCAAATAATTAGTCAGGTACCATACACTTCTTATCTTCTTCCTTTGAATTAGTACACAGTTTTTTTTTTTATTAACTAAGGCCTTAAACTAGGCAGCCCTGTATAACTTAAGTATTACTTGAAACTGTTTGCGACACCTCTGTTCCTTACCGCGGTAAATTCTGTTGCTATCCGTACTACAGGTATACCTACAGGTACCTGCGCTTTTAGCAAAGGGAGTCTTTGAGGCGCCCGGAAATGCCTTAATGAGGAATTGTTATTGTACAGGGGTGCTTGCTCAAATTATCTCGCTTCGTTAGAATATGGAATGTAAGGCTGCGGGGTGAAGGTGTGTTTTTCTTTGCAGTTTTGACTGGATTATTATATTTTGTGGTGTCGGATCGCTTAGTTTTTTTACCTTTGTCGATATTTTGTTTTGTAACCACTGAGACGGAACTAATCTAAAAAATTTCTTGATATTAAATATTTCAGTTTAGCGCTTCCAAGGCCGTGTTCTATCAAAAACTCTGTTCTGTTGAAGTTAGGGGACTTTATTAAAATGAATAAGTAACCAATCAAAATCTTGCCTTGTCTCAATAAAAACTGTCAAAAACTCAACTTTTTGTTGAGAAAGAAAGAAAAACAGAAAAAGCGCAAACTTAAGCCTAAAACATTGTAAACAAGGACTGGAATAATTTCTTCACCATCAACGATTGCATCACTGCTTACCATCAGGACGTGGGATTGCAGTCAAGCACATGTTTATATCGGATTAAAAAAAAAAAAACAATTTGTGTCCAAAATATTGAAACAATGAATGATGAAATCTGAAATTATTGCCATGATATTTTAATTTATAACTTCTCAAGATTGTCTTGAAATATCTTGACAACAGTCTGTTCTCACTTCAAGATCATTTAAAGCTAAATTAAATGTACCGTGAATAACTAAAAGTCCTTTCCCAAAAATCTTGAACCTGTTTACACAAAACGGAGTAATTACAGTAATTAAAAATAGCATCAGTGTAATCTGGAGTGCTCCGAAGTGTCACAATTGTACCTCTCTTCAGATATCTCAACGTAGAGCCTCATGTTCCACAATCTGAAGGATCTTAAGACGCAATTTGCGTTCTTACGTTGGTACCTCCCGTATTTTGTAAGCTTTCAAATATTCGCTTATTTTGTGAATGTGTTTTGTGAGGTTGTCATCTTGTTTATTTTATAAAAAGGTCAGAAGGAATGTTTATAAATTCCGCTCCTTTGTCATGTTAAATATAAATGGTCTAGGTACACGGTATTAACTTCTGAAATCTCAATCAAAAAAAAAATGGGCCTTTTTTATTATTGATAGGCTCTCGCTTGACCACTGTCACACCTGATAGTAGGCAATAATGTGGTTGAAGATATGAAGCTTGTTTGCCTGGAAGTAACCTATTCTCTAGAAATGACTTCTCCCGCTCTGGGCGGAGCGGGAGTTAGTGTGAGACTTTTGCTGACTAAACCCACCGGTATTTCTTCAGTTGACATTTGCATCTCAGGGCCAGCCACCAATTAAGAATCATCATCCAGTACTGGTATTGGTTTATAATTTTGACATGTCTTTAAAGTAATATTGACAAAAATATATAATCATCATCATCATCATTTCAGCCGATAGACCTCCACTGTTGGACATAGGCCTCTCACAAGTGTCGCCACAACGAATGGTTCTGTGCGTCTCGCATGCATCGGATTCTCCCAACCTTTACTAGATCATCGGTCCACCTTGTAGGAAGCCTTCCTACGCAGTGTCTTCCGGTAAGCGGTCGCCACTCCAGAACCTTATATGTTTTCATCATCATCATCATATCAGCTGAAAGACGTCCTCTATTGGACATATGCCTCCCCCAAGCGTTGCCACAACGACTGGTCCTGTGCGTCACGCATCCACCGGATTCCCGCGACCCTGACCATGTGTTTTACGACAAAAATATTTATTGCCAACTATAAATTAAACTACGATCATCCATAATAATTTCTAATATCGCCGTTCCTTCCTATAATGACTGATTGACATAATTAATTTTCTAATACACCTCCATATTTTCCCTGAACACACTGACAATGCCATTAATCAGCCCGTGTCTACAACCAGCGGCCTTCCCTGCTGACCCTCATTAGAACAGCTTCCGCCACGGAAGGGCCGGTTCGATTCATTGGCACGCTGGTTGGATGCCCTGTCATTTGGTTTAACCTTCTTGTTAAACGAAAAACCTTATGACATAGTGAAAAAAAAGATGTGGTCCTTTTTATCTATGTTTGCTATTCTGTCTTCTTGGTCACTCTTGCCAGAGTGATCGTGGTTATCACGAAGGTAGCTCTTTGGAAGCCGTCAGGGTACGTCGCACAACGTCCCACCACTTAAGCCGTTGGCATTCATCCGGCCACTCGTTCAATGGGCCGCCAACAGTCGTTTTGTTTTGGTCAGGCCATCGCATCGTTGATCTGCCACGCGGCGAAACTCGGTCCAGGAGACCCAGAGTATTTTTCTGCCTAGCCTCTTTATAATTATACTTCTATTCTATAACCATAAGAATTGGTTTAAAAAAAATGGTTACAATACCAATTATTTACTGCAGCCGCCATTTATCATGCCACCAACGCAACAAAAATCAAAATCGGTAGAACGGACAGTAAAAAAGGGTTTGTTTAAATGTCAAATCTTGTTGCGAATGGAGTATAGATACATGTATTCTATGTAGAATAATTGTTAACTTGAGCTCTATAACCCAGTGGCTAGGTACTCGTACACGACACTCCTTGGCAAGCCAGGTGTCAGATTTTTGTGGCTTCTGGCTGTTCCTAACCAGACTGTCAAAGGTCTGCTTATAACACCTAGAACTGACTTACTAAGTGTCCTTACCGAGCCACGAAGGAATCTACACTAATATTATAAAGAGGTCAAGTTTGTTTTTTGTTTGTAGAACGTAATCTTTGAAAGTAAGTACTGGTCCGATTGCAAAAATTTCTTCACCGATAGAAAGCTGATTTATTCCTGATTGTCATACACAGGCTATATTTTATGTACATGGGCCAAGCCGCGGGCAAAAGCTAGTCTATTATATGTAAAATACAAAAGGCTAGCTTCTGCCCACGGCATGATATAAGGTAAAAATGTTAGTATAAGTGACGAGATCACTAAAGCCGATACCGATGAAAGAATCCGCCCTGAAATGAAAAAGGCAACTGAAAGAACACGGAAGGGTTTTAGTCGGTAAAAGTATGATAGCAAAAACAAAATTATTCAAAGATTCCCATTCAAAACAAAAAATAAAGTACAAGATTAATGACTGATTCAACCACGGCTTTCAGTGTCTTTTATTGAAGAAAAATCCTCGCTCTTGTGGCGCAGTCGCTACTAAACGATGTTACTTTACAACCTCGTTTAAGTCACTTTCAGTTCGTAACTTATTATTATTTCGTGAAAGCTGAAACCGCCTCATAAGGAGAGGTAACACCACATAACGACTGTATCGCAAAACTTTATGATAGGCTTATAAGAACCAAGTTGTGGAAGTTCTTCTCCGACATTTGCATGAGTAAGCATCTTTTTAGCTTGTGTCTTAAGACTTTAAAACTGAAGTGGTTTTGCTAGTTTCGGGACTAAAAGCTAAGAGGCCATGTCTGCTCTATGGGCGCTTTCAATTTATGCGTTTTTTGACGGCCTACTGTAGTGCGGATGCTATATACTGCGTACGGATGATCGCTTTTTACAAGCTTTTATTTAGTTTCACCTGTCCCGATGTTTGTCTGTCATCAAATCTTGCAAGTTAAATTTGATCCACTTCCCGCTTACCGATTGAGCTGAAATTTTGCATGCATGTGTAAATCAGATGACAATGCAAAATTATTTTGAAATGGAGCTGATCTGATGATGGAATCGGAAGGTGACTATAGGAACTTCGTGGTTAAATGAGTTTGGGCTCGTATGATACGTCTTGATGAGTATTAATTATATAGGTATGCCGAGATATAAAGGCTTGTTATGAAAAAAGATTTTCATTAAAAGCTTCTTTTATTACAAAGCACGCGGTGCGGCAACCGTGTGGCAAACGGTCGACAACAGGACGACAACGTCACAAGCACCATGTGTTCAATACGGTGTTGAATATTGTGGCGTTAAATAGCGCATCACTGGCATACAAACGCACGGCAGCCAGATACGTTTTCAATTTAGGTGCTTGTTGTCGGACTGCCAACGTACTGCAACAGGCCGGCTGCGGGACGGTAACCGTGCAGAAGCCGACGGTTGCAATACGGAAAAAGTGAAAGCGCTCTATAAGAGGTCTGTAAGCCTAGCTGGTTATGGACAAATGCAGGATGGATGGAGACCCTTAATACAGTTATTTTCTATCTTTATCACACGGCGAGTGTCCATTCCTACATTGTTGACACTTCTGCCGTCCAGACTAAGCATTTCGTGCTCTGTCATTTATATCTCGTATATTAAAAGCTGGAAAAATTTGCATGCTGCGGGCCTTGCCGTCTGTCGTGTAATTTGGAGGTCTTCAAGGTAGAGAGCCCCTCTTCCTCCCCTGAGTGAAAAAGAAACCACTAAAGACTAAGCTTTTATCTGCCCCTTCACTCCCGTGATCTTAAATCACAAGAACTGAGCAGTTTTTTCGCATAACAAGTAGCTGAGTCAGAGTGTTTATGACAATGACAGTGTCATAAACACTCTGAATCATTACATACAAACACAAATAGAGAAACAAACAACCCATCCACATTGTAATATCAGTTTAGATGTCCAAGCCAACCAGAGTTGTGTAACCGAGCATCCCAAACTTGGACAAGACGCAACTACCAACTATCCAAAAAAGAAGAAACAAATGAAAAACAATTTCGTAACCAACAAGGACCACGAAGACACTTCTAAAAGATATCCAATACAGTTTTAATTAAAGAAAAGCCGAGAAATTAAAGTGCAGCGCCTTAATAATGTACAGTGGGTAGAATTACTGAAAGTTTCACAAGTTTTAATAAGGCGGCGGCAGGGGGCGCTAGTTGCAGGAAGGAAGCGAGCGAAACTTCCTGCAGCTGAAATATTTCCAGGATTGCTTTTCCACTAAAAGATTTTCTAGATGAGGCGATTTTCTTTTGAATTCATATAATGCCTTTTTATTGCTAATTTTGTTCGTTTTGTAAGTTAATTTGTAAGTGATTCCAGCAAAAAGCCGCTCCTTGCTCATGTTTTATCTAGTAGGTATCTGTTCTTACGAGATCTTTTAAACCTTCTAGCCTCTATCAGTGGCTTCATCTGCCAGAAAGTAGGTTTTTCCGTACAAACTTTAGAACCCCGTTTAGTCCCCTTAGGAGGTGAATTTTAGAAAATTCTTTCTTACCACATGCTTACGTAATAATAACTACCTAAGTGTTAAATTTTAACGCAATCCATTCAATAGTTTGAGCTGCGTGTTGAGAGATCAGTCAGTCAGTAGAATAATGCACATCCTTAGACACCCCATAAGTTACAAGCGTAGTTCATCAATCCTAGTTGGAGGTAAATATTTATAATATTCCACAACTATTACACAACGCCTTCCGTCCAGTCCCAAGCTAAGCAGAGCTTAAGTTACGAGTACTAAACAACTGATAAGCATACTTATATATTTCTAAATACATACATATTCACGACCTCCGGTATAGCAGTCAGGGTCACTAACCACTAGACCAACAGGCCAGTCAAAACAACCTGTGTTGCGGACATGCACTGACAAACTCTAAGCTTTTATAAAATTGCGACAGTCTGGCGGCCACGGGCTCTTTCTCTTTTGTTTTTCGACTTCCTAATCTTTAATAGGATTAATCCAATCACGAAAAACCTTTCATCGATTGAGAGCTGCAGTTTGACCGAGTACCATAGACTTTTCCTGTCGAGCTCGAGTAGTAAACTTTCGAAAAAATGTTTCAAAATAAAGTTCTATTTGATCGGGGTTAGCATCACTTGGCCGTATTGTAGTAGACAGGATCTCTTCTCAGCTATGCAGATCTTTTATTAGGCGGGTAATTAGACTATGTATTAATTTATTTTGATTTTAAATTTTGATTATGTTTTGTTTGAATTTGAGTGCAATTTTTATTTTTTTCATGTTTTTTTTTTTTATTTTGGTTTCGCATTGTTTTTGCATTCATTTAGTATCAAGTTTAGAAAGTATTAAGTTTTTAGTCACTTTCAGTTACTTTGAATTCCATTGGAATGCATTGTAATGTTTTTGCAGTATTTGGCAGCAGTAGTATCGGCTCAGCCTTCTTATTAATCTTCGCCATGGTAGTCAATACTGCAATAATTCTCAGTTCCATTTTACGGAAATCGCGCTTGTTTCAATAATTCCACATATAGTCCGGTTGTATAAACACTTGAGATACAAATTTAGACCAATTTTGCATCACAATATCCGCTAATAATCAATTTGCGAATGATTAAAACAACCACTAAAGTTCATTCGAAAAAAATCCCCCGAAATTTAAAAATATTTATAATATAACATTATAAATAGTTTTATTTTGGTTATAATATGGATCCAAGCTATCTGTAATAGATACATTTTTATGCCTTGTCGCTTAAAACTAGCCCCAACTGTCCAAGTCTGTAGGTAAGTAACTCCTGCAAGTTTTTTCTTTTGTTGTAGTACTGAGATTGCTTGCTATCAATAACAAAGTTTAATTTTCTTGATGGTGCAGCCCGTTATGAAAAGTGTTCGCTGCGCTAACAGCGATATTAAAAATGTAGTGTTTTAACGTTATTGTACCGTCTTGAAATGTAGAAGCTGTATAAAACGAAGAGATAGAACAAGTTCTGGTAATTATAAGTTCTACGAAGGTTTATAAAATGAGTTGGTTTTATTGGCATTTAGCAAATACATTGTTTAATAAATGACAACATAAAAATGTTCCCACTTTGGCCAATAATGTAGTCTCATCAAATGCACGTTTATGGCTGCTACTGAGAAATTCTAGCCAAAATTCCAGTCGAATCCAGGGTGTGATGCTAGTTGGTCTATCAACCACCACCACGACCAACCTATGAGTAATTGGTAGCTCGCCGTCCGGCCGTTTGGTAAGGACCAAACCCGAGTGGTCGACGGTGAGTGCTGTTCGACGCAATTCACCATCAACGATTGCATCACTGTTGCTTACCATCAGGTGGGATCGCAGTCAAGCGCTAGTTTATATCAATAAAAAAAAACCATAAAGAGATGTAAGCAAAACCGTAGGGGCCTAGCAGGACCGATGCCCGCTAGGACCCCGGAAAAATTCTGGCAAAGAAACCGTGGTCCTAGAATGCAAAAGGTAACGCTGGTGTGGTTTTATTCAGCAAAAGTCTGACACAACCGCTCCACTTGCTCACGCTGGAAACCAGCGCTGTTAAAGCTCAGTAGCCTGATTCACGTAAAATCAATCAAGCCAAATATCGTTGAAGTTTTATAGTCGTTCGATCGAAGTCCTATCCAAAAGCGGTATTCACGATCTATCGACTTATTTCCAGTTACATTAATAAGTATTCTACCAGAATAATTTAATACAGATTTTTTTTAATCGACGAAATCAAACGACTTTAAAATCGGTGTCGTTCAAACTTGATTGATGGATGTGAATGTGAATGTGAATCGGGCTACTGGTCGCAGCTTTATGCTGAGCGTTCGGCCGTTTTGCGCGGATGTGATGCATATCTTCCTTATCTATTGATTATGTTTGTTAGCTAGTTATAAGACTGCATCATTTCGCGTAAATAAACTGTTTTTCTTTCTCCACCATTGAGCGGGAGAAGTCAGTAGATGATATTCCACCTCAAAGAAAAAATAAACTATAGTAGATTTCCAAAATTATTATAATAAAGCAAACTGTAAATAATAAACTACTAAATATAGTAAAACTGTTGAGTTGAACTGTTGAGGTCGGCCGCTGTCGCTCTGTCGCGCCGGTCGCAGTTGTCGTGTTGTCGCACAGGTGCGCTCTCGCCAACTTGTTTCAAAACTTTCTGTTTGTGTGGGAAGGGAATTATTGTTTTGAATTAATAGAATAGTAATGGTGGAATTGTTGGGGTTATGAAGCTTCGCTGACTTGTTAAAGCATTCGCGGTGTCTCTGTCTATAACTTGAGGCGAGCCATCTTGCAATAATCTGTTTTGGTTTGCAAATTGGATTTATTCATAACAATATAATATAACATAACATAGGGACCGAAAGGTTTTGGAGTGGCGACAGCGTACTGGAAGACGCATCGATGGAAGTCCTCCTACAAGGTGGACCGATGATATGGTGGCGGGAATCCGATGGACGCGAGACGGACAGGACTTTTAATTAAGGCGACACTTGTGGGAGGCCTATGTCCAATAGCGGACGTCTTTAAGCTGAAATGATGATGATGATGACATAAAATAGTCGGCCTTTTAATTTTCCCACTGCTGGGTCTCAGGTCTTCTCTCTAGGAGAGAAAATGGGCCGTAATATAGCACGCGTACCTAGTGCGGGCTGATGGATGTAACGTGTCTTCGAATTTTGGTTCTAGGACATGTCGGTTTCATCACAAAGTTTTCCTTCACCGTTTTAAACGCAGTGGAGATGAAATAAATTACACAAAGTAATGCCTGGCTATGTTTGAACTCGTGACCTAACTTGTAAATTGGGGCATTTATCACTGGGCTACCACTGCTCTACCTACTTACCTATATACTTTATTGTAAACCAAGATAACAAGTATACGATTGGCGGTCTTATCACATTCCGTGATCTCTTCTAGGCAACCAGGACTAGACAGATATTGCCTATACTCCAAAATAGGGCTGCACCTGGTGATATTATGCAAAATCAAAGTTAAATATTAATTGATTGAAAGACATAGTAATACCAAATTAGCTACATTATTAAGTATGTAGGCAAGAAAAGTTATTGCTGTGACAAATAATAGTCCTTCAGAACTCTTTCAAATATAGGAAGAGGTTGCACACGTTTTACAGACACTGGCAATGCATGCTTATATGTTGATCTGTGAGAAAACATTCAGCACCTTCTACCGTTACCTTAAAAATAAGATGGGGACCTTATGTAGTTATGCTTCAAGTAATTTAACCCAAAAAAGAAATCAAAAGTTTAATAAAAACGCTTACTTAATTCATTAATAATTTCGCTATTGATAAACACACTTCTAACTACATATTTTTCAATTTTCTTATCGCAATACTTGCTGCAAGGGATTTCTATTAAAATAAGCATCACTTTAGTGCTTTATACACAGTTGTATGTATGTATATTTGAAGTCCTTCATACTCAAACGGCTGGGTAATTTTTGATTAAATCTTGCACACGAGTGTCCTGGATTCGAATATTAGATACTTTTGATACCGAGTATATGTTCCATAGAGATAATTTCCTGATTTTCCTTTCAAAATCTAAATGTATGGAACAATCGTCAATAACTAAACACACAACATAAAAAATACACAGATACATGGGTGTTTGGAATTGTACACAACCCCATTGATTTCTTACACGAACCCTTCCAAACAAATGGCCTCCGAAACCCAATAAGAATCCCAAAGAAAAACACACAAAATGTATGTTCAGCAAAATAAATAACCAAATAAAAGTTAGTGGCGTTATATTAGGAGTTTAGGGGCTAACCGTACCGCCATCTCTCAAGCCGACCAATCAGGTGAGTGCTTCGTATTTTATAGGAGTCGGTACTAGGTTCGATTCCAGTTTAAACGGATTATAAAGAGGCGAGATCTGTAGTTGTGAGTTTGTGACCCGGTTTTATTTTTCACCATTTGTGAACTTTTCTCTGGGCTGATTCTAAAGGATAGGAATTTTTAATTACTTGATCGGTAGTTTTTACGATCTTTTTAATTGGTGTGAGTGCAATTATTGAAGTCATTTTTTTTTTCTAAATTTTAAGCTAGGGTGTTGATGGCCTCCAAATGATTTGAATAAGTTTATGAAGCGTGATAATAGTACCCAGCTGACTTTAAAAGTAAAATAAGTGGATATTGCGTGTTACGTCATTTTTATGTTAGTAGTAGATTCTTGTACGTTTTTGTCGGCTTATATAGGAATAGAATTGAAATAATATGGTTCTGTAATTTCAAGAACTGTAAATAATACAGCAGGTTGCCCAAACTTATTTAATTATTTGTAAAAGTTCAGTCCAATCTCAACTCACATCTCAATTCCGTTTTTAATACTATTGTCACATAAAATAAAACTGAAATACTCCTCCGTACACGCAATGCAAGCTTTGTAAAAGTTACAACAGCCATTTTATTTCCCACTTAGAGTCCGGACCGAGCCCGTGGCTCGTGGCTAACTACTGCGGTCCATTGCAGAGCAACTTTGCTTGAATTGCAAATTCCTCTGCAAGATACTACTGTTTTACTAGCTGTGAGAGTTTGAAAGCATACCTTTACGTATGAAAAAACATTCTGTACATTTTATACGGGATTTTTTCTTGATTCAAATGTTGTAAAAGTATATGCGAACTGTAATATTTATGGTTTTAACTGTAGAGTAAAAGTTTCGTCTCGTACAGAATGGAAATATTTATAGCTCATTAAACTAGCTATGTGAAGATTGTACTCATGACATTTCTTGAGATTTTAAACTAAAATATGCTTCTTTTTTATTTTCAATACTTAGATTAATAAAATAAGTGCTGAGCTTTCAACGTAATTTTCAAATCTAGATAAAAACCACAACTCAAGTGGAACCAAGACCTTTCTAATCAAAATGTTTACTCCATTTGGAAAAAAAACTGCAAAAAAGAACCAAAATTTCCAATACATTTCGCAGACGTTACTTTGAATTCAATATCAGAGATAAGGTATCAGTAACATCCACTGTCATAACTTTGTAGGGCGAGGCCTTTCGGAGGCCATTCAAGTCCTTCGGAGGACTTGTCAGGCTTTTGTTTGGCCGAAAAAAATATTTTCCCCATCTCCGTTGAAAGGTTTCCAGTTTATTTATTGACGGGCTGATAAAAATAATTCTTTGTAACGCCCTCGAGGACTCAGTTTGTGTCCCGCGAAACGCTTAAATTGTGGTTACCATAGCTTTAGAAAATGGAAATATTTTTCTTTTTTTTTTTTCGTTTTTATTCGGCTTCTTCGCGTTTGTTTAGATCGTGATAGATTTATTTTATGAGGATATTTATTGCTTGTTTTTTTGTACTGATAAATAATGTCTTGAAATTATACTGATTTCCAGCAGTAAATTAAGGTGGATATTTAGATCGTGGTCATAAATACATTAAATAATAGCAATATGCTGTTTGTTGATACTTTACACTAGGTAAAGAAGAAGCCTAATTACATTAATATTACAAATACAAAAGTTTGTATGTATGTCAACTGAAAAATTTTTAGTTGAAAATTATCCAATGACTTCTTCCACTCTTGGGCGGAGCGGGCATGTCGGACTTTTACTGACTAAAACCCACTCCTATATTCCTTCTTTGCTTTGCGTTCTAGGACCCCAGGTTTTCCTTTTAGAAGTGAATGGCCCCCCTAGGCTTCGACCCGGCTGGGTCCGTACGATTTCTGCTAGGCCTCTACAGATGTACGTATAGTAACAAACATACTTGTTACTCTTTCATGCACAAAGGGCTGAACAAAATTGTATAAAATAAACTGTGGCTTGAAATAGTTATTCCAGGAGTGAGAGGATGTTGCCCTGGTATAATTTTGTACATTTACGTGGATGAAGCCGCTGGGGAAGCTAGTTTAATAATATCTATCACATATCATAAATTTGGACCGAGCCCAAGTTGTTGACGGCGCGTAGTAAACCACGCAGGCCTCAAGGAGTTGTCCGCAATTGTAAGGGCCCAGCAGGGTTGAAGCCTAAAAGAAAGAAGAAAGAGATAGCCGGGGCTCTGGCAAAGAGGAGTGGGTCTTTAATCAGTAAAAGTCTTACACGCCCTCCCGTTCCGCCCAATGACGAGAGATGTTATTTAGATGATTTTCTCTCATAAAAAAAAACATACTTAATAATATACATGTGCTCAGATAATAAGACCTTGGCTGCCAAGACCGTCTCCAATAATTTCTTTAGAAGATCCTTCGCTTCGACACATGACGATTCAAGCATAATATCACATTAATAACTACCCTCCATAATTTACGACGTCCTAGTGCTGAAATTAGCCGCTAGATGGCCAGGTATCATTATGTCGATGCGCTGTCGGTAGAGAGCTCTCGAAAATGCTCCAGCTGGCTAGTTTGTACGCCACGGTGGGCGGGTTTGTGGACAGTCCTGATTTCAGTGACTGGTTTTTACAGTTCCGTACCCAAAGGCTACAAACGGGACCCTGTTACTAAGACTCCACTATCCGTCCGTCTGTCTGTCACCGAGCTGTATCTCATGAACAGTGATAGCTAGACAACAAATACTAAATACGGATTAAAATAAATACTTCAAGGCTGGGGTTTTTTTTATGGTGGGAAAATCATTAATGACAACCCCCTCTTGGGTGGAGCCGTTGATAGACTCTTACTGACTAAAAACCCACCCCGTTCCTTCAAGCCTTCATACCGGGGCTCGAGTTGACTTTCGAAAATAATTCTGGCCCCGGTAGGTTTCGACCCAGCTGAGCCCCTACTGTAAGGTTGGCGGGGTGGCTCCCATACCCCAAATGTGATTTTTGCGACGGCACGGAGCCCTTCGCGTGTGAGTCCGACTCTCATTTGGCCGGTTTATTTGTAATATCTTTGTACATATCTTTTTTCAGTTTTAATGCTACTTTTATTAGGTACTGTGCCAAATTGCAATAGTTTAGGGCTGACCAGTCACAATTGCTAAATGCATGTACATAAGTATTGAGATATTATCTCAAAAAAAAGTAGAAAATCTAAGAAAACGATAAACATAAAAAAAAATAAAAAAAACAGAAAGTCTCTATTCTTCCATAAACGTTGGCTCCCAACCAATAACCCGGTGCCACCGTTATGTGAAAGATTCGCCACTCGACTGGCATCGACACTAGCGCCAGTACTTGTACAGCAACTACCTGCACTGTACTAGCCTGGCCTCTTGATAGACCGGCCGCAGGGAATAGAAGAGTGCCTTCTTTGCTTTTGAACCTTGTCAAAACTTTACCGGTATAGTTTGTCTTGATATTTTTTATCTTGTTTGTTTATTTTTTTTTTTTTCATTGGGCCACGAAAAAGTTTATCAATTTTATTAATAATTATTTTTTATCATGGTTTGATTATTGACCATTGTAGAATTTGTTTCCTCAAGCGATGTTAATACTGTTGTTTATTTTATTGTTAGTAAATTATACGGGATTACTTAAACTTTATGTTCAGTAGTGGTTTCTTTTTTTGGTAGCTAGGAACTTATCTAATTACTCTTTCCACTGATATCAGTAAACCGTAACGATATCGTAGTCATTTAGACCATTTCCGTATTCACATCCATCAATCGAGTTTGAACGACACCGATTTTATAGTCGTTTGAAATTCGTCAATTTGAAAAAACATCTGTATTACATTATCCTGGTAGAATACTTATTAATGTAACTGGAAATAAGTCGATAGATCGTGAATACCGCTTATGGATAGTACTTCGATCGAACGACTATAAAACTTCAACGATATTTGGCTTGTTTGGTTTTACGTGAATCAGGCTACTGAGCGTATGCAGGGCCCTGAATGCAGGGCATGGGACGTCAGGGCGTGTTAGATTTTTATTGACCAAAACCCATGTTCCATCAGCTGCCCGTTGCGTTCTAGGATCACAAGTTTCTTAATCAGAAATTCCCTGTGACCCTTTAGGATATCGGCCCTGCTGGGTCCCTTAAGGTTTTGCTGATATCTCTTTATGGCCCAAGCGCCCGAAAAGTGCCATAAAACAGTGACTTTCTGAAGCCTACTCCTCGGTAACGATTTGTTTCGTTTTAATACCACTCATCTAATACCACTATGGTATTGGTTTAAACGCTATTTTATTACCTATTCTGAACGGAGAACAAATACCAGTGGTATTAGATGAGTGGTATTAAAACGGAACAAATCTCGGTAACGGCCAGGTTAATAGGTTTGAAAAAAATAAATGCTTATTATAGATTCATGAATAACATTATCAACATTTGATTTTTTCGTGCGATTAATTCGTCATAATTGCTTATACTATACGAAAGTTGTGTCCATTTAATTTCGGCCAGATGGTTCAAAGGACTATAAGCCTTAAGGCGCGCGTGGAATACTACGCACTGTCGACGAATGGTGGTAAGTCTTTCCCGAGCTGCCCATTGTTCAACGTCCCTAGGTCTATCTTTTGATTTAATTAATAGTATTTTGCCCTAATTTATCTTAAGTCTTCTCGAGGGCCTGTTCTTGTTTTCTTCAAAATCACTTTGATTCTTGTTTAGATAGAAACTTAAATTCGTTACTGTCAGTGAACAGTAATACAGAATGTATGTCGTTAAATTGTTATTACATTAGGTGGGCTGTGGGCGGCTACCTGTCATTAATACTCATTACTCGATGTAAGTAGCGACAGGCTGCTGATTGAGACATGGTCTTCTTGTCTCAAGTGGCATTTGTGTTGACGAGGTGAGGGTTGTCAGTATCATGTTTTTATTGTGAAAAAACTTTAAAATTACAGACTGTTTGTAGCTGCCTTGTATACTTTTGTAATTGAGTTTCTTTCTCTGGCTTACTTTCAAACCTTCAACTGTGAAAAATATAGTCTAAACGTATTTTAATTTTTAGTAAATGTGTCACTTTTTCATATATTAAGTAAGGAGAGTTATGTTTTTTTTTTGTGCAATTGATATGTTAAATGTATGATTGAACTAAAATAAATTTTACCAACGACATTAGACCGCTTAAAGCGACTTGTTTCGAACTGTCAACCTTTTTTTATGTTATACTACTTGTTTCTATGGCTTATTCCAAAAAAAAAATCGTGCCTTTTCCATCCTTAGCCATCCCTAGGGTTCGCCATAATGTACCTTTTTATTAATGACATTTTTTTTTAAATCTGATAAAATAGAAGAAAAAATTCGATACACACACAGCAAAAAAGTTACAAATACAAAGTAAAAAAAGAAAAACTATAAAATGCGCCGAGCATGTCCATATCAAAAGAGTAACCTCAACATTAGATTCGTTATTCGTTAGACCAACATCACAATTTGTATCACCCAAATCTTTGCGAAAATCACACAAAACCCAACCAAAATCATATCTCTTACCCTGCAGCCTAATCTGTCCCTAACCCAAAACCCAGGTGTGCAGAACATCTAATAAACAAGCAAGCAGAGGGCGCCACCATACACGTCAAGCGTGACACGTGATTAACACTTGCCGCCATCAATCATCTTGGGAAAGTTGTCACGCCGCTGACAATCAATTATGCGAGTTACTTGCGCCAGTAGTGGAGCCAGTTTTTGGGCGAGTGTAGAATGTTGTTGGTCTTGTAAGGTCGGTTAATGATAGATGTGATTATTAGTTTTTTGAGGGCAATGTGTGGGAGTTTTGGGTGTTTGTTTTGAATGTGCAGTTATAATGTCTTTAGCGAATTGCATTACAGGATCTAGCCTGTTCTTGCTTGTTTATTTATTATAATATTTTGTGAAACTTTTTTCCTGCTTCCTGTTTATTTGGGAAATATGCTCTTGCAAACTTCCGCTATAAAACATATTCTCTAGTTTACAATTTTGGCTCATTTTTAAGTTTGCAAGATTTTTTCGTACCTATAATTTCAGCCATGAGTACCTCAAGTGTCGCCACAACAGCCGGTTCTGTTCGTCTTGCAAGCATCGGATTCTCTCATTTTCGTGACCCTTACCAGGTTATAGGTGCACCTTGGGTAGTGGGCAAGGCACATTACTCGCATATAAGAAGTAGCAAAGCCCACTTATGGTTGTAGATTCTATAAGTTATGTTTGTAGCATTTTTTCTCCTATAAATATCTTCATTCTTCAAAGAAACTCCGAGCATAGACCTCTATATTGACTATAAATGACTACAAGTCTTCTACTATAGCCAATTGCATCACCAAACGCAGCTTATCTATGTTTCCCTAGCCTTTGTGTATGCTACCTTTATCTAAATCATAATCGATCAATCTCAAGTTTCTTTAAACAAGTACACAATTTTCAATCCCATCAATTTAAAGCAAGTCTCCAACATTCTCTGCTATGCTTATCTTCATAATTGATACAAGTTTATCATCATCTCGAGTAGCATCAACAGCATGGTCAACTCCCACGCACCCATCAATATGTATGATCTTACGAAACTTTAGCTCATCAATGAACGATATTTTGTTTAGCTAACGTGTTTCTTTACTGTTGGTTTTTATTTATAGTGAGTTTGAGTCGAGTTCTTAGTTGAAATGAGTTAAGATCGAGTCTCTCGCAGATATTTTATAAACTACGAATAGGTTTTGCTTATTATGTCTTCTTTCTTTTGGTTGTTGGCACTTTTTTTTAACCATTTTGAAAGAATCTAATAAAATGGTCAAAGTTGTATTCATATTATAGGGAATGCTCCAGCTCCTATAATCAGGAGCCAAGAAATTTTATTTAGATACTTATGTAAAGATTTAAGTCAGTAAAAATGATTTATTATTAATATTATTCATTGTTATCTCAGTAGTCGCCCTCTTTATTAACGTTTTTGTCACCTTTATTGTACTGTGAAATTATCAAATGACTTCTCTCGTTCTACTGTGAAGCGTGAAACCCGTGTCTTTTAGCTGCCCTTCGTTCCGCAAATTTTTGAAAAAGTTACTCCCTCCTCCTTGCGTCGTATTCCTCAATGCTGAGGGCCGTAACCCTCCTGGTTCATCACTCTATCCCTTATGATATTCCTCCATCTGTTCCTGTCTCTGGCGGTGTGAAGGGCATTGTACATCGTGAAGTCAAGGGCGGTGCGGATCTGGTCGGACCAACGTATTGGGCTGCGCCCGCGAGGTCTTTTCCAAATAAAAAGTTACTACTCTTTCGAAAAATTCTCCACGGCCCTTCGAACAAATACGTCCCTCCTCCTTCCACCTGCGAATAATATATTTATTTTGGCAGTAAATTATATATATATGATGGTAAATTGTTTGTTTCCTTTGTTTTCCTTCCAAATATTTATCATTACGTCCGTAGCGGAAGGCGGCCGCTCCATCAATGGCTGCTTCTGGAACAAACAGATTGTTGACAAACAGCGACAGAGGGTTGACCTAACCCTTTCTGTTATTAATAGTTTCCGTCATTTTGGGAACTTTGTTTGCGAACTAATGTTCCTAAGATTAATATTATTCTTGGAATTAGGGAAGTTGTTATCCGGTTCAGTTCGCGCTTGACCAGTATTTCACCTGATTGTAAGCGATGTGATAATGTGGTCGACGATGAAGCACGCTTGCTTAGAAGTAATCTATTCACTCTTGACTTAATGACTCGCAGATTGTAGCTATCACGAAATAAAAGTTTCTTCCATTATATCTCGCACTTTCGTTAAAGAAGTGATTGGATGACTGTGAATTAATGGATAAATTCTGACGACAGCTTCTGTTCGCGCTTTCTCCAGCATAAAAATCATATATTATTCTTTAGAAATATCCTATGAGTATATCCCAAGCCTTTCTAAGTATAAATGGACAGCACGGTTGGCGCAATGTTTGAGCGATTGGCTGCTGCACAACATGGCGTGGGTTCCCATTCAGAAAAAATGTTGGAATGGCCTACAGATGGCTATTCCGGGTCTGCCTGTTATGTGTATGTGAGTTAATCTACATGTTTGTGAACGTACTCACAATTCAAGAGTAATTCATAATGTGGTGTAAAATTGTATTAAAAAGAAAAGAAACAAAGAAGAAATCTTAGTCTCCCTGTACACCAACTTTTGCGCGCAGATGTTGATGCTACTTTCACAAGAAGAAGTAAGATTATTTTTTCCCTTATCCTAGAGTACATCTAAAGGATAGGCACTATTTTTATTACAATCTAGTCTTGTAAATAGACTAATAAGTAATTTGATTATATCCTAAACTAATGAACTGTCTTTACTAAGAATGTGTCCAACAGCACTTTTCTTATTGTCTCTATTAAGGTGAATGTAATTTGTTCTTGTATTTATTAGGTAGCAGTTATACTACATGACACTAATAACTTTCACAAGAAGATGTAAGATAAATGGTCAAATAAAAAGTTAAGTAGATAACTTTAATATGATTGATATTAAAGAATATTAATTCTATAATATTATTACTAATTCCGCCTAGCCCGTTTCATCATCGGACTACCAGACGTACGGCTATGCGCCACCGGTATATGGTGGATATCCCACCAACACGCACAAAACGTTTTGGGAACACATTCATTGTGCGTGCGGCTAGGGAGTGGAATTCCTTGCCGGAGTCTGTGTTTCCTGATAGCTACAACCCGGGAATCTTTAAGTCGAGAGTGAATAGGTTTCTTTTAGGTAAGCGCGTTCCATCGTCGACCGCATCGTCGCTTTCCATCAGGTGAGATAGCGGTCAAGCGCGAACCTATCAACAATTAAAAAAAAAAAAAAAAAAATATTACTCGACTGAAACTCACCTGCTTAGCATCTAGTTCTCACAAGCTAACCTCTGTTCCTATAGTAGTGGTAATTCGTCTTCATTCATGAATCCGCAGCGTAGGTGTTCGACCGTTAACATAAACTAGTTCTGATGATGTACCCATCTACTAAAATAGCGATACTACACATGTCAACTTGCCGGCAACCTGTTCCGAAGGCTTTTTGTTTACGCTTCTGGCAGATATTTGAGTACTAATTTTATTAGGCGGAAGTGGAAAAAAAGAATTTTGATTAGTTCTTAAATATCACCCGTTTACCAGTGGTCATTTGCAGTCTGTGAATAAGTAGAACTCATCTCACTTCTCCTGCTAAGGTGGAGCGGGTATCAGTCTTTTACTGACTAAAATTACGCCTGTGTCTTTCAGTAACCCTTTGCGTTTTAGGACCTCAGGTTTCCTTTTAAGAAATTCTCCATGGCCCTAGCGGACTAATGTCAAGTCACTTGATGCCACATATGTGCCAGATACTTGGGCAGATGCCCAAGTAGGATATACCTAAGACAACATTTTAATTTTTTATTTGAACTTTGCAGTTCGATACGACCACCCATTTTCGTAATAAGCCGCTCTAATCGCAAGCCAATGAGCTCAATATATCACCATTAACGTATCTTCATTACTTTTTTAATTAATCCCTAAACATGCTTAAGGCCATCTTTCAAAATTTCTAAAGCAACTTCAAAAGCCAACATTCCCATCATACCACAAGCACATCAGGTTATGTAGCAACACTGACCCACGTGGGCGATAGGAACTGATCCAAACCTGATCTCGAAGATTTCACCACGAGACCCTTTCGGACATCCCACGTCTACAACGTGTCAAAAAGTTTTCCAAATATGGACAGTATCATGTTACGATAGCCCATAGAGCTGTGTATGGTATTAAATAGACAGTAGATTAGGTCTTTTCAAATTCCGTTTAATAGGCAGATATATTAGCAGCCTTTGCTCGCAGCTTCGCCCGCGTGCATAAAATATAGCCTATGACACTCAGGAATAAAGCAGCTTTCTATCGGTGAAAAAATTTGGCAATCGGACCAGTACTTCCAGAGATTACCTCTTACAAATAAAAAAACAAACTTTATCCCTTTATTATATTCGTGTCCTCCTCCTTGCGTCGTATTCTTCAATGCTGAGGGTCGTGACCCCCCCGTTTCATCACTCTATCTCTTATGATATTCTTCCATCTGTTCCTGTCTCTGGCGGTGTGAAGGGAATTGTACATCGTGGAGTCAAGGGCGGTGCGGATCTGGTCGGACCAACGTATTGGGCTGCGCCCGCGAGGCCTTTTCCCGTCCATTTTACCGGTCACAATTAGCCTTTCGAGGTTGCCACCGTCTTTCCTTGCAATGTGACCGAAGTATTGCATATTCGTGTAGATATATAATTTAATATTATAGAACCCATTCTGTGAAAACCGCCATAGCCCACGCACAATGGTCTACCGTAAGAACTAAGTGCAGAAATTAAACCCCGATAGATAGACTTATAACAAACATTTTGAAGACATAACATCTACTAACCACACCGGGTCCGCGTGGTGGATTATGACCCATTCCCTCTCCTAGAGAGGAGGCCTGAGACCCAGCGATGGGAACATTATAAGATTAATAATGCTTTTGCTTTATGCTTAGATTTATACAGATAACCTGTAAATCTTGACAAGAAAATTCACACCGCTGTAATATAATCTACGTTAGTTTTATGAGCATTTTATTGACTCTCATAATATGCAACTATATCCTTATTTTTTATTCACACGAAGCAAATTATTTATAATTATTATTATAATACTTTCACACGTAAGTTTAGTTTTATTAACGTAGTATTTTTAATTATTTATTCATATTTGCATTTTCATTTTATGATAGCTATAATTTTTAATAAAATAATTGCAATATGACATGCAATTCTTGATTATTATCTACACGCCTTTATTTGCACCTATGAATTGATTATTTTCACACTATTATTTTATTCGGTACACTCACTCATAAAACTGTTTACTTTAAACACAATTTATTTTTATTGACCTTTTTTTTTTTTCTCTTTTTAAAATGAAATTATTACTCTGATTGTTGATTATATCTATTGTTAAACTATTTCAATTCATATAAAATAACAATAAAATGTTACTTCACCTACACAAAATTATAGTTACATTATAAGTGACGACTTGTACAGTACTGTCTCCAATTTGAAAGGCGACTGCCCTGCCCGCTCCAAATCTCTCATTCTGTCCAATATGGTTTCTGATTATCAACGCTTTCAACTTTCCGCCACGGCTGCCACGTAATAATCGTGATTTATAGATTTAATTTTGTTTTTCCTTTCTGTCACAATGACTATTGTAGCTTTGTTTGACTGAAAGTTAAATGATATAGGTAATGTTCTGTGGTTGTGTCTGGAAAGTTATTATAGATATTTTAATATTGCGAGTGTTTTTTCATGACTTCGGTACTCTTAGGGTGAGTTGCACCATTTAACTATAACATAACAAAGCCGTTAACAGTTGTCAAATCGTCGAATTGACCAATAGGCGGCTGTTCCACGGCTGGTTATGGTTTGGTTATAGTTAAATGGTGCAACTCACCCTTAGTTTTTCTTTGAAAACAACTTAAAGACTGAGATATAAAATTAGTTAGAAAAAAATCAATATTATATAAAATAATTGTCATTGCCAAAATAAGATGGCTAACGGCCGAGTCATTTCCTATTTTCTTTTTTGAGTCCCACTTTACAGTAGCCCTTTCTACGTCAAACTTTCCTAATAACTACAAACTCACTACTAAATCTCTCTAAACACTTACTGTAGAAGCGAACTCACCCAAAACATTAACCACTTGAGAACAACACTAATATTTAAACAACAATACCACACGAACTTGAGCATCAATAGAAAAGTAAAAGTAGGCCCAAATTCGGTCAAGCAAGCATAACCTGTCTCACGATGGTCGGCGCCCACGACCGTGATCTGGGAATGTTACTACCTACTACCAGGTACTTGTCATGTACCTCTAATGTACCGGCACGACTGTATCTCTGATGGTTTCGAAGATAAAGTCGGTGTTAAATAAAAAAGCTGAGTTGTGTAATTATTTTCACACCTATGGTTTGTTGATGATAATTAGGATTAGATTCCATGTGCACGGCGAGTCTATAAAGAGTAAAAAGAAACTGTTGTTCAGTCTACGACGGCACGCCCCAAAAACAAATCTGAAAGATATAATAATACTTATTACAATTTATTAAAATAAAAAAAGGAATACAATATTTTGCGTGCATTTTTATGCGCAAAATTCTTAATATTTTTTTGCTTAATCTTAATTCAATTTTTTTATAATTGTCATTTATAAATATGGATAGCCTAAAAACAGTTTGTCCACATGCAAACTGTTTTTTTACCCGGTAAACTACATTTCTTTACGGCTGCTACCCTCTTTGGAGTACAAGGGTCCCCAGTCTCCACATCACCTTCGATACTGTATCGACACCTACGATATTGGGAGTGACTCCATCGATCGCTCTTGACACTATTCCACGTGAAAGCCTGTGTCGAGCCGTTTTCATGAAAAAGTTAGAGCAGAAGGCTGAAAGTCACTTAAGGAAAGATCACATGAAATGTTTTCAGAGTTTCTAGCCTAAAGGGTGGACAACGGAACCGTATTGCTAAACCATGGCTGTAAAGTCATGAGCAATGAGATATATACGTTGTCCGTCTGTCTGTCAGTGAACTTTATTTTATAAATTGTGTTAGGTAGACAGTTAAATTTTTTTGTGTGAATTTCAATTAAAGACAAATCGTCAATGTGTCGCGATAACGACCAGTCCGGTGCGTCTCGATCGGATTGCCGGGATCCTCACCAGTAAAGAAGAAAAAATCACCGGTTTATTTTAATTATCAAATATATTATATCGAAATTGGATTTTAATAATCTAATTATATTATAAGATTACCAGATACTTAGACTTTTAAATAAAATTTATCATAACTATATTATAATTTTAGTTATTTTTAAGACTATAGTAACACCACGCTAATCCAACAATAACAATAGGAAAATTGTCCCTTTTGTAAAAATGTGCCCATCCAAAACTATTGACATATCTACCTGGAAGAAAAGGGGACGCTTGTCTACGATTTCCTTACACACATTAGAAGCTAAGCCTTCTGCATATTCCTGTGTGATGCCATTTGTTTGTCCCCCTGCGGGTACGTGCGCTTTTCACATGCAATTTTTGAGGTGTTGTAAATATGCGCTAGCTCAGTATAATGTCACAACGGTGGGCTAGTAAACATCAAGGATCTGGTCGCTTTATTCAGCGATGCAGCAGCTTTTTTGTGTCATGTTGATGGTATCGGAAGAAAATATAATGTGGGATTGGCGCTTTTACTTTCCTACTGGTTTGTGTAGTTTTGCGGTCACCAATCGGAATTGTTTAGCATTATTTTTTATGGCTGCACCTACATTGTTGTGGTTTCCTTATATTTAGTAATGATCATTATTTAAACTTACTTTCTCGAGGTTCTTAAGAGATTTAAAGTTATCTTCAGATATGTAAAAGAAATTTGCCCCATAATTTCGTGTCATACTCTATTAGCTTCTAACAGTGGCTTCTCCAATCTGAATGTAGAAAATTACACCAAGAGAATACTCCCAGGAAATAAAAACTATCCTATATGTTAGTCCAAAACATGGTCTCCTCGTATGCTAAATTTATTTCAAATCCATCCTTAGTATGACGTCATGTAATTTTTTGTTAAATGTATACAATTTGTTGAGGTCAAAATAAAAATTTACTCAGGGGTACTTTGAGGCTGCCGTGGCGTCACAGTGCGTCAGAGATGTTTGCTGAGGCAAGGGTTGGTGGCTTTACTGCCTTAATCAGGAAGAGATGCGCCTTTTTACTCTCTCGCGTTCGTGGCAGCACCAACACTATGCTGAGTGTTTTTGCAGATAGGTGGGAGTTCCCCATGCTGTAAAGATGGGTGCGGCTTCATGTCGAGGTGTAGTTGTATAATTGTGTTGAATACCTACTTACATTAGTTTTTAAGATATTGTTAATAGCAACGTATGGACTTCAACTGAAACAAATGTTTATTATTATAATACGCTTGTGGTATTAGCTAAGACAGAAGCAAAGGCAATATACACAGTATAATAAGCTAGATACTAATGTTTACAATGTTTGTTCCAGGTACTTACAAAAGCATTTCCATTCTCCACGATTATGTGAGTATAGTCAAACTGTTAACTAATAGCGAGACACAAAAACAATTGTTTTTCAGCAGCCGTACAATTGTTACTGTGTGGCCTTTTGAATATTTTTGTCGTCTGAATATTCAGTTATTTGTACTCACGTTTCAAATACAATAGTCCATAATTTAGTTTGAGTATTTTCATTGCAAATCTTCGATAGTAAAATTTGAAATGGCAACTGTTTGAATCTTATGATGTTAAAACATTCTGCGGAGTCTTCTGTAATATGCATAAAGATTTTGTAATTGTCCTCATATGAAATAACTTAGATGTCCCGACGACTCGGAACAGACACGTCTGAATATAAATGATAGGATAAGGATTAAGAGGGATATACTTGCGAACCTAAAAAGATGTCGTTCGAGACGTTTGTCTCTTTTTGTTTGTCAAATTTAGTGTTTTTGCATGGAAGTATATCTCTAATCTTGCATGTTTAACTAATCTATACCGAGGCGCCTGGCTTATAAAATCATCGTATAACGGAAGCGCAATAGGTACGTTATTTCTATTAACATCAGATTCTCAGTACACATCAGGAATGAGTTCCTTTTACTTCCCTCTTGGATTCCCTGTAACTGAGCATTACTCATGTGCGTGTACGCAAGGCGTTATAGGAAGTCAACTGGTCTGTTGTATTTTATAGTCTGTGGTGGCAAATTATAAGGCCTATCTTAAGGTCTTGGCATGCTGTTGGCCAAAACCGTGACCTTTGGTGTCAAGGCCTCCGGCGGTCTCGTGGGCTTGCGAAGTGGTGGCCTCGAAAAAATCACATTCCAGTTCGGTTTAGTAGATCACTGTCTTGTGTTTTGTATCACTAGGTGAGATGTTAAGTTGTGTGAATACAATAAGGTAAGCAACGATAAGTTCTCTGAGCCAAACTATCACAACAACTAGATGCTTGGTTTTTTTTTTATATTGATATGTTTCATAATTTAATTCTTTCTCATATCGCGGTCACATCTTTTCACATAATACTTAGATATAAAACCTATAATTAATGTAAATTTTAATAGTCAGTGCATCGCACCGTATCATTAAATTAATATTACCAATAAAATGTGTTATTTATGACTACACATAGTAATTATTCACGTATCTGATAGAGCCGAGACACCTACACTGGGTGCCACAGACAACCTATGAGTCTTGGACTTCTTTCCGTTTATAGCCAGTAAACCAAGTGATTTAAAGCGCTATTGTGTAGTTTACGTACAACAGTTCACGTGGGCGCGTCCGTAATTGTAAAACAAAGATTATTTTGTATGTTCATAAAAATGTTGCTTTAGCCACTATAGATAGTAAGCTTTCGTTCATTTGATATTTAGTGAATATTTATTGATAAAAAATTGTTTGAGTTACAGGATAATAGTTTTCCTTTTTTGTTAATTGCAAATGTTACAAAGAATTCAGCCAACTGTTCACAGGCTTTTATTAAAATCTTGACATAAATGAATTGCTCTCAATCTATACATCTATACATATAAATAAAATTGCAGTGTCTGTTTGTAATATTGAAATAACCACTTTTTACCACATGCATGTGAATATATATACGGTACATAAACCAAAATAACATTTTTTTTTAATTTTTGTCTGGCTGTCTGTTTGTTTGTCCGGGCTAATCTCTGAAATGGCTGGCTTGGCAGGTAGCTGATGTATTAAGGAGTAACATAGGCTTCTTTTATTTTAGAAAAACATAATTCAAAATCCTGTAATCCACGCGAACGAAGTCGCGGGCACAGCTAGTTAAAAATATATTGACCTCATGTCCAAACAAGAATTACTTAATTATAACGTTCAATATCAGGAAAAAGTAAACAAATAAAAACATAGCGAATACTGTTACGAACAGACGAATAAAAAGTGTAGACTATGAATAATTTTAATACGATACGACGCTGAAAAATTCAGATCAGAAAATAATATAAATCGTTGAATTATGCGATGCATCAATATTTCTTGTAACAGCATCCGAGACTTTTTATAGTTTCGTAACAGCGAATATCATGTCGACCATTAGTGATGTATCTTTTCTGTTTTGAAATATAAATATTGAGATTTATTTCAAGATCTTAAAGTAAAAATACTTTAAGATTATAATTATACTTTTCACTTTGAATTTAACTGAAATATTAACCTCTTTAACGAAAGTTTAAACTAAAGCCAATCAATTAAGTTCTAATGACAAATTTTCTTCAGTACATGAACTTACGAGTATTTACTATACTGCCGCTCTGTACATAAAAATGAGCTTACTCTATGCCCCGTTAGTTGCGCAACTATAGAGCGGGACGGACGGACGGACGGACCGTTAGTCAGTCAGTTGTGGCCGCACGAGTGAGCACCGCATGTTAAAACGCACAATAAAAATCAGAAAATCACTTTAGCGCGCGACTGTACCGACTGCGTTTGACAGTTGTCAAATTTCAAAAATCGAACTTTTCAATTGCATTTTTTTTTTGGTCGTGTTCATTTGTTCGGTGTGAGTTTTGTTTATTCTGTGATTGTTTTTGTGTATTATCTGTGGAAAATTGGTGTTTACTCGTAAGTGTGCGTGCAAGCGAATGCAGTGATTCAAGTTGCATATAAAGGCGTCATTCATAGAGATGTGTCAATGGGTATGCGTACGCGCATTGGCCATTCAACCGCGCGTTGTTAGGTACGTATGTTTTTTTGTTGTCATGACGAAACAGCTGGTTGTTATACGGAAGTAAAATTCACAAAAATGATATCATTGATGACTTAATGATGTTAAAGTATCGAAAATACACTCTCGATAGATGTACATTTGAAGTTGTTTTCAAAAAGTATTAGATGTTTAGCTTGTAAAGTTGTGGGCAAACGTGAGAAAACTCACAAGTTGATAACAAACACGGTGGAAGCGATAAGTACGTCTTGTCAGTAACACATGGACTGCTGCAACACTCACCAGTAAAGCACAGTGAGATACAGGAATCTTATTTTTGTAAAAATAAGAGCTCGCTCTTGCATAGGAATTCAAATAAAATACCTATTTTATAGATACGCATATGATAGTGCAATCATTCTCATACCTCCAAGAATGATAGAAAAGTTATGCTGAGCAGGGATTTAGTCTATATTTTTATAATTCAGACAATGCAGGCGGGTCGAAACTGAAAGTCTGATAACCAGGTTCGAAAAGGGTTGTCGTGGTACCCAGCAACTGGGTTGTGGGACCCAGTTAGACAGTCAAACCATGATAAGTAGGTTTTTACTGGCATTCTGCTGTATTGGGTGAGACGCGAGCTGGCCCTAACATAGATGGAAAAAGGCTAGGAAGATTGGTGATTGCAAATCACGAACAAATCTTTAATTTAATTATTTATTTATTAAAAGAAAGAAAAGTGTTTTTTTTTGTGGCGCCAAACATTGTAGACAACAAAATTTTAAGACACAAAAAAAAAAAAAATAAATAAAAAGTAACATCTCACGTTTGTTTTCAGAACTTTATACACTAGTAAAAACTACTGTAAATAGGTTGACTTAATGTCTTAGGCATGTTCATGTTCTACTAGTTATTGTTTTGCTAACCTGATCTGTCCCACTCCTGAGCAAAGGCCTGCCTTTTCTTTGCCTTTCATCTTTCGCAACCCACGGCTTGTGCTTTCTTCTTGCAGCTCTGGTATAAACTATGCAGTTCATCCTGCCATCTTCTACGCGGTTTACTTTAACCCCGTCTTGCTTTCTTAGAGCACCAACTCTGAACCCGCCCCTTTGGCCCGTAGTAAGTCGGGCATGCAGCAGACATGATCTGCCTTTCCGATCTAAGTTGGGCAGCCTTTTGAGGCACGTGCTTCATCACAGTCGAGGTGTGCCCTGCTTGGGCAGAGCATCGCCGTGTCCTCGTGGGGGCGATCGGCGGTGGAGACCTCTCGCGCCGGGCCTTGGTTGAGGCCATGGTCCGGAGCGAGGAGGAGTGGCAGGCGGTCGCCGACTTCTGCGAGGCAGTAATGCTCGCTAAGGAGGAGGCCGACCGCATCAGGCAACGGCGCTCTCGCCGCCGCTGGGATTCCGATCCCGATTTCCAGCCACCGTAGGCGCGGGCTTGCGGATAGTGAGCAGCGGGTAGCTCGCTGTCCGGCCGTTCCATAACTGTCCGGACCAAGCCCAAGTTGTCGACGGCACGCACTGTTCCCGCGCGCCTCAAGGAGTTGTCAGCAACAGTAGGGGCCCAGCCGGGTCGAAGCCTACTGGGGCCAGGGTTATCCGAAAGGGAACTCGAGCCCCGGTATGAAGGCTTGAAGGAACAGGGTGGGTTTTTTAGTCAGTAAGAGTCTGACACTATCTCCCGCTCCGCCCAAGAGCGGGGGTTGTCTTAGATTCCCGCGACTCTCACCAGGTCTTCGGTCCACCTTGTGGAAGGCCTTTCAACGCTGCGTCTTTGAACCTTTCAACCCCATCGACTATCTTTTCTGCGAGCAAGCTTGCTCACTGCCATTTAAGTTTAGCGATTCTTCGTGCTATGTCTGCACATACTTACTAGGTTTACATCAATGTCGTAATGCCCAATATTTTAGACAATCAACTCCTAATTTTTTGACCATTAGATGTGTCATTAGGTACACCATCGCTGATTACCTCTGACCTTGTGTGTACAGTCTGATGACTAAATATGGTAGTACTAAATACGGTAGTCGACGATCTTAACCGCCTGTTTTTAAACAACTTGTTAGTTTTTTGTTTAAATTTTCAAAAAACTTGGGAAACTCCTCCAATGTCATTGTAGAGGCTATTGTTTTTGTATAATTAGTGTATTAAAGTGCGACTAAGTCTGTTTTGTAGGTAAAAACATCCAAAGAGATTTTTTTTTTTTTAATTGAGATAAACTAGTGCTTGACTGCGATCCCACCTGATGGTAAGTAGTATGCTATCAAATATTTGCTTTAAAAATGTTTAAAGAATTTAACTTAATTGTTTAGGCTAGTGAAAAAAATCTGCCTTTTGTATAGTTACTGTAAAATATCGTATAGAGCAAATACTCTTAAATAGATCCTTGATTGACAGTATTTATTGATAAAGGTTTGGTCATTAGATTACGGACCAATTTTTTATAATCTTTTATCACCTTAATGGTGTTAATTTTCACTTAGGAATTACCAATATTACTTACAAATTAGATTAACGCTGAAGAAGCTCTATTAACTGTATCATATTTATGTAGTTGTTCTGCCACACCAATTCTATCTCGCGGTTTTCTTTTAAGGTGGGAAAGAATGACAGACTTTTACTAACTAAAACCCAGCTATAGGTTTTCAGTTATCCTTTGCGTTCCACGGCTAAGGAAACTCTTTTAAACATTCCCGCACTAGGTACATCTATACCTCTAAGTTCTTCAAAGAATCCAGGGATGTCAGTATTCTGTTCAAAAAGAGGCATTATCGCTACAGTACGACACTCACACTCGGTATCATTATCGCATGCCTGTGCGTCTCGTACGGAACCCTTTCGCATGATTGTTCCACTCCACTTCGCCCGGACAAAGACTTGTTACGACATTCAATTAATACGTTTCCTTGTTTTTTACTCGCGATCCCATTCCATATTGGTTCACGAATAAATGAATATAGCTGGTAACTGATATAGAAGTAATACGGGAAACCTATTAACGGTTTACTTTTCTACTGTATAATTTATTATTTCCTTAAACTTTTGCCCAGAATGTGTCGTTCTAAATTTTGAGCAGTGGTGGACGAGTGGCTCCAACTTACGAGTTGTCGCACGTTGTCGCGGGTTCAAACTCTGCTAGGCGCATTACTTTGTGTATTTAGGTATTTCATTACCACTGCACTTTTTTTTTTTTTTTTTATGGTGGGAAAAAATCATGCATTGACATCCCCTGCCCTTGGGTGGAGCGGGAGATAGTGTCAGACTCTTACTGACTAAAAGACCCACCCCGTTCCTTCTAGCCTTCATACCGGGGCTCGAGCGCCCTTTCGGATAACCCTGGCCCCAGTAGGCTTCGACCCGGCTGGGTCCCTGCTGTTGCTGACAACTCCTTGAGGCACGCGGGAACAGTGCGCGCCGTCGACGCCTTGGGCTTGGTCCGGACAGTTACCGGACGGCCGGACAGCGAGCTACCCATTGCTCACTGTCCGCAAGCCCGCGCCTACGGTGGCCGGAAATCGGGATCTGAATCCCGGCGGCGGCGGCGGCGGCGATAACGCCGTTGCCTGATGCGTTCGGCCTCCTCCTTTGCGAGCATTACTGCTTCGCAGAAGTCGGCGACCGCCTGCCACTCCTCCTCGCTCCGGACCATGGCCTCAACCAAGGCCCGGCGCGAGAGGTCTCCGCCGCCGATCGCCCCCACGAGGGCACGGCGATGCTCCGCCCAAGCAGGGCACACCTTGACTGTGTGCTCCACCGTGTCCTCCGGACATTCCGCACAGTGGCGACACCCGGGCGTCACTTCCGCACGAATCCGGTGCAGGAAAGTCCCGAACGAACCATGTCCGGTAAGGACCTGCGTCATGCGGAAGGTAAGGACGCCGTGAGGTCTTTCCAGCCACGCCTCAAAGAGGGGACTTACCGACACGATTGTGGCGTGCCCAATTACCACTGCACTCATAACGGTGAAGGAAAACATCGTGAGGAAACAAAAAATGTCCTAGAACCAAAAATTCTAAAACATGTGACATTCACCAAGCCGCACTGGGCCCGCGTGGATTACGGTCAATTCCCTCTCCTAGAGAGGAGGCCTGAGTCCCAACAGGGAAACATTCAAAAGGCTGATGATGATGATGAAATTTTGTAGCTACAGCATTTTAAATAATGTCAGTAGCTGCTAGGAAGCATATTTATACGACGGGAAATCATCAAATTACTCCTCCCACTATCGGTGGAGTTAGGGGGAGTGTAAGACTGTTACTGACTAAAAGTCACCTGTGTTCCCCAGTTGCCTGTTGCTAACGGTTTCGTATCCTGTACCCCTTGCTTGGTGGTCTGAAAATGCCATTAAGCTCTAGATAAGGCTAGGTTTTAAGATTTGTGGAGTAGTAATGGAACGTAATGAGTGTTATGGCAGATGAATGGATTAAAATAGTAAAGTAAATGACTGATGTGATGCATGATTGAGTGAAAGAGATGATAGTTTGAAAGATATGAGGTAATTTATGGTTTAGTTGGGAGACTGGGAGAAAACGAAAGACGAAGAATAAAAAATTATATAGGTATATTTTTTAATCATATAAACCAGTGCTTGACTGCAATCCCACCTGATGGTGAATAGTGATGCAATCATTGATGGTAGAGTGCACTAGTTTATTAAGAGCCTAATCACTCTAACCTAACCTAACGTAACTACTGAAAAAAATTAATAATTTTGCTTGGCTCCGAACTCACCAATTCCACACATAACAGAAACACAACATGCAGAACATGCCTGCATAAAATACTACCGAAGAATCCAGCCGCGAGTGATGTTATGTTAATCCTAAAAACACTTGTACTATGTTATTCATAGATTCTACCTCCGATACTAAAATGCCATATTCCGAATAATGAATTCCGTTCGCATACGAAGGCGCTGCATCAAAGCTGGCATACGACTATGTATGTAAAACCGATGCTGCTATGAAAGCTGCTAGTTATGCTCGCCCTAGCGTACTAGGTTTGCATGTCCTAGTGCTAGGTATGCATGTCCTAACTACTAGGTAAGCCAGATACATTGGAAGCTTGGATATTGCATATTAAATAGAGGCTATGCTGTCAATGTTGTGGCTTAGTTTCGTTGCGAACTTTGTTGAACTGCGTGTTCTAGTTCAAGTTATACTATTTGTTGGTGTATAGTTCAAGATCTGGATTTAATTCTTGCTTTATTATTTACTAGCTTTTGCCCGCGGTTTCGCCCACGTACATAAAATATAGCCTTATGTCACTCAGTAATAAAGCAGCTTTCTACAGGCCAGTGAATTCACTTGTGTTTAAGTAAAAAACGTATTGTTACTGTTAAAAATAATAGTGAGTTATACACAAAAACCTTCCTCGGTTATTGCTTTTTCGCTAAGAGAGGGAACGGGCCGTAATCCACCACGTGAGCCTAGTGCGTATTGGTGGATGTCACACGTCTAGAAATCTTCGGTTCTTAAACATATCGGTTTCCTCACAATGTTTTTCGTCACCGTTTTGAGAACAGTGGTGATAAAAACCAAGTAATGTGTTTGGTTGGGTTTGAACATTTAAATCGGGGCTAGGCTACCAGTGCTGCTACTGCTCAAACTAAATTTTTATGTCACTGTTGACTCTATGCAAGTGTATCTGTATGTTCATTTATTACAATTTACTTCAAGGATTATCATTGTCACTTTATTCGACCAGTGGTTTGAACTCGAACACTCAGCCGTTGTTATTGCCACCATTACACCAGCACTGCATATTGCATTAATAGAAATCATATCAAAGTCAGCCATATTAGTAATTCCGTATAATTATCAAACGCTACTTACGAAACTTAGTATACGTGTTTCCGTAGCTTCAATTAGATTTACATATTTCTGTAATAAAAGAAATAACGAGGTGCCATTACGAAATGTAAGCTACTGCAATTATTACGAATGCTGAGAGTTTTATTTGAATTCTTATTAGCTTGTTTGCCGTTGCCTGTGGGTCTGTTCATCTTATTAATGATTAATAATAACACTGGCTTAGTACATCTCTGTAAGGTACAATAAATAAATAGAGATCAACATTATCATCATGATTATAACTTCCAGTATTATTTATTTATTTCAAAATGTTTAACTAACTAAGGGGTTGAATGCCCTGCCGTAGTCTGTGTGCCGTTTCCTGGTAACTACCTAGAAGTCAAAAGTGCATAGGTTACTGGGCAAGCGTGTTCCATCGTCGACCACATCATTGCTTACTTAGATATCATAGTAGTCGAGAGCAAGCCTGTCAGTAATTAAAAAAAAAATAGGTCAAGAACAACAAATTAGACTATTCACCACAACTTTTACTTATAAAGTACAGCACAATACTATATTCTGTGGATACTGGGTACCTAAGATGAATAATATTCAATTCAATCTTTTGGAATATATGCATTATCTTTCGCCCAAAATTGGTAGCATGTAAGATTGATTAAGAAACAACAAAATATGACATAGATTTTTCAATTTGAGGTTGAAACCTAATAACTTAACAGTATCACATTTAACTCCTTCATGACCTAAGACCATGTACAATATGTATCTTAGTGCACTGTTTATAAAGATTCCCAGCGCGCATCGCGTTAAGTACCGCGCTACTTACGCTATCGCCGCATCGCGTTAGATACGATCTATCGCTTCGACGTGCAACAAACAGACCATCTGATGTGGTGTGACTTGTTTATATTATACGGTAATGTCTGTGCATCTGAGGTTTCCGGATAGGAGGAACTGATCATGTAAATAGTGGTTGTTTTGACGGTTGTAGAGATGTTTTGAAGGAGATTGGAACATCTTGCAACTAAGAAGCTAAAACTAAATGGCGAAGATTTTGACAAAGGAATAAGTTATTCGCTCTTTTCTGCCAAAATGAGAAAATGTACATATATTCTTGCTCATTCTTCTTCATAGAAAAGAAAGAATTCATAGCTTTGGAATGTGCAAGCGACGTTTCAAAAGTGCCTGTAAATGGTTTATCTACACTGATATAATAAAGAGGTAAAGTTTGTTTTTATGGTTTTTTTGTTTGTTGGAGGTAATCTCTGGAAGTAGGTACTGGTCCGATTGCAAAAAAAATTTCACCGATAGAAAGCTGCTTTATTCCTGAGGGATATTGCGGGCAAAAGCTAGTTTGAAATAAAATGCTTTGAATCTGTAATTAACCAGAAATATTTTTCAGATAACATAGTAATCAATGTGATGGAATGACAGTCAAAATGATCGTCATCATCTTCCTGCCCTTCTCCTACATTACTTGTGAAGTTGTGATCGACGCAATATATTTTTTTCTTTCATTCTGCCCTGTTCGTGTCACTCGTCACTCTATCACTAAATTCCTTTACTTTCTTAACTTTCACACAATCTATCCCTATTTTCTTTGATCTCCCTTTTCATCCATCATTCATTACATAAATAATACCACCATATTGTGTTGATATTCGTTCGTTTGGAAAACTACCTTGTAATTAAAACAAAACATTATTCAATAAACTAACCCTAAACTGCCAGCCTCCTTTTAAGTATTTAATTAAAGCCCTCATGATCATAATAACCGTATAATTGCTGGGGTGTTTCGATGTGCGTGTTCGCGGACAATTGGTGTGGTCGAAAGGTCCATCGGTAAGGGTTAAAGTTAACTTCTTGATTTATTAAATGTGTGTTTGGGGGTTGAAAACCAGCATTTAATAATTGGATAGTAACTTTTAATTATTATTTTCAGTTTGTTATCGTTTTTAAATATTGAAGAGTGTGTAAGTAATTATTTTTTTGTTGTCGTAATAATTGCCTTTTGACTTTTTCATAAATCGTATATCTTTGATTCATCCGTGAATGTCAATCATGTCAAAACAATCACGTGAAAAAATGGCTGGTTATTAAAAATAAACTTGTATTGTAAATATAAATCAACAGAGAAATATATCTGTATCCAGTAAGTCTGTGATATTAGTTTTAATAAAGTAAAAAAAAAATAAGCACTACCAAAAAAATGTTTTAGGAAAGAAATATCATTAGGTGTCCACTAATATAACGATACTTTTTCCGATCTATAATAATTGTACCAAACACATTAAATACTTTCTTTGCCCAAAACTAATAAAGCCAGTGCTTAATGGTAGACGCATAGCAAATGCTGAGGTGGTCACCCTTTCGGTACAGGCACGCTCAACGCATTCTGTAATTTTCTTCTACTTTGTGTTTGTAACTGTTCCTGCGTTGTGCTATGTCTATCCTGAATAAAAGTTTCTCTATTTCTATTTATTTCTTACCCTGAAAGCAAGTAGTGGTACATAAGACGTAATGCAAGGCATTCACTACCAGTCAACCTTTGGGTTAAAAAGACAACACTGTGGTGTGCACAATAAAGAAATAATAGATATATCAAGTAGAATATCGTATCATAATCAGCTTTTAGTAACTAATACAATACAGATACATACTAATATTATAAACTAATAAATACTTTGATGAATATGAAGTAAACTTAAAATGTAAAAATTATGACGAAAACCGAACTAAGGTTGAGAGAACTTCAAACACACATTTGTTTCACTCTACAGTAATTAATTTCTGTCTAATTTACGTCTCGTATTTGACTGCAAAATGCTAAAATATTTTGTTTTCCCTCTGATATCCAAACTAACCATCTTCAAAAGGCAATATTTACTCAAATATCTTCACCCCATACCTCTAATAAAATCAGTAAAGCACTCCGATGCTCTTAGCCATCTCCTGGCCATCTCTCATCATTTATTTAGAGTACTTACGTATGCCTTTTGTCATAAGCAATACTTTAAGTGGGACCGATGTTGGGATGAAAGGACTATTTAAAATAGGTTTTAAATTTTAATACAGAGGAACAAGGTAGTTTTGTTTATAAACGTGGGGTCGTTTGGACCCCACCGGAAGGTTATGGGTTGTAATCCGGACGTTGTTATTGTGGTGAACCCATAGCTTGGTTAAAGGGGCGACTTGTATTAGCGGTCACAGTGTCAATGACCAATGGGTAATGGAAATCCGTATCTTTTAAAAATAATGAATCATTTTTATTCTGCTTCATAATTATTATAAGAAAAGTTTCTATGGGTTCATTACGGTTTTGCAAATAATACAAGTGTCATGTCGTTAAACTTTTAACTAACAAAAGTACTTAACAACTTTGTACCGATTCATAAAATTATCAAAATGAAGATTTAATTATTTCAAATTAATTTCACGGAAATCAGAGTTTGTCCTTTTAAAATTATTCCTCGTGATTACATTGCTCGGTTTGAAACTTTGGATGGTGGGGTGGATCCGACCCCATTTCGCGGAGAAGGGTTAAATACTTCTTTCTATTAATTACTTGCTGCGGAAAGTATTTGATAGTTCACGTTTTAGTGGTTTTAAGAAACTTACTAAGCTTTAAATGAATTAATTTAATTAAGATAATGCTTTCTGTGTTGAGTGAGTTAGGAATATGTGCTATACTGACTGCACTAGAAAGAGATTTTTTTTATAATATAAACCAGTGCTTGACTGCGATCCCAGTGATGCAATCGTTGATGGTGAATCGCTCTAATTTATCAAAAGTCTACTTAAACTTTGAAAACACCTAAATTATAAGCGAGTGAGAAGACGCGGCAGGTAAATTGTTTTAATCTTTCGATGTATGTAGTATATAAACGACGAGGCAAAACTCTTAGTCCCAACCGTAGACTAGACACTCGCCGTACGCCGTACTTTCTACTTATTTCCTAAACACAAAATTGATCGCTCAATCATCAAAATCGAAACAACATTAACATTTAAGTTATTTTCACTGCCCTACCAAAACGTGACCTGAATTATATCATAACTGTAATTCCAAATGTAACAACACAAAGTATCTATTATATTCTGGCATGTGGCGGCACTAAGAACTAAACATGAGTACTGAATCTGACATAACGTTGACGTTTCACTTAACTACTAGCGCCACCCCGAAGTTTCATCATATAATGGTCATGTTAGTTCATCTTTCCCACGGCGGCGTTTTTCTAAAGGATTCGAAACAATGAAATCGTTTATACATACATGCGTTCCTTGCCTTTGAATTAAACTGTTCGTAATAAAATGGTAAATGAATATACCTTTTGTGGAACCTGTTTCATTTTAAATATAGCAGTATATTCATCTTACTGGATACTGGATATAGGTTACAAAAGCCATCATGAAAAGATCTTAGCATTTGTCACAAGATGTTTACATTTCAAAGTTTATTAATCTTCATCATCATCATCTTCCTATCCTTGCACCCGTGTTGCTTGGGTTCTATCACCAGTCATTCTATCACTCTTCACACAATCCATCCATCTTTTCTTTAACCTCCATCAATCGACATAACTCTTTTAATAACATGAGTTTCATCCCTTCTCTTTACAAGACTATACCAAAACAAACGATTTCCCTTCTTTTAAGTTTTCGCCTCGATACAGTGTTTTGCTACCTATCTTCAACTTTTTTCTTTAAGACGTATCTTCGTTAACGCAAGTGTATTTTGTTACTTACGGTGCTCAAAAGAGAACAAAAAAAAAAGTAAATCGTTTAAATCTAATTTGTCTCAAACTAAACAATCGATGCGTTTCTAAACTCAGTTTAGTCTTCAAATTCAGTCAGTGTCATTTGTCTCCTCATCTAATTATTTTCTTCCGGAAATCTTTATTCTACGCACATTAAGAGCCTTTCGTTGGAGGTCTTCAGGGGAATATTTTCGGTCCACATGACCTATGAATGTGTAATTATAAGATTTAAGTCCTTTGTACCGGTACATGTTATGTGCTGTTCGCATATTTAAAGTTTTTGTTGTTCTTCAATTTATGCTATATTATGTAGAATCTACCTTTCACTCAGAGGTTTGCTGTAAGAAAATCCAAATTCTTCGTCGTTTTTTTTTTGTAAATACTAAGATTTTTCTACCAGCCTGTTTTAAGGTTCTTTTCAGCAGGGTATTCTTCACAGTAGGTGCCTATCCATATTTCTGCTGGCAGCTATTTGCCGTACATATTGATTCTTATATAAATTTATTCAAAGATATTGATCACAACGCTAGATAGCAAGCCAGGTTCCTCGCAAAGATTATAGCGGGTAATTCAGCGTAGGTTTATATACCGCTAACAAGCTAAACGGTGGCGACTGTAATGTTCCTTATCGCCCAACAAATTGACACTATTAAAATTTACGATCCGTTGCCGCTGTATGGATTATTACCGTGGCCTGTGGAATTGAAAGGGATAGGAAATGAAATAGGTTTTATGATCTGGTAGAGAAAACTTTCAAGTAATTTCTACAATTTCTTGATTGTAGTTTGATATGGGACTTAAATATTATGATTTATACCTTGGAATAATTTCTACTTTAACGCTAGTGAAGCCGCTGGCAGCAACTAGTATTTTTTATATTAGTGTTATAAAAAAACATCGTAAAAAGAAAAAAAAAACTAATAATGTAAAAAGTTTTCACGTGCTTCAAAAAATCACAGGATATAGGAATTGGCGCCTGCCGCGCCTTTTAGAGATGCCAGCAAAACCGTAGGGGTCTAGCAGGGCTGATGCCTACTGAGTTCATGGCTTGACTTCTGAAAAGGAAACCTGGGGTTCTGGAACGCTAGCCAAAGACGGTATATAGGTGTTATTTTAACCAATATAAAAGGCTGCCACGCCCTCCCACTCCGCCCTAGAGTGGGAGAAGTCGTTAGATACTGACATAAAAAAGGAACGACAAAAAATATGTAACTCATAATATGATTTAAAGGAGTGTCCGTGGATTTCTTTCGCATTCTTCTCCATAGAACCACTGACATCAACGCTTTAGAACGTGGAATATTTAGCTTCACTTTTTTTTGACTGACCGAGATTTTGACAATTCAGAAGTGCCTGTAAATGGTTTATTTGAAATAAAAGTTTTTTATTTCTGATAATTCCCCAACTCAAAAAACCAAACATATTATATGATAGTTCCCGTAGGTACCTACATGTCGCAAGCCCCGCAAGCAATGTGCTAGATCATACAGTACTCTGCAGAATGTTCTAAGCATTATTATTAGATTTTCTGTTCCATATTATTTATTTTAACAAGGGAAAATGTAATGCTAGTTATGGAACATATTTCCTCGTTGTAGTTCAATTTTGAGATGTATTTTTCCAGTAGTTATTTGTAGCTCTAGGCGATGTTACGTTCCATCAGTGCTATCAAATATCATGTACTCATATACAATGTAATAATCAGCCTTATGATTTTTCCACTGCTGGGACTAAGGCCTTCTCTCTAGGAGAGGGAATGGATCGTAATCTACCACGCCGGCCCTGTGCAGGTTGGTGGATGTCACAAATCTTCGGATTTCGATTCTAGGACATGCAGGTTTCCTACTCCATTTTTCCAGTAGAGAGCTCCACTCATTAACTGTACGCACAATGAACATTTTTTCAGATCGAACAAATGAGAAAATTTATATCCTAAAGAACCAGCGCCAGCAGTTTAAAACATTTAAAATATTATGCCTGGTCAACGGGGAATAAATTCACGAAAATTCCCGACAATTTTTCAGCCAAAATGAAAGTCGGAACTTTCCCCTTCCTGCGCGCCGCCCGTCACCTGCACTCTGAGATATGATCGCTACCAGCAGATAGCGTGCACCTACCGCTGACTTGCACAAGTAACAGCATCTGATAAGAGATTACACGAGAGTTAACTCGTTGGTCAGTTGACGAGGATTTAATGTGAATGATAAGGAGACCACCACGCTTGTAGTTCTGTGGTAGGATTTTACATGAATTACGCTTTGTTAAAATGTAGCTATAAAAAAATTATTTGGGGTAAACACTAACGAAGCTGAACACGACCAGCACATCTAAACTGTACAGTAAATAATGTCAATATTCAATAAATTGTCCTTCAAACGTGTAATTCAGACTTCTACTACTACTATCATGGCCTTAGTAGAGTATTTACGATTTTATTATTTAAGCATATATGTATTTTATTTTTATAAATAGACAACTGATCTAAATGATACTGAAATCAATTTCAAATATTATTACTTATAGCTACTTATTGTGGCATGTCTATCACTGTGTCGTCTTTTTTAATCTAAAAGTTGACTGTTAGAGAATTCCAACGTAAAGTAAAAGTAAGTAAGTATAAGTTTAAATAAATATTCTGTAACAATGTTGATAATGATATTTTAACACTTAAATCACTGTAATGCCAACCTAATCATTTATTTAGCGACTTCTGACAATTCCGCAAATAGATCCTATAGTAAACAAAATGATGTTACCTTTGTATTTCAACCACCCAGCAGCCACTTTGAAAGCACGACAGAATATTCCTATACCCATATTGGCAAACCTTTGACATCCTCCCTTTTATATTTTAGCAGTTGAGACGCCTTCACAGCCAAAATCTTCAAAGAGTAACGTGAAATACAGCTGACAAAAATGCATTTTCATAAAACCTTTCTACCTTCTATTCCAGTTATCTAGTTCCGTGACCTAGCAAAGGATCGCTATCCTTGAGAGCTGTTCTACTAATTGGCAAGCAATTGACAAGCTGTTTAACATATTTTACGCGATCGATACTCCGATTAGAGCTGCAGCTTTGCACTGAGATGCGAGCTAGACGATGTTGCTTTACTCGTGAATCGATTAGAGAGAAGTAGGTTTGTGTAATTTGAGACTTGAAACGCTGCGGCTCGGACGTTTTAGGATGAACGGACGGTGAACTACCTATTGCTCGTCGTCTGCAAGCCCGCACCTACGGTGGCCGAAGATGGCTTTGTGAACCCCATCGTGTCTTCTGTCGCGGGGATTGGGGCGTGAGGATGTACGTTCGATCGCTCTTGCGGCCGCCTCCTTCACTAGCATTACTGCTTTGCGTCCGCATCCCATTACCTCTCACTTCGAAGACTTTTTTTTTTCTGGAAGTAAAAATCATCCAGATGACATCCCTCGCCCTTGGGCGGAGCGGGAGATAGTGCCAGACTCTTACTGACTAAAAAACCCACCCCGTTTCTTCGCTGCCTTTCATACCGGGCCCGAGCCTCCCTTTTGGAACTAGACCCGTGGCCCCAGTAGGCTTCGACCCTGCTGGGCCCCTACGGTTGCTGACAACTCCTTGAGGCGCGCGAGAACAGTATGCGCCGTTGATGATTTGGGCTCGGTCCGAACACTCCGGAGACTTGAGACGTGGTGTGACTTATAAGAACTTTTCTCGCTCTTAGTGGAGTTTCAGACTTATACTAACCAAAACCTAACGTCCTGTATTTCAGATAAATAATAATAATTTGATGAGAAATATTGACATACCAGCTACCCAAAGTCACTTTTTCTCGTATAGTGTTTTTTATGGTTGATATACTGCCTACATTTATAAGCCGTTGACGAAAATGGAAAAGGATTTTCAGCAATCTAAACTGAGTTGATTGATTGACCACAATAGAAAAGGCAGGAATTCAGTTGCGGATAGAGAGATACATACATACATATCAGAGGCTCAAGTTGATTGATTGAACAAACGAGTGTATGGCTAAGGCTTTTGAAACTAAGGTATGTAACTAAACAAAATTCATTATTATGTGTAGCATTTTTTTTAAATGCCTGATTATGTAAACATGAGTATTTGTCTGCCTTCAATATTCTTATATCCTCATCATCTTTCTGCCTTTATCCCGTGTTATTTGAGGTCGTAACAACACATTTTTTTCTTCCATTCTATCCTGTCACCCGTCACACTTTCACTTGCTACCTTTTTTTTCATACCATTCCTATCATAATCCACTCATCTCTCTTTGGTCTCCCTCTCCATTTATCCATATATTCATAACTCTTTTAGTATCATACGTTTCATCCCTCCTCTTTACATGATCATACCAAGACAATTCGACGATTTCCTTTCAACTACTTTTATCAGTCACTGGCGCTACTTTCAAACTTCTTCTAATATGTACTCACTCATTTTTCACTTTAACCATTCTCGTCACACCGCACATCCATCTGAACATTTTTATCTTCGCTTCGCTTTCGCGCACCTGTCTTTTTTCACAGCATTTTTTATCCATATTCCTACACCATATTATCGCCATATAAGTAAAATACTGTCCATGGTTTCCAGTTCATCATCACATGAGGTGGGTGATTAAAATGGCCAGAGTGAAACAGGATGGAAGGGAACGCTGTGTGGTATTTCAATGTCTTTGCAGGTAGGGTTGGCACACAACAGTTACTGGGATTTCTTTATTTGTTTTAAAAAATTTAAATTGCAGTTAACACTTGTCCTGCGTTGCCTAGTAACATAACAATTTTATGGTAATGTTTTATACTAGACTAGCTTTCGCCCGCAGCTTCACCTGCGTACATAAAATATAGCCTATGTCACTCAGGAATAAAGCGGCTTTTTATCGGTGAAAAAAAATTAGCAATCTGACCAGTACTTTCAGAGATTACCTCCTACAGCCAAAAAAAAACAAACTTTAACTCTTCATAATTTAAGTGTAGATGAAAAATACTAAAAAAATCTGTTGACGGAAAACAATTGCCTTCATAAACAGCTGTTTTAGCAAAAAGAAAATGCAAATCAGTCTCATCAAACTAAAATCTAATTACTTGTTCCAGTACTCAAATATCACAAAAAAACTTATTAAAATTTGCAAGTTTTAAAAGGTCTTTAGGCAAAGGTCACAATAGAAAAAAAAATGATTACATTAAATAATGATTGATGGACTCTTTGACACGCTAAATAACAAAAATAAAACGTTTTTTGTACAGGAAATACAACATCATTATGTCAGTAACTTGAATTTATTGCCAAACGCGTTGAGACACAAAAATATAATCGGTTTAAAGTCACTGGTAGCGCACAGCGAAACAGATACAAAAACCATCGATAGTTTTTGTAAAGTCGAGTTAAGAGTAACCTTTTGTAGTTTTTTTCCTGTCAATAAATCGAGAGGCGTGTTCGGCAAACCATTGACAAAGTCTATTAAAAAATGTGTTTCTGTTTTTTTTTGTTTTTTTTTTTTTTTTAAATCGCTTGCTCTGTAAATTAAGTTTCTTTTGTTTTAGACTGTGATACAAAAACCTATCAACAATATGACCAATTGTAGAGTATTTGAAAGAATGCGTTTATTTTTATTAGGCGTAAAAATATTACTTTAAAGTTAGGTGGAGGCACGTTTATTGTGTTTGTTTTGTTGTTGGAATTTCAATATTTAGTTTCTTCGCTTCAAAACATATGTGTTTGTACTTACTTATTAGGTACAACTCCTAATTAAACGTTTATTCTAGATTTTTTTTCTTAATGATTTATTATTTTCTGTTTTAAATAATTCTATGCGTAGATTTTTGTAGTCACAATGTTTTTTTTTTTTAACTACCTACCTAACCAGTAGCGTTAATAAATGGCAACGGACCCGACTTACAAGTTGTAGGTCGCGGGTCCAAAACCAGCCAGGCGCATTACTTTATGTAATTTATTTTATCACCACTGCTCTCAAATCGGTGAAGGAAAATATCGTGAGGAAACCGGCATGTCCTAGAATATAAAATTCGAAGACATGTTACACCTACCGATCCGCACTACGTCCGCGTGCTAGATTACGGCCGATTTTCTCTTCTAGAGAGAAGGCCTGAGTCCCAGCAGTGGGAAAATTATAAGGCCGATTACGTTATGTTACCACCATCATCATTTCAACCGAAATACGTCCGCTATTGGACATAGGCCTCCCACAAATGTCGCCTCTTACAAATCCACGAACCCGCACTGGGCCCGCGTGGTAGATTACGGCCCATGTCGTCTCCTAGAGAGGAGGCCCGAGTCTCAATAGTGGGAAGATTAAAAGGCTGAGTGTATGTGTATGTATGTATGTTAATAAATAAAGTTATCGACTTGCCTTGAGCTCATTAGAAGCAGCAGCAACGATATATTTTACACATTAATATGTATGTGCTAATTCTAGATCCCATAAACATCGCCTTCTTACGTAGGTCATACTAGAGTCAGCGTTGCAAGGCATGCGCACGCAGGCACGCGCACGCAGGCACGCGCATGGTGAAATATTTTAATACTTTTCTTATGGAACAGAGATGTCGGTAATAATTTACATACATGCATAAGAATATAATCCAGGTATTGCACGGGAATATTTAATTCTTACTGCATATTATACTTATGTACATGAAAACCTAAACTATATGAAGATTATCATCTCTCTAACCTTTTTCCAACTAGCTTGGGGTATTCCAGCTTAACCTGATGCGACTGCTTATCAAACCTACACAACCCAGTTACTGGGCAACACGATACTGCTTAAATACACTGATGGTCAGACATTCTGGCGTCTGACTATCTGTAACGACTGTCAAAGATATACGAATGACAAATGGGACCGACGGCTTTACGTGCTTTCCGAGACATGGGGTGTCAGTAATGTCGTAGAAAAACTTAGACAAGTAGGTACATATCATGATCATTATTTCATCCGAAAGACGTCCACTGTTAGTCATAGTCTTCCCCAAGTGTTGCCACAACGAACAGTCTTGTGCGTCTCGTATCCATCGGATTTTCACGATTCTTACCGGATCACCAGTCCACTTTGTGGGAGCTCTTCGAACGCTGCGTCTACCAGTACGCGGTCGCTACTCCAGAACCTTTCGTCCTATCTATTTTATGAGCAATGTGCCCTACTGTCACATAAGTTTCTACGGATATCTTCATTCCTGATGCGATTATTTAAAAAAACTCTGAGCATAGCCTTTTCCATTGCCCTTTGGTCGGTTTTTGGACCTGTGCCTTAATCAAAACGAGTTATAACAATAGGCTGACAAACACATCGATGAGAAAGAATTCGCCCGTTCATATTTACTGTCAACTTTGAGTACACACCGCGCATGTACTTGTTACGTGAGTACATGGTCAATATCACGCTCCATCGGACATCAAGTTTACAGAAAAGCAAACAGTTTTATTGTAATTTTGTTTTGTAAAAAGTACCCACATAACCATTATTACTTCGCTTATAGCAAAGACTTATTGTTGGTGAAAAACTAATAGTTTGTCTATTTTTTTTTATTGTTGATAGGATTGCGCTTGATGACTATCTTACCTAATGGAAAGTGATAGAATAACCTATTCACTCTTGACTTAAAAATCCCTAGATTGTAGCTATCAGGAAACACAGATTCTAGCAGGGAAATTCACTACTTAGCTGTACGCCCTATTTGTACGAGTATAAATAAATGTCTATATTTACAAAATACTTCATTTTAAAATAGCACTTCTTGTGTCCATAAAACCATTTAAAAGTTTAGTTTATTTAAAAAAAATAAGTTCTTGCACTTTTTTTTTTCATTTTATTTGTTCTTTTTTTAAAATTCAATCACTAATATCTTGCAAAACAAACTTTTTGACCAAGTTTGTTGTTTGTGCTCGCCCAAGATGAGTGATGTTAGGTAGAATGGGGAGGCTTTTGCCTAGCTGTGGGACACAATAAACATTACCAAAAAAAACATGATTGATCAGCATTATTTCTTATTATACGTTCAATGTATCTTGCACATGAAACTTATCACTAAAATATAACTGCACGTTGGCAAGCGCCAACCCTACTGGTTGCATCTAGCGCAAAAACTGCCCAGCAAGTTCGTTGCACTGGGGAGACGCGTACGAATTTCAACTGTTTGTTAATTCAGATAAATTGTCCACTGAAAAAAACCCACACAATCCGACACCATGATTGTCCAGTACTTGTTTTTATTTGGCCAATGCGCAATCATGGCCGGATTTCGGGACATAGTTGGTGTGGAAAAAATAACATGTTACGATTCCGATTGGGGTTTGTTTGATGAAATGAAATCACTGCTAGTTAGTCATTTATTTGTGTGGGTATTTGGTTTTTGGTTAGTTCGTTAATAATGTAAATAGGCTGTTATTTTACCTTAAAAAATATAGAGGCAGTTAATATTTCATACGACTTTGTCCACCACCATCTGACGACCAAAACTTTTTTTTTTATGGTGGGAAAAAATCATGCATTGACATCCCCCGCCCTGGGGCGGAGCGGGAGATAGTGTCAGACTCTTACTGACTAAAAGACCCACCCCGTTCCTTCTAGCCTTCATACCGGGGCTCGAGCGCCCTTTCGGATAACCCTGGCCCCAGTAGGCTTCGACCCGGCTGGGTCCCTGCTGTTGCTGACAACTCCTTGAGGCGCGCGGGAACAGTGCGCGCCGTCGACGACTTGGGCTTGGTCCGGACAGTTACCGGACGGCCGGACAGTGAGCTACCCTGACGACCAACTCTAGAAGGCGCAGTGAGTAAGCAATTAGCTGCTACGCTGGGTGTCGCGGATTCGTTATGTAGACAGATAGTGTTAGCAAGTATAAGCGAGCAATGAGTAGCTCGTTGTCCGATCGTCCGGTAACTATCCGGACCGAGCTCAAGTTGTCAACGATGCGTAGGCCCAGCTGGGTCGAAGCCTGCTGGGGTCATGGGTTGTCATAGTTTGGCGCTTCTGAAAGGAAAACCCGGTCCTGGAATGAAAGGCAACGAAGGTACTGAGAGTGGATTTTAGTCAGTAAAAGTCTGACAGAAAAAAGGCGGGAGATGTCCGTCCGTATGTGATTTCCCACTTAAAAAAGTTATAGGTAAGTAGGTGTTTTATACAGATTTCGATACATGAGTATTTAATCATTTTTCTAATTCATAGTGTGAGGCTATACTTTACTTTATTGACGTGTTCAAAGCCGGAGCTCTATCGTGAACTGTACAGCAATTTCGGAGAAAATTCTAAATGAAAAACTATAAAAGCTGCTTTCCATTAACCCGTTCTAAGAGTTCATTCATCACAATACTGACGAACGAGGAATCGAACCCACTGTCTTTATTTCTTGGAAGAAGCATCGTTTAGTTCATTTAATGGTTTTCTTTGATGTTTAAATGTGCAGATCTATAGTAAAACATTTTCATGTACTCATTCACTTTAGTTCCTTGATAGTTAAGTTAATATGGGACTGAGTAATAAAGACTATTTTTGCAAATAGTAAACTTACGTGTGAGGAAAACTGACCTAATCCCAAAGCACATATTTTAAAGCTGCTTTTAAGATAGCTAACTCAGATCTGAGTGTTTGGCCTCCTTCCCTATAGAATGACTAGCTTCTGCCAGCGGCTTCGATCTCGTGAAAGTAAATAATCATAATAATCATTTATTCATTGGCAATGCTTAATCTCTGACCGAGGTAAAAACCAGCCTCGGTCAGAGATTAAGCATTGCCATTCAACGTGGCAATGCCGCCATCCTCTTGGGCACACTTCCAGTCGACAGCGATGCGGAGGAGTTTTATGACGCCTTATTTTAGTAGGGAGTAGCCTTTAGTGTGTATAGTTAGGTTAAGCATACTTAAATATATATATTTATTCATTTGTTGTTTAGGTATGTAGGTTTCTTTGTACCAACTTTGGCCCCCTTTCTACCCCTTTGGAGGTGAATTTTAGGAAATCTTCTCTTAGTGCTCGTACGTCATAACGGAATGCTTTGTGGTAAATTTTACGCTCCTTCTTCTAGTAGTTTTGGTGTGCGTTGATGTCAGTCAGTAAGTTTCTCCTTTTATATACTCGTACATGTAGGTAGATTATAATAAAATAGTAAGCTTTTCTTAAAAGTGAGTCTACGCTAGAAAAGTCGAGCTCGAGCTAAGCACAAGTCGAGCCACACTGCTCACGGTGTAAAGTATTGACGTAAGTATAACGAGCCTCCAACGATCACTGTCCTCGAACGTGACGCGAAACCCTTTGTGTTTGTCAAAAATGGGAAAGAGCACAGTCGAGCACAAACCAAGCGCCCAAAGCGCGCTCATTCGAGGCTTGTAAGTCGGTCCACATTACAGGAATATGTGCTTGGCTCGTACTTCGCTCGTGCTCGAATCTTCTAGCGTTGACCCGCCATAAGATTGCGTTAATACTCGTAAATACATTGTTTTTATTTCGTTCACTATCAAAATTACGTGGGAAACTGTCTGTCCATCCTTCATACTAAGACACACCTGGCTATTCCTCTAATAGAAAACCGTGACAGTAGAATGACTTCTGAAATAGATACCGTTTAAAACGAAAAGTAAAATAAAACAACCATATAATTACAAACCGTAAAAAAGAGCACAAAAACTCCGATATAATCTCACGCTGCAATCATGTAAACAAGCGTGTAACAATTAGCTAGCGATCGATAATCACTGATTTCCAACTTGTTGTACATGCATTAACCATCATCGGCCATCGTCGTCCATCGCCCATCAGCTTCCGCAGTAAGCTGCGGATACATCCACTTACATCTTATTATGCTTCATTAATTATGTTAATTTAAAGATTACCATCAAAAATCGTATTCAGAACGAAAAATACTGATTGGTAACTGAATTCTGGTTCTACTATAATTACTGTGATAGATATGTTGACCTTGAAGCATCTAAATATAATGTTATCTTTCATAATGCGCATAGCTAAGGAGTTGAATTCTCTGCCGGAGTCGGTGTTCCCTGATAGCTTCAACCTAGGGGTCTTTAAGTCAAGATTGAATAAGTTACTTCTTGGCAAGCAAGCTCCATCGTCGACCACAACATCGCTTACTATCAGCTAAGATAGTGGTCAAGCGCGAGCCAATTTATATTATTAATAAAAAACTGCCATCTAGAATGCAATAAAACCTTTCACGAAACATTATTAAAGAATAAGATAAAACTACGCTTATTTAATAAAAATAAATCTCTCCATCTATCTTATTCTTTTGATATAATTTATTTGTTGAAAATAACTGTTTATGTGTACTTCTACAGACACTAAGTACTAATTAAACGAGTTAACAAACTATTGATTAAATACACAAGGAAATCTAAAGAAGATTAAGTCAAATTGACTGGCCTGTTCAGTTGGTCTAGTGGTCAGGGGTCCTGACTGCAATGCTGAAAGGTCATGGGTTCGATTCCCACCCAAATGTTTGTGCGATGAGCACGATCATTTTATTCTGTGTTTGGGTGTAATTTATCTATAGTATTTAGAAATATTTAATATATCTGTTTATCAGTTATCTAGCACTCATAACACAAGCTCTGCTTAGTTTGGGCTTGGGGTTGTGAGAAAGTTGTGGAATATTATTAGATTCCCTTTACATTTTCTGTGCTAATGAACTCACGGCGCGCACACAATAATCATTGTTTAACACACAAGTTTAGTCACAATAGAATTTATCAATGACAACATAATTCATCACTAATTATACTTTTTCATACACACTGACAATCTGAAAGCACGAAGCTACGTTTCCCATTTAAAAAACAAACGCATGATACGAAGGAAATATTTATGAGAGAAAACCGTAGTTGGCATGCCGACAGCGAAGTATATACTATGGGTTAATTTCGAGCAGTTAATAGCGTGCGTGCTTGTATAATTATCTACTTATTACATAATTGGTTCCCTTGTGGTTCATAATTGTGTCTGATTTCGCCCTGGTGGGCACTCCGGAGTGAGGATCGCCAAGCATCCGGATTTGTGAGGATTCGTCCTAATTTTCGACGTGTCTTGGGACTCCTGATTTCGGGGTGTATTGGAATAACTAACTTGTTGAAGGTAAAAACCTTTTTCGTTCTTGTTACGTCTGTGTAGATATTTACTTGAGTGATTTAGGATTTGTTCTCTGCACGTCAATTTCCGTAACGTCTACCGAGGCAGCAAGTCAATGTAACCCTCGAACTCCCTAAACTTGTTTGCGAAGCAGAAGCTTAGTGTTTGTTTTTATAATATTTTATTTATTTATTTAACTATTATTTAATGTATAATCCACAGCACAACGCCATCTAGTCCCAAACTAAACAGAGCTCGCGTATCGAGTACTAGACTATGTAGACAACTGACAAACATACTTATATGTTTCTAAATACATACATATCATAGACTAGTTTCTGCCAGCGGCTTCGCCTACGTGAAAATACCTGGAAGCTAATGACATACTCAGTGATCGTCAATACGGTTTTCGCCGAAATCGGTCAACTGGGGATCTTCTAGCGTATGCCATTCACATCTGGAGCGAGGCCATCGAGAAGCATGGGGAAGCACTTGCAGTCTCCCTTGATATCTCGAAGGCTTTCGACAGGGTCTGGCATGATAGCCTTCTTGCTAAGCTTCCTTCCTTCGGTTTGCCCACTGGTCTGTGTAACTGGATCGCAGACTTCTTGAGGGGGCGATCCATCCGAGCAGTTATTGATGGCTGCTCGTCCGGGCAAATGGATATTAATGCCGGGGTCCCTCAGGGGTCGGTGCTCTCTGCAACACTGTTCTTGCTGCACATAAACGACCTACTTAAACCCGGTACCTTTGGGTATGCAGACGATAGCACTGTTGCTGAGAGTTACGTGTCCGATGCACGTACTAGTGGGTCACAGATCCAGTCTTTGAGGGAAGCTATGGTTGAGCGCTTGAACTTGTCCTTGGAGGCAATATCCGATTGGGGCGGTGCCAACCTGGTCAGGTTCAATGCTGCTAAAACCCAGGCGTGTCTTTTCTCCGCCAAACGAAGCCAATTTTACCCGGCTCCTATATTCCGGGGTGTAACCGTGCCGATAACCGACGGCCTTGAGCTTCTTGGGGTAACGTTATCATCTACCCTCAATTTCGGCTCTTACATTGAGGCAAAAGCACAACAGGCTGCCAAAAAACTGGGGATCTTAGCTAAGGTGAGGCGGTACTTCACTCCGGAACAGCTGCTCAACCTATACCAAGCGCAAGTTCGATCGTGTATGGAGTACTGCTCTCATCTTTGGGATGGGTCTGCCAAGTATCAGCTTGATGCTCTGGAGTCGATTGAGAGGCGAGCCAAGAGGATCATCGGTGATGATGCGCTTGTTGAGTCAAAGCTCCAAAGCCTTGAGCATCGACGCCGAGTTGCTGGCCTGGCGGTTTTCTATCGATTACACTTCGGTGAGTGTGCGTTGGAATTGCACAATTTAATTCCGCCAAGTCCGTTCCATCATCGGACCACTAGACGTACGGCGTTGCGCCATCGGTACATGGTGGATATCCCACCCATTCGTACAAAGCGTTTTGGAAACACATTCATTATGCGTACAGCTAAAGAGTGGAATTCCCTGCTGGAGTCTGTGTTTCCTGATAGCTACAACCTAGGGGTCTTTAAGTCGAGAGTGAATAGGTTACTTCTAGGCAAGCGTGCTCCATCGTCGGCCACATCATCACTTACCATCAGGTGAGATAGTGGTCAAACGCGAGCCTATCAATAATAATAAAAAAAAAAAAAATAGGTTTCTCTATATAAACTTTGAAACCCCGTGTGGTGGAGGAGATGAATTTTGGAAAACCCTCTCTTAGTGTTCGCTTACGTCATAAAAGAAAGCCTTGTGCAAAATTTCACGCTCCGAGTCCCCGTAGTTTTAGTTGTGCGTTAATATGTCAGTTAGTCAGTTTTTTCCGTTTATATATTGGTAAATTACACCAGACACAGAACAAATTATCGTGCTGTATCATACAAACGTTTGTCTTAAACCCACGACCTCCGGCTTAGCACTCAGGGTCACTAACCACTTGACTAGACCAACAGGCCAGTCAAGTTATGACAATAAAAACGTATGACACGAAATTGTGGCAATAATTTGATTGGAAAACCTGAATTGACTTAGCCTTTTAGAAGAACCATCGAGCAATATGAACTGAGTTTCAATCACAGCTGTTTCGATAAAAAAAACGTATCAAAATATCGACCATTTGAATTTCTTTCTTGCAACTGAGGATTTGATTCAAACCGAGGATGTCCTACATTCCTTACATAGGAATGTTATCATATTTCCTCACTTCAATCACCTGTGTAAATGTTTAATTTCCATACAAATATACGTATACTCGATGGCCAATATACTCGTACAAATGTCATAGCTGCTACTGTCATCGCCGCACTTGTTTATTCAATATTTTATTTTAAGAGTAGTAATTAAAACAATTACCTTCACCGACTGTGGAACCTTTAGGTATTTAAATAACAAACCAAAATCTGACCTAGGGCAAAAGGATATTATGCTGAAAAAAAAAACATTACGGGTTTTGAGTTTAAACCTAGGCATTCGTTTGACTCTGTGTAATTTATTTGATATCTACTACTCTCAAAATGGTGAAGGAATATGAGGCATAAGATCTATGATCCTATCTATATAATTATGTAATGTATCAACTATAAATATATAACACTCACTACTCTTTTATTTAGTCATCAAAGATACCTAATCGCTTGAGAACAGTTGCTTTAATCCCTTGGCTTTTTGGGATGCGTGACACGATTCAAGTCAAGTCAAGTCAAGTCAAAGCATTTATTTCAAATAGACCATTTGCAGGCACTTTTGAATAGTCAAATGTCGGTCAGTCCAAGAAAAGTGAAAAGCTAAATTGCACGTTCCAAAGCGTAGGTCTCTATGGAGAAGAACGTGCAAGAAACTCCATAGACACTCTTTTAAATCATATTATCTGTTACATATAATGTTTGATTTCAATCTTGGTGCAGTAGTCATCGTGAAGAAACCTACTTGCCTGAGAACTAAAAATTGAAAGACATGGTACATCCGTTAAACCACACTAGAGATAGAAAACTCCGATTAGTTGATTAAACCCAATTCCCGCAAGTGGCCTTAGCCTTATTAGTGGAAACATTACATAGTGGATATGCTATGCTACACAAGCTTTATCTCCCCGTCGTAGTCCTTTTGCTGAGGGTTCTGATGTTCTTGTTGGATGGGCATCTGCTGATGTTGTCTCGCCGTCTGTGTTGGTTCTTAGCGTCATGAACTGCGACATGCAATTAGGCGTACAATGTGGAGCGGATCTGATCTGCCCAACTCTTTGGACTGCGACTTCTCGGTCGTGTGCCGTCTACCATGCCAGTTACGATGAACGGTGATCTGATAAATTGTGGTGGTGGCCACTGGTCATGTGGCCAAAAAAGTCTAGTATTCTGTTCATACAGAATTCGTATGGCAGTCTAGTGTTTATTTATAGTAGGCATTTGCTATATCTAGCAACTATCAATATCAAGCACTGTTCAACTTCACACCTCAAACCGCTAATTGTTTACTCCTATATCTGTCCTATTAGTAAAATTAAAAGCGCACTCAATTAACGTAATAGAAATAAATAGAATTAGAGCTTTATCGGATCACGGTGGAACCTAACTCGATCGCGTAACGACGTAATCAAATATGCAGCGTATCGGCGTACCGCCCGGCGAGTCGGCGTATCGATACGCCGTGCCGCTCGGGCGCCGGTTAAGAATTATGAGATTAAAACCATTGGCTTATATGGATAGAGTGGGATATGTTCGTACTTGTGTACCGATGTGGTTGAATTATTTATGGACTTAGTATTGGCAGGTACTGTTCAATAATATTAATTTGTAAACATGCTTATATCAGCGGCTTTGCCTTTGTAAAAATAGGTTTGTCCGTACAAATTTTGACCCCAGTTTTATCCTTTCAGGGGGCTCATTTTGGAAAATCCTCTTTTGTTCTTTGTAATCGTCATAAAAGGTCCTTCTATGCGAAATTTCAGCATTCTATGTCTAAGAGTTCTGTTCAATAGAACGAGACTTGAGATAAAAAATGTGATATTTATAGCGTTCATTCATATTTGTATAGACAAACTATACGTAGAAAGTACGCGAGATCGTATGAAAACGATATATATCGTTTTCATCTTAAACACTACGTGCATTTTCACAGCTAATATTATTTCAGAAAATATTAATTAAAATTTTGCATCGTTTATAAAAAAAATAATGGAACACTTCAATTTCAATAAAATTATTTAAGGTACGCCGACTATCTCGCCTTTATCATAGTCATAAAATTAATTAATTTCATCAGAGCCAAGCTATTATACTACATTTCTGTAAAATAATTAATAAACCATTTTCATTTAATTGCACAAAAATATAATAAATCAAATATTCTGTCTGTAACGGAGAACCAATTTAGCTATGAGGTAAATTCAATTTAACCCTATTTTCGGTGTGTAAGAGTCTAAATTCATTTGGCAATAAATTTTCAAAATTCTATTATCTTATTTGCACAGGACTAGCTACGTTTTGAATAACGCCGTCCCAGGGGTTTGACAAGCAATTTCCTTCTTTTGGTTTTGGGAATAGAGTTCATTTTGCCGTGAAAATCGAACGTTTAATTTCAAATAGGGAGTGCCTAACTGTCAAAGGCATTTGGCGACGATGCATTTCCATAATAGTTTATTGACTCTTATCTTTTGAAGCATAAGGTGTAAAATGAGAGCAGTTATTTTTTAAAACCTTTACACATGTCGTCTAAGTGATGGATGCAAGTGGATCATTAGTTCCAGATCTTCATTTTGTGTTACCTTTGAACCGGGTCCGCGTTTCACCGAGAGAAACATCCTTCTGATATATCGGACTGTACCTATTCAAAGTATTTTTCGTTTTACTGTCATTCATTATCCGTGATGGTAAATTTCGAACGTCCATTTCGATTTTACAGAATTTTTGGTTAGATTATAATTTTTAAGAAAATATTTTTCTGAAATAGAGTTTAATTGATTATTATTCTAAAGCTATCTTACCCCATTGAACTGTACTCCTTTATTTTATATTTTTTGACGGTCAATTTATGAATATAACTAGCTTCTGCCTTTGGTTTCGCCCGCGTGAAACTGCAAAATTATTCCTCTACAATATTCTCCAGTGATAAAAATCCGCTCAGCCCTTTAAAGCGAGAAGTGGTGAAGAAGTTACAAACATACTTTCTCCTTTTAATATTGTTTAATAGGTACATATTATTATTAACGGTTTATATTAAAAACATATCGTCGTTCAAAAAATCAGTATAATTAGTCGGACACCACAAAATCTGAACATCAGTCAAAGTGTAGTCCAAGGAGTACCTATCATGTTGCCCAGTAATTGGGTTGTGGAGGTCTGAACAGCAGGCTAGTTGGAAAAAGTCTAGGGAGATGATGATTAAAATATTTGATTGCTCTCATCTTTGGGACGGATCTGCCCGATACCAGCTTGATGCACTTGAGGCAATTGAGAGGCGAGCCAGAAGGATAATTGGCGATTATACACTCGTCGAGTCGAGGCTTCAAAGTCTTGAGCATCGACGCCGAGTTGCTAGCCTGTCGATTTTCTACCGGTTGCATTTCGGGGAGTGTGTGTCGGAATTGCATAACCTGATTCGGCCTAGCCCGTTCCATCATCAGACTACCAGACGTACCTACGGCGATGCGCCACCGGTACATGGTGAACATCCCACCCACACGCACAAAACGTTTTGGGAACACATTCATTGTGCGTGCAGCTAAGGAGTGGAATTCCTTGCCGGAGTCGGTGTTTCCAGATAGTTACAACCCGGGAATCTTTAAGTAGAGAGTGAATAGGTTACTTCTAGGTAAGCGCGTTCCATCGTCGACCACATCGTAGCTTTTCATCAGGTGAGATGGCGGTCAAGTGCGAACCTATGAACAATAAAAAATAATAATTAAGAAATGCCTCCTAAATCCAATATAAATACTATAAAATATGCAAATGTATCCCGTGAACATACGTATCTATGTCAATTGATCACCCTTAAACTAAAAAGCGGAACAGCTCCAAATCTCACACACAATACAGGATGTCCCCCACTTGACTTGATACAGGATGTTGATATTATGCTGTGTACTTGTTGACAGACAGACAGACACGCCCAATTGATATAGTTTACTGCTCTCACGGTCTAGATCAATGTGGGGGCTATGATGTCAATATACTTATTGAATAAGTGGCTATAATGGGTTTATTTGGTCAAAGAGTTATATTAATATTGGCTTTAGTGGTTGTTAATAAAGATTCATAGAAAAACGATTAGTTTAATTGGTGGGAAGTATTAGCTAGAGATACTAATTAGTTTTGGAACGATTTGACAAGGTCAGTTCGGACTGACACCTACCGTTGCTGCCGATGTTTTCGAAAGAGTGAGATGCCGTGGCTCTCGCAAACGGCAAATGTAGGACCACAAGTGGTCCTTAGTCAGTTAAAGTCTGACATTTCCCCGCACTCCACCTAGAGTGGGAAAAGTGATTGATGATTTATTATTATTATATCTAGCCCATACTGTCCCACTGCTGGGCAAAGTTATCCCGGTATCCCTCTATTCCTTCCAATGTTCGCAGTTTTGAGCCACTTCTTTCCAATTCCTAAGGAAGACATGTAAGTCGATGATTTATTACCCAAAAAAAACATTGAACCATCGAAAAAGTTCCCACCGGAAAAAATCACCAATATATCTCCTTTAGTAATACATAAAGGAGGGATTAAACTTATATCAGGTGTACCTATCTCAAGTACACCCATATTCATTTTTGAATTCCGTATAATAAAGTCTAAGCCCAGCAAGAAATTCCAGACATTGGACAGCAATGGAGCAAATTCCAGATAAAAAAAATATATTAACTAAAAAAAAAACTGCTCTATAATTCGTTATACCTCCACTAACGTCATCTTTAATTAGTACCCGTTTTGAGACGTTATTCACAGTAAATAGATTAACAATACAATATCCCATTTACCGATAATACAAAAACTAAACCCACACATAACTCACGCCACAAAATCTTACCAACAATGCCTGTACGAACCTGTCTAACGAAACAAACGAAATCAATAGTTATTGGAACAAAAGCACTCCACAAAAACTGTTGATTGACGCACAAACGCCCACTCCCGAGTCCACAGCCCACTGCTGGGATCGTTACTAACACCCACTGGGTACAGTCAAACGAAAAAGTCAGTTTACACATAGCTTTCCTGGAACTACTTTTGATTATTGGTTTTCGAGTGCGCAGTGTATCCAGTTTTTTAACCCGGATTATGGAGGCCAGATTCGCAGTCTCTTTATGATAAAAGGTACTGGTCTTTAAGAAAATCTAACTGCAGCGGGTTGAACTGAAAACCGATCCTAACAAAATCGGATGAAAACTAGGCTGATTAAAAGGTTGACCTTTTTCTTTAGTATATAGTTAATCCCCACAAAATTAAAATATAGGTACTTAAGTGGTATAGATAAATCGGAAACAAATTAATTATGAAAAAAATTCCCTGCCGGATTCTGTGTTTCCTGATAGCTACAATCTAGGGGTCTAAGTCAAAAGTGAATAGGTTACTTCTAGGCATGTATGCTCCATCGTCAGCCACATCATCGCTTAGTATGAGGTGAAAACGGATTAGGCGCACAATGCCACATTCGCAAAATGACATATTGACGCAAAATGCCACATTCGCAAAATGTCATATTCTCAAAATGTCATATTCTCAAAATGCCATATCGCAAAACGCCACATTAGCAAAATGCCATCTTCGCAAAATGCCATATTCGCAAAATGACTTTTCGCAAAATGCCACTTTCGCATAATGCCAAAATGTCATTTCGAACTCAGTATTTTTTTTATTTGGACGTTAGTATGTTTTTATGAAAAAAAGCCCACTGCAAGAAGTAAATAAGTAATTTTAACCATTTTTTTTATTTTAATTTACGTAAATCGCACATTATGCGATAATTATGTTATTTTTAGAATGTGTCATTTTGAGAATGTGTCATTTTGATAATGTGGTATTTTGCTAATGTGACATTTTGAGAAAAGTCATTTTGCGAATGTGGCATTTTGCTAATGTGGCATTTTGCTAATGTGGCATATTGCGAAATGTCATTTTGCGAATGTGGCATTTTGCGTCAATATGTCATTTTGCGAATGTGGCATTGTGCGCCTAATCCGTGAAAACGCGAGCCTATCAATAATAATAATAAAAAATATTATCTTGGAAATGGGAAGAAAAATGTTTCTGCCTGTACAATAAACTGTTTGTTCGACTGTACTTAATTGTTGGTCCGTGTGAATCGGGTAGTGAAGCCAATCAAACGTTTTTGACGAAACCATTTCTAGTTCCGACTTCAGTTTCGGGGTTTCCAAGTTGAGTGATCAAAAATTTTATTTCGACTTCCGATATTGATTTCTATGCCTTTGTTTGTAGTTTTGTTTTTGTTAGGTTAGATTGGTAGAACCAGTAATTCTTTTTAGATAGGTTAGCCTAGGCTTCCCTGGACAGTTTTTTTGTTTTCAAGACCGTTATCAAATACCTTGTAGATCTATTCCATATACATAATTTTCTTATCCGCTCTCACGTTTAAAGGCCTATTGGTATATAAATTTGTCTTTGTATTAGATCTTATTTATGACTTTTGTGAGCATCATACATTACCGTTTTTTAATTACTGATTTTTTTATTATCTTCCTCGTTCAAAATTGAACTTATCATCACCATTATTTCAGCCAAAAGTGGACGTCTCCACTGTTGGACATTAAGTTTCCTCCAAGTGTCGCCATAACGACCAGTCCTATGCATCTCTCATCCATCGTATTCCCACGACACTCACCAGTCATCGGTTCAATTTGTGAGAGGCCTTCCAACGCAGCGTCTACCAGTACGTCGTCGCCACTCGAGAACCTTTCCCCATCGATCACCTGTTTTGCGAGCAATGTGCATTGCCTAACTGAAAACTGGACTATATAATGTTAACATTTCACTAACTTGTTAGCAATGGATAGACCAAACACAACACGTGTATTTTCAGTCTCACAGAATACCAAGGTACTAAGCACATAAAAGATGAAAGAGGCTTTCCGATTTGTACTACAACGAGTGTCGCCGCTTGTCTCATACCCTTTAACTCCACTATACGCAATAAACCAATACGAACGCGCATTTCGCAACTAACAGACCACGCACACTTAGATCGCAAGTTTGCTATTGGTGGTTGAACTATGAGCATTGCCCTACTTTGTGGCACGCCTGCCCTGCCCAGACGAAAGAGATTAGAATGGCCTTGTCATTCTAATCTCTTTCGTCTGTTCTGTGGTACTAAGAGTACCAAGCCATGGCCCAATTGATTGCTTACAATGACGAACCTATCAGCCGACTGCCATAAACCATGGTCCAAAGTGTATCAAGGCCGTATGATATAGGCTCTGCACACAACGTCTATTATCTAGCTATGGCGGCCGTAAACTGTTATTATGTTATAAATGACTTAATAGTAGGTGCTGGGAGCTGGCGCTAGCAATTTATTGGTAGCAGGTGTTGGTTGATTGATTGAGTTATTATGGAGTGTGTACTTTGCTTAAGATTGTTCATCACACTTATTGTAAAGACGAAAGTGTGTTTGTTTCTTCTTCATGCTTTAACGATGGACTTTTGTATACCGTTGATAGGCTCGCGCTTGACCGCTACGTCACTTCATGGAAAGCGATGATGTGGTCGATGATGGCATACACTTGTCTAGAAGTAACTTCTTCACTCTTGACTTAAAGATTCCTTCGTTGTAGCTATCAGGAAACACAGAATATTAGGTACACAGTTAGACCGTGTCTTATATGCTTTTTCTCCTAGTATGATGTTCCTTTGGGAGAACTTCCTTCACCAGTATGATAGTAGCAAATTCCATATCTATCATGGGCATGGTCATGAAGCCTCTGGCAAGTGGCAATAGCTAGTTATACATATATGTAATAGTATGTATTGTCGACAATACGTAGTGTTCCACGCGCTCCTCAAATAGATGTCCCCAAACCGTAGGGCTAGCAGGAGCGACGTCCGCTAGGGCGACGGGGATTTTCTGAAAAGGAAACTCGAATGGTCCTAGAACGCAAAAGACAACTGACAGGCGTGGTTTTAGTCAGTAAAAGTCTGATACCCGTTCTACCCCAGAGTGGGAGAAGTCATTAGGTGATTTCCCATCTCAAAGAAAAAGCCTGACAAAGATGTTTTTTTTCGTTTACTGATTTTTCAGTGACACAGATTACCATGGTCTCTGAAGTAATAGGAAAGAAAAGGGTGTTAGTCATATTTTGACGGGTGACAGGACCGAATGGAAGAAAAAGACGTGTTGCTCCGACCCCAAATAATATGGGATAAAGGCAGGAAGAAGAAGAAGATTGATTATTTCAGACTTTCGTGTTGGGTTGTTGAACTCTATAGCTCGCAAAAAACTGACTTGTTGATTGATATCATCTTAGCGAGTCGTAACATTGCATGTGTAATGCATTGTTTAGCAACCCACTCGCAAATTACTGCCACGGTCAATGTTGTTAAATGAACGGTTGTATTACGTGACTTTAAACTGTTGGTTTAAGTGAAGTTACTTGTTTCTTTATAAAGATTAACTTTGAGTGCGTTGGTGTGGTAATTCTGATCAATAATTGTTCTTTCTTTGCATCTTCTTTTAACTTTCATAATTTTATTGTATATTTGGCCATGTCGATGGCAACGCAAGCTGTCTCTAGTGTTTAGAGTCTAACCTCTGGATCTAATCCCCATCTACTATTTCCGGGCAGCTTTTTCCAAATTATCGTCTCTATTTCTGGCTACATGGCCAAAGTATTATGTTTCATTTTTGGCATAAGATGGTGAGCTTCATAGAGATTTTGAGAAGAGATCTATGTATTGGGAAAATAGAACTCCTACGGAAATTAAAACTTCTGGTCAAGTTAGATAATTTAGGCCCACATAAGTAGTCAGTAATTATTTCCGGTTTTGAATATAAAGCCTCCTGTATCCTTTAATAGAATAGTCAGAATTCATAGAAATCATTCCAAGAAATCTGTATGACTAATTTTGTGGTTACCAGTCTAAATATTATATTCGTTATGAATATCTCGTAACTCTAATGCCTGTCAAAAACATTCTCATTAGATCTTTTTTCATCATTACTCATTCAATCATTGAGTCACCATATCCCATGGCATAAAGTATGTACATGAATCATAGATCAATGTATCTGATAACTATGATAGTATCTCAAAACTCATTATGCTAAATAGTTACCGAGAACTATAGCGATGTTCCGGTATTCAATTTAAATATTTTCCGTTTAAAATGTAACGGAGATTCTTTATAAGCGGAGTATTTTTTTATTCTCGGAACTTACGCTGTAGTAATTTTATACCTTCCATCGGTTCTTTTGAAAAGGAATTCGGATCACGAGGGTAATTGGCCTGCCTATTAATTATCTCAATGAAGGTACGATTGAACTTAAGAGCGTAATTATTTATTAGTCAACCAATTATCTCAGCTTTTCACAGTTGGGTCTAGGCCTTAGCCGAATTTTCAAGAATGAATACGTTATTTCTAGGCAAGCGTACTCTATCGTCGATCAGATCATCGCTTACTATCAGATGATATAATTATCAAAAATGAGCCTATCAATAATAAAAAGAAACAACCGATGGCTAATCCGGTTTCCGTATCAACTCTGCAGCATTGAAAGATGATTAGCTAATCTTGATTGACACATTAAAATTTTTAGCATAGATATAATAATGGAGAGGGAGAAGGAGGAAGAAAGAGAGTAAAGAAAAGATGGATGCATTGTGTAAAGAGTGATATGAAAGAAAAGGGTATCAGTGCCAGCAAGACGGGTGACAGGACAAAATGGAAGAAAAAAACGTGTTGTGCCGACCGCAAATAACATGAGACAAGGACAGAAAGATGATGATGATGATGATACAAGGTACAATGCGTTTTGGGGATCAAATCCTAAAGAATGTTCGCTTAAAAATCGTGCTTTTAATTTCTAGACCTAGGTTTAAACGTCTACAATTTTGTACCTAAATAAGCAATAAAGAAAGACAAGATAATATAAGCGTGTTAGTAAATGAAACGATAAATTCTCTGGAGACTAATTGTAGGACATTAATCTTTTTTTTTTTTTTTTTTTTTTTTTTTTTTTTTTTTTTTTTTTTTTTCGATGGGAAAAATCATCTTATGACAACCCCCGCTCTTGGGCGGAGCGGGAGATAGTGTCAGACTCTTACTGACTAAAAAACCCATCCCGTTCCTTCAAGCCTTCATACCGGGGCTCGAGCGCCCTTTCGGATTACCCTGGCCCCAGTAGGCTTCGACCCGGCTGGGCCCCTGCTGTTGCTGACAACTCCTTGAGGCGCGCGGGAACAGCGCGCGCCGTCGACGACTTGGGCTTGGTCCGGACGGTTACCGGACGGCCGGACAGCGAGCTACCCATTGCTCACTGTCCGCAAGCCCGCGCCTACGGTGGCCGGAAATCGGGATCGGAATCCCGGCGGCGGCGAGAGCGCCGTTGCCTGATGCGGTCGGCCTCCTCCTTAGCGAGCATTACTGCTTCGCAGAAGTTGGCGACCGCCTGCCACTCCACCTCGCTCCGGACCATGGCCTCGACCAAGGCCCGGCGCGAGAGGTCTCCGCCGCCGATCACCCCCACGAGGGCACGGCGATGCTCCGCCCAAGCAGGGCACACCGCGATTGTGTGCTCCACCGTGTCCTCCGGGCGTTCCGCACAGTGGCGACACCCGGGCGTCACTTCCGCTTTAATTCGGAACAGGAACCTCCCGAACTTGCCATTTCCGGTGAGGACCTGTGTCATGCGGAAGGTAAGGACGCCGTGAGGTCTTTCCAGCCACGCCTCAAAGAGGGGACTTATCGCCATAATTGTGGCGTGCCCATAACGGGGTTGCGATAGTCGCTGACGCCATTCCACCATGAGATCCCGCCGGAGCTCTGTCCGCCATGCCGTGACCTGTCGCGGCAGAGGACTTTCACCCCGGCGTTGCATCTCCACGCGCATGTCGTGCATGTGTGCAAGGACTGTTGCCTCCAGATCCCACGGTGGTAGGCCAGCCAGAAGGCTCGCCGCTTCGCAGGAAATCGTGCGGTATCCCCGCACCATCCGAATTGCCATGACCCTCTGGCAGGCGTTCAGAATGGCCGCCGGTCGCTTTTTCAGCGACGGCGCCCACACCGGCGCCCCGTAGAGGGCCATGGACCGAACGATCCCCGCGTAGAGCCTCCGGCAGGAGGCGTCTGGACCCCCAAGGTTGGGCAGGAGCCGCTTGAGAGCGGCCCCAGTCCGGTTGAGTTTGGGAGCCAGACGTCGGAAATGCTCCACGAAATTCCACCGGCTGTCGAGGACGAGTCCCAGGTACTTCATCGTCGACCCGACACCGATGTGAACTCCTCCTATCGTTAGTTGGGAACTCAATGGCGGCGCGTTCCGAGACTGGCGACCGTGAAAACACATCGCCTCGGATTTGTGAAGCGCCACCTTGAGTCCCAACTCCTGGATCCTATCAACGACCATCGCAACCCCGTGTGTCGCTAGAGCGACCGCCGCCTGGTACGACTCTCCCTGCGCTAGAACCAGCGTGTCGTCTGCGTAGCAGACCACGCTGACCCCGTCAGGGAGGTCGCCCCGCAGCACGTAATCGTACCCGATGTTCCACAAGGGTGGCCCTAGTACCGACCCCTGCGGAACACCGCACGACATCTCCCGACGTTTCCAGTCTCCCTGGTGACCGGGGTAGACAATATACCTGTCCGACAGGTAGGCCTCGACTACTCGACAGAGGTATTCGGGCACCCGGTGGTACCGGAGTGCCCTCCGGATCGTACTCCAGGGCAGGGAATTGAAAGCGTTGGCAATGTCCAAGGACACTGCCACGACACACCTACCCTGGGACACCGCATCCCCCGTCGTGAGGGCTCGCACGCGCATGATGGCGTCCACCGTCGAGCGCATCCTGCGAAAGCCGAACTGTCCGTCCGAAAGGTCCGGCCCCACCCGTGAAAGGCGCGCGACGAGGCGGCTCGCAATCACTCTTTCAAAGAGCTTGCCCACCTCGTCGAGCAGCACAATGGGCCGGTACGCGGACGGAGAGTCCGCAGGGCGCCCTGGCTTCGCGATGAGGACCAGTTTCCCCGTCTTCCAGCGAAGTGGGAACTGGCCCCTCTCCAAGCATGCGCTGAAGAGCCCTCTTAGTCGAGGCCCGAGAGCCTCCATGGCCAGGACCCAGGCTTTCCCAGGCAAGCCATCGGGTCCTGGGGCGGCGTTCTTGGCACTCAGCCTTTGCACCGCCACTCTCATCTCTACCTCGGTCACCTCTGGAGCATTGTCGTCGTCGTCGCTATTGCGGTCCGCGTCAGACACCGCTGGCGGAGGCGGAGCCATGGGCGGGGGGGAGTGTTCCCCTCGCGCAGGGAACAGAGCGCTTACCACACCCTCCACGAGTTGGGGCCGGAGACTCTGAGTCAACGGGGGAGCCCAGGGGCGCAGTTTCTCCCGTACCAATTTGTACGGGCGCCCCCACGGGTCCGCGTTCAGAGACCCCAGCCACACGTCGCGGGCCTCGAGTTTGGCCCGCTTAATCTCCGCTCGGAGGGTGTGTTTTGCCTCTCTGTAACCCTCGTACAGCTCCGCCTCTCTGGCCTCCGCATCCGGCGGGCGGATGCGGCGCCTGCAGTATCTGGCGTACCGGCGTCGCGCGTGATTGCACGTGTTGCGCAGTGCAGCGATTTCCGGCGACCACCAGTACACCTGGCGCTTAGCACGTCCTGGACGGACTCGGGGCATAGCCGCATCGCAAATTTGCGACATGGCCTCCCGGAACCACTCCGCCTCGACGTCGATGTCGACAGGCCTGTCCGGTGCTTGCACCCAGGCCTGTACCGTCGCGGCTTCCAGGAGGAGCTCCCGGTCCATCTGCTTAAGCGCCCACCGCGGACCGCAAGGGCTCTGTCGGACCGGCGCGGCCGAGGTTTCGGCGGAGACGTCCAACCGGATGTACCGGTGGTCGGAGTACGTCTCCACCTCCTCCATAACGCGCCAGCCGACGACACGTGGCGACAGAGCGGGGTTGGCGAACGAAAGGTCCACCACAGATTCACCCCGCCTCCGCGCCAACGTGGGGACAGAACCCCGGTTCAGGACGACCAGGCCCAGCTCCAAGGCCCAGTCCTCCACCATCCGACCCCGTGGGTTCGTGCGCCGGGAACCCCAAGCCGTGTTCCAGGCGTTGAAGTCCCCGCAAACGACCACGGGGAGGGTACCAAACCCAGCGACGACGGCACTTAGCTCCATAAGGGAGACATGGAGTTCGTCGGGAGATCTGGTCGGGGACAGGTAGACGCCTACCACTGCAATGTCCCCGACCCGTGCTGCCACGCAACCCCGTCCCCTCGCAACAGCCTCGAGGGGCGGGGTACCGGCGGCGGCCGACGAAATTAGCGTCACCGAGCCGTCTAGGTCCTGAACCCAGCGGGGATGGACGTAGTACGGCTCGGAGACGACGGCGACATTGATCGACCACTGCGCCATGCTCTGGAGCAACAGATCCTGAGCGGGGGCGCAGTGGTTGATGTTCGCCTGGAGGAGACGTAATGGTGTCGTTATTGACATTCCATTACAGTCTCCTCCTGAGCCCCCTGTGAGGGCACTGCCACGGCGGGAGCGGCGGCGACAGCGGCGGCAGCCAAGGTGGTGGCTGCGGCGGTGAGGACGTCAGGGTGGATGGGCCTGACCTTGCCCTTGGCCTTGGCGGGGGGGTCGCAGGACCTGCCCCCAGCCCGGTGGTCGGCCGGCTTGCCTGCAGCCGCACATGCGTAGCAGTGCGGCTTTCCACGGCATTCGACGGCCTTATGGCCGGGCTGTCCGCACTGGTGGCAGCGGTCACTGCGGTCCTCTGCGGCGCAATATGCTCCTACGTGGTGCCCCACGTGGCAGCGGTAGCACCGCAGAGGTTTGGGTTCCAGCATCTTGACTTGGGCTGAAACCCAACCCACCAGTAGCCTTCGGCCCTCGGTCGTAATGGCCTTGGCTGCCGACACGGGGCAGCTCACCGTAACGGCTTGCATGCCCGTGCTGTCAGCGCGAATGGTGCCCGCCCGGACCTGATCGGTCGTGCACCCACCCGCCCTGACGATGGCGGCCACCACTTCCTCCACCCTAACGGAGTCGTCCAGACCCATAATGCGCATGTCGATGCACTTGGTGGGCCTGGACACTCGGGCCTCCTCGACGTCTAGGGAAGCCCTAATCCTTTCGGCCAGGGCGTCAGCGGCTTGCCCACTGTCCGCGCCTGGGACCTCCAGGATTCGGGCTCCGGTGGCAGTGCGCCTCATACGGAAGCCCCCTGAGGCTCCGTATTCGTCGAGGTGGCCCACCACCGCCTCTTTCGCCTTCGCCATGACCATGTCATAGTTCACGCCCTTCTTTTCCGCAGCTGGCTGCAGTGTGATCACTACAGCTGCGGAAGTCGGGGCGCGAAGTCTGGCGGCCATGGCTCGCTTCTTGCGCTCTTGTCGCCGCCTTCTTTTCTTGGCCGCCCTAGCCACCTTACTTGCCTTCTTTTTGGCGCCGACGATCGTCCATTCAGCGCCATCTTCAGGCAGAGGAGGCGGCAGGCGCGGCCTAGCCGCCGCCGCGGTGGGAGGCCCCGCCGGTTTGGTGGCAGCCGCCACCCTACCCTTCGGGGGAGGGGCAGGCTTCCCCTGCCGCTGTTGCTGTTTGGCCGCCGGGGCCGGCCTCGCGGCCTCCGACACCGAAGCCCCGCGCTCGGCCTGCCCCGACAGGCCTGCCCTGGGCGCAGCAGCCGTGGCCGCGGCGGCAGCAGCATACGACGCCACTCTTTTCTGGCCGGCCGCGAGAGGGGGACGCAGAACGATGCCCTCCAGGACGGAGAACTGGCGCTGGATGCGCTCTTCGAACTGCTGCTGCTGCCGCCGCTGCTGCTCCCTGGAGGCAGCCAGCTCCTGCCGTAGCAGGGACAGCACCTCGCTCTCCGCCTGGGGCAAAGGCTGGGACTGACCCCGCTCTTGCCCACTCCCCCCCTTTGGGAACTCCGTGGCACCTGTACGGTCCAGCACGGCCGCCTCGAGCCGACCAATCCTCCCTCTGAGGGTGCGCTTGTAGGGCTCGAAGACGATCCCAAGCGCCTCCTCAATCGAGGTATTGGCCAGCTCGACAGAGCGCTTCTTGGCGACCCTCTCGCGCTTGTTTGCCACGCTGTTTATGGCGGCTGCCACTACCTCTTTAAATTTGGCCATCGCCTCCACCATGCCTTCTGGCTCATCGCCATAAGGCTCCGGCTCCGAGGGACTGAGTTGGTGGCCTTCCTCCGCTCTGGCGACCTCCACCGGGGGACGCCGGGTCGCCTCCTCGGCGCACCCTCTTCCTCCGCCCGTTTTCCGGGCTGCCCCTCGCACCGCAGTCGAGATTTTTCGGGCTGAACCCATCTCGTCGTCAGACACGGGACCTGACACGGGGCGCTTAAGGTACGCCAACCTCTTCGTGGAGGTGGACTCCTCCACCTCCATCACCTCCAACACTACTGAGTTGCGTGAAGACGCGGCATCGGCATCGGTGTCCGACGTCTCGTCTCCACTCACCTCTCTGAGACCGAAGCTCCTGCCGGCCTCCTTCGGCGTCGCGGACGTGCTGGGAACAGGTCCCAGGGACTCCGCGACATCGGTGTGTGAGCCACCCTGGCTCGATGCGTCCTCAAGGGACGGTACGGGTTCCGAAGAACCGAGGCGATGGTTGCCCCCCCCAGAATACGAGGGGCAGCCCGAGCTCTGCTCGGGGAGGGATTCTCCAGCTAACTGGTACCCTCCTGGGGTAGTTATTTCTTTCCCATGCGCGCTCATAATGTTGCTGAACTCAGCTTTGCCTTTTTGTTTTAAATGGGGTGGGGTCCCCATTGCACGTTCGCCATCCTGGTCATGTCTGCTGAACAGACACGTACCGGAGGCGAACCCTATCTCTCCGACATCGCTATCCAGAAGGCGCTAACAGCTGTTGTGCCAGCGCTTCTGGACAGCGCACCCTCCAGGCGGTCCGACTGGACTCCGCCGTATGTTCCTCTTGGTCTGGACTCTCGCTTGAGGCCTTCCGGCATGAGTAGCTCTACCGGCATAGCCCTCAAGGTCACTGAGACACGCAAGCCCCACCACGACGACAACGTGGGAACACAGTTGGTGGGGTAGGACATTAATCTCAATTATTTGGAATAACTTAAGATAAGGAAACATTAACGTTTTGTGGACCGAACAACGGTTAAATGAATGGAATTCACTACACAGTATTTTAAATTTAGATGAATATAAAGTTGCATATTAGAATTTGTACATTGAATGTAAATCTTTAATTGACATTGTGTAGTGTTGACGTGAAATTAAAAATGTAATGTGTGTCGGTAATTTTAAATTGTTTGATAAACACACATAATTACAATATGTTTAAGGCATCAAGGTTGTAGGAAATACATCTTATATTTTTGCTGTAAAATTGTAAATGAATTCTAAATGGAGATGCGTCCCGAGCGCATACGTGCGTTCCTTTCTACTGGTTTCACCATCATACCGCTTGATCTACAAGTTTGATCAAATGGGCTTGACCGTGTGTGGGGTGAAATTTAGGCTTGTCTTTCCGAAGTGTTTCCCCTTGTACGGTTAGTTTGGCTTGATCAAGCCACTGGAACAAACGGCATGATGTTGAGTGGCCAGCAATAGTTTATAACTTACCTGTGATCCTTCTCTCTCCCGTACAACAGTCATGTTGCGAGCGGTAGGTAGGCGATGGGTTGGCGTTCAACCTTCCAGTTTTTAAATGAACATTTTTGTTGATATACGCGCTATAATTTTTTTTTTTTTTATCATTCGTCTTTTGTACCAGGTTTTTTTTTTATTAGCCTATTGCTGGGTAAAGGCCTGCCTTTTTTCATTGTATCGGATATTGGGCTCAATTCCTAAATGGACCAATATTTTTCCATGCCAATCTAAATGCTGTTTAATGATGAGCAGTTCCTACTTATATAGAGTGTTAATATTACCACACCATAAAAATCGAGTCCATCACCCAAAGATTCAATACACAAGATAAGATGGCCATACAAGCCCAAACCAAGCCATAACGACCCATAAACTGATGCCCTCTTACACGATTCAAACTTAACTATATTTTGTAATACATTAAAAGTGCCAGATGCCATAAAATCGCCATTGGGCCGCCATTACACCATAGATCAGGGATGGTGCGCCTATAGCACGCGTGGTGCATACTGTAAATTTTGGTCACGGTTTTGATTTTAATGGGTCACTAAATCATAGTAAGTTTTTCCCCACTCTTTCCATAATTTAAAGGCTGTGGCCGCATATAAAATGTTAATTATGATACAATTCATAAATGAAGGGAGCATGTAGCATGCAAGCGGAATTGTCAGACTTTCACTTAATCAAACTCATCCATGTTCCTTCAGGTGGCCGTTGCTTTCCAGTGCCGGAGACTTGACTCTTTCTAACAATCCCACAGCTGTGGCAATTTTTTTTTTCTTATCTCTTAATAGCGAAGAGTTATGAAGAGTTTTTTCTAAGACATTATTCAGCATGTAATTTGGAATAATGCAAACCCTTACACATCTCAATTAGAAAATTAGGTTACATCATCACCAAGACCATAATGCAAGTACTGAAATTCTACTTAAATGCACTGGGATAATAAAATGAGAATCGATGCACTATACACTAGCAAGTAGTGCATCTGGACCGGTATTAGCATTATCGTATGTACATTGTACACACTAACGCTAAAGTGATGCAAGACTTATTAAGAATTTATCAAAATACGAGTAGCTAACTTTTATCTTAAAATAATCAAAAAATATTTATTTTAAAAATAGTACTGAAATCAATTTTGTAGCTATCTATCTATTTATCGGAGTCTGTTTTCCGCACTTAGTCCTATGCGGAATATTGTAGGCCATTGTGGCTAAACCTTCGGTGGCTTTATTCCAACCAGCCCACGTTTCTGCAAAAACTGATCAGGTCTCCCAGTATTTAGATCATATTGCTTTACTTATATTACACGTTGTAAATAAGCACACAAATATAAAGGTTGGCCGTCCCTGTTTAAACCATGGTGTGCGGTCACGCTAACCGATCTATGCGGTTCGGTTTTTATGAGCATTTTATATTTTTCGGCACTTTACAAGTTAAGTTTGGTATATTTTATCTGTCGGAGACTTTATGGTTTCATTTTAAAATGGAACTGTATTGAAAGCGTGGGTTGTGTCATAAAATATCCGTATTCATAATTTTTGGAATAAAATTTTATGTATTGTTAATATGCTTTCATAAGGCTGTGAAAACGCCATAACAACACATATAATATTAAAATCCGCGCTTATTAACGTAATTTCTGCTTATTGAGACATCATACTAAGGCACGTCTGATTATAATTTAGGTGGCTAGAGTGAATAGACTTTTAATAAACTAGTGCGCCTCACTATCAACGATTGCATCACTGCTTACCATCAAGTGGGATCGCAGTCAAGTAATAGTTTATCTAAATTAAAAATAAAAACCCTAGGAATAGTGTAAGTACACAGTTTTTTACCAGCGAAGATGGAAATAAATTAATAAACTTACAATTATATTTCTTTAAAATATTACTTCAAGATCTATTTGCTCTTATTTCCCCAATGAAACATAATATAGGTAGGTACTGTTTAAACCTTCATTTGAATTGAAAAAAAAAAAAAACAGTTTGATAACAAAACATTTTTATGATCCGGGAAAGCAACAAATATCTTCTCCTACTCAGAGTGAAGCGAGAGGGCGTGTCTTTTACTAACTAAAAACCTAAAGCCGTGGGCTGCAGAAACTGTCCCCTATATTGTCCCCAACCGACTGTATTTAATTCTATACAAACTTGCACCAATCAATATTCTAAAAACCAATCAATATTCACTCAATCACCTACTTTGAAGACACCCGCACTAACACACAAACAACCGTCCCCCCCACATATCCTTAGTACCATATTGATTCCCTTAACAGAAACACACCCAAGAGAGCCTCAAGTCCACAAATTAGCTAAATTAGCTTATAGTCTGCATACAGCTAAGATTTATGCTCGTTGCAGCCAAAGCCACTGAGCCAATGAGCCAAAGAGCCAACATTCCTGGCTAATTGGCTCTGCACTTACAAACTACAGCCTTATGACTGAGATTTACGAGAATTTGCACTACATTACTGGTTTTGTATGGTTGCAGATTGTGTTGTTGTGAGAATAAGGAGGTATGTATGATGTGGCACTGGGGTTCTTTGATTGAAGTTTTAATAATAAAACTTGTGAAATTCACAGTATCAATTAACGATATTATGTGACTTCAGAGTACAGTGGTGGACCCTTATTAACGGCTTCGACTTACGAGTTGTAAGTAGGCCGCAGGTTCAAACCCAGTCAGATGCATTACTTAGTGTAATTTATTTCATCACTACTGCTCTCAAAGTAGTGAAGGAAAACGTCGTGAGAGACAAAGAATTTTATTTTAAACTAGCTTTTATCCGCGGCTTCGCCCGCGTGAAAAGATTAGCCATGTCCGTCTCCAGGGTCGCAACTATCTCTGTACCAAAATTCATCAAAATCGGTTTTGCCATTTAGCCGTGAAGACGTAATAAACAAACAAACAAACTCACTTTCGCTTTTATAATATTAGTAAGGATGAACCATATACGTGCACTGTTGAGCAAGAAGTCAGTCTGTTAGAAAGCTAATCGCACAAGCGCCAAAGAGTAGATCTCTATGGAGAAGAATGTGCAAGAAACTCCATGGACACTCTTTTCAATCATGTTATAATAATAATAATAAATAATAAAATAATAAAAATCGTTTATTTATAGCATAGGGCACATTTACAATAAAGTATTTTAAATATTAGAAAGAACACAGTTGCTAATTTGCCTGAACTAGGATGAACCTGTGTTTCAGGCTAGAGAGTGCTAAGCAAATACAAAAAAATAAATTAACACTAAATATGACTATTTTAATAACTTAACTAAATTTAGAGATACAGCGTGTTTTATTTACAAACAGTAAGTAGGTCTTCTGTCTCTATATAAGATATGCTTAGGAAATATTGGAGAATCGTCTTTTTACATTTATACTTATTTAATTTGTAGATACTTAATTTTCTATTTAATTTGTTGTACAGAAATGGGCCTAAAAAAGAAAAAAATCTTTTTACAAATACATATTTTGAGGATGCATTAGAATGGCAAACAATATCATTCCGTCTCTTATTAGTGATTTCAGCGTTGTAGGAAAGCATGGTGTGCTGTTTTAGTACTAAGTGCATTATGAAAAGCTGGCGAACAGAAAGCACGTTACAGGATTTGTATAGCTGATCTGTAGGATAGAGAAAGGGAAGGAAATTGGCTACTTTTAAAATTGCTCTCTGAGCTCTTTCAAGAGGCAGTAGGTGAGTTTTAAGTGCTCCACCCCAGGAAGTGATACAGTATTGGATTACAGATTGTCCTAGGGCTAAATAAATTTGTGTCACCAATTTTGGATCTGCGATAGCTCGCAATTTTTTAAAGACATAGATTAATTTGCGCACTCTTTTAACTAGACTTTCAATGTGTGGTCTAAATGAGAGCGTTTCATCTATTATGACCCCGAGATATTTGATGTCGTGTGTTTTTAAGATACAGGGACAATCACACATGCTGGATGATTGGGATCCACATTTATGGGCATACAGATGAGAGTTATCAGTGTTAAATTGAGGACTGCGCATGCAAAAGTGAATATATTTTGTCTTGTCAGCGTTCAATGTTAGTAAATTGCTTTGAAGCCAATTAGTCACAGTGTTGAAACCCAATTGAGCGTATTCATATAATTCGCTGGTAGTTTTTGCGGTAAATATTAAGGCCGTGTCGTCGGCATATGAGACAATTTTACCATGTTTAATATTTAGGTTACATAAATCGTTGATATAGATCAGAAATAGGGTAGGGGCCAGGATACTTCCTTGGGGAACACCATATCCAGAACTTATTTGCTCATCACTCGTAATACTGTCTATTTTGACACATTGATGTCGATCATCTAAGTAGTCAGCTAAAAGTTTTAGCGGTGTTCCTCTTATTCCTATAGCCTCTAGTTTGCTTAATAACAAAGGAACCGATACCGTGTCAAACGCCTTCGCTAGATCAAGAAATACCCCCAGGGTCTGTTGTCCTTTACCGAGTTCTTCAGAGACGTAATCTGTCAGGCTGTGCACTGCATCAGCTGTAGATAATTTGGTTTTAAAACCAAATTGTGCAGAGGATAAGAGCTTATTTTTTTCTAAATAGTTCATTAGTCTACTGTTTAATATTTTTTCCAGTATTTTTGAAATTGAGGAAAGTATCGATATTGGCCTATAGTTATTTACTAAATCTTTGTTTCCGGATTTAAAAACAGGGATTACAACTGCTTTTTTCAGAAATCTAGGGAAAACTCCCTCAGAAAAACAGATACGAAGTATATGCGTCAAAGGCGGAACAAGGATATGCTTACAAAGTTTTAGGATCTTATTACTAATATTATCCCAACCTACTGCAGAATCATCTTTTAGTCCACAAATGATTCGAGTAACTTCGTCTTCATCAGTATCCAGTAAGCCAAAAGAATTTAGGGCATTCCTGTTTCTTAAATCAAGCGGAGGTCCTTGGACACAGTCTTGTGTTGGAATCTGTTCGGCAAGAGTTTTCCCAACATTTACAAAAAAGTTGTTAACGTGGTTAGCTGATGAATGAGGTGAGGGATTAATAAGCAGTAAACTCGAATTAGATTCACGCTTTTTTGCCATATAAGTGACATTTTTAATGTGTTTCCAAAGCTGCTTACTGTTGTTTCCTGCTTTAGTTAATTCATTTTTATCGTAGTTATTTTTCAAGTTCTTTAGGAGGTTATTGCAAAAATTTCTGTATCTTTTATAGGTAGTTTGTATGATAGGATTGTCAGGGTATTTTTTAGCTCTCTGATGAAGTTTATCCCTCTGTCTTATACATCGAATCAAGCCCGGAGTAACCCAAGGTTTAATGTTATACAGTTTCTTGTTTACGGAAGAAATAGTCGTGTTACGTAATATTGCAAATTGAACATGTTTTATTAAGTACGATAAAGCAAAATTAGCGTCAGCAGTATTGTAAACTGGGTTAAAGTCAAGATTGCGTAAATCATATTCGAGTTTATTAGTGTTAAGTTGCGTTTTGGTCCGAGGACGATTTTGCTTAGGCAGCGTTAGGTTTAGGTGCAGTAGGACAGCGTGATGGTCTGTAATTGTCGAGTTAGCAACAAGTGTAATGTAAGATAAGCTGGATTTAATCATCATATGATCAAGACAGGAACCGCTTTGATGAGTAGGCAAAGAGTGAGCGGGAAGAAAGCCATGGAATGAGCAGATATTTAGATAGTCTTGGGTCCCTGCATCGCAGTTATCAGAGTTTATGTTTATATTAATATCACCCGTTAGTATAACATTCTTATAGGTACACATTGATTGAAAAATTTGGTTTAAGGACGCGTGAAAAGTTTCTAAGTTTCTAACAGAAGGTGATCTATACAAAGCAATTATTGCTGTAGTTGTACCAACTTTGATGATCAGGCAATTACTCATACAGTCCTTTAGAGAAACTTCTTCGACCGTGACGTCTATAGTTTCCTTGGAATAAACAACCACACCGTCATTTTGGTTGTTGTTTATTGTGGTATAAAATAAGTTATACCCAGGTATTTCTGGGAGGTTGGCCTGACGATCACACAACCAGCACTCAGTTAGTACCAATATATCACACTCAAAGTTTAGTCTATGTAGAAGAACTTTAAAGCTATCTATATTTTTATAAATACTGCGAATATTTTGGGTTAGTATGGTTAATGACTTTTGAGTGTCGGAAAAATATTGTCTACACTCCTCAACCTTACATTGCTTTGAAACCGTTACAAATGTGTTGTCTATATCTGTTATTAAATTACTATCCATAAAATAAGAAAAATATAAACAATAAATTAAGTCTAAAATATACAAATATATATGTGACGCTCTTAGGCGCCTTCATAGTCGATAGAATTAATGTACCTGTTTTCGGCAGATTTTTTAGCGGGACACTCTGGATCTCCCGTCTTGTGGCTGGCAGGCTTTTTGAAACGCAAACATGTTGCGCACTTTGGCGTGTCGGCTTTTTTTGTGCAGTCTTGGGTTGTGTGCCCTTCTACACCGCAATGACCACACGTAGGGGCAGCGACTTTACACGTCTTGGCCGCATGACCGTACTGCTGGCACTTGTAACATCTCGTTACCAGAGTGAAGTCTCGAACCGGACAAGACGTCCAATTGACAAATAGTCTATCCTGCGTGATGAGTGCCTTCCGAATTGAAGCTGGAACTTCTATTATATAATTACAGTTCTCTGCATCTTTCCTGCCAGATTTATGGCTAAGTTTGATTGAGGTCAAAAATGCATCTCTGGTCATAGTCGGCGATTTGTCGGCCAAGTTTTGGTCATAAATACACTTGAAAACCTCATTTTCAGCCATTGATGCAGGGACTCCTATAACTATAATGCGTGGTTTGCGCTTTTGGGGGTCGTCGATGGTGAGCCCTGAAGAAGCTTGTTGGACTGTTTGCTTAAGCTTGTCTAGATCCTCTTTTGTCTCGGTGCTGATAATAAGTCCTCCTTTTCCTATTTTACGTACGCCTCGGACTTTTAGCTTCATATCACCTGGGCAAACGATTTTCTGAACAATGTTCTTGGTTTCGTCACTGGTCTTCGTGTTGTCACGGGGATAAATCGCCACAGAGCTAAAAGTGTTGGGACGAACAAAACTGTTTGATCCTTTCTTTACCATATCTGCAAAAGATGAAGTAGCGGTTTCCTGCTTTCCACACGATTCTTTAATCGTCCGGTTCATTTCTAAAACACAATCCCTTAGGTTTCGGTCTTCTGTTAAAGTTTTCAGGGAGTTATGGGTCTTCACGGCATTGTGCTTTAATGATTGGTATTGGACAGCCAGTTGAGAGACTCCATAACCAACTTCACGGCATAGATTGCTTATTTTTAGTTTCTGATCCGAGTTAAGTTTTCCATCAGAAGAAATGGCACATACCTCGTTCAAGTGCTGCTCAATAGAACTCAACCAGTTCTGAATCTCAGGAGTCGTTACTACTTCCATTCTCTCATTTTCCTGGGCTCGTTCATGTGTAGGTTGGGGCTGCGTCGGTGTAGGTGTTGGAGGAGGGCTGCGTCGCGTTATCCCGCTCCGATTGAAGGGGCTGCTATCCATATTTTAGATTATAATAATCCAATTAGTTCATGTTGAACTTGTCAGCACTTACAAAGTGTGTCTGTATAACACGCCAGTACACTAAACTAGGTCACTAATTATGCAAATGTTAATTTAATAAAATATTTAATACATTGATGAGCACGTCTGAAAGCGTTGAGTGCGTCGAAATCAATCATCAGATTTATATACTCGTATTACAAATATCTCGTTACGTTTCTTTTTTTTTTTGTCGCTACTATTATTTGAGAACAATGTAAATAAAATAAAACAAAGCCGAAATATAGATATTAAAATAAACCACTGGCATCTAAGAGATGACCAGCCTCAACTGACAGAGCCCGTTCACGCAAGCGAACACCAAGCGTATAACGATGAATACGCGTTTATGAAGCTATGCGTTCGCATACAGTAGGCCTTTATCTAACTCAATCTTCTCACTACACCCGTAAAGCTAATCGTAAAGTGCTCGTAAACGAGTCGGCATCGCATCGTAACAGCGATACAATGACGTATTATATCAATCGTCGGCTTATGGATGTAATTATTGTACACCGTAGAGTTTGATAGAATTTATAGACCATAAAATATACATAGGTGTTAATTTTATGGCTCTTGTGGTAGCCAGTGATTGGTTGATAAGATATGGTGAATTGTTTAATTTGGAATTTGTATTAAATATAAGCATGGTATATTTAGCCTTATGAAGTTCCTACTGCTGGAACTTCAGTCTCCTCTTTATGAAAAGAATTGGGCCGTAATTCACCACGCGGGTCTAATACGCTGGGATGCTATATTTCTTCGAATTTTTGGTTCTATGACATGCCAGTTTCCTCACAATGTTTTAATTCACCGTTTTGAGAACAGTGCGTTTTGTAACAAATGCGCCTGCCTGGGTTTAAACCTACGACGTATAAATCGTTAGTCGGGACTTGTTACCACTGGACCACCACAGCTATAGAAGGTGTGTTGGTAGGTTAACTGTTTTCTGTAGCACATAATAAACTAGTGCGCCTCACCATCAACTATTGCATCACTGCTTACCATCAGGTGGGATCGCAGTCAAGCTCTAGTATATGCCAATTAAAAAAAAAATATATTTGACACTTATTTTGTGATTCTTTAGGTAAAATGAGAGCAAGTAAATTGGAAGGTACAGATTAGAATTATGACTTTTAAGACATATAAAATGATACAATAATTACAACTACACAATTATGTAACTAATGTAGGTACGCAATAAATATTTCATTTTTTTTTATTTTGTAAAAGAAAAATAATATTGAAAAATACTTACATTTTTCAATATTATTTTTCTTTGCTTGAACAAACCAAATACAGAAAAATAAAACAAAACAGACATTTATGAAGGTAGGTAAGGTACTTGTACAATTGTCCACACCTGGTTTTACCACATTGTTATAAAATGCTTCAGAAACGCATTAGGGTTGCCCATTAAAACATAAGCTGCTAACGATTAGTGTTGGGTGCTCGCCAAGCTAATGCGAGCATAAGTTGTGCGGTGCGGGGAAGCTACAGCTTGAAACGACAATACAAGTCCGTCACAGCCGAACTTAGCTGGATGAAATGTGACTATGGATTAGAATTGGAGGAGCCTGCGTAGAATTTGTAGCAATAATCACAATACACATACATTATTTTCTATTCTACGGTTTTTGCAACTCGCGCAAACAAAAAAACAGAATAAAATAAAAATATTAACTAACCACGTCAACTAACATAAAAACAATAACATTTAAAAGTAAGTAAAAAATCTGTGCGAGGTCATAAGGCTCTTTTCTCAGCAAATTCTTCTCATAACTAAATAATACGAAAATAATATTTAAACAATCTTTTAAAGAGTAAGAACGCCTCCATAAGAAACGACCAATTCGACCTGTGCACAAACTTCTGACGTTTTCAAGTCATGCACGGGCACTTATAAAATGGGTTGACCTATATGAAATAAAATATTTTTATGTAAATTGAATAGATGTGCTCCATGTTTATAGTTATACAAGCGTGATGCAAGCAAGCCTTCGTTTATGAATTTATGATAGAACTTAATAGCTTGCTAAAGTAAACAAAAATTTGATTTAAAATTGAGTTTACATTGGATATTGGACTTGTTGACGTTCATTGACGGATTGGCTGGTGTAGTGATGAAAAAATTGTGTAACAACGATGTAACGGATATTAAAGTTTAACCAACTATACAGAGTGATAGTAGTTAGTCAAACCAATAATGAATATTGTGTATTAAAAAATAAAAAATAAAAACAAAAATAGAATACAAAACAAGATCAAAATATTGGTAAAAAAGTAAACGAGATATTACAATTTTAAACGAAAATATCTGTCTCTTTTGCAAAGATGCTGTTTTTTGTGGCGGCCGTACGGGTACAGGTACGTACTTACATGGCCTTTGACGACAAAGACCATGTTGGACTTCTCTTTCTTATTAGCAACTTAAAAAAATTATAACTTCATTGTTGCTGAAGTTATTTCTTTACCAAAGCTAAAAAGTATTCAATTTAGCAAATAAATAATTGCTTACGTATTAGGGAATAAGGATTCATTGTTCAAAATTAACAGGATCGTGGTAACCTACCTATTGTAATTTAGATAATATACGGAAGAGTGAAGTCTCCTAACACCGGCTTTATTTTGCTATAAAAGAGGCTTCAATCACTAATAAATAATATTTAATCATTATTATTAATCGAAACCATTGCGGCATACTCGGCTATACATTTTTTTTTTTGAGGAGGTTAATGATGATCGATCTGCTAACTCCTCCCGTTCCCGCAGGTTGAGCCAGAGGTAGCATCAGACTTTTACTGATAGAACATGAGGCATATGATGCTGTTGGGCCCTGCTTTCATTTATAATCTTCTGCCAGCGACTTCGCCCGCGTGAAAATCGAAAATTATCCAAAATGTAACATTTTATATTTTCCAACTAAGTGACACAAAATTTAAACATGCATACAACACACCCTATCTTGACAAGCATAGTATAAATTTTAAGATTATATGCTAGATAAAAATGCTTGGCTGAATGCCGGCCCTGCTCCACAGCCACAGCCGCTTGAGTCCAGAGACGACTCTGGTATTTGTGTAGAAAATATTTCCGTAACTTCCAACTATACTGTAGACTATATCGCTATCCTGATATTCAGAGGAAACGCCCTCCATGTATGATGCCCGCATGTATGAAGAGCAAGTATCTTTCCTCTCAACTGTGATATTTATTTATATATTGTATGTATTATGTTGTATAATACTTGAAATATATTTATAGTAGGAGTTATATATTATTTTTATATTTAATTATACGATACTTTGGATTAAGACTTCACATATTCTTCTTTTGCTTCTTACACACTGTTGTCTACATTTCTTTTTGATTTCTCCTTTCGCAGGTCTGCTGGAAGAAAATAGCATTTACCTTTGTACTAATGTTTCTTATGTATTGTTTTTTTTTTTTTTGTTATTTTTGTGTGTACATAAATAGTTAAATAAATAAATGCCCTATATAGAACTTCTTCATAGAGATCTAGGATTTGGAATGTGCACACAACAGCTTTATCTTTCTAACTGACCACCTTTTTGATCTGAAAGAATATATCCATATTTCTATACTAATAATATTATTAATGTGAAAGTAACTCTGTCTATCTGTCTGTCTTTTACGCTTTCAAGGTTAAACTACTGAAATGATTTTGGTGAAATTTTAAACAGAGAAAGTTTGAACTCCAAGGATGGACATAAGCTACTTTATATCCGTCTTTGACTTCGACTTCACGCCCGCAATAACCGACAATCTCGCGAACGAAGCCGATTACTGAAGCTAGTTTGTAATTTTTTTTGAGTTTAAGCTGAACCTAACATTTTAAGTTACAAAAAACGCAAAGCAAAGTTCACTTAACACTTTACTTATTGAGGATTCCACTCGGGTCGTAAATACACAAACATAGCGTACGCGCATGTAAGTGAAATAATGACGTCATCTATTATCATGATAGTAGAACGTAAAGGACGAAGTGATGAACTGTTAAAGAGGTCCATCTTGATTGTTTAAGTAGCATCTGGAGTAACGTAATGTTATGCGTATAGTAAACAATGGGCTATCAAATACTGATAGGGAGTAAATAAATTGACGTGTGTAGTAAATACTGTCTCAATGAACCCTGATCATACTAGAGATGATCGACTGACCGACGACTGACGACCTACTGAGTGTTGTAGGAATCCGATGGATGCGAGACGCAATGGACTGGTAATTGTGGTGACTCTTGGGGAAAGCTTGTGTCCGGTAATGAATGTTCCTCGGGTGAAGTTATGATGATGATGATGCTCTCTACCTCAAACTAATTCTTAAAAGAGGTTTTGTTTGTCATCTTACAGCTAAAGGGATGATAATGATGATGCTCTCTACCTCAAACAAAATTTTTTAAAGAGTTTTGTTTGTTTTTATGTTTTTTGATAGCATGGTTGGCGCAGTGGTTGAGCGATTGGCTGTTTTATTGTGTGTCGCGAGATCAATTCCCGCATAGAACAAATATTTTATAGCCTAAAGATAGTTATTTTATCTACGTGAGTCTTGTGTGAGGTTTTCTATATCGTATCATAGTTGCCTTTCATCCCGGAAAACACACTGTTACTGAAGACTAGACCATGGGACCACAGCCCTGTAGAAAATCTAATAATATATACCACGGTGTAAAAGTTAGTTTTAAATTCATTTCGTCTGTCTTAAAAAACTATAGGTACTTGTTATCCGTCATTAGTATTATTACTAGCATTAATAAAATTAAAACTAATTCTCGTAACTGAATTACGACTCCACTCGCAAAACTTATTATCCCTCTCTGCCATTTTAATTACAGCGCCATCTCTTATTCAATATCGGAAACTACTCCCGCCATATCTTATTACTTGAAACTGTCGTAAAAGTGACGTTTCAGTGTCGTAAACTGTTCGCATGGTAGTTTTATCGTTTTTCTAAACACCATACGTAAACTTTACTATCACATAGTATAGAATTGAGTACAGTAAAGAGTTTTATTAGTGTAGAAAACGGTGCAACGTAAAATTATATTTGATTTCGAAGTTTTTTGATGACTTTCTATAGAGTAAGGTTGTCATAAATGGAGGTTTTATTCTTAGATGTAGGTTATCTCAAAAACATGGTTGTAAAAGATTTTACGGTGTTTACAAGCTTTAATATTGCATGGTTTACAATTATTACCATGTTATTTTAGTAAAAGATTATACAAAATGATCAAAACTAAATAAAACGTTTTTGAGTGTTATTTTAATGGGCCCATTTCTAGTATTACTGTTAACCCCTCCAGATAAATAGGAATTGTAAATTGTAAACTATTTTAGCCTTATCTTAGTTAAGTTTAAAGTTAAGTTTCAATCTTATAAAATTAAGTTATTCCAAAATATACGTCTAAAAAATTAGGAAACTTTTAGGTAAGCGTGCTCAATTGCCGCCCACATCATCACTTACCATCAAGTGGTCGAGTGCGACCCTAGCAAAAAGTAATAATAACAAACTGTCTGTTACTGCCCCAGACTAGGCCAGAGGCCTTTTCGTACTATCAGGATTTCAGGATTCTACGAGAGAGTTACTGCGTTCCTAGTACGCAAAATGCAACTGAAGGAACATGGGCATGTTTACTCAGTATCCGCCTTATTCCAAAACGCAATCTAAATGTAGTATCTATAGTTCCGAGATTATTACTAGGTTTAAGACAATGACTAAAGAAACCGTCACTAAAAATGACGTTTGACGTTTATCATGGTACTAAAGTTAGACCGCCGAAACCCCTAATTTAACTATGGTACCAACTTTGATACTAGTATTTATATTATTATTTAAGGTTAGCTTTGATTTTGTGTCTTATTCCATATAAAAACTGTTAAAAATTGATATTAATATGATTGATTTGACGGATCTGAAAAATTTGAACATTTAAATATTTCAAATACATGGATTTATGCGCTAGATGACCACACATTTAACACGCCACCACTCTGGTACTTACTGGAGAGTGTTGGCTAAAAATTAAGTAGAACGAAAACTGAGTACTTATTCTGCGATTTTGGCGGTCTCTCCGGTTCTGTGCCCTTAGCTCTCGCTGGAACGCCCATACCAATCTGCTCCGACTTTCGGTACCTCGGGTCGCTTATCCAAGGAGATGGGGAGGTAGACCGAGATATAACACATCGGATCAATTCAGGATGGATGAAATGGCGACAGGTCACTGGAACAACTTGTGACCCACGGATGCCCCTCAAGTTGAAGGGTAAAATCTACAAGTCCGTGATAAGACCTGTCAAACTGTATGGATCAGAATGTTGGGCTGTGAAAAATGTGCGGTGTGACGAGATTGGATAAAGTGAGAAATGAGTATATTAGAGGAAGTTTGAAAGTGGCGCCAGTGACTGACAAGCTGAAGGGGAATCGTTTGTCTTGGTATGGTCATGTAAAGAGGAGGCATGAAATGCATGTTACCAAAAGAGTTATGAGTATACATGTGGATGGGTGGAGAGGGAGAGGGAGGCCAAAGAAAAGATGGATGGATTGCGTGAAGAATGATATGAAAGAAAAGGAAGTTAGTGATAGCATGACGAGTGACGGTAGAATGGAAGAAAAAAACGTATTGCGCCGACCCCAAATAAGATGGGACAAGGGCAGGAAGAAGAAGAGAACTCTGGTACTTACTAAAGCTAGTACTGAGGCATTTTTTGTAATAAGACGGTAAAAGTCTAACACTCCATCTCTCCACCCAGAGCGTGAAAAGTAATTTAATAATTTACGACCCTCAAAAACAGGGCTCCTACATTTTTATATGAACCATTTTAATGAGCGGACTTCAATACCTGACACCGACCACAAGTAGTGGTCCATAATGGCCGACGTCATTTAGTCACATTACCTGAGTCCTCGTCAAAATGCAGGTGTCCTAAATTGCAGATATTAAGGGGACACTAAAATGCACTCCGCAGAAAATTTCGCTTTGACGACGTTATTTGTAGCTTACCAAAATAGTACCTAGTTATTTTGCGAAAGTTCGGCTAAAATACCAAAATAGTTTGTATTGAATATTTAATACGTAACCGCACATTTTCGGGGTAAAATTTATCTCTTTGTTTCTATAAAAAACAAACAATTTCATCTGATTACATACTGACTTAACATTCTAATTAATATTTTCGATGAATAAGAATGAGGATAAGATTAATTTAAGTACCAACTAACATAATTTCTATGCATACATTTATGTGGGTAGATTTTCTGGAACTTTAATAGAATTCACGTGTATTATTATATTTGATGCAAAATGCAACATAATACTGCTATATATAAATTATGCGTATAATTAAAATCACTACAAGATGCAATAAATTTAAATCTTTATAAACTCTTAATAAATTAAAATCATTACGAAAAATCAATAAATTAAAAAATCGTAACATAACAGTAACAGTTGACAAACTTTGCCAACATGCATCAAAATGTACTATTTCTTCTCTTGTGCGCAGCAAACATCTGGCCAAAATAAAAGACACACACTTTATCTCGTTCCACGAACTATTCAATGCACAAACACGAAACTTCACCGTTGCATAACTTCCCAAATAAGGGACCATATTATAAAGAGAAAAATTGGAGCACACGTGTGGTCCATAATTTTGGTAGAGAATTTTGAGACCTTTTACATTCCTGACATTCAAAATCTAACCCTATTTTGGATAAAATAAGGTAGGTTTTGTATTGCACCAAGTTTCATAAGGGAAGTAATTATGTTAAGTACCCCATTGTTCCCCGTTCAAGACTGATGGCGAATGGACACCATCATTCACATTAAAGCTTTTATGGTTGTATCAGTGACTTTGAGGAGCTTTCTCCGTTGCAGTGATTATTTGCTTCAAGAAACTTGTGTGTTGCGGAAAGTGGTAGGGGATTGGAAGCTTTCTTTGGTAGTCAAGCTATTGAGACAGGTAGGTACTTGTAGGATAAAGTGGAGAAGTGGTTCTGAAAATCGCTTATTTGAGAAATGCTATTGATTTATTGCCACGAAGTTTTTGAATGGAAATTGACAACCAAAAGGGCTTTTAACGCTATATAGATAATGATTCCAAAATACCCTAAGTGTAAACTGTTACAACACAATCATATTCGATCCATGAACCTTAAGAGTCTGTTCACTTTTAATGTGCAAAAATTAAATTGTTGCCACTTCAAGACCTCAAAAGCATCATTATCAAACTCATCATCTTCGATCACAGTCCATTAAAGGTGATGTAGGTGTTCCACAACTGGACACAAATAGGTGCGCTAGTTTTTCTTATTACGAAGGCAAAATTATTACATATTTAGAACATGTCCAAATCTGTATCTACGAGGTTTTCTAACGCATGGTTTTATACGAGATTCCATTTCCAATGAACGTTTATCAAAGTATTTCGATATATCATAACTCTTCTTTTTGAATTTTGATAAAATTTCTGCATAATCTAGGAATGTATTAGTTCCTTTATTGCCCTTTTTTCTCGAAAATACTGCTGTTTTTTACAATTTATGTGTTTATTTATTAATTTTTTCAGAGGTTTTCCTTCTTACTGTTTCATATTACCACAGTACAAATGCCATAAAACGCAAACACGCTCCATCCCCACACAGTTCTCATGTAATATTAATGCCAATACAGTGAGCCCATAAAACTGATGGTTTCGTACAAATATAACGGTGACCAAGCTAATAATGCTGCTATTATTTATTAATAGTGCAGTCCCATTGTGACCTTAGGTCGTAAAACTTTATTTTATTACCGTTACAATGGCCTGATGTGTAATTGTGAGTACATTTAAATGTATGGGTTCATATTAAATTTTCGTTTATGAGTACATATTAATTTTGAATTTATTTATTTATATTTGTGATTTTTGGGTCGTGCTTTTCGGCATTTTTTTTAGTAAGTATGATTATTTCAAAAGCTAAATAGATAATCGGTTTTTATTAAATCTTTGAATTTACAAATAAACAGATTTTGTAAACGGTTGAAATCTGGTAGTAAACATGGCCGTTTGATCTTTTTTAGAGTACACATATTTGTTCGTCTCTTGACAACTCAAACACGCTGGCCAAATTTTGATGAAACTTTTTTGTGAAACCCATTCAACACGAGAATGACAAAGTTTTATTTACAAATGCCATAATATTTCGGAGGCCGAAATCCGAGCAACGCCTGGGGCGAGCCTAGTTTTAAATTGAGTTTCTGACAGTGGAGATTGCGAAATGTAACGAGTTAGGAGTTTTATATTATTTTTCTGCGTTATTTGCGGATTAGGTTTTTTTGTTGTTCATTGAAATACTTCTGTAGGTACTGTATTTTTCTTCACTTTTTTCATAATAGTCCGGGATCCATGGTACGTTTTCGAACTTGATTACTATCGATACATGTTGGAATTGGAAGAAGGAGACTCTTTGATCAAACCATACAATTTGTCGGACAAATTCCTTTGCGAATTAATTTTGAGAATCATCAAATCGACATATTCTATACTTGCTACCTCTGTTAGCTACCACAATCGAGAGTTTCGTATAAGAAATTGTTGGGCGTCTCATCAAAATGAAGCTACTCACGGAAAATTAGCTTGATAGTAATCAAATGGAAAAATGTACCATGGACCCTGGACTGTATGTGTTTATACCGCTGTATTGTGTCAGTATCGAATAAATGTCTTTCTATTCTAAATGTTTTCTCTGCTTCAACTTTATATTTATAGTTTTATTTCTTTTTGTTGCAGGTAAGTTTTCCATTCGATTTAATAAGTGACAACACGACATAGAAAAACAGGACACGTACGTGAAACAGTAAGTACTTTAGTACCATCTAAATACCATCTGAAACCAAAAAAGGGTCGGTATAAGGGCCTCTTTTTTTTCGTCGGTAACTGTCTAAAACTGAGGTACCTACCTAAATAACGTCGGATTTTTTTTTTGATCAAATGTAAATACATACTCATAATACCCACAGTTAACACAAAATCTAAAAATATAATGACTCGGTACCAAATTAAAACAAAATCTCCATGCCGCAGTACTCTCTCAACAGAAAAAATACACTTACTCCAAAAAACAGCCTAAAAAGAAAAACATATTAGTCTTTACATACATTAAAATGGCTGCGGGTCCATTTTCTAAATGACTGTCTCTGAAATCTAATTTATCTTACAAAGGACATTGACATTAGCATATAATGCGATGTAACGAGCCGCTTGATCTTGCAAACTTATTTGTAAAGCAATCATTTCTATTGTCTTCGTGAATTAAGTAAGGTTTCAGTGTCAATGGCCTTAGAAAGGTGGTTGGAGTGTAGGTAGTTAGGTATAGGAGCGTACATTGTTTGTTTTGGTAATTAGTCGTTAATTAATTCATTTATTTAGGATCCCTAAGCAAAGGAATACATAGTATATGTCCTATAATGAGCGTTTAAGTATATCGTTGGTGTGCTTCTTCACTTACAGGAGAGCACGCACAAAAATAATTTCAACAACTCAAATAAAATTACAAAACATAAAACACAAGGAAGATATCGAATTATAATATTTAATAATATATAATATAATTAATTGAAAACTAATAATGATAAATAGAATGAGATAACAATAAATATGAAAATGATACTTATGTAAAAACACTTTTAAATTAGGTACCTATATACGTTTTTATCTAAAGCTAGTTTGGAATACAACACAACACATTTCATATTAATTAAAAAAGTGAAAGTTTATAAATAGATATGTTTGTTACTCTTTCACGCTTAAATGACTGAACGGATTTGGATGAAATTATGTTACCCTTGGGATATTTTTTGGATTTAAACGCACGTGAAGCCGGTGACGGCTTTTGTTAAAAATTAAAACAATGCTCTACAATAATTAAATTAAATAGGTGCAATTTTTTTTATGTTTCATAACAATAAATACAATCCTAAATCTGTCAATTAAATAGAGGAACAGTTTCGTAAAAGTCAAACTTAGAAAGAAAAACTCAGCACATTTCTTCACACTAACTTATAACTAAAACTAAAAAAATATCTCATCTCACCTATCACTACAAATGACATCGGAAACGAAGTCGGCACTTTATCCGCCACATCAGCGTGGCTACCCTACTCACGATATTTGTTGTCACTTCTGTAAACAGGACTGTCTTGAGTGACGCCTCGATAATGGACGCCCTACTGTCATGACGGAAAGATACGGGTCGTAGTGAAAAGTGCGGTTTTGCTTTTTTTTTTAAGCACATTCTTGTTGTGGACAACGATAAAGGGTGATTTTTTTTTTCCAAGTGTGTAGTTTGGTCAAATTCGAAAACATAAGAAATAGCGAAAGATAGGCAAAGGAATTTCGGGTTTGATTTTGATGAAAACTAAAACTACGTCATTGGAAAACCAATATTCTTAAATAACCTTGTAGTTGTTAGGCGCTTGTGGGGGTGGTTGGCTACAGCGATCTCTCGCGCCGGGCCTTGGTACAGGCCATGATCCGGAGCGAGGAGGAGTGGCAGGCGGTCGCCTCGTTCTCACTCGTGCTCACGGCCCAGCCGCCGCCGGAATTCTGATCCCGATTTCCGGCCACCGTAGCGGGCTTGAGGACGGCGAGCAATGGGTAGCTCTTTATCTGACCGTCCGGTAAGCGTCCGGCCATTGTGCCACATGCGCTTTAAGGAGTTGTCAGCAGACAGTAGGGGCCCAGCAGGGTCGAAGCTTACTGGGGCCAAGGATTTGTATCTGAAAGGAAGATTCTGATCCGGTACGAAAGGCAACGAAGGAACAGGAGTGGGTTTTTAATCAGTAAAAGTCTGACACTATCTCCCGCTCCACCTAAGAGGGGGGAGGTAATTGGATGATTTTCCCACCTGAAAAAAAAAAACTATAAGATACTTCTCTGATTGTACGCTGATCTGTACCTACGCACGAGAAAATAATTTTCTACTTTGACTAATTTTAAAGACGATTTCTTGCTGAACGCTTTTACTATACAAAAAATATAACGAGTTTAAAATGAAAAAAAAAACTTTTTGAGTGAGTGTACTTTGGCAGTGGTCGAAGCTCGTTAGTTAAACAATTCAATTCAATATTACTATAAGACTGAAACTACGTAAGAAAAAACATATCTACAAAATAAAACAAAAAACAAAAAATACGAAAAAATCTTCAACCACTACACTACCAGTACGTAACAGATACACCACTAGAAACTGAACATTTCCGCTCCACCAAAGTATCGGTGACGCGACGAACAAATCAAACACACCACGTGAGAAGTGTGTCCCCGGCTTATTGCTTCCGATGCCACCGGAACTTGTGCACTAATGCGAAGGAACTCGTGTACCAGGGGAACATGTGTGCTGGGGAAGTTGTGTACTGTGTGCCAGCCTGTGTGTGTACTACGGTACTCGTGTTTGTAGATATCTTCATTTTGAGAGGTACCACTTCGATAGGTTGACTGAATCAGCTTGCGTAACTCAGTATTACACCAGTTAGGTTGTTATTGTAAGTCTTTAGTAGAGCACTAGGACATAATTGTTGTAATTTGATGGCAGTAAAAAAAAAACAGGTTTACTGAGTCTATGTATATTGTACGTTAATATTCTGTACTCCGTATAAGACGCAGAGTTGGAAGAGCCCTCACAAGGTGGACCGATTTTTTAAAAATATCATATCGTATGCTGTATTTAGTCAACTATAGAAACTCCATAGGTATGTGAGATGGTTTTATTTTTATTTTTGGCTTTTCCTCTAAGTATTTTGTAGGCGTTCCACGCACAAAGCGTTGTGGGAACGTATAGCAGATAAAGAATAGAATTACCTGCCGGAGTCTGTGTTTCCTGGTAGCTACAGCCTGGGGGTTAAGAGTAAATAAGTTATTTCTAGGTAAGCGTGTTCCACCGTCGACCACATCATCACTTACCATCAGGTGAGAAAGTGGTCAAACGTGAGCCTATTAACCTTTTGAATTTCTTAAGTTACACAGTTCGACATAAGCAATTGTCTTTCTATTGTGTCTCTAATTACGGCATTCGATGAGTTAATAAACAAAAACAAAACCTGGTAGGTAAAGGTTTTTTGACATTTTTAATTTCCTGACTTGTTATACTAAGTATATAAGCAAGTCTAGCCTCTATTACAAGAGTCTGCTAATATTAGTAGTATCCCTAAAACTGCTAAATATCCTGACCTTCAATAACCTGGCAGCAAAAGTCACTTAACCGCTAATTTAAAGTTACAGTCTAACTTTGATTTTAAACCAGACCAGATCACCTTTATCAAGGCCTCAAAGTGACACGGCGCCTGACGAAGGGATCCCTTACAAACCATCGCTAATGTCACCACTTTTCACAACCGACTTGACAACGGAAGCCCACTCGATCCGCTGCGGTGTGGGTTCGATTCCCGGGTAACGCGAGACGATCGGGTTTCGCCTATTTGTGGAGCGATCGATGAACTAGGGCTGGGATATTTCTGGAGTGATTTGTCTGTCGTGTTTTTGATAGTGTATTTATGTTTGTTAGTGCATTGAGGTAGGATGAGATGAGGATTGGATTTGCGATAGATTGTTGAAGTGTTGACCTCAGACAACCATCTGGTAGATATTGCTGTCAGCAATAAGACCGTCACTGTACAAAAATAGATTCCCCTCAAACCCCAAGCGAAACAAACAGCAAACGCCGGCGTTCGCGCGTAATCTCGCCATTCGGTTGAACACTAAGATTATTAAAAGTCCGCGTAGATTATTAAAATTTTGAGCGTTTTATTTATTGGTTATGTATTGGTTGTGTGTTGTTTATTGGTTGTGTACTAAGAATGTAAATAAGAAATTCTTCATAAAGTAGTCTGTAAATTTCGAAAATAAGCAACCTTTCCATTTTTCCCGTATTTATACCTATTTAAATGCTTGGGGTCGCAGGGGTTAAGTTTTTGTAATATTATGATTAAAATCTAGAAAGATTATGTAAACAACCCACCTTTCGTAACTCCTCTATACACAACCTACACCACCATAATCGTGATTCTCCAGATCCCATACATCATCAACATCTACACTAAAATTATAAAGTTTGTTTTTTTGTTTGTAGAAGGTAATTTCTGAAAGTACTGGTCCGATTGCTGAAATTTTTTCACCGATAGCTGAAAGCTGCTTTATTCTTGAGTGACGTAGGGTTTATTTTATGTATGCGGGCAAAGCCGTGGGCAAAAGCTAGTCTAGAACAGTATTCTAGACTAGTGACTAGTGTGTAGACTAGTATCTAGGGAGGGTTGTATCAGAGATTGACCTTTTTAACTCCACTGTATTTATAACTTATACATATAATCATAATCGTGAATCTCCAGACCCCATACATCATTGCTCCATATTCTTCAAGCATGTTACCCAAGCTGACACATTTGGCGAGCGACCCTCACTATCAGTCTGTTGACTTACCTTGACGTTATCTGTCGCGTTAGGGTCCGGGCCACGTGATAAGGATGGGACAGAAGGTCCATTTGATATTGAAATAAATCACTTGCTTGTAGGAGCGGAATGTAAGAGGTGCAAAGGGTAAAAGGGCGGAAGATGAGGCGCAAAGATTTCTTTCTTTTTTCTTTTAAGGCGACAATAAAAGCTTTGAGCACACTAAAAGCGATCTTGAGCGAGCAAAAGAGGAGCTAGTGTCACTCTCCGCGCATCAAGATTATTGGACACCGAATAATATGTCCTTCATTTATTATAACTGTATATTGAAAGATTGGTACAGCCAAGGAGTGGAATTCCCTGCCGGAGTGTTTCCTGGTAGCTACAACTTAGAGGTCTTTGTCCTGGTAGCTACAACTAAGCGTGCTCTATCTTCGACCACATCATCGCTTACCATCAGGTGAGATAGTGGTCAAACGCGAGCCTATCAATAAAAAAAATAATTTGTGATTAAATTATCTTTTAGGTTATGAAATTTTTTACCTAATCTTCGCTTTTTTGTCTGTGTTAGACATAACTTTGAAAATAAATCACGCCAAGCTCAATGAAAAAAAATTTTTAAATATTCGTAGTTTAGTTTAACATATATTTTTTAGACGTGCTTTTGGATTTAAAATCATCAAATATCATATATCTCCCCTTAAAAAAAATTTGCTCCACACTAGAGCTACTTGTTACTCCCATATCGTGGGTGCGTTTACAAACACTCGTACAACAACCAACTGTAAGCCTGTATCAAGCCCGTACTCGTCACCTGTCATATCGGACTTGTTTTTCTAATTAGCAGCTTCAATGAATTATAAATTCGCTATTGATGAAGAAACTAGTATAAAAAAAATATATTTCATTGTTTTTTTACTACAGGAAACAATGATTGAATTTAGCAATTTAAAAAAGTATACAGATATTCTGTTTTCTTCTAAATGCTGCGTTTTTTTTGCTATTGGCACAGCTCTCTCAAAACAGTGGCTAATATCTTTTTTAATCTGCTTTAATTGACAGATCCACATCATTAGATACTCAAACGTTCACCATCTATAACTACAAGTTTATTCAACCATCTTTGAAGATATATCCCCTTCTATAAAAGCTGGTATATCCAGTGAACCTTCTGCCCCATTTCCCTGAAACCTCATATATTTATCATTGTCTCAAGATGAATGATTAGTCTCGTGGAATCCGCTTATGAATATACAATGTGGGTTATTGAAGTAAACTTGATTAATGTGCGCGCTGCTCTAATTTATTGCCAGTGTTTGTGCTTGCTTTTAGGGCATGAGCAGAGTTGGTGTACTAAGTGGTAGTAGGAATGATGTCGAAGTGGAGAGTATGGGCCAGCTTTTTAACAAATGGAATGATGGACTAAAACCGGTTCCTACAATAACAGATCAAATATGATTGTCACCATTATCAAAGAAAAAGCCTTAGAGGTTTAATATGATGGTCAATATACTAAGTAGGAAAAATGTGTTAATAAAATATTTTATTTATTAAACACATATATTAAAAAGACAAGAAGAAAGAAAAATAGATACAAAAGTGAAACTTATTTCTACAGAAATGTCTTCCAGAATAAAATTTGAATTTCCTGCGAAAAGAAAGTTAGAGTTTATTTTGATTAACAATTACTTTTTGAAGAGTTTAAGCCAAACTAAGCTGCTATAGTTGGTCACTGCGATAAACCATCTATTTCCACTTAATTAGAAGGCAAAGTATTGACTGTATTTGACTTGTATGAAGCAACAGCTATCTTTAAGGTTACTTATAACTTTATAGTACACCTCACAGTAATACAGGACAAACATTTGCAAAAACAAATCAACAAGAGGCGATCTTATCGGACAGAGCAATCTCTTACAGACTTCCTTTAGATGTACGGAATGAAAGGAGATAGAGTCAATGTTGTCAGTGTACAACAACATGAATAATGTAAAATACATATATATTGTGACATCACATAGCGGACACCTACGTCCAGCACCGGACGTATTTCGGCTAAAATTATGATTATAAAAAAAATACTAAACAAGCGTGAGTTACTGGTCAAACACAAACCTATCCTAAAAAAAAATATACTAATATTATTAAGCTGTGTTCTTGGGTGACATAGGCCAAATTTTATGTACGCGGGCGAAGCTGCAGACAAAAACTAGTATCAAATATTATCAAAACTACTATGAATAAGAATACTAATACTATTATTGCTATGGAATTCTATTTTCTACAAACTTTATCGTTCGTGTAATTTCCATAAACAATCGATCCTCCCTTCAAAACAAAGTCAATCAACTTAGCAAAATATTAAATCATACATGTTCCATACAATTGGCACGTGCCTGTATATCAGGACAGTTATTTGTGTTATGTGTGAAATTAATGTTGCTGTCACTCAAATATATCGCCGTACTATATATTGTTATAGCCAGATATATCACTGTTGCGTCGTATATTGTTATAACCATATCAGCGTCTTAGTATATTGTTGTAACCGGTTATTAATTATTATAGAGGGTGTTAATGTTAATGACTGGAAATGTTGTGATTGGCTGAGGAGTTACGCTGGCTTTCTATGAAGGGTTAAGTAGACTTTCAGTTGTATGGTTAGAGGTAGACCCAGTCAGGGCTGAAACCCAAAAACGGAAACGATTGAGTTTTAGTCAGTTAAATTCTGACGCGGTCATCAAATAGTTTCTCTTATAAATTATTTTAGCAGACCAGTTTAGATTAAATCACTCTAAGCCCATGTTGTAGTTTTTACTGGTTACCGTACTGTATCGAGAATTATGATTACAGTGTACCGTTCCTAAAATATAGTTGCTCCAGTCTAGAATTCTACTTTGCCCAAAACTCTGAAATTATGTTATCAAAAATCGATCTGCTGTCTTGAAACAGAAAATTTTGAAAAGTGAAGTTTGCCGGGTTAGCTAGCATATAATAATAATATTTATTCAACTCAAAAACTAAGTAAAAATGAAGAATACTAAGATGTTATGCTACAATAGAATAGCGTCAAGCATTTGCGGCTTACGACTTCGTGGTAGGCACCCAATATTCGTTCTCTAGAATAAAATACCAGTTTGTTAAAGACTAATTTACTCTTATCCTTTGACTAACATTATCTTTGTCTATTTGCACGCAATCTAAGCTAATATTATAAAGAGTAAAGTATTTTTTTTTTTTGCGGCGGGAAAAATTGTTCTTGGTGGGAAAAATCTTGGGCGGAGCGGGAGATAGTGTCAGACTCTTACTGTCTAAAAGACCCACCCCGTTCCTTCTAGCCTTCATACCGGGGCTCGACCTGTCTTTCGAAACTAACCCTGGCCCCAGTAGGCTTCGACCCGGCTGGGTCCCTGCTGTTGCTGACAACTCTTTGAGGCGCGCGGAAACAGTGCGCGCCGTCGGCGACTTGGGCTTGGTCCGGACAGTTACCGAACGGCCGGACAGCGAGCTACTCATTGCTCACTGTCCGCAAGCCCGCGCCTACGGTGGCCGGAAATCGGGATCAGAATCCCGGCGGCGACGGTGAGAACGCCGTTGCTTGTTACGTCCGGCCTCCTCCTGTGCGAGCATTACTGCTTCGCAGAAGTCTGCGACCGCCTGCCACTCCTCCTCGCTCCGGACTATGGCCTCAACCAAGGCCCAGCGCGAGAGGTCTTCGCCGCCGAGAAAGTACTGATCCTATTGCTGAAATTTTTTCACCGATAGAAAGCTGCTTTATTTCTGAGTGACATATTTTATTTGCGTGACCAAAGCCGCGGGCAAAAGCTAGTCAAGTATAATGAACAATAATTGTTCATTATACTTGACTAGCTTTTTGCTGATAAAATTATTTTATTAGCAAAATTGTGGTGGCATACCAAGTACGGTAGGAGAATCAGTACTTTCCTTATATTGAACAAGTGCCGTGTTGTCATGATAGGCGCAGTATCTGTACGATATGCCTCTATGTTGCGGGTAGTGGCTTCTATTCTTATTTGGAAAACTTATTTGTTTGGCTAACATATCGGTTTTGCGAGTAGGCTAAGATTATAAGGTTTGTATACAAAAGCAAAAAAATGCACGCTTATTCTGACATTTCAGTTGTCAAAAAACCAATCTAAAACCAATTATTAAAGATTTCATTGTCTGAAACAATATTGACTAAATAATATTTATCTGTATCTTTTCTCGTATTACAAAATAAAGTCTGTCTACAAAGTCAAACGACTTGGATAATTATTACGGAAAAAGAAATCTGATGTAGTCAACACAGGTTCAATAATAAAGATTGATTGAGAGATCTTGATCATTGTTTACTAATAGAAGAACCTTATAAAAAATATCGAATATTAAATGATTAAATATTATACAAATAATTCTCAAGTCGGTTGTCTTTTTAGACAGACCAAACAGAACATACCAATTCCTGTGTTCTGTGCTATACATAATACTATGTCAATTAATAACATGAATGAATCGATGTGGAGAAAGCCGTCACCCACACAAATACATGTCCACTTCCCTGTAGCCAAAGCGAGCTTTGATTTATAATAGTCCTCTTTACAGCAACATAGTATCCATTGACCACAAAATCAGTACGCTCACTGTATAATAACTGACACACAGTGGCTAAGTCCAGGATGTAGTTCTACTTACCAAACATGGCGACCGCGTGTGTGCACGTACAGTGGCCATTCATCTCACTGCTGGCCGGTGCTGGCCCAATATGGACACGGTATTGATGTCATTGATCTGACCGTTAGGTGCTTTGTGTAACTACCCGTCAAGGTGTTTAGAGGACAAAATGAATTATGAATGAACTCTTACTTGATCCGCGTAGCAAAAGCCTTACTATGGTTTACTAGCAGCTTAGTTACTATAAACATTATTATATCTAAAAGCAATGTTTTGTAATTTGCATTCTTATATTATTGTCTTTCATATTGTCTTCCAACTAAACTTCGTGTATTTCAATTTGGTACTTTTAGCTAGCTTACCGACATATGGTCGATGGGGACGTATCGGAAAACGCAGCGTTGGTAAGACTCTAATCACAAGGTGGACCGATGACCTGGTGAGGGTCGCGGGAATCCGATGGATGCGAGACGCACTGGACCGGTCGTTATGGCGACGCTTCGGTCTATGTCTAATGAATGAATTAATGAATTTATTTTATTCCGGACACAATCAGATCCATATAGTGTTAGTAACATAATAAATGACTTATTATCTAGTGTTAGTACTAATTAATAGTGGTCGTCTTTCGGCTGAAATGATGATGATGACTTTTGTAACTGTTACAACAATACTCCAATTTTATATGTGGAGGCTTGTAAATGCTTCGTTGTCATCTACCCTGTCGTTATATTTTATATTGTTAGCTGTAAGCCAGCCAAACAAAATAAAATAATTAAAACGTTTTTCAGTGAAAGATCATCCAATGACAACCCCCGCTCTTGGGCGGAGCGGGAGGTAGTGTCAGACTCTTACTGACTAAAAAACCAATCCCGTTCCTTCAAGCCTTCATACCGGGGCTCGAGCGCCCTTTTGGATAACCCTGGCCCTAGTAGGCTTCGACCCGGCTGGGCCCTTGCTGTTGCTGACAACTCCTTGAGGCGCGCGGGAACAGCGCGCGCCGTCGACGACTTGGGCTTGGTCCAGACAGTTACCGGACGGCCGGACAGCGAGCTACACATTGCTCACTGTCCGCAAGCCCGCGCCTACGGTGAAGGATCAGTTGAAGGATTGGAGGGATGCCTTTCTCCAACTTTGAGACAAGCTAGTTAAATACAATTTTATTATATCTACTCGTAAACAGTACACATGGAATATCTATTGAAATAATATGCCAACAGAAATCATACTTCTGGGTGGTCTAACCTAAATAAACGTTACTAGCGGATATTATCTTCATTTTATTAAGAAACTGTACCAATATCTGTAGCAGCCACAGATAAAATAAATCGCGCTTGTTTATTATTTGTAACTGTTTCAATCTTAATTATAATATACCGTATATTAATAAATATACCATCTGGCATCGGAGAATTAGCTTAGCTGTTTGTAATAATATGTTAGTAGCAAGACTTAGATCGATCAATTAGTCAACAGCAAAATATACCATAATCAGCGTTATAATGTCCAGCTTGGACTCAGGCCTCCTAAGGGAGGGAATAGTGGCTAGGAAGTGGATGTCATATGTTTTCGAAGTTCTTTTCCTAGGACTTAATGGTTTCCTCACGATGTTTTTCTTCACAATTTTGAGGGCAAAAGCGATGTTCTAAATTACATAAAGCGCCTGGGTTTGATTGAACTCACGACTTGCAAATAATAAGACGGGTACGTCAACACTGGGCAAGCACTGCTTACTGCCAGGACTTCGGCTGATACTCAATTCCTTCTAAATGCATGTGATAATATCGTAATCAGTCTTATAATATCCCAATGCTGAAACTCAGGCCTCCTCTCTAGGAGAGAAAATGTGCCATAATCCACCACGCCCAGTGCACGTTGGTGGATATCACATGTCTTAAAAAGTTTGGTTTTAGGACATGCCGGTTTTCTCACAATGTTTTCCATTACCATTTTGAGAGTAGTGGTGATATATTAAAACATACAACCTAAAACTCCTGCCTCAGTTTGAACCCGCGACTTAGAGATCATAAGCCAGGGACGTTAACACTTGGCCAATACTGCGCACTGGCAGGACAGCGGCTGATACTCATTTCCTCTCCAGCACAACTATAAAACCTCAACATTTGCCATTTATAACAACAAATAAGAAATCAAACCAAATATACCGCGACTTCGCATCAGAGCGACTATAAATTCTACTATCGCAGATTGAATATGAAATCTGCATAAAAATCCACTGAGTATACCCGAGCCTTAATCGTCCTATATTCAAATACCAACCTTACCTTTAAATTTATAGAGTTGATATTCTAGTGGGTTCGGGATTTTTTTCTCGATATTTTTACGGTAGTCTATATAGGTATTGATTTTGGCTTCTTTTTCTCGGTTCGCGTGGCTAAGTGTTTCGATGTGATGTTGTTTTGTTTCTGTCCCTTGTGACTGAAGGGAGAAATGTGGATGATAGTGGGCTGGGTTTGTAGGGGGCTTTTTTAGGAATATTTTAAGGCTATTTTTGTCAGAAAATATGGACGAATTTTGAATACATTGAGGGGCGACTTTCAAGTTGATGATGGTGTTTAAACAGTCTATTAAAATTTAGTAAAGGCAGACAGGCGACGCAACAATGCACACAGAAATTGTTCTAAAGTTACTTATAGGGAAAATTTGTGAATACGCTTTCTAAAAAGAAGTTAAAATACTTTTGAAAATCCTATAAAATTGGCACTAACTAATGCAACGAGTTGTCACCAAGGAGTTGCCACCAAACCTGCACAATGAATGGATACAGAAACTCTATACAGTCTAAGACGATAAGATATCCAAATTAATCAATCTAAAATATCTTACGCTATCATAAATATCAAAAGCAGGTCACAATAACAAGCACATAATCGAAAACTTTCCGACGAATGACCACAACAGATCCTGTAATCCCGGCGTGATTAACAGTCCCGAACACATCCCCCCGGGATCCCGGGGGATCCAATAAACAGTTCCCGCGATATCATTTGCGAGATTGCGAGATTCTCGGCTAAGTGTTAATTTTTGTAATTGCTCCAGACTATATTAGATTACGTCTCGAAGAGGGAAGAGGTTTATATCTTTCGTATATTTCCACATAAGATTTTTCCTCGAGTTTGCTCTTAATTAATATTTTAGGGGCACGTTATGGGAGAGGTGTATGAATAAGGAAATATGGTAGATATGCTTCAATCTTTTTGAGTTACGTTTGCACTCATTTTCTTTATGAATGAATCGATTCTGAAGAAGTGTGTTTGCACTATATCAGATGTCTACAGCGACTCAGACGAATGATTTTTCTGCTAGTGATCCAAACGTTAAGTACAAAATGTATGGCAATGTCATTACCTACGAAGAAGTCACATGACAAGTGATGTTGCTTAAGACGTGTTGCGGCACACAAGCCACATGCTACAACCACAAAAGTCGCCATAAGAAGCTAGAAGCGGCCACAAGCCTCTAGTGGCTGGAAGCTACTTCTTGTTTTAACACGCTCGCTGCGAAGCATTGTTCACCATCTTTCAGCCAGTGCATATGGGGTCTTTTAGAGGTAAAGTTGAACTTCTTTGAAGTGCTTATGAGACCAGTCTCACAAAATTTTGTTTCTGAACAACACCGCTGCAACGCTTCGTGAGAGTATTAACTTTATATATTTGTATCGGTTATATCCATAGAAATGTTAACATAGCTGTCCCCCGCACAGAGTGAAAGAAAGGGATTTTGACTGCAGCACCTGCGAGAAGTCATGCATGTGGCTTGTTGGACCTCATAGCGCAGTGTTGTGTTAACCCATACGCGCAGTATCATAATGGACACTGACGAAGAAGGTTTAAATGCACGAGTGGCATGTGACGGCGTTTAGTGGCCAGTGCAGGCCACAAGAAGCGAGTAGCGGCGTTTTGAAGCGTGTGGCGGCCACCGGCGTCAACAGTATGTGGCGAATTCATATATAATGTGTGAAACTTACAGGAAATATGCCGGTGGCAGCGTTTTGTGGTTGTGGCCGGTGGCCCATGTGCCGTGACTCTAAAAATGTGACTTATAAAGTCTTTTGTCCAAGCCTGCGGGAACGAGACTTCTCAAATGTATATGCAATCTAAATTGTTCAGAAAAGACCAGAAATAAGTAATGTATAGACATGTATGATCTTGGAAACAATATAGTTTCAATAAGTTCAGGATTTTTCTTTCCATAAGAAAATCTCTAGAGCTTTCAGTATTATAAAAAAATGCTCCAAAAAGCTTTACAACTTTTTATCATATTATTTCCTTATCAAAATATAATCTCAAAAACATAATCCTCACGAGAATTCCCTTTTATCTTGAAAATTTGTACCTTCTACACACGGGGCCCTTTCATCTGGCCAACTTCACCGATGCCTTTAATCTTTCAAGATATTTCAGTGTTGACCGAACTCCCGTACTTTGAACAAGCCGCAACTTGGGGTCCCGGAATCTCGGGACTTGGAGTTACCTTATATTGCTGCGCATTACTCTTAATTTACCCACATACATTTCTTTGGTCACCTTGTATTTCAGTAAAGGTTACTGGCATTTTTTATGAGAGTGATCGATTGGTTTGGGTAGTTTTTAGGGGTAGGAAAAAACGGAGCCCTTTTAGGATCACTTTGTTGTTCGTCCGTCTGTCTGTCTGTCTGTCAAGACTCTTCATCTCGGGAAGGCGTGCAGGTATCGAATTGAAATTAAAACTATGTACTTCAGTCTGCGGTCCCTTGAAGCTGTAAAAAATGAAACTTTTATTGCCGTTTATGTCGCAAAAAATGTATATGTTACAGTCAAAACTCATAACCAGTCAAAACCAGTTTTGACTGCGAAAATCAGTCAAAAGTGGTTTTAACTAAGGGCATCGGTCAAAAGTACTTTTGCCTAATTTTTGCAGTCAAAAGTGGTTTTGACTGGTTATGAGTTTTGAGTGTAACATATACATATTTCGACACTCAAGGGAAGTTTCTAGGGAACTTACCGTTTATCCAGAATTCTGAAATTTTGCATAGAGCAGGGTCTTATAACATAAGCACAGGAATAAATCTGAAAATTTATTATTACATCACAAAAAAAAATAATTTTGAGATTTGGACAAAACTTCGAGACTACAATCGGGAAATAAACTCTCTCTCTTCTCTTTTTTTTTGTAGGAAACGATCAGGACGTGAGTCCAACTCACACTTGCCCATTTGTTTTTTAAATAACCAATGTGTCACAGAAATGGATTGATATTAGCGTGCCTATTTACTAGTTCTCGGTTATTTTAGGTTATTTCAACCATTTTGTCACTGATTGGTCTATGTTCAATGATGCTTAGCTATTGAAAGATATTGTGATTTTTGCAGTTTTATCTGTTGGAAAATTTGTGTTTGTTATTTTATGCCTCATTTGTGATTTCCCTAAAACTTATAGACCGTGAAACTAACTAGAGTGGTAAAATACACAAAGTGATGGGATATTTTAAGAGTATTTTGTGAGTGTGATCAAGTTGACTGAAATCCAGATGTCTGACAGTCAGACTTACAAGTAGGTATCGCATTACTCAGTTACTGGGCTGTATCATTTCCATTTTTGTTCCATGTAAAATATTCGTATTTAGCATCTATATGACTGAACTGGAAACCAGTGGAAGAAACTTATACTTAACTAGCTTTTGCCCGCGTGGCTTAGCTCTCGCTCTTCCCTACTCCACCCTATTATACCCTACTCTACCCTACTATATCCTACTCTACTCTACCCTACTATACCCTACTCTACCCTACTCTACCCTACTCTTCCCTACTCTACCCAACTCTACCTTACTCTACCCTACCCTATCCTACTCTACCCTACTCTACCCTACTCTACTCTACCCTACTCTACCCTACTATACCCTACTCTACCCTACCAAACTTCACATAAACAAAACATCTACTAAATAGTCCGAACAAAGCCTTAACATTTGATTTGGATAGGTGAGCCCGTTCTTGAGTTATAAAATTACAACTAAAAGTGGCATTGTTTTTTATATTTATAGATTGAAGAAATGCTAGGTCTATTGATTTATTTGCAAACCTCTTTCGTATCTTCAAACGTTTTTGAAGACATTCTTAGTAAAGACAATTTATTACTTAGGATAAAATTAAATTACTTATTAGTCTATATATAAAACTAAATTGTAATATAATTTTGAGTATTTGACCTTCGAATGTCCTCTAGAATAAGGAGGAAACAAAAATCTAAAAAGAAAACCTCTTAAAATCTCTAATGAATTTAGGCAAATATATTTCTAAATTAATAGCGTCTTTATATTCTACAGTACTTTAAATAAATATAAAATCGTTCGCTAATCAGGCCATTTCTTCTAATTTGGTCGAGCCATTAAGCGGCCTTCAAACTTGCGTGTCGGGCCTCATTAAACAAATCCTGCTTATGGCTTTAGTCCCGGCTTTATTGATGTTGGAACGCGAAACAGAAGACTGACTTGGATTGATAAAATCTTCTTCTACATCTACACTTAATATTATAAAGAGAGAAAATTTGTATTTTTGTGTGTGTGTGGTATGAGGTATGTTTATAATGAATAAATTCAAAAACTACTGTGCTGATTTCAAAAATTCCTTCACCATTGGAAAGCTACATTTACCCTGGGTAACATAGGCTATATTTATTGCCCATGCGCAGCCCCGACGGGCCGCTAGTTCTATATAAAAGGCAAAGTCTTGAAGGGACATTATAGGTTTTAGTCAGTAAAAGTCTGACACCTTTTCGACCCATTTAAAAAGCGGGAAAATGCTTAGTACATTTTTATACAAGTGCGGAAAATTTGTCAGGCGAGTGTGTTATGGAGCTGAGGGTGCAGTAACAACGTGTGAATCAAACGATTTTTTTTATTGAAAAAATTACTTACTGCTTTAAAGAAAAAAATAATAAACTGGGCTTGACCGGCGACTCGTGGGGGTTGTCGCGCGCCTTGCCTGGTACGATAAATTTAATAAAATTTTGACGGAAGCAAGCACGCGCACTTTTCTGCACTAGTGCAGAAAACAGTCTATTGCGTGCCTAAAAGCGGTGGGATAAGGGTGGGTTTTCGAGTAAGTGTATTTAAAAAATCTTCTTAGTAGATAAAAGACAAAGTCCAGAAGGAACACTGCAGGTTTTAGTCAGTGAAAGTCTGACTCCGTATCGTCCCACTCAGAGCGGAAGAAGATATTTATTGATTTACTGTAGCGACATCTATGGCGTCACATAAGAACTATCCTGCATCGCGCAATTAAAGTTCTCCGCGCGATTTAAACATATAGAACAACCCGAAGTCAACTATGGGGCAGTTACCCACCAGACCTAAAACCCGTCTGATCGGAGAAACCTCCCTTTTTAACGGAGATTTGCGGGACTTTACACTTTGCTCCGCTTACCTCTAAACTTAATACCCAGCATCACAGTCTCCTCATTTCAGCAGCAAAATGACACATTGCAATGTTCAGACCTTTTGTTCTAACTTCTCACTGTGTTCTGACAACAGCTGGTGATATTTACAATCCGATTGTTTCGCGCACTTTCTCTTTAGGCATTTTGCATTCAGATCTATGTACATAATTCTACATAGGCCGTCGAGTTTTACATTTTCCTTAGGTACTGGGAATTTTTACACTCTCGGATAAAGATTTTACTAGTCTGGTATCTAGTAAAATAATAAAATACATACCTAGGTAGCCTACTGATTCAATTTATATACTAATCTGATACATATAAAAAATGAAAAAAGTTGGTAGTAGCTTCTTTTTTAGTTTTTACGTGTAGTTGTAGCGACATCTATGACGCCACTTAAGAACTAATCTTGCATTGAGAATTAAATTACTCCACGCGATTTGAACTTAGAGAACAGTTGCTTCGGTCCTGAAAAGAAACACCGAAACAAACTCAGGGGTCAACGTCTCTTTTAAAGTCCATACAGCAAACATGTAATGGTCAAATCACATGAGAACCATGCAGATTGTAATGGTCAAATCACATGAGAACCATGCAGATTAGTAAGTAGAACACTGAGATAGTCCTTTTAGGAAAGAACCATACAGATTTGAGTGGACCTGTTCCTCAGATCAGTGTGGTTATATCGTTGATGTTAAAGCGTATTAGTTAAGATTTTAACTACAGTACAGTAAGAACATCTTCTCTACTCTTTTTCCTATAAATAAATCTCAACTTCTAAACTAAAAAAAACCCTATTTAAACTAAAAATAAAACACGGAACAGCATTTAAGTGCAGCTGTTTCGTAGTTCACATTAATTCGACAGCAAACAGACAGGCAGACGGTGCCTAGATGTAGCATTACCTAGGCTACACAGTATGGCCTAGAACTAGGTACTCGTAATATGTCTGGAGATATGAGGGATGTTATATGAATGATGAATTGTGATGTTACCTGATGTTATTGTTTGGTGATTATGATGTTAATGTTTGTTTTGTTACAGGTAATTTGAAGTTTGTTTTTTATTGGCTTGAAGGAAAGAGTTACATGGCAGTTATGTTGTAAGTGTAGCTATAGTTATATGCTTTTAAATAATAGGTTACTTCTAGGCAAGCGGGCCCCATCGTCGACCATATCATCGCTTACCATCAGGTAAGATAGTGGTCAAGCGTGAGATAGGCTATAAAAATATGATAAAAAAAAAACAGTTTACCTAAGATAAAACTGTATTTACGTCTAGCTGAAGATTTTGTATAAAAAAAACATCTTTTTTTAATATAAGTAATTTTATCGTAACGCAAAGTCTTCATAACTAAGTAACTTTAATCATCTCATTTATTTATCGACCTTTCCTTTTAAGATGAACAAAGTAAAGATCTTATCGTTAACTTCTATTACCAGAACCTCATAACTTTTGATTAATATTGCCGAAAAACGCTAATAATAATCTGCATTTAAGCCAGTTCATTCAAACACCGCTCGAATTTGTTTATGTAAACACTTCGGGCCAAACACACGCGCATACACATCGGGCCAAACATACGGGCCAAACACACGAGCATACACGTCGGGCCCGATAAATCCCGCACACCACTCGATTTAATTAAATTCATTAGCGAAAGCGTTTACACCGCTGAGGTTAAGGTGTCATGCGGTACATGTCATGAGCTGTGGCGGTACACACAAATGTAATATTAGTTTCCGTCAGTGGCTTTGCCTGTGTTAAAGTAGGAAACTATTCCAACGGAACATACACCCGGGATAAAAATATACTTGTCGCATACGACATAGTTTGCAAAATTTTCGACATGTTGACAAAATTTTGCACATTTTATGCATAGCGGTTCAGACGTTTGAACATGAAAGAGTAAAAAATATGCACACAAATACACATATTTTCCATGCTTTAACTGACAGTTTCTATGGCCGAAAACAAACACCATTGAACTATGAGAAAAAGTGCGTAATAACGAATCGTGAATGCTGAAGGAGATGAAAAATGCATATCAATGAGGAGAGAATGCTGAGATGGACGGTAGATATGGACCAACTGGATAAGGAGCGTAATAAAAATATCAGGGGCAGCTTTAAAGTCGCGCCAATCATCAAAAAACTTACCAAAGCTACCTCAGATAGTATAGATATTTTAAAAGGCCAAGCAAGGACCATGTCGTAAAAATTGCACCAAATCTGCCAGAATAAAAGAAAGGCAGAGGTCGCCCGGCATTGACTTAGTGGTCCAGAATCGAAAAAGACAAGTTGGTCCAATTGCCAGTTTCGACAACACAGGATAGGGTATCCTGGCGCCGAATAGTGAGGAGACTCGACACTAAATACAGGGAACAGGAGAGGACATAGAAGAAAGAGGACTGAGGCAAATAGCCTTAGTTCTTCTTTATCCTCCGCCAACATCTTGTCCCTTGGAGCACCTCAAGAGACCCCAACTAATCCTCCGTTTATAACAAACGACTGTGAATGTGTGTTTGCATGTTTACACGCTTATAACCCTACAGGAGCTAACTTTACGAACAAATATTTGTCGGCTCTTTCCACTTAATATATTACACAAATACAGACTAATTTGCGTTTCTCCGCGGGTTCTAATTTGAGGGTTACATTAAGGTATGGAAACGGCTTTTAATTTCTTGAGGACTTATCTTTGTCTTTTTAGTGATATGTAGAACTTTTCAGATGTAGAAATGTCTTTTATTTGTTAGAGGAATCACAGTGTACTTCCTAAGGCTTGGTCTTATTTCCCGGGCGTATCTTTAAAGAAAGAACAGCAACGGCCCAGTGGTAACAGCTCCGACTTACGTCTTGGGTTCCAACCTAGGCAGGCACATTGTTTTACGTACCACTACCCTACTGTTACTGTTGTTGTTGTTGTTCTGTGTACTATTACTTGATGTACTAGCACTGGTTTTTATCATTAAAAAAGAAACTTATTTCATCAGCACCGCTCTCAAATTGGAAAATACCGTGAGGTAACCAGCATGTCCTAGGACCAAAACTTTAAAGATATATGATACCCGCCTAGGGTTCATACACACGAGCAGCATGTTGCCAACGGCAGAGATAACTGCAGCGACCGACGCTTCGATGGCTGCCGTCAACCAAGTGACATTGCACGACGGCTACCGCTGATCTTCATTTGTTAAATGTCGACGGCCGCGAGCGTCAACAGCAGCCGCCGACGCGTCGATGGCTGCAGTTTTTACCTCTGCAGTTGGCAACATACCGCTCGTGTGTGTGAGCTCTTACCCGCACTAAGCCTGCGTATATTCTCTCTAATAGAGAAAAGGCCTGAATCCCAGCAGTGGGAACCTTTTAAGAATGGTTACTCATTCATCTTAATATTCCTCCGCATCTCGGACAGCAGGTTAAGACTTCGGTCAGGACTGGCATTCGTAGATTTCTGATAGTCGTTAATGATATTGAAAAGCCAGGAAAATCTGACACTAGTCGTGCCTTTGCTTTACCTTGGCATGAGTGACGATACTCCTTGGGATATCGTGTTTGTTACCCAGTTACTGGATTGACAGACAGTTTATGAATGACAGATTCTCACCTAACTGCATCCCGTTAGTCTACTCGGCAGATTTACTACCTTTTGAGGTGGTAATGATTAAAAAAGTCTTTCCTTACAGTTACAAAACTCGATCTACAAAGTGCCCCCCAATTAATAACTTCTTCGTTCACTTATATCGCCCTCTAATTACACGTTCGCACCTTACAGGTAGAGGCACGTTCAGTAAATATGGCGACCGCTACACGTGCCATATCGACGATATTTTATCGAAATTACGCTTATCTGTCATAGCTGCTAAGGGATAGGGAACAGGAGTTATGTTAGTGGATTATATTGTGATCATTGATTTTAACTGTGTGGCCGAAGAATCACCAAACTAAAGTAGTAGTGGGCAGGGCACATTGCTCGTAGAACAGATGGTCGATGGAGCCGAAAGGTTCTAGAGTGGCGACCGCGCACCGGAAAACGCAGCGTTGAAAGGCCTCCCACAAGGTGGACCGACCTGGTGAGAGTCGTGGGAAGGCGGTGGATGCGAGACACACAGGATCGGTCGTTGTGGCGATGCTTAGGGGAGGCCTATGTCCAATAGTGGACGTTCTTCGGCTGAAGTGATGATCCAGTTAATGTGATGATGAACAAAATCAGAAGTATGAGAAGGACAGAGCAGAAGGAGATTGTTTGAAGAACGCAGATTCCTTGCGTGTGAAGAACAAAGAAATTGAAAGTGAGTTATGAGATAGGATGGAGGCGTGTGAGAGTTGAGCAGAGAGAAAAGCATATTAAGTTGAGCATATTACTTCTTCACGATCGAACAGCTGAACGGATTTGTACGAAATTAGGCACGTGTACACACACACTCACTCACAAACTTCGACAAACAATATTAGCGGGTTTTGCAGCCCATAAGTATAAATCTTTCTCGTCAAAAAAAAAATATTTTCTGCGACTCTTGTCACAATTATACGTCATTCGTAACGTTAAACTCTTCAACGCAATCCACATACATCACAGATCAGTTTACACAAACCATTTAATTCTTTTGTCCCGGCCTTAAATCCCGGGATGGTGACAGCACAAATCACAGGCCGACACAGTACCTGTCCCGACAACAAGGCTGCAGAGTTGCAAGCCTTTGTCGCTCTTTTGACTGCTCAAACGTATGCATGCCACCATTTTGTAAATAGGACCACGAATGGCTTTGGAAGATTTAGTATAGCTTGAGAATTTGTACGAAGAGGGTTTCTTTATCAATTTACTTACAGAGAATAACAAACAATTCAATGAAGTTTGGGATGAAGATAAATAATAATAATAACTCTTTATTTCAGGCTACTAAATCACATAGACATTTACATAAATAATGATCTTAAAAATAATAAACTAATATATAATATTAACAATCTATTTATTACAAAACAGAAAAATATTGATTATTATCTATCTGAAGATATTTTGGTACACACCAATGAGAATACACTAAAATAATAAAAAGAGATCATTTTAATCTTGTATAGAATATTTAGTTTTATTCTGTTATACGCAATAATTATATCGAGTCTTTTTATAGGAACTATTGTAATAAGATCAGTATGAGTTGTATGAGTCACAATTGTTGTTTTAGAAAGTTATATCTAATACCTAATTAATTTTATTAAAACTTTTTAATTAGAGGAGATAAAATCTATTCCCGCAAATTATCGCTAACAGTGTTTGTCCTAAAAAGGGTTAGTATTATAATAATATCCCATCCATGAAAATAATTAACCACAAAATTCAACCCAAACTGAAAAGTCATTAAATTGAATCATAAACCGATATAAAACCATAATCTGTCCGTTGTTAAAACTACAAATCCCACATAATCCCGCGTCATCACATCACTAATGTAACACGCTACACGGCGTGTGAACATTATTGAATTAAATGACCGAGTGTCAAGTGAAATGAATATGATTTCGATGTGATTTAGTCAATTTGAGGTTTTTGTAGTAAATTTTATTTTATGAAAAAACCATTTGAAACATCAAATTATGTTTTCACGCAAAATAGGGTATTACATCCCCGGTGTTACTTAATGATAAACCAACAAATAGTATAGTAATACAATAATAAATAAATACAAATAGTAAAGTGATACAATAATAAATAAATACTCACAAAAATACATAATTATAATTAGGTATTATTTAGTATGTATTTGTGTGATATTTATTTTATGATGTGTATGTTTATAATTATAGCAGTATATATATATCTTTAATTATTATTATTTTATACTATTTCATTGTTATCTTTATATTTTGTGTGTACTAACTTTCCTTTTACTTTTACACACGGTGTCTACTTTTCTTTTTTCTTCAACTTTCCTGTCGCAGGTATGCTGGAAGAGATTTCATTAGAAATAAGCACCACCTTTGTACTATTTTTTTCTGTTTCCTTCCTCTTTTCTTGTATTTCCATGTGTGTACATAAATAGTTAAATAAAATAAAATAAATAAATAAATATAAATAAACAATGCTATTTTGATAAACAAACGACGCTGTACCTAAATGGAGGAATTTACTAAATGCGATCCTAATGTTTAACGGCAGTGCATTCTAAAGAAAAGTAAAGAAGGATTTATTGTCTGTTCGAAGATAAGATTATTTTATTTACACAACAACGGATAATGACAGCCTTATATTGATTAGGCTGTTTTTATCCTTCAAATCACTGTATTTTTTTTCTCAAACTAAATAATACCATAAATACTTAAATATAATTAGAATAAAACCAAAAAATCCCTAAACCAATTATAAACAAACTAGCTTTTACCCACGGCTTCGCCCGCGTACATAAAATATAGTCTATGGCTCAATTTATACCGCCGCGGAGTGGAATGGAAGCGTCAATTTTACCTCTAGCGTCAGTTGGAGCGTCAGCTATGGGAATTCCCGGGAATGCGCGAGGATTCCCCGGAAGACGCGCTACCTTTTTTTTAGCTCGCATTTAGTTTATATATTATACAATTGACATAAAGTAAGTTCATTTTGCTATGTACATTTTCGTTGCAAAAAGTCGCTTCTATCTCATTCCGCGGCGATGTAAATTGATACTTAGTTTCTCGGGAATAAAGCAGTTTTCAATCGGTGAAAAATTTTAGCAATCGGACCAGTACTACCAGAGATTACCTCACCAACAAACAAGAATACAAACTTTACCTATTTATAATATTAAGTGTAAATAGTGTAGTATAGTGTAGTGTAGTCTCATTTGACTATTCAAAAGTGCCTGCAAATGGTCTATTTGAAATAAATGCTTTGTTTTGTAGACTAAAATAGGGCAACGAAAATCACCTCTACGTCACTGTCAAATGGTTATGTACCCAAAAGACTGGTGGCATTGCCACGCTGTATGGCAATGCTTATCCTCTGTATAATGTAAAAGCAGCAAAGTAATACAAATTAGAATTACTTATACTTATTCTCAACAAAACCGAAAAAAGAAAACTCTCACAACATCACAAACATCCGAATTTCACGCTGACATTTCCTATCAACTAAAAAAATCTTTTCTCCCCAACCTCTCATAATTTAATCGGAAAGTTTACCGTTCCCGGAAAAACTACAACCTGACGTACAAATACGGAATCCCTACTTCACTCATAACATAAAGAAATACCTTTTACGTCGAAAGCGTCCACAATAAAACTTAATTTTACCGTCGCCGTCGTGCGATCATCCGCGAACATTTCTGGTTTCAAACGGATCAAATGAACTTCCCACAATGGACAAGGGTTTACGGGATAGTTGTCCGGTTGTTGGCCGGTTATTTTCCCGGACAACAAGGGGATTAACCTGTCCGCTGCCGGATTACCCGGTTTGATGGGGTATGAGTACAAGTGTAGAGTTTGACGGTAATTTCGGTCTTAATTTTGGTTTGAAACTGGTTGAGAATTTTGTGAGTATTGTGACGTAAAGAAATCACTTTTATAAGTTACGTGATCGCATCAGGATGTAGATATCTGCAGGAGAACTTCGGTTACCGATATAACCATAAGAACCTACAAATTTAAGTAGCAGGGCGTATTCGATTGAGTTGAAAGGTTCTGGAATGGCGAACGCGTATCGAAAGACGCAGCGTTGGTAGGGCTCCCACAAAGTAGACCAATGATCACGATGACTTCTTCTCTTGTGTTACCTCAAACAAGTTATACCTATTAGAAATCATTAACGTTGTAAAACCGGCTAAGTGCGGAATATACACAAATATCTCTTAGGTTTCATGACATCTAAAAGTATTGAAATTAAATCAATGAACTCGTAGTTACTACACTCACGGTCTGTCTCTCTGACACAGATGTACAGATATAAGTTTAGTAAACATGTTCTTGTTAAGAATTTATTTTTCGCGCGTTTTTAATAGAATTTTAACGGGACGGTTTGCGCTGTGGTTGAGCGATTGGCTGCTGCGCTGTATGTTGCAGATTCAATTCGCACACGGAACAAATGTTTGTATGGCCTACATGTTGTTTTGGGTATAAGTGTCCTGTGTGTGTGAGTTTACATGTTGCTCACTCACATAATACAGGAGTAATTCCTAATGTGGGGCAACATATTATTTAAATGCACGCCATCTAGTGGTTAATTTTGCTGAATGATTTTGATTTTAAAGTAGTCGCTCATGTCTATGTGTGTGTAAACGATACTATAAGCAGAGTTGGATATTAGTCCTAAAAATATGGCGAATCAAATGGGTTTTGAAGCTATAATTTGACTAATTTCGATAAAGTGGTATGTCCGATTTCCGCTCTACTATTTCTGTGACATAATATTGTTCCAAATACACTCAAAACTAAATAAAACTGAAAATGTTGACTTCAGCGCCATCTAGCGGGGAAATGGCCATGAACAACCAGTAGCAATCACCTTGAAAAAAAAACTAAGCAAGTGCGAGTCAGACTAGCGCACTGATGGTTCCGAACAAACTGACCTATGTTATTAGTTCAAATCCCGAATTGAGTCTCGGAGATTTTTCCGAATCGTTTTCGAAATAAACGGTCTTGACAGACAGCAAAGTGATCCTATAAAGCTTCCGTTTTTTCCTCTTGAGGTTGCCTAAAAGGAGTGAATATATACCTCAAAACACACAACGCTAAACAAAAGAAGCTATAAACTCATAAGGCATGTCTCACCGTCGTAACTCAACAGTGAGAGTAGTTAGTCAGCGGTGACAGCCATGACGGAGTGGTAGGGTATTGCGTTCCACACTTTATTACCACTGACCGGCCCATTCTCCTGATGAGAGTAGGAAACTGATCTTACTGCTGAAACTACTTCCATCTTAATGTGACTGTTCAGAACTTTTTATTGTGTAAGTATCGTATTTTTAAGTATGTATTTTCAAACCGGGAATCTTTAAGTCAAGAGTGAATAGGTTTCTTCTAGATAAGCGCGTTCCATCGTCGACCGCATCGTCGCTTTCCATCAGGTGAGATAGCGGTCAAGCGCGAACCTAACAACAATAAAAAAAATTACTGGTCTGTTGGTCTAGTAGTTAGTGGCCCTGACTGCTATGCCGGAGGTCATGGGATCGATTCTCGTCCAGGACAAATGTTTGTGTGATGAACACGATCATTTGTTCTGTGTCTGGATGTATTTTATCTATATGTGTGTATTTAGAAATATATAAGTAAGTATATTATCAATTGTCTAGTACTCATGACAGATGCTCTGCTTAACTTGAGACAGACGGCGGCGGCGTTGTGTGAGAGTTGTGGAATATAATTAAATCATCATCATAATTTCAGCCGATAGACGTCTACTGTTGGACATAGGCTTCCCCAAGTGTCGCCACAATGATCGATCCTGTGCGTCCCGCATCCATCGGATTCCCGTAACATTCACCAGATCATCGGTACATCTTGTAGGAGGCCTTCCGCTACTGCGTCTTCCGGTACGTGGTCGCCACTCCAGAACCTTTCGGCCCCAACGGCCATCTGTTCTGCGAGCAATGTGCCCTGCCCATTGCCACTTGAGTTTGGCGATTCTTCGCACTATGTCGGCAACCTTGGTTCTCCTGCGGATATCTTCATTTCTGATTCGATCACGCAAGGAAACTCCGAGCATAGCCCTTTCCTTTGCTTTTTGGATGATTTTAAGCCTTCTGATGAGGCCCATTGTAAGCAACCACGTTTCGGCACCATATGTCATCACTGGCAACACGCACTGGTCATAGACTTTCGCCTTGAGACACTGTAGTATATTGGACGAGAATATACCGCGCAGCTTCCCGAACGCTGCCCAGCCGAGTCGGATTCGACGGTTGACATCTTTCTCGAAATGAGATAGAATCTACCAAACTGGACTGTCTGTCCGAGGTAGACGTAATCGTCCACAACTTCGAGTATAGGGTCTCCGATCTTGATAGGAGTGGGTGCTACATGGTTGTTTATCATGACTTTAGTTTTGAATAATACCAAATAATAATTAATTAATATCACTGAATACTACCGTATAATACCCGTGGTATCTTATTTATTTATACAATAACTGGCTTTTGCAGGTGGCTTCGCTGGCGTGTAGGTAGAAAATAAAACTAAGGGAATATATTTCCGAGATAAAAGGCACCTTATATCTATTCCAGGATATGTTTCAGCCCTGTGCTAAATTTCATCCAAATCTGATCAGCCGTTTAAGCGTGAAGAAGTAACAAACTTACACACACCATTACATATACACACATACTTACATATTCTATCCTTTATCATGTTATAAAGAAAAATAAGAAATTACAAGACTTAGTTCCCGGACTGCTAGGTGTCATTTATTTCACCAATTTATTCGCCAAAATTCACATACAACAACCTACCTGTCAGATAATAAAAACTCTAATATTATTTTAAATTCTCACACAAGTAGCTCAGTAAGAAATATAATCTAAATAAAAACTTTATATTTGCCACTTCCTTAAAATGCATTTAAAAAATTTAAAATTCCCTCTCGCCACTTCAAGCGAACTTAATTTCACCGCAAATTTAAAAACGTAACTTGGTTTTTTAAAAAGAGGGTACTAGGAGGTAAGTAAAATAAATATTTTCGAGCGGGTACCTCGGGGAGATGGGAGATAGGCCACGTGCTTGTTATGGCCACCTAATTATAATATTATGGCCGTCCTTGGAATATCTAAGTTAAAGGTCTCGGGTTGATTAACGAAAGGCATTTTGGAAGATTGAAGTTTCTAAGGAAGACAAAATGTTGTCAAATTTTCTTTTTAAGTTGTTTAAAACAGGTAAGATCGCTAATTGAATCTGTAAAAAATCTTCTTCAATGCATGTACTTATTTATTTATACTTAGATTAGAGTTATGTTGTTTCTCTATTCAGTAGTTCAAGCTGCCACTCACTCAGCCGCCAATCTTATATTTATTCTATTCGTATACATATAATAAGTATGTAGAAGTTTTTAATTGTGCGCACATCACGTAAATTGTACGAGATCAATGCAGATAACTTTTATACATTAAAATAGTGTGTAACTTGATATATTACTTAGACTACGTTTCATCGCAATCAGTTGACTATATCGAAAGATATACTATATTCATTGACTGTTAAGAGGTACGAAGTTCGCCGGGTCAGCTAGTTATACATAGAATAAAATTATGTCCTGATCCAAATATTTAAGTAGGTAATGCTGCCAGCTGCGACTTTGCCTACATAACAGTAAAAAATGTAGAAAATTATTTCAAGGGGATAAACTCACCGAATAAAATAATATCAATGTATGGACTATGGCATTGCCGTGGCCGAATTCTGGGCCAGGCAAGGAATTTAACTAATTTTGCCATCGATACGATAAGAAGAAGAAGGACTATGGTCTGCCTGTACCAAGTTTCATCACAATCTATTCAACCGTTCGAGCATGAAAAGGTAACAAACATACAAACATTGGTTTATATTAGTGTGATCCTATATCATACTATTTATGGATAGGTTCGCGTTTGACCATTATCTCACCTGATGGTAAGCGATGATGTAGCCAACGATGGAGCACGCTTGCCTAGAAGCGACCTACTCACTCTTGACTTAAAGACCCCCAAGTTATAGCTGGTTATAATACGTAAATACTCTCTTAGCAAAACATGACAATGTAACAGTCAGTCATTCAGCTCAACATTTAAAACCTCTTCCCTGCATACCAGCCATCTTAGTCGCTATATTTCAGCCTATTACTTCTAAATATGTTTAATGCATTTGCCACTGCGTAAGGATAAATTGCGAAGCGACGCTCCCTAATAATACTGTGAGGGCTGGTTAGGTCTTAGTGAAAGCGAGTAGCGGGGAAGAATAGCGATTTAAGAAAATTGATAGGCGGAGACAGAGTGGCTGGTGCATCTCTCTCATCTCAACAGAGTTTGAGGGGATACATGGTAATTTGTGTGACAGGATTTCCTAGTGCAGATACCAGGAATAATTGTATCTATAAAGGTGTATAAAATGATAAACTGACTGACGTAGATCTAAGATTTGTTTTTTTCCAAAATTCACCCCCTAAATCCTTGAAACGGGGATTCAAAGTTTGTGTGGAGAAATCTACTTTTACGCACTAGTGATTTTATGTAATGTTGGTTTGAAAGCCACGTTTATGGCAGCGAAATCAATGTTTATCTCTTAGTTAACTTGGAAAGATTTTGCTGAAACTGAAACTTATTTGAACTTGTAAAATTGAGAGAGCTTCCATTGTCTTAAAGATAACTTAATCTTTGTATCCGACTGCGATGAAACACAGAATATGATGGGGTTGATAGGGGGAATGAATGGAGTTTTCTGTTAAATCTCAAAGTTATTTTATTCAAAAGTCATCATTTTGGTGTTTGTGATTTATGGCAGAATCGTTTTCAATACTACACCAATTTTAAAAATTATTTCACCAGTAGAATAACTAAGTTTATCACTGAGTGACATAGGCATATATTTCCTACTTTAAAGCAGGCAAAGCCCGTTAGAAGCTAGTTGTTCAAAATAGCGATTTAATAAGTAAAACTATAAGCTACATTAACATTTCAGTGTCTTGTATAATATTTATGAAGTTATAAAAACTCGAGTAAACTTTTCCGCTCCCCGCTCTCCCTTGCACCTCACGGTATTGTCACAACCGAGAGTCAGAAGTTCAATTTAAAACAAATTGTCAGTTTATTTAGTCGAGGTCTCAACTTTTGCTCGACTCAGCAAAATTTAGTTTGTGGCGAGTTTTCTCCTGATTTTTCTCTCTAACACCTCAGCCTGGAATTTATATTTCTGCAAATAGATTTAGTCTGAGTTGAGTTAATGCTAGTTGTTTATTGAGTTAATAGTTTTTAGAAGTTAGTTATATTGAGTATTATTTGAAAAGACGGGGTATTAATCATTTTAATGTTTCTCTTGGGGCGAATTCTAGTTTTAGTAATTAACTTAACGAACTGAATACCTTCTGCTACTTATAAATAAAATAAATTATGAATACCTTATATAATTATAATAACCTTTCATTGGAAGAACCATATTGTGATACTAGCTTCGCTTAAGCTTCTCCATACAAACTTCCAACTCCCGTTTAACCCCCTTAGGGGTCGAGGTTCGTAAAATTCTTAGAGGATGTCTACTCCCCATAAAGAACCTACCTGCCAAATTTTAAGTTTGTAGGTGTTATAGTTTCTGAGATTTCGTGATTAATCAGTGAGTCGTATTTCGCTTTTATATATATAGATAGATTTTATTCAATTATTGTTGAGCTAACTTTTACTTGTCTAGTCATAGAAATATATACATACCTTAGTTCTTTGTAAAACTTAAGAAAACATTAAATTTATCGTTTCCGGATACGTAAGTTAACATTCCAACTCGTTAATCTAAACGGATTCATTATAGTACTAATAGCTTCATTCCAAGACATTATCGTTAGTCTTCCGACTTTCAGCAGAACTAAGGAACTAACGACATTCTTACAAGACGACCTTCTACTGACCTAAAAAATTGTGTCACAAAATATTAAATTTACGCTGAAAGCTATATCTTGTAAAGTCATGAAATGTCAAAGTGTGCCTACATAAGACGACCCATCTTTGCATAGGTAAACAGATCTTACACCGACCCAGAAAAATACCAAAAAGGGTGTTTTTCAGCTGAAAAATCTTACCACATCATAAATACAATAAAAATTCAGAAGATTATAGTTACAAGAAAACCTCATTCCTAGGGCAACCCTTATTCTTTTATTAGACACACTAATGTCAGATTAGCGTAGGAATGTGGCAGTGTGCGTTGGAACGCGCGTTTTTTCGCTTGTGTGCGTTCGTACGCGCGTATACCGACCCGTGATTGATCGTTGCTCTTACGCGCGAGTGTGCGTAACGCAGGGTTGACACAAACGCGCGTACGTGAGATGATTTTATTTATTCCCTAAATAAATGTTCTGACATTTCCGAGATAAGTTTTGTTGCGGTGAATGGAGGAATAGTATTATTTGGAGATGTTTTTGTGGACCTAGATTTCGGTGAAATTATGTAAGTTGAAGACGGAAAATATGTCTCTTTTGCAAGGATTGTAGGTAATATGTTTCCCTAATTTCGTGACTGAATGGATTTATTCTGTATTTGGTGAAAGCTTAGTGATTTATGAGTATCAAAGTGTGTTTTTGCTATATATTACTTTAGAATTTCTTCTATTTACTCGTTTCTAATGCACTCTTAGTACTCCAATGGGGTTTTTTTTACGGCGATCAGGGTGGTTGTATTGCTAAAATGTTTGGAATTGACTTCGTGAATTTTTGGTAGTGAATGACACTCCTATTCAATTTTTTTCGTCAATTATTATAGCTTTAGAATAATCCTATACTGGTTCCGAATGGTGGATTACAGTCCATTCCCTCTCCTAGAGCAGAAGCCTGAGTCCCAGCAGTTAGAACATTATAAGGCTGATTATGCTATGCTATGTTTAACCCATTGAATACCGAAGTTAGCTACAAGATAAAGTCGGTTGTCGACATACATTTGTCTACTTACGGATATATACGTATAGGGCATCAGCGGAGAAAAAAACGCACTCTAGGTGTAAATACATATACTTACGGATAAATAAGTATACGTATAATAACGTAAATTCGGTATCATTGGTACTTTTCGCCCCGTAAACTTTCTCGTCTTTTATAGATGACCATCCGTAAATCCGTAGCTGGTGTCATATTATTATGTGTAAAAATCATATACGGATATATCCGTAGTCGGCATCTAATGTGTTAATAGTTACGTAGAGCTCTTGTGCCACCTGGTTTTAGGGAAAACGTGTAGCAATTTAGAAATCCCTACGATTAAATAAGGTCTACGAAAATAAAGACAAGAATAGAATAGAATAGAATAGAATAGCATTTATTCGGCGCAAGCAACACAATATACAACAACATAAAAAATAATAAAAAAAGAGTACAGACATACAATACAGTTGCAGTGACTGTGCAAGACAGCCCTACGTCCACTCAATTCACTTAAAACCGACCCCGACTTACATCCAACTAACACCATTACCTCGAACTAACAAACTTCGCTATATCCTCTCACGCAACCGATTGCATTGCCCTTCCAATCACCAGACGCTACGCCAAACTCCACCATCACAACTTCCTAATAAAAAATATAAAGAGGAAGAAATAGTGAAAGTTGCAATATAAAGCGCTAAGCCTAGTGACAGCCCTGACTTAGCGCGACCAACAAAGTAAGGAAACATGTTCGTCGGGTGACTTCTTAATCTTTCGCTCAAACGCTATTGGTTGGTTTGTGTGGTAGAATTCACAAGCGGTAGCGATTTTGTCGTTACATTTTGTGATTTTTTTCTTCTTTTTTATGGTTTTTCACCGCTAAATATTTCAAACGACGCCACGGATTTTGATGCGGTTTTCATGAATAGTAAGAGAAGTACACGTGGACGATTTGTGTCTTTACTTTGCATCCGAGTGAAGCCAGGGCGGGCCACAAGTTCTTAAAAAAAAAAAATAAGTAAACTGCGCTATCTCAGTATACATGTTGCAGTTATATCGTATATCACGCTGTGTTACAAGCGCGCCGGATTGTATAACGCCGTACATACAATGCGGCGTATTTTATTTCAGTCAAATTGAAATCTGTCTGAACGTGAGGTAGCCCCATTACATTACAACGACATTTTCAATCCGGCGCGCCTTTTTCTAATACAGAATGTTATACGGCATATATCTTCTTCATCTACCGTTTCTGGCTTATTTCGCTATCGCCCATCGCTTGCTCCATCTCATCTTAATCCTAGTCTGCGGTTCGATACAGGACAAAGTTTGTCATCAGCAACAAGGTCGCGTCTCCGCAGGGTTATATTTTAAGGACTGATAAACTACCCAGCGGATAAGCCGCTTGATCCGCGAAAAGGTTTAGACGACAAAACATATTGAGTCTTATATTGATAAACTTACAGACGTTGATCTCTATGAATGTTACTATTTTGGTGTACAATAAAGTTTATATTCTAATGTTGCGCTAGAAATGTGATTTGGTAATGTATTTTTTGTGAGGACAGGCATAGGCGAATGGCTGTTTTGTTCTGTATAAAATGTTCTACTTTCTTTATATTGAATCATGGATATGATAGGGTACCGTGTTGCTCAGTTACTGGGTTGAGGAGGTCAGATAAAATACAGGAATTCAACAGAATCCTGTTAGACTGGAAACCACCCCAATATAGTCGGGGTAGTAACCTAGCCCTTTGCCTGGTAGGTAGTCCCGAGGTAGTAACCTATAGATTAAACCAATCAATCTACCTACCCTGATTGGTTTAATCTATATCTATACATATAAATAAAATTGGAGTGTCTGTTTGTAATATTGAAATAACTGCTTTTTACTACATGCATATGAATATATACGGTACATACACCAAAATAACATTGTTTATAATTTTTGTCTGTCTGTCTGTCTATTTGCCCGGGCTAATCTCTGAAATGGCTGGACCGATTTTGACGGGACTTTTTTTAGCAGGTAGCTAATGTAATAAAGAGTAACATAGGCTACTTTTATTTTAGAAAAAATAAATTCAAAATCCTGTAGTCCACGCGAACGAAGTCGCGGGCACAGCTAGTTGCCAATAAAGTTGAATATTTTCATACGTTTCATCATCTGCTGGATTTGGACATAGAACTCCCTCAATCGCCACAACGCCCGGTTCTATGCATTTCGTATTTATCAGATTCTCATGACTCTCACTAGATCATCGGTTTACCTTGTCTTGCCTTCCAACCGTTAGCACTTTTTTTTTTTTTTTAATTTATATAAACTAGTGCTTGACTGCGATCCCACCTGATGGTAAGCAGTGATGCAATCGTTGATGGTGAGGCGCACTAGTACTTTAAAACCTTTCGGCCCAATCAACCATCTGTTCTGCGAGCAACGTGCGCTGCCTACTTCCTCTCAAGTTTGAGGATTCTTTGGGCTATGTCGGTAACTTTGATTCTACTGCGGATATTCTTCTTATCTCTTTGGGTGTTTTCTACGTCTAAACTCTGTGCAAAATAACATTAGACATTTATGAAGACTTTTTACTACTGTCTGTTCAACTGATTTTGACTTTTATTACGTTGGTGGCATGACAAGTGGCGGCTGCAGTAAATAGTTGGTATTGTAACCACTTTTTTGCTTTAATGCCATCCTTATGCCTTCGAAATAGAAGTTAAATCGGTTGAACAGACAGTAAAAAAGTTTCTTTAAAGACTATTATTAACGCGAATAGGGTATAGTAAGTTTAAAATTGGGTTGGTTTTCTATCTATGGGCCAAGGTGCCTGAAAATAAATGATTTATTATTATTATTAAAATCCGGGCATCAAAGTCAAAGTCAAAAATATTTTATTTCACATAGGCCTACATGGACACTTATAAAACGTCAGAAGCTAGTGCACGGTTCCAAATTGGTCGTTTCCTATGGAGAAGAACCGGCAAGAAACTCCATGGTTACTCTTTTTAAAAAAAGTGGTTGGTATTACAATATTGATAGATATTATGTAAGAACAGTGTAGACCAGTCAAATATTGTACACAAAAGCACAATAAAAATTATCTTAGTAAAAAACAAAGTAAGTCGAAATAGGAAGTAGTCTAAGAGTTCGTGGAGTATACAGTGATCTGATTAGTTCTAGATTCATGTTACTTTTATTTTTGTTCGTGTATCGATTAACGTTTAAAATCAAAACAGGCTTAGTCTCTGTGACTGCAAGAAAGTGTGTTTTGAAAATAAATATTGCAGACTGCATTTAGAGCAGGAGCACCAGAGCCTCCTGGCAACATCCAGAATCATAATCTGCATGCTTTTCTGAGTCCGAAACCATTCACAGAAGGCGGTCCTCATATTTTGCATACTCAACTTCCTTTGGCGCCTTCTCTAATGCATATCTACAAAGAATTTTCGCCATCAAAACCTCTAAAGACACCACCAATGTTAAAACCAATCACTAAAGCCATGTCTGCACCAACTATTCCTAAGACTAAACACTAATCTATGCTAAACCTAGTCTTGCTAAACCGGCACTAAATTCAATTGTTACTTAAGCCGAGTACCCGTTCCCGCTACCCGGGTCCTCCTACCCGGTGTTCGACTCGGTTCGGAAGATACATGGTGAGGGTTGGATTAGACGTGGTTGCTTATCTGGGAGGTAGGTTTGGATAATGTTTGGAAGACGGTAGGTAGGTGTGGGGTTGTTATTTTGAGCTGAATGTGTATGTTAGGCAGTTTGTAAATATGTCACTGAAAGGGCTTATGGTTTGAGTTACCCTTCTATAATATTTATTTACAATATAGTGGTACAACATTACAGTCTAAACTAATACGTTGTACAGAAACAAGAAAAAAAAAGAAAGTAAAAAAAATATAGAAAACATATACATTACCACTAATATAAAATAAAATATCCTACAAAACCAAAAAAGACAACGTTTACTTATTTTTCATCCATCCTCTCACAAAACACATCTATCCATCTCCCAACAAACAAGTCACACTCTGGTGTTAGAGTCAGAAGATGACGTGCCCTGTTCAAACAGTTTCATATTTTTTATCCTAAAGCTAGCTTCTGCCAGCGGCTTCGTCTGCGTCAAAGTAGACTTCTCCATACGAACTTTGGAACCCCGTTTCATCCTCTTAGGGGGTGAATTTTGAGAAACCCTCTCTTAGTGCTCGTCTCCGTCATAAAAGGAAACCTTGTGCAAAAGTTCACGCTCCTAGTCCAAACAGAAAACTGAAACTGCGCGTTGATATGTCAGTCAGTTAGTTTCTCACTATACACCCTTAAATTTTGATCGTTTTAATCCCGTGGAGGGTCGATTCGGTACATGAAACACTATCGATTTGTAAAAATAAAATTAAAAGTACCTTTTTTTCAAAACTCGTATTAATTTACGCATGTAAGAAATTCATTTCTTTAAGAAAACGTCAGCTGAGCGAGTCCAATGACCTGTAGGTAGTTTGTACGCAACGCCGACTACGGTCTCCATACATTTTGTATGGCAACTAGACTTGTAGAGCTACATTAGAGCCACGCCACGCGACGCAAGTCTACGTACAAAATAGGCGTGGCCCACGTGTGCGTCGGTCTAATGTAATTCCCACTTTACTATTAATTCTTGTGATTAGTTATACCTACTCCAGATATAGTATTATCAGAATATATACTGACCCACATCGCTTTATGTTTTGCCTAATGGGTTAGCTGTGTTATTTCTAGAGTCACGTTGAAACGCCTGAAATCTATAATTCCTGCTAACTGAACTGGAACATTACAAATCATGTGTACGTGTTGTGCGCTATAGTGCATTTTTTAAAACAATTTTTATCAGCATTAAATCAGCAACACAGTTATTGCTTTCTGAAAACTAATTTCACACTCTACTAATTCATTCTCTAAATAATTCCCTGCCGGAGTCTGTGTTTCCTGATAGCTACATAGGGATCTTTAAGTCAAGAGTGAATAGCTTACTTCTAGGCAAGCGTGCTCCATCGTCGGCCACATCATCACTTGCCATAAGGTGAAAGAGTGGTCAAACCTAATAATGGAAGTCAAACTTAATAATGCAATTATTGCGGAATAATAATTTAAAAAATCATGGATTTGTTGAATTAATTATTTGTAGACAAGAAGTATTATAATCGCGATGTTTTACATTAATCGTCATCATCTCTCGCTTCCAATCAAACCGGGTTGAATACGCGTATTTTACATGGAGCGGCTGTTTTTTCAGGCCTAAACAACGCGATACTCCTTGGATAGACAGTCAGCCTTTCTGGCGTATCTTTCTCTCTAATCGGACCAAAAATAAAGAGACATTATACTCCTTTTGAATGTCGCTATAGTAAAGCTTTTATTTTTAGTGCTAGGTTGCCAGCTGACCTTTTTAGTCTAGTTGGTGGGTTACTTGCGGATTAGCACGCCAATCCCGTCTCATCCCCCTCCCTCCTATAACATCCAACTTTTATTTCTGGCCACATTCACTTCCGGGGACGATGCGACATTTTGAAAACAGGAATTCTATGGGTAGATGCCTTTTTTAGAGGTATAACTTATCAGCTTTTGCTCGCGGCTTCGCCCGCGTACATTAATTATGGCCTATGTCATCATCATCATCATTTCAACCGATAAACTTCCACTGTTGGACATTGGTTTCCCCCAAGCGTCGCCACAACGAATGATCATGTGCGTCCCGCATCCATCGGATTCCCACTACCTTCACCAGGTCGTCAATCCATCTCGTAGGAGGCCTTCCAACTCTGCGTTTTCCGGTACGCGGTCTCCACTCCAGAACCTTTCGGCCCCAACGGCCATCTGTTCTGCGAGCAATGTGCCCTGCCCATCGCCACTTAAGTTTGGCTATTCTTTGTGCTATGTCGGCAACCTTGGTTCTCCTGCGGATATGTTCATTTCTGATTCGATCACGCAAGGAAACTCCGAGCATAGCCCTTTCTAATGCTCTTTGGGTGACTTTAAGCCTTCTGATGAGGCCCATTGTGAGCGACCACCTTTCGGATCCATATGTCATCACTGGCAACACGCACTGGTCATAGACTTTCGTCTTGAGACACTGTGGTATGTTGGATGAGAAGATACCGCGTAGCTTCCCGAACGCTGCCCAGCCGAGTCGGATAGCCTATGTCACTCTGCGGTAAAGCAGCTTTCTATCGGTGAAAAAAATGTTAGGAATCGGACCAGTACTTTCAGAGATTACCTCCTACAAACAAAAAAAAAACAAGCTTAACCTCCTTATTATACTGGGGTATTTGTACAATACTGGCAACCTCATAAGACTATTATACTAATATCATAAACAACAACTTTTATCCTATGACTTTTAAGAATTTATCATATTTTAGTTCATCTTTTCATATAAAAATAAAAATATATTTTATATTATTATATTAGAGGAAGTTTGAAAGTGGCCAGTGACTGAAAAGTTGAAAGGTAATCGGTTGTCTTGGTATGGTCATGTGAAGAGGAGGGATGAAGCGCATATTATTAAGAGTTCTGAGTATACATGTAGATGGATGGAGAGGGAGAAGAAGGCCGAAGAAAACATGGATGGATTGTGTGAGAATTGATATGAAAGAAAAGGGAGTTAGTGATAGTTTGACGGGTGACAGGACAGAATGGAAGAAGAAAACGTGTTGCGCCGACCCCAAGTAATATGTGATAAGGGCAGGGAGAAGAAGAAGAAAATGTTACGAAGTCTTTGTGAAGCAAGTGATAGATAGTAAAATAGAGGAGGGGAGCGGGCAATACGAGAACAGAGCAGAAGCAGGTAGGTACAGCAAAATAAAGAGTTGGAATCCGTTAGATTCAACGAAATCTTAAATGTTTGTTTTTAGAAAATGTATTATGTTTTGTAAAAAGTCATAGAACAAAAGTTGTAGTTAATGATGTTAGTGATACAGTCCTGCAAGTTGTTAGTGTTTTTCAAATAATCCTGTATAGCGTAGAAGTGTAGATTAATCATCTTGTTAATCTTAAGTTTCTCGCAGTTATTTCCATTAGCTAGTATTTCTACGTTCGTCACATCCAGAAAATTTTCACATGACATAGTTTTCTAGCAATTTCAAAACTAAACGATATTTCTTATGGTTAAAAACCTCATTGAAGCTTTCTAGTAACCATTTTCAACTTAACTTCGACTTTCCCACAGCTAAGATAAATCTTAGTCATATTTACACTTGCTATACAAGTCAGTGGAGAATTTCCAATAGGATCGCATCTTACATGAATGCTAAGACAATAAGCCAGAGCCTCTCGCTATGAATACGATCTTAGAACACAATGCTTGAGGTTTAACACCAGAGCAAGAAATACGGTGAAACAAGTCGGATTGACAACTCGAGAGTTTTCAACAAATACACGAAAAACAAAATAATGAAAGTTTTATTTATTTGCAAGTATAATGACTGACCTGTTGGTCTAATGGTTAGTGGTCCTGACTGCTATGCCAGAGGCCGAGGGTTCAATTTCCACCCAAAACAAATGTTTGTGTGATGAGCACGATCATTTGTTCTGTGTCGGGTTGTAATTTATCTACAACTAGCTTTTACCCGCGGCTTCACCCGCGTGAAAAAATTAGCCTATGTCCGTCTCCAGGTTCCCAACTATCTCTGTACCAAAATTCATCACAATCAGTTTTGCCATTTAGGTGTGAAGACGTAACAAACAAACAAACAAACTCACTTTCACTTTTATAATATTAGTAAGGATGTTTTTTTTTTATTTTTATTATTGGATAGGCTCGCGTTTGACCACAATCTCACCTGATGGTAAGCGATGATATGGCCGACGATGGAGCACGCTTGCCTAGAAGCAATCTATTCACTCTTGACTTAAAGACCCCTAGGTTATAGCTATCAGGAAACACAGACTCCGGCAGGGAATTCCATTCCTTAGCTGTACGCATAATGAATGTACTCCCAAAACGATAGACAGATAAACCATTTATTTGTTAGAACATAAAACATGAACAATAGCACAATTAAATTATAAAAACTAAGCACCTATAGAAATATAAACAACATCAACAAAGAAAAATAATAATAAACACATGTATATGTATTTAAAAATATATTAATATGTTCATCAACTGTCTAGTACTCATAACACAAGCTCTGCTTAGTTTGGTACTAGATTTTTTTGATATGCGATTATGCCTTGGCGTTGTTGGTATAATGTTATTTTAATAAGCACCTAATCGTGTCATTCAACCACTATAATTAAAACCTTCTGAAGTAAAGTTACGGTATATATCAGCACGAACAAATTGTTTATTTATTGACATGGAAACGGATTCCTACACGCATAGAGATCAAGTCTGTCTTCAACTAACACATAAATAAACATCAATTCTACTTTTAGGCGCACCGTAAACTAAACCCACTCAATCGCCTAAAAATATTCCCAACAATTTATTTCTCACGCAAATAAAGTGTGTTATCAACATAAAACATTACGGTTAGATTACTGTTTGTGGTACACTGTGGTTCATGGCCGAAGACCGTAGAGCCGTGAGCACACAACGCTTATCGACTAATTGATCGCAACGACCGAAGGCGCACCTGCGTGGCGTAGGGATGTGACTGGACGAGTATCGATATTTGTAATATGTTTATTGTTCATTTACATTGAATTTGTATCGATTTTCGGTAATTTGAGCATGTTTGTTCGTTACATAATGTACATGTGATCAAACAGATAGAACAAAAAAAAAATGTTAAAAAAAACAATATTTTTCCTGTAAAGTTTTCATTTTTATCAATATATAATCAAACTTTTTCCTTAAATATTGATAAAAACGTTTAAAACTTCTCCAATAATTGAAATCTTTCAGATAACATCTTCCGGAATATTTTCAAAAATTTAAAAGAAAAGAATTTAATGAAAACTATAACTCAGTAGATTATATTTGAGCGGCTTTTTTACGGTCAGATATAATCAGAATTTTTCATGTACTTAAATACCTTACAAAACAAAAACCTACTCTCATTACAAATATCGATACATTCACCACATCCCTACTATTAAGATATCAGCTCCAAGGCTACAACGTGCTTAGTGTTGTGGCCAGATAATGTTGAACGGGTGGTCTGCACTGTTTGCCCGCATACGAATGTACTATCGATAAGGCCAGTTATCGAGCAATATAAATCACTAGTCGGACTGAGGTTGGGAGAATACTATGCTGAACTGAACAAATATTAAATGGGTTTTCTCTTGTGATAAATATGTTTAATTCATGGAGTTGTATTGAATAGGAGGTAGAAATAACTGACTTGGAAATTATGGTGAATGATTCTGGATTTACAGCTCTTGATCAAAGTTCTCTCTTCATTGGTAAAATACCTAGTCCATTTTCCACGCTAATTAGTTTAATTTATTTCAGTGACTTCAACAGGACTTTCCAAAGTCTAAATTTGTTAGATAAATTGAAGAATTTCTTCTAATACAATTAGTTTAAAGTTTGAATTAAGAGTAGAGATATTATATTAAAGTTTAAATTTGTTTTTACATAATTTTATGAAAGGTGACTGTAATGAAGATAGAAAATAAATTCCACATAGTCTACACGATATTTTGTCATCATCATCATCATAATTTCAGCTGATAGGACGTCCACTTTTGGATATAGGCCTCCCCCAAGTGTCGCCACAATGAACGGTCCTGTGCGTCTCGCATCCATCGGATTGCCGCAACCCTTTCCAGGTCATCGGTCTACGATATTTTGAATTTTTTACATTGTGTGTTTTCCTGAGATATAAAGATTTTCAAACGACGACAACATATCGCACAAGTTTCCCTCTTAAACCTAATAAAAATATAAAATGTCGATCCTTTTCGCTATAAAGTCGAGTGAAAATCTTCGCTTCGCAATGTTTGCACGATTCCTTTATTCAAATCTATTTCAATCCCCCCACCACACCCCCACACGTAACATAGTTTGCTAGATCAAGGATTTCTTTACTGCTCCCTAAACTCATACAATATTAATGTAGTATAGTGATTCTATTAGTATTTTGTATAATTTTGTCGTGATCCGTAATGGATTTTAAATCCCATAAAAATACGAAATGAATACGTTTTTGTCATATCTCTGTACTACTAACAACTCGTTTTTTTTAGTCTGGTAAATCGTCAAATATATTTATCTTTTTTGCTCTCAACAGAGTGTCAGATTTAAACTGACTAAAATCTACCCGTGTTCCTTTTGTTCTCCTACATACGATCTGTCAATTATGCATAGAGCTATACACCCCTACTTTTTAATTAGTACAAAAAAAAGTATCTATCTGTACCCGTCACTGATCATATTTTTGTAGTCAAAAGTAGAAAAAAACCAAATTCCTAAAATTGACCACGAAAAGGTAAATTCATCATAGAATCAATCAAACATAACAATTGCTAGTAGAAAATACTGCGGGCAGTGTTTTTCCTTAATAATTGTCACTTATTCATTCATTAATTAATAGCCTGCACAATATTTCCATAAATCGAGTGACATTTTGGGACATAAACCAACGCTAATAACTTTGCTGTTTATGAATATTATTTATTGAGATTTTACTTATAAAATAACAAGGGCTTTTCTAATAAGCCCTTGAAGTATTTGTACTAATTAAAAAATAGTGGTGTATAGTTAAAACAAAATTCAGGCCAGTTTTTTGACCACACTTCCAATCGACAGGGTTTCTGGCGGATTTTTTTTATCGCCATATTTGAAGATAGGAGTTTGAGTAAGATTTAAGTATACCTATGTACTTATTTGTACCTCTATAAAAATAATAGTTTCTTTTAGCTAAGACTACTGTATCGTAAATAATTTTGATAATGATGAATCATTTCCAAATTATTAATACGTCTGTTCTGTATTTGACTTAAAGGTTCAAGCATCTCTCTACCATCTTCGTTTGCTACAATACTGTTTTGTTCAACAATTTCACACTCCATTACTTTTAAACCTTAAGCCACAACTTGCCCAGAAATCTAAACCCGAGTACACATCAATACCCTTGAGGTCCTTTCACAAACTCTAACCAAATATAATTTAAACTTGCCCAGTGTACGAAATATTTGTTAAACTCCAGCTATACTCGTATTTGTTGCTAACAATTTCTAGTGCTTTGCGTCGGATGCAGCTCCGTCGATACAAATAGTTAACATAAAGATCGTGGAATAGTTAGGAATATATTCCAGAGCAATATTCATGAAATTTCTAGAATGTTTTTGCTAAAATGAAAACTGTACAGATTCCGCAGTTTTTGAGCTACTTATTTCATTTAATCTCATGTCCAATACTGTAGCGATTATAGTTTGTAATCCCATCAATAAATGTAATGAAGTCTTTAATAAATCAATTTGAAATATAAACAGAACATTCTAAAACCCATTCGATGAAAAACGAATTGCCTCACAACTTACAAGACATACCCCACACTCCACACTCCAAACATTTCGATAAAACAATAGATCTGGATTCGTTTCCCCATTCATCACACACTCACGATGAACAGACAATACATCAACATTAAACAAGACAGGCAGACGCATGGACATCGTTCCAAACACCCACAAAATCCTATTCGATACATCGTTCTACAATCGGAAACCTATTTGGATGTATTCGGACATCATTTAGGAAAACAAGTAGTGTCAAAGTTTGTGCGACACAAACAGAAGCGAACTTTCTGGTAAATAGTAGAAAATGGTGGCATTTCCAGCTAAAGTACCGGAGAATTTCTAACAAGGTGACGAAAAGGTTGACCGTTAAACTCGAACAGATTGAGAATTAAAGACGACATTCGTAGTTAGTTAAAAGTCTTTGCGCAATAATAAATGTCATTATTTATCTGCATCGCAAATAGCTCCAAATGAAATTGAGATAAATAATGCTCGTATAGAAGTTAAGGCATCCCAATCTTCCTGCAACCAATAATAAAAATATTGCGACACATCTATCCCAGAAAACGCAATCAAAGCCACATCAAATCGGACATCCAACACAAAAATTGTCGTCAAAACAAAAGCTTCTATATCATTTGCCACAGACAGAATCGTTTCAGAAGGGGAAATCGATACCGTCACCGGAATCCTTGTTGAATTGCTATCGTTTGCTGTCCATTGGCACGGGTGCTAACTTATGTGCCAATTTTGCCGGCACTATGTCACCGATGGACCTCGTCCGCAGAATATATTGCTCGTAAATCTGTTGCATGATTTAAATTAGATATATTGTTCTGTTTTTAGGTTAGTTTATTTTCACTTTAACGCTTAGTGCTCATTTTCCAAGTGTACGAGAAAAGCAATTAATCATTTGCATGTAACCGCAACTAGACTCGACTGCATTTGTATGCATACAGAACAACTGTACAAAACACTTACTTAAAACATAGTCTACTTTATACTAGACAACATATTATGTTACAAACTATACCCATCTTTAATGGAAACCAAAATAAATAACCCTCATTCCGAAAATGCGAAAGGTTTTGACGACGACGTGAACCCGCCGTCACATTCCCCACGTCATCACTCTCAAAATCTGTCACTAAGCTACCGGAAAACCATAAACAACATATTCGGCCCATTTTTTACCATCGGGGTAGGTTTCCCCATTACTTGGGTCAGGTTCATTACACCCCTGTATCCGATGACCAGTTAATCAGCTTGGACATGGGTTGTTTATGCTATGAGCTTTATGGGATGTACTTGAGGCTGTGGTAGTGGGTTTTAGGGTAAACATTTGTGGAAGATATTACAAAATTTTGTCTATGTTAGATAAATAGCGCTTTTAGCGCGCTGATCAAGTTTCACCGAATCCAATTTGAAGTGAAATACAATTCATACACCGTAATAATGAAACGGACAAATTGACATACGATACTATAGAATCAAATCCGCAAAGTTAACTACAAAATACGAACACTCATCTCAAGCGCCGTTAGAACATCATCAATAATAATCGAGGCAAATCCAAAGAATTGCTCTGTAATAATCCAGAAGCATGTGAAATAAAAAGGTGATACATCAACTATGTGAGAGGGGAAGCGAATAGCAACAGGCGGAAATTGGTTCAGCTTGATGAATGATATTGACGCCGTGATGTGGCGTTATGCTACTCTTGAACCGGATCAAGAACTGAGGAAATAATGGATAAATTTGAGTGAAGATGAGAAGCCGAAAGCACTTAATACAATATTCAATGAAAATATTATTGAGAATGTTGATTTGAAAGTTATAATTAATATAACAGATGGCAATAAGCAACATTCAGTTACTGTAGATAAGAAAGTGTAATATAATAAAAGATAGTCTAACATAAAGACAACTCCAACTTTCTCAGACCCCGAAACTTTGACTCCTAGAGACAAGTAATTGCTAAGGCAGATGAAAACGGCCTATAAAACGATACCGATAAAGCCTTTGTAAGATTACGACTAAACTTATCCTAAGCTGGTCTAACTGGCTACTGAAAGTCTACAATATAGATACGCTTCAAGTACAAACAAGCTTAAGAATACTGATAAAAGACAGGAGGGTTATAAATAAAGAAGAAATATCGCATCTTTCTGAAACAAAAAACAAGATCTATCCTCACTTGCCAACTATACTATTAAATAAGCGTGTAACCTGACAAATCACAGCCGTGTCAGTGAAGGGGGATGGGGGACAGGCTGATTGATGTCCACGACCCTCGTCCACCCCCATCCCCCCTCTGTCTCCCGAGCATAAAGAAAACTAATCTTGAAAACGTTTTGGTACATGATTGGGTAATTTTTTTTTCTGACCGCCTTTCCACATGTCTGCTTTGAAATAAATTAAGTGGTTGTGATTTTTATGGGGTCAGTCGGGAAGATATGGGTAAGAAAACGCAAGGTTTATTTTTCATTACAAATAACCAGCCTGGAGATTGCAAATTTAACATGGAAGCGGCTTTATTTATAAGATTTTGGTTACTAGAATCAAAGTATTTCGAGTAAAAAATATCAGTGGTATCTAACTCAAATTCGGCAAACAATTCAACATTAAGCCCCAATTCTTCTATAGTAAAGCGATTCGCTATCGTTTGTCGATTCTTCACCTCCTGGCACCATTAGATTCGCGTCACTACAGTCGCTCCTGACTTCCTCAATTCCTTAGCGAAACACAAACGATTTGTTTGGCCTACGTCTTGGCTGGGTCGTGGGTAGGTCTGAGCAGTTTCGACTGTTTTTTGCCACCCCTTGGGTACTGTGAATGATATTAATTTGTTGTTCCTCATTTGGACAATATGTTGTTGGAAATATTTCTTTATTATGTTGATCATTCTAATGGTTTCAATATTAAATAAGGGAAAAAGTATGATGGTTTACCCAATAGTATATGAAACTTCAAAATACAAAAACAAACTTGAGAGGGTAACAATCTTTTACTCACCAGCTCCTATCTCCTAAATCAAAGCATTCTCTTTATCAATACATTTAAACCGAACTCAGCTACAGAATAACATTAAATCACAAGATTATGGCACACTCAGACGGCAAACAGAGGCATCAATACAATCTGATCGGCAGTAATCCGTTCGGAGGGTATCATATGAATATAATTCACGCTCGATATCCTCAGACGCGATGTTTTCTCAGATTCAACCATTTGTGATCCGAACACACGGCCTGGGGAATTGGTTAGTAAACTTTTTTTTGTATTTTTGATTTTACTAAAGAACTTTCTCGTAACTGTATGATCTAATTTTGGGAACTGTAAAATTGCAAATGTTAAACAAAATCGATGCTGATATAATCTAAACAATTTTTTGAATTTGATAAGAAATTTTTAGCTTACAAGGGTGACTCTGGCCAAAATGTTAAAGAAAATCGTATGTATTCCAGGACTTGAGAATGGACTGCTTGTAATATATATTCATCTAACAAACGTAATAGCTCAATTATCACTTGATTTCTATCATCAAAATTTTCAAAACCTGCAGCTAGAAATATCAAAAGCGTACTTTTTCAATTTACCATCTTCTTAAACTCCGAAAGTTCCAGTCTTTCCGCCAGTGTGTCAGATACTGTCGCCGCTGTGGGGGTACGTGTGAAATAGCCCGGAATGGGAATAAGTACGGTAAGCGATTCATGAGTGATTTGCTCCCGCAGACGCCGCAGACTCCGCTAACGTCGTGGCGCTCCTATTAGCTGGGGATTGTGACTTCTTTATTTTGACGAGGTTTTCATGTTTCTGAAGCTCGCTGGTCCTTAGTTAAATGCTTTTCCGATGAAAATTATTTGGATATAGTTTTTTTCTAATGCGCGAAGATTTTCACTTAGGTTTATTTCTTTTTGGTGTATTCTTAACTGTTTTTAGCGATTTTGGTTAAGTTTATTGTCTATTACTCTTTATTTTTAGTAATTCTTGAACAGATCTTTATTATCACTATCTAAATTTTCACGAGTATACAAATGTTTAAATTTCTTATTTTGTCGTAACCTTTCCATTATAAATATTTATTACTACATCATCATCTCCCTAGCCTTTTTCCAATTAGCTTTGGGTCTAGTCTGACCAAATGCGGCTAAATACTCGTGTTACGCTTCTTACTACAGACATAACAATACTAATATATTTAGATTCCTGCTGAGAGATCAATAACTATAAACTATGCTAAAGTCAACTACGAAACAACAGCACATACTACTGTAGCGGCTAAAATAAAATATTGCTTCTGTTAATATCATGTTCAGTACAATTATTCCCACCGCACACCACCTCGAACATTGCAAGATAAAGTTCACGTACTCCTGATGTGCTACGCTTATTTTATAAATTCAGCTGAATTGTGTTAATGGTGCAAACATGACTAGAGGTTGCATATGAGCTATATAAATGATGCATATGAGCTATATAAGTGTTGCTTACCCATAGAAGTAGAAATGGGTTTTAGTCAGTAAAAGTCTGACACGCCAAGCTCCGCCATAGAGCGAAAGAAATCATTGAATGACTTCCAAAAAAACATATAGAAATAAAAACGTCATTGGGTATTCGAATAATGAATTGAATTGAATTGCAATTTTTGACGAAACACGAAATGAACATCAAACAGAAAAACACAAAGGTACACAGACGTATTTTAATGAAATATCTTCCTGCAGACGAGCTGCAGAAGAATTAGTTGAGCGACGTCGACACTGTTTAAAATACAATATAAAACTTAAAATGGACTATAATAACTAGTAAATCATATAATAGTATATCAACTAATATGTAAAATTACTCGATTTGAATTGTTTTTAAATATTTTACATACATTAGATGAGCTCATAATTCTTTCCCATGGTGGTAGGCAGAAACTACCGAACATGACCTGCTACGATTCCTATTAAATTCTTGTGTTTTGTTTTAATGTTGTAGTTACATATATTCACGCTTTTATTTATCTAGCAATGATCGTGTGTTTTTGTTTAGGGTAAATCTTGCGAATGGATTTTGAAAAAGTTAACTCTAACTGATTGAGCTGAAATTTTACTTGACTTGATTGAGACAATGCACTAAATTGGCAGCATGAAGCTATTCTGATGATGAAGTCGAATAGTTCCCTTATAAACTAATGAGTTCAAAAAGTTAACCCCATCGTTTAAGCTCTTTGAAATAGTTTTGATGAGTTTTCTATCTATACAGCGCAATAAAAGCATCATATGTTTTTTTTTTCATTGAAAACTTGTCATTCATCTAATAAGGAAGTTTCATGATATATTGTTTACTAAACAGTGTCATCAGGATAAATCTTAAAACCTATCCCTAAAAATCTATCTTCTACACATTGAACAAACGAAGAACGGAATCAGCGATAAATCCGTACACACGAGAAGAATGCGAACAGTAGCTGAATAGTTGACGATGTGGCGTGTTCGCAGTGACACAGCGGAACACGGGAAATGGTGCGCGCTTGACCCAAACTGTTAGTTTAGCGATTTGACGGAGCTTTAATCAAGTCATGATATTGAGAACTATGAAAATCTTATCGGTTTTGATTTTTATGGAAATATGTTTGGTAAGAATGATGCTGTAGAAGTAAAATAAGACCACAGTAACAGTTTTAATGAAGTCAATTCTTCAGTCAATTTTTAATGAAGATTGAAAGTGGTTCGGTACAAAAGATGGGGCAAAAATTTATTCTCAATCTGCAAAACTGTAAAAATCATTTTATTGTCCAGAGTAAACTCCACCAATCATAAGCCAAAAAACCCCAAAAATCCCCTGCTGAACATAGGTTCTCCCCCAAGTATCGCCACAACGACGGGTCCTATGCGTCTCGTATCAATCAGATTTTCACGACCCTCACCAGGTTGTCGGTCTACCTTGTGGAAGGACGCGCCAACGCTGCGTATTCTGGTATAAAAAAAAAAACTATCTCAGCAGTTGCTTCAACTTAATTCTTAATCAAAGTACATAATATATTCCTCAGCATGTTCATGCTCACGTCTTCCTGAAGCTCGATTAATCTTTTTTTCTCCCTGGAGGATCCACTACACTACTTTAAACATGAACGCTATTACCCCCTGCCTTGGGCCGCACCATAAGTGGGAAATAGCTGGGAAGTGGATGGAAATAAGAGCTAAACGCCAAGAAGACAGATTTGTTTTATTCACAATTCGTAGCCAGACGAGGTTAGACGATCTCTGCTTGAAATTGCGGCTACATTTTATATTTTTGCTTCTCCGTTTGCTGTTTAAAGTTTTGAAGATATTTGATTTGGTGAGCTTCGCCGGGTTTAAGATTTCATGGAATGTTTAATAAATTCTACGTTTGGCTGGAGATGTAGGAAAAATGTTACGATTTAACTTCTGAACTGAGGTCAATTCTATATTATAGAGCTATACTTGAAGATTTAAAATGATTGGAGTTTTTAGTAAATTTACCTAACATGTGCATAAGTCGTCTTATTTTTTTCGTGTACAATAAAGTTTATTTTATTCCATTCTGTTCTACTGTCTCATAGTTTGCAAATCATTGTAGTATCGTTGACTGATGTCTGATATTGAGACATATAATATTATAATGGCGGTCTTATCGCTAACAGCGATATCTACCAGACAACCTTGGGATGAATTGTAAGAACTTAAAATATTATAGGAGGTAGTCTGCGGTGCTAACAAATTATTTTATTATTCAGTAACACTTAATTTATTTACTTAAATACTTTTTTTAAATTATACGACTACGATCGCACCTGATGGTAAGCAGTGATGCAATCGTTGATGGTGAAGCGCGCTAGTTTATTAAGAGCCGATTCACTCTAGCCTTGAAGACACCTAAATTATATTTGGACGGGAAGATCGCTTCAGGCAAATTGTACTATGCGAGATTTGCGATAGTAAATTGTCGTACTGAATAAAAATGTCATCTACGACATAGATTCATATAAGATCAAGGATAAGGTCAAATGGGACTATCTGATATATCAATCAGTTGAGTTAAGGTCAAACCGAAACTAATCCGCGAACTAGAGCTGATATCCGCAGATTATTGCGGATATCCTTATTCGGATCTATACGCCATTTGTTATGTCGGGATGATATTGTAATAATCTTTATTAGAAATCTGTGGCTCTTGATGTTTTACCTAGTAAAATTAATTACGAAACAATAAGTGAATAGGTTACTACTAGGCTAGCGAGCTCCATCGTCGGTTCCATCATCGCTTACCATCAGATGAGATAGTGGTCAAACGCAAGCCTATCAGTAATTAAACAAAAATCTGTAAGAGATTTCTCATTGCAGACAGATTCTTGACCGACATGTATTTCAGTGACTAAGTAAAAAAATTAACAGTGTGTTATTCAGAGTGAATTAAAAAATCTCTTTGAAAGACAGGATGTAGACCTCAGTGCATAAGATGCATGGAGTCAGAGGAAACTATTGCGCACATGCTTCTCGAGTGCACAGCCGTCAGCAAAATAAGAACACGAACCTAGGGAGTATGATTATTCCCATCGAAAAACCTTGGGAGCACCGAATCCTGTCATAGATGCCTTGAGTAGACTGAAAAGACTCGTCTACTTCTGGAGTGAGGTGGGTTGGTTGGAGTGAAGGCCACGCACAATGTTCCACCCAGGAATAAGTACGGAAACCAGACCCTAATAGATAAGAGGCAGACTTTTGCCCAGCTATGGGATAATGTGGGCTGATGAATACCTAATAAAAAACCAACTGCTCTGTATGATATAACTTCCGGATACTTTGTAGCCTCCCTCTACATACACCACGATAAAATATCGAGCCGTGTAAATTTTGTTTCACGAAAATATTTATGAAGGCCAATATTATCTTCCTCAGCAGTTTTACTAAACTTCAGGCCTCTATATCGAAAACTTTACGACTTTCAACCGCATCCTGGCCCGAGCAAAACACCTATCAACTTGTGCAAATTATTTATAGGGTGAGAACACCTATTATCGGGCTAGCGGACTTTAATTTTCTTACCAAACAAATGGGTTGTTAAACGGAAAGTTTATAGCCACTAGTGGGTTGGAATTTAAATTTATTTAATCAGTAGATTTAATTAAAATTGTGTTTTAAATGTGTATCGGTGATTGGATCGATTTATACTCGTAGTGATAAACTGATTTATATGGATAATGATAACGACAGGTTTGTTGAATTTTATAGGTAAATTGCAGTTTTCTCTTGTAGCAAAGCAGCTTTCTGTCGGTGAAAAAAGTTTAAGCAATCGGACCAGTACCTACTCTCAGAGATTACCTCCTAAAAACAAAAAAAAAAAAAACTTTACCTCTTTATTAAATTAGTGTAGATTAAAGATAAGAAAAAAAAATCAATTATCAAGCTGAATTCACTTTTCACTTAATCTTATTTATTTATTACACATACATTCAGCTGTCATTTCAAAAATAAAATGTGTTAATATAGACAAAAAATATAAATTACAATAACGTGTATAACATTACATTCAATTCAGTAGCAAATGACTTTCTCAAGACTGAAAAGAAGGGCACCTCAAGCTCACCACCGTCCACCACTAATACCTAATACCATAATAAGCAAGCAAGGTATGAAGCCACTGTTGCACTAGTAGCCCGATTCACGTAATGAAAACCCTAACGATGTCGTAGCGATTTAGTCGTTTATACCATTTCCGTATTCACATCCATCAATCGAGTTTGAACGACACCGATTTTAAAGTCGTTTGAAATTCGTCTATTTAAAAAAAAATCTGTATTACATTCATCATCATCATCATTTCAGCCGATACACGTCCACTGTTGGACATAGGCCTCCCCCAAGCGTCGCCACATCGAACGTTCCTGTGCGTCCCGCATCCATCGGTTTCCCGCTACCTTCACCAGGTCATCGGTCCACCTTGTAGGAGGCCTTCCAACGCTGCGTCTTCCGGTACGCGGTCGCCACTCCAAAACCTTTCGGCCCCGACGGCTATCTGTTCTGCGAGCAATGTGCCCTGCCCATTGCCACTTAAGTTTGGCAATTCTTTGTGCTATGTCGGCAACCTTAGTTTTCCTGCGGATATCTTCATTTTTTATTCGATCACGCAAAGAAATCCCGAGCATAGCCCTTTCCATTGCTCTTTGGGTGACTTTTAGCCTTCTAGTGAGGCCCATTGTGAGCGACCACGTTTCGGAGCCATATGTCATCACTGGCAACACGCACTGGTTAAAGACTTTCGTCTTGAGACACTGTGGTATGTTGGACGAGAAGATACCGCGTAGCTTCCCGAACGCTGCCCAACCGAGTTGGATTCGACGGTTGACCTCATCCTCGAAGCTAGACCTACCCAACTGGACTGTCTGTCCGAGGTAGACGTAATCGTCCACAACTTCGAGTGTAGAGTCTCCGACCTTGATAGGAGTGGGCGCTACATGGTTGTTTAGTATTACATTATCCTGGTAGAATAGTTATTAATGTAACTGGAAATAAGTCGATAGATCGTGAATACCGCTTTTGGATAGGACTTCGATCGAATGACTACAAAACTTCAACGATATTTGGCTTGTTTGATTTTACGTGAATCAGGCTACTGTTCTAAACTATGTATAGCTCATTCAAGCTGGTTATTCCTTAAGTCTTGATCTGCTAAGCTCGCCGTCCGACCGTCCGGTAATCGTTCGTATCGAGCCCAAGTCCACGCACGCCTGAAGGAGTTGTCAGCAACCGTAGAGGCTCAGGAGGGTCGAAGCCTACTGAAGCCATGGGTGATGCGAAAAAGATCCCCGGGATCCTGGACAATGGCAAAGAAGGAACAAGAGTGGATTTTTAGTCAGTAAAAGTCTGACACTATATCCCGCTCTGCCCCAGAGCGAGCATAGGATGATTTTCCCAGCTCAAAAATAAAAAACAAAAAAAAATACCTATTGCTAAATTTCCTTGGACAGATTGCATTAAAAGCAGGAAAAAAAATGACTTACACTCGACAGGAAAAATATCGAAAAATAAGCATATTTTCCCAAAGTGCTCACCTTCATAAGCTCTTTGAAATACCTTTACAAAATAAAGTCTGACAAAATATGGCTGAAAGTTTAAACATTGTACTAGAAATATCTTTACAAAATAATATACAGTATTCTTGAGATCAGCCAGAAAACAAGAGATTGCTTCTACGCTGAACTAGAATATTTTTCAAAAGATAAGAAAAAGTATCGACAAATGCATTATCTTTGGTCTTTTGAAAAGGAGCGATATATCTGAACAAAAATATTTTATCAGCACCATATTACTTATCCAATTATTTTTGTAAGCGGCACTTTGGGCACGGTTTCTGGATTGTTCAATAATCACCTTGACCCTAGAACGGAAAGGGCAATTGAAGGAACACAGGTAGGTTTTAGTAAATAAAAGTCTGACACATCCTCTTGCTTTAACCAGGGCAAGAGAAGATAAATTCTCTTATATAATTGATGAGTTGCCACACAAGACATCGCTTACCATCAGGTGAGACAGTGGTTAAACGCGAGCCAATCAATAATGAAAAAAAGACAAAAAAACTTATGGTACTCCGCATGTGAATAATTTTCTACAATTACCGTCACGGATCTTGAGCGCTCGACGTCAGAGTGGGAATTGCTTTGCGCATTCCATACATTGGCGAGCCAACCGTCGTCGTTGTTAGATACATGCAGCAAGAGCAGGGAACGAATCATGAGTGACGTCTATGACTCGACGACGCGGCGAGCCAATCACTGACACTCCCAGCCCCCGCATCTCACTTTGCACCACTAAAGAGACCGAATATTTGACTTCTGCGCAACTTGAAGCCAGCGCTCAAGATCCGTGCCGGCAATTGTACAAGATACAAAAAAAAATCAAAATGTTTTTATTTCACAGAGGCCCACATGAACACCTATAATACGTCAAAGCTAGTGCATGGTTCGAATTGATCCTACGGAAAAGAACCGGCAAGAAACTTCATGGTTACTTTTTCATGGGCATTAGACTCACACTAGGTATCCGACAGGTATATAAAACTTAAAAATATCGAGTACATAGGTTCTCGTACTGCTAGATACAGACAAAGCAATCAACGTGGTCTAATAAACCCAAACGATCTAAAAGATAACAACTGACAAGAAAAGAAGGTGTACGAAACTATATTATTATTACCCTAATTTTAAAGAACTAGTTTATTCGTTTATTCAAACCGCATTATCCTCCTCATCCCATAACTACTGGTCACACCCCACATCCTAGTTTAGTGCCTGTAAAAACAGTAAGTGATCAACAATTTTACGAGTGCGGTTGATTTTAGAGTAAATTCGCGTTCTACTCTATTTACCAGTTTATATACTGCGGCAGGACATGTGTTCGTTCGCTTTTATACGGTTTTTGTCGGTATCGTAAATGTTTCACTTATTTTAAGCGAAAATTTCGGTATTTTAAAACTGTTTTCGTTTTGATTATTGGTAAAAGCATCACGTGAGTTTTTCAAAGAACATGTTGTTTAAATCATAGTCGTTAAATATGTTATTCTCTTATTTTGTTATAATAGAATTACAAGACAAACTTACACAAGTTTAAAATGTTTTCCCTACATCAGATTTTATTATCCCACAGCTTTGTGTAAGCGCCTGACGTTAAAATTATAGCAAAATATTGCGCGAGGAAGTTGCTCTTGCCTTTACTGTAGGCGCTTTCGGTAATGCTTCTTTTGGCTTTTGGCGTTCCTAGGTTGGAAGATGAAACTTATGAATCTATAATTTTAATTGCTAATAATTGAGTATTATAGTTGCATGAATCCTCACTGTAGGCGTTTAATAAATTATGAAAATCAACTAAAAGAATTCAATTTACCAAATACATCGCTCAATTTCTCATTTTAGATGCTTAAGAAAATCATAATCGTCTTGGGGCTCCCTAAATTAGAAATTGTGAAAATATTTTGATTTATTTTCCTCTGATACGTAAAATAAAAATCAAGCTTTTTCGTTCCGACCGAGAACCGGACCCTCGGGAGCTCTAAATTAAAAGGTACTTTCATAACAATTTGGGATGATTTCCCTCGAAATCTACTTTCATTCGTTAACGTTGGATTTGAAAATTGGACACAATATTCGGCTACTTTGATTTTATGACGTTTACTAATCGGATCAAATTAACTAAGTTGTTAATCATCTTTGAGTAATTATACACCGGAAATGACAGCACTAATTGACCGACCATCGATTTCTTTAATGAAGATTGTATTACATTTCGTAATTAAACACTTATTTTATTAGTGCCTACATATTTTGTTGCATCTGGTTGGACGTTGGACGTAGTTACCTAACTACTTTGAGGCCACGGTTAGACATTTTAGATGGTGGAATCTAAATTTATATTATTTTTATTAGACATACACCCATACACCATACAACACAGGAATTGCAAAAAATACAATATATTTAAAATATAATTAATTTGAAATTTGTGAAATGATTTAAATTCTAATTATTTCTTGTTTTGAGCAGCATAATCAATCAGCCTTCTAATGTTCTCACAGCTGAGACTTAGGCTTCATCTCTAGAAGAGGAAATGGGCCGAAATCCACCATGCAGACCTAGTTTGGTGGATGTCACATGTCTTTGAATTCTAGTTTCTAGGATATGTCGGTTTCCTCACGATGTTTTCATTCACTATTTTGAGAGCAGTGTACAAAGTAATTTGCTTGGTTGGGTTTGAATAACTGAGCTACAAAATCGTAAGTCGGGGCCGTTAACTCTGGGTCACTGCTCCTTTGTTTTGAGTAGTTTAGTTTAATATTAGGATGTAATAACAATATTGTTAATGAAGTAGATAATAATGAAATAATCAGTCCTAATAACCTGTTTTCCATTGTTCCAGGTACATTAGCTCGGCGCCATCTCGCGCCAGTGTCGACGATCGATCCATGGCATCCCGCGGGTATGATCGCGACCAATTCAATTGGTTCCTACATTACAAACTCGCTGTTTGGTTAGCTATTGTTATTAGTATCGGGATTTAGGATATTAATTTGTTATTAGGGTAGGTTGATTATGTTAAATGTTGATAAAAATAAAGCTAAAGGTAGAACTACACTGCGCACACGTTTGCCATGTACGCCCATCGGGGCGCTTCGGTCTCCATACATTTTATATGGAAACTAGATTTGTAGAGCTACACTAGAACCACACCACGCGACGCCACGCTAATCAGGCGTGATCCACGTGTGCGTCGGTCTAATGTAGTTCGAGCTCAAATCTTGCTAGTTTTATACAATAAAGACTAGTGTCTGAATAGGTACACATTCATTTGCGCGAATCAAGGAGTGGAATTCCCTGCCTGTGTTTTCTAATAGCTACATCCTGGGGTCTTAAAGCCAAGAGTAAATAGGTTTTTTTGGGCAAGCGTGTTCCATCTTCGACCACATCATCGCTTACCGTCTGGTGAGATATTGGTCAAGCGCGACCATATCAATAATTATAAAAACATGATAATAAATTCGTATAGAAGATAAATAAGTTGTAATTTATCTGTATCGGCTGAAATTGCTCACAAATCACTAAATTATATTTCATATCTATATACATAAAACAAAGTCGTGTTAGTTACATTTTAATTTATGAACGGCAGGACCGATTTTAATAATTTTTGCTTTATTCGATTCGTTTCCGCTCCAAATAGCAGAATAACTATTAAAATTTTGGAAAACATTACGTAAAAAAAAATATTGGAAAATCTCCAAATATGTAAGCACATTGAAAAATTACAGCAACTGTTAAATATATTGATCTCAGTCATTCGGTCAAAAAGTTTAGCTAAATGATAATCACTACATTAATTGACTGTTAGGCGGTACGAAGCTCAATCTCTTCTATCTTCTAACAGCACAGGTTCCATTGCATCTGTCTGTTATGATTAACACAAAGATTCTTTAAGCTAAGACACCCGTAGTAACAATTACCCAAGAAAAAAAGAGAGCTTTCAACTTTTGTAACGTCATCGTAATCCACAGACTATAGCGTCTATTCCTCCATTGTCTCTGGTCCTAAATCATCTCATTCCGACCCACTCCGACATCATTCTGTGCTCACTTGGCTTGCCCTTTGAATTTATTTCGACACTTGCATATGATTTCATTGTCTTTCTTTTGATGGTAAAATGCAGATTGTAATTAAATTAGATACAGTTATTTGAACTCCGGTTTGGTCAAAAACATTACTGTCGAACAGTTTAGTTAATACAAAAAGTACCTAAAGACGAAAGTAAGACTACTTGACATACCTAATACCTGTAAATTGCGATTGTAATTAATATTAGGTATAATAGTTTTTTATTAGCCTGCATCCTACCAATATTCCTTAATAGATACGGAATCCTTTTAAAAAAGTATGTATAAAAGGGCGTAGAGTAATAAACTTTATTGTACCTACATAAAAAGCAAAAGTAACACAATTTATACACAAACTTTAATCTATGGTACAATGGCGATTAATATATTTTAAAATGCAAAATGTTCTAAAGATAATTTGAATTTAAAAACTGTGATTTTTTATTATTAAATTATTAATTTAAAAAAAAATATTTATTTAAAAAAAAAAATATTCTCAGTTTCCAAATTTATAATGTATTTTAATTTAAATAATTCCATTTTGAATTTCAATGTAGAGACTGCGAATTTAAACTAAGCATGGTTAGCGAGCTTTATAAATAATCTTGAATATACGAACGAACCTATAAACCTTCCAATACTGAACTGCGAACAAGAAGCAAAGATACAAACTGTTTATCTGTCTGTCTGTCCGCGGCGAGATTATCTCGAACCGACTTCAAACTTTGTCGATGTTGAAGTCGGTGTAAAAAGGGTTACCTGTCCGTTTCGCTTGTAAGGATTCCCGACTTCGAGACTTCGGTAACAGTTGAATGGGGTTAGCGTTTGTGAGTTCGGTTTGAAAGGATTTGTAGATGTAAATTGTTACAACTTTTTATCGTAAGATTTGAAAATGTATTACAAAGTATTAGATTAAGATGAGGTATTTTTTTTTAAATGGAAAATATCCAATGATTTTTCCCGCTCTAAGCTGGAGCGAGAAGGCGTGTCAGATTTATACCACATCTACGTTCCTTCAGTTGCCTGTTGGGTTCTGGGACCACGAGTATCAATTTCATACTTTCCCCATAGCCCTAGCAGGCATCAATCATTTAACAAAATCATATAAAAATGGCTATGGATTCAGATGAAAAAGAAAATTCAAAAAAAAATATTTAAGAACATTAAAGTCTGACTTTTTGATAAAATCCTATCTTTCTGACGCTTAAGTTCACTGTCGTGACCCAATAATTTTCCATGAATATCACATAGCACTTACTCTTTTTTTTACCTGGGAAAACGTCAAATTACTTTTTCCACTCTAGGGTGAAGCGAGATCAGACTTTTACTGACTAAATCACCCCTGTATCTTTCAGTTGTTCCTTACGTTCCAGAACCACTGTAACTCCTGAGCTAACCTCCGCAATAGCGGGGGCAATACTTGCTATAAAGTAAAAGTGATAAATAACACACGACACGAATTTCTTAATAAATATAAAGTAACTTCACAAAAGCTTTTAATTTTCTTCCATTAACAATAGGTTTACTTTGCACTTTACCGGAACATTACCCAAAAATGCTGAGTAAACCTCACGATCACTCTACCAGAGGTTAGAGTTAACTAAACGAGTTAGATTGGAGTTTAAATGCGTCAGTTGATTGTGGCCGCCATTTGCTAGCCATCAGTCGCACTTAACTGAAACTTAAACTGGAAACTTTAGAGGAAGACGAAGATGTAGGACTCTACTAGAACTGACACCTTACCTAGGAAAGATTTCTTATTGTGCAGCTTTGCCCGCTGGTTCACCCATGTACATAAAATAGGTAATACCCCTGTTGGCATAAAATTTTAAGGCATAATATAGTTTGGCATAACGTTTTCGCATAACTTTTATTAGCATAATAATACTGCTGAAAAGGTTAGGTTAGGTTAGGTCTATAACGGCTTTACGTGCTTTGCTAAGCACGGGGAGTCAGTAATGTCCTAGATAAATTAAGAAGAAAGGACTTGGGAGTGCGAAGTAGCAGTATTTATGGCAACAACAATTATGGCAAAACATTTATGCCTAATAATATTATGAGTAATGATCATTATGTTGAATTTCGTTATGCCAATGTAAATTATGACAAAATATTTTATGCTTATCATTGGTAAACCCATAAAATATAGCCTATGTCACTCAGGAAAAAAGCAGCTTTCTATGTGATTCAGTGAAAAAATATTAGCAATCAGACCAGTAGTTTCAGAGACATACAAAATAACTAAATGTACCTCTTTATAATATTAGTGTAGATGGCTCAGACCCTGCATTTTTTGTTTGTGAATAGTGTAGAGTGAGACCAACTATCAGACTGTTATTAACTTTAACCCACTCGTGTTTCTTTAGTTGCCCTTTGCGTTCAAGAGCCGCAGTGACTCTTTTGGACAATAACGTCGATCATAAGGCTAATAAATCAATATTATATTGATTACTTTGTCTTGAATTTTTATCAAAGGTGCACAATGGTGTACACAATGATCTGTTGTATCATTTTAGTAATATTTATTTAATCTTCATGCAACACAAAGTACATAGGCGGACTTAATGCCTTAGGCATTCTCTGCCAATCAACTTAGGGTGGTGCAGAGACAAATAATGTTAGGCGCATAAAAAGTAAATTTTACCTATTTAAAACAATCAAGTCTTTGACCAAACCCAGGCCTTTTTCACTGACAAGTCTTCTAACATTCCAAAGTGCGATCATCATCATCATCATCATCATCTTCCTGCCCTAATCCCGTTTTATTTGGGGTCGGCGCAACACGTTTTTTTCTTCCATTCTGTCCGATCATCATAACTAAACCAAGTCCTTTGTTTGACCTGAAGCTACATTTGCAACTATAGATTAAAAAAGTATTAAATTGCGAATTAATTACTACTCAAATAGTACTGCAAAAATAAATACAACTTCTTAATCTTTATTACCTAGTTAAATAAAAACAAACGGAGTAATGGAAAAGTTACCTCAGCCACGCTCAAAAAGTTGTTCAGCCATTCTCTTATTGTGCTCACCGCATCCAGTCACTAAGTATCTCTGACATTAATTAAGTAGCGACTGTTAATAAATCGTAAAGTTTTCAACTCGGATAGATTCTACGACGCTCTTAGGTTTATACTTAGTTAACTAACTTAAACTTAACTACTGAACTGAGAGATTCTTAATTTTTGCCAACAAAGTATTTTGTGAAGCATTAATAAATTTAATAATCTGTTGTTTGGTGAGGAATCAATTCTACATAACCAGAGCTTGGAAATTGACTGAACTTGCTGGAGTTCAGATAATTTTCCATTACATGCATGTTTAATTAAAAATTACTCACACGAAATAATTTGTGTTTTTTTTTTCGAGTGAAGTTCAGTGGCTGTTTTAATTATTTTCAAATTAATTCCTTGTAGATATTGCGTCGTATTTGTGTAGTTTTGTAACTCAGGTATCTACGCAACTGGAAAATGTATAGAAAGAAATAATATAATAATAATACAATCATTAAAACAAGCGCAACCCATTAGCATGCGGATGTAATATTAATATGCAATGCATTCTAATACTTTGCCGTATTTAGCAGCAAATGTGTTCAGTCAGCCTTCTAGGCAAACTTAGTTGTGGTTGCCAATCTCTACTACAATAAAATTATCGGCGCCATTTTACCGAGATTGTGCCTGATTCAATGATTCCACATATTGTCCATTTGTACAGACACTTGAGATAGTAAACTATACCAATATTACATCACTAGCTTTTGCCCACGGCTTTGCATGCGTACATAAAATACTTATACCACTCAGGTTTAAAGCAGTTTTCTATCAGTGAAAAAATTTTAACAATCGGACCAGTATTTTCAGAGATTACCTACAAACAAAAAGACAAACTTTACCTCTTTATAATATTAGTGTAAAAAATGTCTACTTGTAATGAATTTGACTCAACGTGAGAAAGAAAAAAAAACCTTTGTTTTGTTGTGTTCTACAAATTATAAAGCTCATACTTACTGGATGCATCCAACACACTCATACTCTGTGCTCATGCTAAATCAATACAAACTACCGATGCTATTATCAATTTCAAAACCCATTTGTATTAGCTAAGCCATGAACTTTTCATCCTCACCCTAAGAGAAGAAAGATCTAAGACCAATTTCACCCTCTTGACCGATATTCACCCTTTAACCCGTCAAAATGAACCGTCTCGTCCATCTTACTTCCTTTATACCAACAGTTATTGGAGCTTGCATTACTGAGCGGCTCTCTATTGATATTATGTTTTCTTGGGATACGATATTGCAGCTATTTGTATGGAAAGTGCAATTTTCTGGGAGATGAGCAGTCTTTGTAATAATATGTTACGTAGTCCAGAGGAGAGAGGGGAAGGCCTATCAGTGGATGTCTTCCGGCTGAAATTATATGATGATGATGATGACTGTTGAGAGAGACTTTTCACCTTATGGGTGAGAGAGGAATGTGTCACCACGCGGATCCAGTGCGGGATTTTAGATCAACATACGATAGCACAGTCTTTGCAGTGGTTGAACGATTGACTGCTACGCTGCGTGTCACGATTTCAACTCCCTTAAGGACAAAAAATTGTATGGCCTACAGATAGGTCTTTCGGGTCTAGGTGTTGTGTGTATGACTTTATATGTTTGTGAACGTACCCACAATACAGCAGTAATTCTTAGTTAAGTAAAAGCTTAGAAATAGCAGAAATCATACCAGCAGCAGCAGCCAGAAAGAACGACGGATTCCACTAGGGGCGATGTCTGCCAGGGATGCAATTTTTTTCGAAAGAGTTACAGGCATTCCATACATTGGCGAGCCAATCGTCGTCGTTGTTAGATACATGCAGCAAGCACAAGGAATGACTCACGAGTGACGTCTATGACACGATGGCGCGGCGAGTCAATCACTGACACTCCCCGCCCCCGCGTCTCACTTCGTACCACTAAAGAGACCGAATATTTGACTTCTGCGCAACTTGAAGCCAGCGCTCAAGATCCGTGCCGGTATTTGTACCGTGGCTCTGGAACGCAAAGGGCAACTAAAAAAACACAGGTGGGATATAGCCAGTAAAAGTCTGACATACCCTCTCACTGCGTCCAGAATAAAGCTAGAACTACATTAGACCGACACACACGTGGACCACGCCAGATTTGTATGTAGAACGACGTCGCGTGGCGTGGATCAAGTGTAGCTCTACAAGTCTAGTTTCCGTAAAAAATGTATGGAGACCGTCACGCTCAGATTGGCGTATTTTTACATACTTACAACAACTTTTCAATTAGTAATCAGTTATGGAAAAGTTTTGTCAATTGAACTTCAGTTTTGACTGTAAATGCAGAAGTGTGCTTGAAATAATATTTAACTGAATAAAACGAAGCTCTTTCATGAAAGAACTCATTTAATATAATATCAATTTCAAACAAAATAAAGTCACAACAGTTCAAAGAGATGCAAACTTTTAATCAAAACATTCAATTCAGTTTTGTTATAGACTCGCGATTGAATACACCCCAACGAAACATCCATACTAAATTAACGTACTTACCTATCTAAATTGTAAGTTATTTTTGGGGAAATTTTCTCCCAAATAATGTCCCAAGGCGGATGAAGGGGGGATGAAACAGAATTCTATTAATGTCAGCCTCCCCCAAGGACCGGATTTCTTCATTTCCTAAACGCCTCTTGGGGTAGAAAACACCCCACTCAGATATTTACCGCGGGTAGTATAGACGATGGAGATAAAAATTGGTTATAAGAAACCGGGTTTGAATCTGGGTGAGAAAATGTGACTTGACTACCTACTTGAGTGGGATGTATTTATTTTCATGACTACTAAATTCAAATATGTATTGAAGTGAAATCATAATAATCTTTTAAGGAGTCAAGGAAATTATTTACATATTTTCTGTGGACTCTAGTATAAGTATAAAACAACCCTCTTTTTAAATTTGACACTGCATGGATGGCGCAGTGGCTGAACGATTGGCTATTACACTCCGTGTAGCGGTGTCGATTCCCGCACGTTCTAAATCGTAGCTTAGTCTATAGACTGTTGTTTCGTTCCGGTTCTGGTTGTTTATGTATGTGAATTAATATTAACTCACATAAACAGCAATATGTGCACACATATGTGTGTGTATACAAACGATACAGGAGAAATTCATGAAAGAACTCATAACTCTAAAAAAAAAATAAACAGTTGTCTTCCCCATCAACAAAAAAAAAAAACAATTTTCTTTAAATCTTAAAGTTGTCAGTAATTATAAAACCATTATTACATCCTTATATAATCAAAACCTTAAACCCTTATTAATATAACTCCTTTAAATTACTCCTCAAATAAAATCTCATCACATTATTTTTAACTAAATCAAAAAGTCCTTAACTCGAAAACGAACTCAACCCTTAAAATATTCGCAAAAAAATCACCTCTTTTCAACCCTCCAGCGCTACCAATAATAAGTCTTCATGATTCCGGAAATTGCTACAACCAGATAAAGGAGTGAGCCGGGTAAAAATCAGCCTGAGACTGGTTGGTTCCGGCTCGAACCGGTTCGGACTGGTTTGAATTTAGTTTAAGACGTTTGTATGGAAATGTTGGTTTGTTTTTCGTTTGGAGTGGAAGATTTTGCAAAAGGAGTTTAGTTTTGAAGTTGTTAGAGCAGGTAGATTGTTTCTTTAGTGGAATATTGTCGATACATTAAAACTTAACTGTTATAATGTACTCGAATGTACTCAAGTAATAATAGGAAATACGAGTAGTTAAGCATGAAAAAAAATATTATTTAAATTATATATACTTAATATAATAATAATATAATATAATAATATTCCAGAACTATCACACAACGCCGTCTAGTCCCAAGCTAAGCAGAGCTTGTGTTATGGGTACTAGACAGATGATAAACATATTTATATATTTCTAAATACATACATATTATAGATAAATTACACCCAGACACAGAACTAATGATTATGCTCATCACACAAACTTTGTCTTGGGTGGGAATCGAACCCACGACCTCCGGCATAGCAGTCAGGGTCACTAACCACTAGACCAACAGGCCAGTCAAAAATTTAACCAGTGTATCAATGAATATAAAAAAATAGAATAGATAGGTACTAATTGTGAAAATAATATCAAAATTGGTACAAAAGCAAACCAGTTAGTACAATTTTAAACAAATCTACACTGATATTTTATAGAGGTAAAGTTTGTTTTTTTTTGTTTGTCGGAGGTCATCTCTGAAAGCATTGGTTCTATTGCAATTTTTTTTCATCGATAGAAAGCTGCTTTATTTTGCAAAAGCTAGTATTGCATATTTTCCAAAATTATAGGAAGACGAAACGGGAGTCCAAAGTTTTTTTTTTATAATGGATAGGCTCGCGTTTGACCACAATCTCACCTGATGGTAAGCGATGATGTAGCCGACGATGGAGCACGCTTGCCTAGAAGCAATCTATTCACTCTTGACTTAAAGACCCCTAGGTTATAACTATCAGGAAACACAGACTCCGGCAGGAAATTCCATTTCTTAGCTGTACGCATAATGAATAAGTTTGTATGGAATGACTTACTTTTACTTGAACGAAGCAGTTGGCAGAAGCCAGTGCTAAATGTAAATATATTTTACCGTTATTTTTTTTTTTTAATTCGTCTAAAATAGTTGCGTACTTAAATAACAATATTTCTCGTATTCTTCCAAGCATTGTAAAACATTTTCTTACCGCGATCCTTACAAATCCTAGAGTAACAGTAAAAAAAAGATAGAAAACAAGCCAGCACCGCCAATGGCTATGTTCTTAATACACTTCGCTTGTTTCTTCCACTTCTATAATTCGCTTCATTTCTGTGTTCATAGACCAAGAATTAAAGGTATCTTTAGTGAGAACAATATGAGTAAATAAGAGTTAACTAACTGTTTTGGTTTGAGTTAGCTTCAAATGTATTTGTATTGTTACATACCTTCCATCTGGTTGGATCCAAATTGATGCCATATCACTGTAATAGCCTGTACCTTTTTAAATATTAGAATAATAATTCATGTGAATAGCAATTAAATTAGGTACAATAGGTAGCTAATATGGACCGATGACCGATGACCTGGTAAAGGTTACGGGAATCCGATCAATGCGTGACGCACAGGACCGTTCATTGTGGCGCCACTTGGGGGAGGCCTATGCCCAACAGTGGACGTCTTTCGGCTGAAATGATGATGATGATGATGACAATAGGTACATATACAAACTAAAAATAACAATATGTACAAATGGGTAGAAAAAGACCTCATTGAGCATCAAAAAATTCAACCATATTGATGTCAATGAGAAGAGTACCCAGAATGCTGGCAACATTGCCACGTTGGATAGCCATGCGAATTGACCAAAAAAGAGCTTAATTATGCTTGTTAGATATTTTGCCTCTAGGTAGAGGATGGTACAGCATTTACCATTTTTAGACCATGATTAATTTCAATCACAAACTCCAATTTAATGACTTCAAAAAACAAAGCTCCAAAATTCAGTAACAACACTTCTTATACTAATTAAACTCCCAGAAAACAACAGCAAGACAAAATGGTAAGCAATTAAAATGTGACTCGAAACAAATCCCTCGGAGAAGAAATACATAACGCTTACATAACAAAGGGGCAAGCAGGGTAATTACCACTGGAACGTCGCCAAGACAGACAGACAGAAGGTTCGACTATGTCTTAGTTTACAATTTATTATAGGCTTTTCACACTACTCTAATGGGTAGTTAGTGGCTGAATGTGGTATACTTGGTTTTGGAGGAAATTGTGCCAATTTTCATTAGTTGGTTTTGTCATTCATGTGTGAGTGTATCAACCCTGTAATGGGGAGTGAAATGACAAACTTAGAGTTTTTAAACGTGTACCTAGGGTAAACCAGGCATAGGTGCCCTAGTCAGTGGCGTCCCTCACTTGCAAAACTTAAACACGCATTTAAAATTACACAAACTATACAACGCAAAGTAAACTTAGACACGCATTTAAAATTACACAAACTATACCTACAATGCAAGTAGGTTATAGGTAGGTTAGAAGAAATATAGATTTTTCAAAAACCCAGTAGCGCAATTTTAGATTTTATAAAATCGAGCTCGAGACTCCTTTGAGAAGACTACAGTAGGTAACTTGCGTTGTATGTAGCTCGTATTTTACTTCGCCGTCATACTTAACTAACCAAATCAGCTCAAAAAAGAACCAAATTTTAAATGCGTGGTTTTGTTTTTCAAGTGGGGCACGTTATTGATCATTGGGGCATGTATGCCTGGTTTACCATTTATGTTTTCAGTCACAATATCTCAAGTACCTAAGATACCCTCAATAAAAATATACTTAATTTTTTTAATTACATATACCTAATACACTATAAACTATAAAAACTTCAAGCTTACAAGATTTTAGATCTATCAAAAAACTAAACACACACACAGTAGCTTTAACGGTATCTCAGTGACAAGCCATCTGTCTATACAGGGTGACTTTTTCAAGTGGGCAGGGCCGGCCAAATTTGAAAATTAGAAATAATAATACTCCACAACTTTCACACAACGTCGTGTAGTCCCAAACTAAGCAGAGCTTGTGAGTACTAGATAACCATACATATATATTTTTAAATACATACATATTATTATAGATAAATTACACCCAGACACAGAACAAATGATTGTGCTCATCTCGCAAACATTCCTAAGTAAGAATCGAAACCACGACCTGCGTCTGTCAATGAAAAATATTCAAAAGAGCTATGTTTCAACCAGGATCGAAAACATTATTATTTTGGTTCGGGTTTGATTCTTGGTGAGAAATATAGATTTTTCAAAAATCTAGTAGCGCTGTTTCAGAGTTTATCAAAATCGGGTGCGAGATTCCTCTAAGAGAACTATTTGAGTTAGTTTTGTGTGTAAAAGTATATGATCTACTGCAGTAAACAAAGTCAAAAAAATGTACGCTATTCCTCAGAATAAAAGCTATATATACTCGTACTATATAACTTACTATAGAAAAAATTACTTATCGATTAAAAACGGGACCATACATGTAATCATTCTGATATTTGTTCTACAAACAACGTTTTATCGTTATAGTTTTTAATTTTATAATGAAAAATAGTAAATCGCTAAAATGCTTCATATTTTGCAAGCATTGTATATTTCCGTATCTCTTTCTTTTACATAGAGGTCGAGAAGGACCGCACTTACTTTTTGTAGTTCTTCTAATTATTTATTGACCTCGTAGTTTAGGATTTGGCAAACCGCTCCTACTTGAAAAATTCATCCTGTATATTGGTTCGTCCCAGTCATTATCTCACAGATCCCCACGATAAGAAATTAATCTGCCGTGAGGATTACATTCGCGAATTTATTTTCTTATAATGCGGTATTAGAGACTAATGAAGTTTAAAGAAATTAGATGTGGTATCATCATGAAAAATAAATCCTGAAAGATTTAGTTGGACAGTCATAATGGAAAAGCTTGTATCTTGATAATGTCGTCAAGTAATTATTGCTTATCAGTTATTTTGATAACTTTTTTTTCGGGTTCTTTACTGAAAAGGAAAAACGAGATCCTATTACTAATAATCTATTATCCGTCTTATGGGGTCCATACAACAGACATAATTTTTTTGTCGTTTTTATAGATAATGGTACAGAACCCTGCGTGCGCGAGTCCGTCTTGCATTTGGCCGGTTTTTTTTTCGCAATTCGTGAGTAAAATTAATAAATTGCGCATGTAATTTTCTAAGGACGAAAAAGTTACTACGAAGTTAGAATGCAAAGGGACTAAAGGAACACAGAGGTTTTTAGTCAGTAAAAGTCTGATGTTTGCCCCACCCAAAACTAGAGTTATTTGTTAATCCCGTGTTCAAAAAAATAAAATTAGTAGCTACTAAAAATCCTGTGTTTTTAATTGAATAACTTCAAAAACAGTCACGTTTAAGTGTTTCAATAATGTTATTTTAAGAGTACCTACTTATACTTTTAAAATATAGGTACAGAACGTAAGAAAAAGATAAAAGCCATTATTGTAACTCATACCAAATGCCTTCTCCACAACCAATTGTACGCTTTCTTCTCCACCATCCTGACATCCGTTCTTTTTAATTTCAACGATTTATTACTAATTGCTGATTTCCTAATTAATCACAAGAGAGTTATTTGATTAATAGGCCTCCGATGCCAAAGCTGCGCGCCAGGGAGGGGGTGAATAGAAATACAGGGGGGTGAGACCATGATTTAGCGATTTTACTCAAAAGACGCCACTTCAGTTTAGATTTTCAGCGTCTAATTAATAAGTAGGAAAGTGTCAAGTTTTAATGTTAAGAACTTGCGTTATTATTTATGAGAAAATACATTTTTTTTTTACAAAACAAGCGAGTTTTTCACAGCGGCCGTCAATTACTTTTCTGTGCTGCTTTAAAAAACTTGAAGAAAATGGTTCTTAAAAAAGTTGCGGCTATGAACTTTTATTTTAGATCAAGTTTTTTCTTAACGTACGCTTGCTGTTAAGTTTCATTTTAGGAATGTTTTATATCGTACCGTTTCGTAACCATTGACACATCTCGATGCCTGACGTCACGCTATAAATAATTACTTTGGCAAAGAAACCGACGGTAAATTCAGCTCTACCTCTTCGCTTTTAAATAAACCAGCCCCGAACTCCAATTATGTTAAAAGCTAATTACGTTTAAGTACTCAGTAATTATTGAACAGAAATCGGAGTATCTTCACTAAGAAAAGGCCAAGAGCAAAGAGGTATAAGCCGAAAAGAGAAAAGTTAACCCTCCAATGCGCGCTGTGGACACAAAATACACACAAGGACCCAAAATTCGGGACCTAACAAAAAAACAGTCAAAGTGAGTGCCAAATAAAACATTGCAAAATAAAAATCACGAGTGATATCCAAATGGAAATGGAAAAAGCCAGCTGATACTGAGACTTACGGAGACTGGAAACTGCTAAGGACTCAAAAAGGCCTCAGGCCACACGCCTACGCCGGAACATGGCCTGGCCGCCCCCGCATTGGCCTTGCGGGGGCGAAAAAGCATGGCCTATCGGATGTTTGGGAGAAATTTGTTACCAAAGGTGTTTGTTGGGGATGTGGAGGTGACTGGGGATATAATGGGGGGTTGAAAGTGGACATTGACAGTTCGGAGTATACGGGTTATAGATATTGTTATAATAAGCCGGGGTATCGGCAGAGGGCTAGGTCCTGTGAGGATGCAAGGTTCATACATATCAACTTTTTATTGTTGGCGGAGGTCAAGCATTTTGAAAAGGTGAGTTTTTCTTGTGCAATATTTGGTTGAGGTCCTTGATAATTTCTTGATTATTATTTTTTTGTTATTATTTCATTTTAAAGTACGTGTCATTTCTAGGTCAAATAATGATTTGTTATCGGTGCATGCAGATTCAGTTAACACTCTTGTGTACGATTGTTTTTGGAAAGGTGCATGTTATTTATGATTTTATTTCATCATCATCATCAGCCTTTTTTTAATGTTCCCACTGCAGGGACTCAGGCCTCCTCTCTAGGAGAGGGAATGGGCCGTAATCCACCACGCGGGCCTAGTGCGGGTTGGTGGATTTTATTTATTTTTCTATATTTTTTTGTTGTGTTTGTTTTTATTATCTACTATATAAAAATAAGTCGGGTTTTCCTTCCTGACGCTATAACTCCAGAACGCACGAACCGATTTCCACGGTTTTGCATTCGTTGGAAAGGTCTCGGGCTCCGTGAGGTTTATTAGAGTAGAGTAGGGTAGAGTAGGGTAGAGTAGAGTAGAGTAGGGTAGGGTAGAGTAGGGTAGAGTAGGGTAGAGTAGGGTAGAGTAGGGTAGAGTAGGGTAGAGTAGGGTAGAGTAGAGTAGGGTAGGGTAGAGTAGAGTAGAGTAGGGTAGAGTAGGGTAGAGTAGGGTAGAGTAGAGTAGGGTAGGGTAGAGTAGGGTATAGTAGGCAGAAGTAGGGAAGAGCGGGAGCGAAGCCGCGCGGGCAAAAGCTAGTTTGTAATATAGATTTTTAATTATTTTTTATTTAATTTTCATATATTAATTTTCGGACCTGCACCTATAAATAAATAAATAAATATAATATTGCTAATTTTAATGATGATGAAAATGATAATGATTATGTTAAATTGTAACATAATAATGACTACACGTATTGGCTTCGACTTTTAGTGCAGAAAGTAAGTACCTGTAATAAAATAAATAAACACCAATCGATCCAAAATTGGTCATCAACAAAACAACAAGGTAAATACATCATGAAAATTACAATAATGTAATCAAACATTAATTCGATTGCTTAAATATTCACTTACGGCCACCCTAATACGTTTAAATCAACCCAAATTCAACCCTAAAAGGTTGAAGTAGGGGTCAAAATGGTCTGTATAGGGGGTCTTGGCAATTAGATGTTAGGGTTCAGAGTGACATAGTTAGGGTTGAATGCAGGTGGGTCGAATTGAAGGTATTAATTAACTTTGTACCTAAGAGGCTAGGCGAGATGGTTCTTGATGCTGCAGACGAAATGTGGGACGTTGGTGTTTTGCTAGTAAAGTAAAGAGAGGTTAGGACACAGTGTTTGTAACACAAGACACACAAGTTTGTTTGCTTTAGGTGGGAAATTATCTAAAGATAGAAGGAAAAATATTGTATTTGGCACACATCAGTCATCACACACAATGTAAAAACAACATGTAGACACTTAAGATTATATACCTATATAAAAAATAGGAGAACTAATAATGACTTCTCCCGCACTAGGGCGGAGCGTATCAGACTTTTATTGACTAAAACCCTCTCCTACGTTTCTTCTTTGACTTGCGTTCCAGGACCCCAGGTTTTCTTTGCAGAAGCGACCCCATGGCCCCAGTAGGCTTCGACCCTGCTGGGCCTCTACGGTTTTGCTAACATCTCGTTGAGACGCGTGGAACGCTACGCGTCGACGTATCGAGCTCGGTCCGGACGGTTAAAGGACGGCCGGACGGCTAGCTACCTAATGCTCGCCGTCCATAAGAGATCGCCGACGCACTTTGAGAAAGAAAGTTCAGTGTCACAATCTCTCTTACACTTATTCCAATGACATATTTTTTTCATATTAAGATGAGTTATAAGCAGAGCCCGGAATCAGGTAGAGTTTTTCATGTACCTACTACCTACACTGATTTCATACTGCGAAAGAATAAAGTGGATATCCCTCCTCAAATCCCGAGATTAATTTTAAAGAGCAGAATTTTTTTATGACACTCAGAAATATAGCAAAAAAAAAATCTTCCTGCATTAATGACGAGGAGAAGGAAGTGTATAAAGTTTAACCTCACTTCAGTTGACGTCGAGAGATCTTTTTCAATGAAATACTAATAAGAATTGTATGTTAATTTTTCTTTATTTTATTTGTCTCATCTATCTCTTAGGTTTTTATTATTATTTATTTCTAATATTATAATAGAATAGAATCGTTCTAAGTACATTGTACATGAAGATCTTAATATTTAAACGGAATCACATTTACTACCTCTGCTGGTATAGAAATATTAAATAAGTCTAATTTACTATTGTTGGCCACACGGAATTTTTTACTAGAAATCCCGGGAAGATCCATGATAATATCAACATTTCGATGCAAATATATAAATAACTCTACCTAATTTCGATCTCTGGTTATGAGATCGATGCAGTTAAGTTATTCAGTTCGCAGGCTGGGTAATCTCAACTGGTCACCGACAGCAATGGGTTCAGCTAACGTACGGGTACCTAACCTTATCTTATCGCTGAATTTACATAATACCACATGCTTTTTCATCGTAATGAGGAGAAAGGGTAATTTGGATGCCCAAGCAAATTGGAAATTTAAAGCATGGGAATATGCTAATACACCTGTCTATAATAATAATAAAAAAAACGAATATTTCATAAGATTAACATGAAACAACAAATAAAACAATTCATGAATAACAACTGTATATTATTTCTAAATAAACATAAATTTTAATTTTTTAGAATACTTAAATGCTAATTTAAAAAAAATCTTTAATACCCCTCACCGGGTGAAGACTTCCTGCTCCACATCTGTTAGTCCTTTGCTTTTGTGTCTTGTAAACACCTTTTTCTTCTCGTGTCGATCTGACTTACATTTTGTCCGACCAATATTTAGCCTCCTGGACAGCTCGCATAAGTCGTGGAGGGTGCATGTAGTTGTGCATGCCGAGCAGGAAAGGAGGTGACGCAAATCCTGTGAAAGGGCTCCATACTGGCACTGTATTTGCGATGGGTCAAAGAAAATTCATTTTGTTTTTGTAAACTGTCCTTAAATTAGTAAAATCTTGATACTTTTTAAAAACAGCTTGTTTGCAATAATTTTGCGTTTTTTTTTTGGTAAAAAAAAAAAACACTCACTAACATTTCAAAATAAGCAAATCCCTAAATCAAAATATCACGAATCAACCAATTTCAGGACATGATCGAATTAAGGCCAGGTTCACACCGCAGGCTAAGCAGCCGCTCTCTTAATCTAGTCAACGCAGCGCCGGCCTGCGGCTGTCGCCAGTTGATTGCAATAACGCGATTAGTCGCCGCGACTCGCTGCTGCGACTAATTTGTTGCGTGGCGTAGCGTCGTGTGGACACGATAGTACTGATTTCATTTTCAGTGGTAATTTTAGAAGGTGATTTCATTTATTAATTAATTGCAAAAATGGGCTATGCTCGAAGTTTCCTTGCGTGATTACATTGGAAATGAAGATATCCGCAGGAGAACCAAGGATACAGACATAGTTTAAAGAATCTCCAAACTTAAGTGGCAGTGAGTAGGGTACATTGCTCGCAGAACGGATGGTCGATGGGGACGAAAGGTTCTGGAATGGCGACCACGTACCGGAAGACTCAGTGTTGGAAGGCCTCTCACAAGGTGGGCCCGTCACAGGTCACGGGAGGTAGATGCGAGACGCACAAGATCGGTCATTGTGGCTATACTTGAGAAAGGCCTACGTCCGACATTGGACGTCTGTCGGCTGAAATGATGATGATGATGAAGATTGTGAAAATATCTCATCATCATCATTTCACTCAAAAGACGTTCACTGTTGGACATAGGCTTCTGCCAAATGTCGCCACAACGAACGGTCCAGTGTGTCTCGCATCCATTGCATTCCCGCTACTCCCACCAGGTCTTCGGTCGACCTTGTGAGAAGAGGGTAAAAACATCGATTTACATTCAACTCCAATATGTCAATCAAAGCTAAATCAGTAAATTGATCAACTTTGCATTTTCATAAGAAATAGAAAGATTGATTTGTTTATTTTCAGTATTTGCGTTAGCTTACTAATTTTTAGTTTATGCAAAACCTGAATATGGTTTGTTCAGAATCAGTAACTGAATGGATTCCAATAGGTTTTTCAACATGTTACATTTTTTCCAAAAATTAAAAAAAAGTCACAAGTTAGACACCATCGACACTAAGTACAACACAGGTCACGGCAGGTCATAGCGGACATTAAGAGCCAGCAAACAGTTGGGTGCAAGTGTAAAACAACCCCTCAGTTGCCTTGATGGCCCGGTGACTATGTATTTTTGCTGACATTACAAGCTTATAACTTTGTGATTTTTCATGATACAGTTATAAAATTTTGTACATAGATTGTTTACATAAAATACTAAAATTTGTGTTTTATATTAATCTGTACTTTATAGCCTACCACTACAAACGGAGACTAAAGAAAACTACAAAAATTTCGTTACAACCCCGAAAAGTCTAAAGGGGTGAATTAAAATTGGTGTAGGGGTGAAATGATTAGCTGTTATAGGTAATAATTTCACCCCTACACAATTCCCTCTTAAACGAGCCTATTATGAGTTTCGACACACACATGTTTTAATAATCCTCACGTAAGTATTACCATAGGGTTACATGAAAAACACCTTAAATTCAAGTTACTCTGTTACTCCATTAATCACGTCACAAACCCTATTTAATATTCTCAGTACATGGCGCCTCGCAGTCATGACATAATAATATATAAGTACGTTAGTACAGAATGTAATATACCCAGTATATGACGTAAGATATGAGACCGACGGGTTACTCTAATCATGTGGAAAGTCACTGAGAATTTTAGAAAGGGTTAGGTCTGAAAAAGGTGGAAAAGGTGGGGTTTAAAAATAGATTAAGGATTTTGCCGGAATCTGTGTTTCCTGATAGCTACAACCCAGGAATCTTTAAATCGAGAGTGAATAGGTTTCTTCTAGGTAAGCGCGTTCCATCGTCGACCGCATCGTCGCTTTCCATCAGGCGAGATAGCGGTCAAGCGCGAACTTGTCAACAATAAAAAAAAATGTAAAAAGTTGGTACCTAGGTACTGACACAGGCTGAAGAATCGCCAAACTAAGTTGCAGTGGGTTTTTTTTTTTTCAGTGGATAAAATCACCCTAACGACATCCCCCGCCCTTGGGCGGAGCGGTCAGACTCTTACTGATTAAAAAACCCACCACGTTCCTTCTTACCTTTCATACCAGGGCCGAGCCTCCCTTTCGGAAACAGACGCTAGCCCCAGTAAGCATCAACCATGCTGGGCCCCTACGGTTTGCTGACAACTCCTTGAGGTTCTGGAGTAGCGACCACGTTCCGTAACTCGCAATGTTGGAAGGCCTACAAGGTGGACCCTGTACTTGGTGGCAGAGGTCCGATGAATGCAAGACGCATACGACTAGTCGTTATGGCGACATTTGGGGAGGATTAAATCCAGCAGTTGACAACTTTTGGCAATACTTATGATTTAAATTTTTAATTTAATCCCATAGTGCTGGCCTAGCCTTTTCCGAACTGTGTTTTGGGATGTTGCCTCCTTAAACCGGATTTAGCTGTATTTCATTGTAGATTTTTTTTTTGTTAGCCTGTTCTATCGCACTCCTGGGCAAAGGCTTCCCTCCACTCCTTCCATCTTTCGGCGCCCGGTCTTCTTCTTGCCAGTTCTGGTGGAATCTATCTAGTTCATCACGCCATCTCCTTCGCGGTATACCGCGACCCCGACGCGCGGTTTCAGGGCACTAACTTTGTGCTACTTCGGCTCACAGTTTGTCGGACATGCGGCAGACATGTCCTACCCAGTCCCATTTCTGTTCCATTCCCATTTCAGTAGATGTAGTAAAGGATGTTAATATTCATAACTCTTTCTCTGCCTGAAAGATAGCCAATAAATCTAAAAAACGACAGCCAATAGACTTCATATATTTTTAAATATCGAGGCACAGTTTTCACAGCATTATTGGACCGTTCAGAAAATACTTCGATTCTAGAACACAAAATAATCCCTAGATATTTGAGAAAATAACCAGTTTTATTTAATGTATTCAATTTTTCAACCCCATCTTGAAGAATGGCGGGAATAATTTCCAGTAAATACAATTTATATTCAAACGTCTGAGTGTCGGCGGTGTCTGTCGTGTCGGAGTGTCGGTATGCAATAGTAATGCTACGTGCAACCTGTGAGATACGTGACCGGTTTTATCCGGTTACAATAATATGTATGAAAATACAGAAGGACCATAGAATTCTATTCTATGGTCCTTATGTATATTCATATTCACAGAAAAAAATTCACTTAACTTCTTCTTCTTCACCATACAATGTGTTCAAAAGCCTCAATTTTATAGATAGTTAAAATAATTAGACATTTGAAAATGCTAGACACTATATATATTTTATTTAATCGGATGAGAACTCACAGTTATAGCAAATGGATAACAATTGTATAAGAAACATTGAGCCAATTTTCAAAGGTAAAAACAGATAAAGTAGTAGAAAACTTAGGACTCACAGCGCGAACACACGCTCGATATAAAAAAAAAATCTAATTATATCTCTCAAGTACCTACAATTGAAACTACGCTTTATTTTTTAAAGCCAGCACTGAGCCAAATGCGTGCAGAACGAGTTTCAGAGGTAAATGGGTCAAACAAAAATTACGAGTATTAACGTTCTTACTCTATTTTTACCAATTTGGAGATGCAATAAATAATATAACTTTTGATCTGGCAAACTTAAACCCTAAAAAAACCTTAAACCTTATTACAAGATGACATAATGCTAAGACGTGGCGTCTGCTGTCTTGTTCTAAATCCTCCTGTTCTATAACTTAAGCTTATTATCTTGTTTTATTTGAAAGTAAAAACATATATTTTAGGAAAGACAAAATCAAGTTAAAACTTTACCGAAACACGGTAAAATTAACTTTTATCTGTTTTATTGTATGGAACTGGAACTTCTGTATCAATTTTCCGGTTCTCACAGCCGCCAACCGGTGCGATCTGGATTAAACCGGGTAAAAAGACAGCTGAAGTATTAGTCTTGCAATGTAGTAACAGTTTATCTGAAGAGCTTATTATCTAGTCTGAGAGTGAAGCAAGAAAATGTGGATTAGTTATAGAATTATGGATAGATAAAAAACATAAGTGAAAGTATCTTGGGATACCTATATTTTTCTTTCGTGATTATATTTTGAACCTACAAAAGAGGCCTAAAGAGTTTTTTTTTTATATTTTTTGGCATTATTTTGTGCTTGCGCTGTGTAGTGTCGTAAAACATTGCCTTATGATAGACAAAACATTGCTAAGAGATGTGATTTTTTTGAGACTGAACGCAGTCAAAGCAATATATTTAGCTATTATTGAGAAATGCTTATTCGCAAGCAAAGATACAGCTTAAAAGTTACTTTTTGTCAACGCTCGGTCATCTCTGATTGATAAGAGTCCGTTGCTTTTTAATCGTTAAATAGCAAGCTGATATTATGATAAATCAAGGGTTACTTCTTGGCTTTCTATCAGATGAGACAGTAGTCGAAGGCTAGACTATCAATAGTAAAAAATATATTATTAAAATCTTCTTTCATTAAGGCGCTACATTCTTTCATTAAGGCGCTACACAAACGGAGACACTTTTTGATCATCGTCATGAGTATGTGTTAATTGGAAGCAACTGGACACAAAGGTTTACGTATGCGCAGGAAGTGGATGATTTTATACTGGTTCTATAGAAATCAAATATCCATCGGTAGCTTGTATCTGAAACAAGACACACGTTTGCGCTCTGCCTAAGAAATTCCTTCTCACAGTCATCCAAAACAAAACCCAAGTCCAAACTAAACACAATAGAAGAAACATGACTCCTTCCTTCATCCAGCTACTTGGAGTTCTGCCCACCTTCTGAAAGCAACTGATAAGTTATCAGTTATCTAACCAAGACGTCAGACTAAAGCATAAGTTTCAGGTGTATCTGGCCCACTTTGTACAAGGCTGTATAACATTAATTTTAAGTTATGCTTGGAATTTGTGGCGAGTTGGGAAGATGGCTGACATGTTTAGCGGTGTTGATGTTATCATGTTGTTACTTTAAATAGATAGATAGACTTTGAAGAGGTAGCTTCATTTGATGGTTTGGGAGTATTTGAAGGATGAAATGGATGAAAAGGCATTAAATTGGCAGAAACAACTTCTACACCTTCTTGAATAGGTAACTCAAATAGTTGAACTTTATGGTGGACTTAAATAGTGTATTTTTCAGGTAGGAAATTATCCATTGACTTTTCACTGCTTTTAGGGGGAGCGTGAGGGCGTGTCAGATTTTTATTGACTTAAACTCACTCCTGTTTTTTCTTTGCTTTCGTTCCAGTGCCCCGGAGTAGGAGTAGTATGAGATAATGAATACAAAGATAGAAAGCTAGATAAATATACACTTAATAAATGTACACCATCAAAAAATGCAGTAGGAGTTTAAAATTAATGGGGTGTAAGTACCTTTAAGTGGTCTTAAAAAGCGACAGACAGAAAATCTTACAGTGGATGCATTTGACAGAGAAGGAGAAAAGATATGCAGATTTGGTGTACTTTTGAAATGTGGAATGAAACTAGGGCGCCTCACCATCAACGATTGCATCACTACTTGGCAATAGGTGGGATCACAGTCAGTCAAGTTTATATTAATTAAAAATGTATGAATACTACTAAAATACAATAATTCATATACTCATTAATTATGACAAAATAGAGCTATATGAACTTACACTTAATGATTCTTATTCTTCTCTCTTCTCTTCTCTCTTCATTAGACTTAATGTTCAAATAGAGAGCTAGTAATCCTTGACTATAATTTTTAAAGTGTTTTATTTTGGTAAAGTGGCACTAAGTGTGGTCACTAGGTTAACTGTGAAGCAAAATCGGTTCTTAAGGTTGAATTAACTCCTATAATTTCCTGGGTAACTTAACCTTACTCACCTTCAACATTGATCAATCAAATCATTTCACCTCAAAGTTAGTCCGAGGCTCAGTGCCCTTCCACATCGCCAACCCCAGCTTCCTCAAAATCTATTTATTTAAAACAAAGCTTCACTCACAGAATTCCATGAAACATTTCCGCTCAAACGAACCACAAAGTCTAACTACGAAAGAAATTTCAATTCGATGCTATAGTTGAACACTAAGAAAGTAGTAAAACTAACAAAAGACGAGCTATGTTACTAGTGAACGAACAGGGCGAGTTAAGGTACCACCACATAGCTGCTGACGGCGTTTTTTTGGGTGCACTTACCCGGGTGAACGGTGTGGATAAGAATGAATTGAATTAAGTTGGTTATGTGAATAGTTGTGATGCTGAAGCTTGTAACAGAGTACAAAAACGCTAATGGTATGGGGGAAAGTTATTGTTGATATTTAAAAGAAGATTAATTGTAAAGGCAAAATAATACTATTGCCATAAAATTTACGGAATATTGATAACATGAGATAGGTAGATAAAGTGTGTGAAAATTTGTATATGTCAATGAGAATGGTTGTCAAAACGTCAAAATGTAATTTATTGATCTGATTGACTTTATTAATATTGATTGATATTAATTATTTTTCTCACAGTATAACAGACAGAATGTCACTTGCCAAGTGCGTAAGGGCTCTTTTAATCTGACTGCTACCTAATACTTTAAAATGACTTGACTAAAATGGACGGAATCTAAATGGTTCTTGAAGCAGAGCCTTGCACAATTTCCAAGTGCAACCAAAACCCAGTTCAACCAAGTGTGGGGACACCTTAACTGAGCTCCATTGGAGCGCAACCGCGACGGGTCGTTATCGCAGGTGGCCGGCCCGGTTATATCCGCCTAAATCCGGTTACAACCCGGTTACCAGCCGGGGATTACTCGCTTGATCCGGTTCCCGGTTCCACAGTCGTTTGCAACTTGATTTATTCACTTGGCTGTACCAAGTTTTTACTAATGTACTTTACTTTTTTTCGATTTCGGATTATGCTTGATGTATGTACCGTGTTTTCTGATGGATTCCGAGATTTAAGAGAGGTCTGACAGGGTCTAAATCATTTTAGATTGGGGTCGGCTTAATGATGCTTTGTCTAACTGGTTATTTCGGTCCGTAAATCAAATTTTTGGCGTAAATCAACGTGGTGATGAATTTTAATGTATGGCTCTTTTCCACGCATGGGTTTTTGGCTTTTGTTAATTATGTTGTCACCATTAATTATGCAAATTAATTAATGTCTGAAAAGTTACTGTAAATTGGGATCCCATAATTACAAAAGAAGTTAATCTGCATGCAGAATTATTATTAATGAATATCCTGAACTGGACTTTTCCGAAAAATATGTGCAAACATATTCATTTTCCTCTCTCACATAATTTTATACCCTATTACCCTACCCCTCAAATAAAATGGTCGTGTAAACTCCTAACAAGCATTCTTACCCTAATAATTTCTAAATTACATTATAAATGAAACTGTCCATTTCGTGTAACAAATATGTTTATTGCGAACATAAATTATGCTAACTCTAAGCAAAAAACTGACCGCCATTTTGTCGCGGCTAGCTGGATATAACCGGTTTAATCCAGAACCTTCGTCATGGAAATTGGTACTGTCCTTACAAATTACATAATAAGGCATAAAATGTTTAGAAATACATATGTTAATAATAGGGCCAAGTATTTTATTTCTTTTAAGCCCATTTCTCAACTAGCCTGGGGTCGACTTCCAATCTAACATGTTACGGCTGGATACCTGTATTTTAAACGGAGAGACTGCCCATCAGACCTCCACAACCCAGTTACTGGGTGACACGATACTTCTTAGATAGACTGATGGTCAGAGTTTTTGGCGTCCGACACCCTGTAACGGCTGTCAAAAATCTATGAAAGACAACCGGGACTAACAGCTTCACGTGCATTCCGAGGTACGGGATGTCAGTAATATTCTAGATAAACTTAGAAAGGTAATATCAAAGACACTTCCGCCTGACCACCGCTAAGTTCATTTTTGCTTGCACTCGAGTCAAAAAATTCAAAAAAAAAAATTTAAAAATTCAAAGGGTTATGTTTGGCGCCGCGCTGCAGGATTAAAACGAAAAATTTTTTAAGTGATCAGGCAAACATGACCGCGATGGTACATGAATTGAAAAATTCACGTTAGTATTTGCCTGTTTTGAACCTCATCCATGAGACGATGCCTTAACTATTGGGCTACCAGTACCTACACTTTTCCTGGCATTAGCCCTTTTTTATTTATTTTCCTTTTATTCTTGAGAGTTTTATTAGAATGCGGTATCAATTTAATACCATCAATTTATCACATCGGCCTATCGCATAATTCCAAACATCGCATTTTCTAAATTGGACCACAACATCCGTATTTCCGCCTTCCACCACAATTTTAATTATAATTTTATTTATTTTCCTCTTTGAATATTTATTGCTTGTTTAAGTCTTTTTTTAGCGGTTTTTGAAAGCTTAATTAATTTAAATGGCCATCAGTCTTCGTAGCTATGATTTGACAGCAATTTGTTTTGGCTTTCGAAAAATCCGGATAAATAAGCAAAAAACCGGATACAAATTCAAAAGCCTGACTTTTATTTATTACTAAAGTGTACATATATACCTACTTATTTAAGTCAACTATCAAACGACTAAGAGACAACTTAAAACCACATTTACCACCTAAAATTTGCGAATTCCACCCACGTTCCGATCCTAATCAAACCCGGGTAACGTGTCCGCTCAATTTGCAACTTCTTACATTTGACGCCCGAGTATACCCGCTTTGCCCGGGTATGCCCGGTTCTGCCCGGGTATTAGGGCTTTGTTGGACGTTATAATTTGTTCCGGGACATGTTAGAACATGACATTCGTAACGTGTTTTGAATATAACGTCGTTTTGTATAATGAGTTCTTGCTTTGGTCCAATTCAAATTCAGATTCATACTGAATTTTAAAGAGACGATTTTGTTTTAAACCCTCGTAAACTGAAAGGATTTGATTTGTGTGTTCGTGTCTTAATATTTTAAATGTTATTTTGATAAATCATTCACATTTCACAACTAAGTAATGTTGTTTGAAATGAGTTTTGAAATTTCTTTATTCATTATTTTCAGTATCACACTAATATAATAATATAACAATATTATAAAAGTAAGAGTTTGTATTTATGTGTATGTTTGTTACATCTTCACGCTCAAACCGGTGAAGAGATTTAAATGATATTTGGCACATGGGTGGACCAAGTTCTGAAATGATGAAATTTACTTTTTATCCATGGAGTACTTAAGGGGCTGGCAACGGATGAATTTCCATACAAACGTAATACCACGCTCATTTGCAGTTGGAGCATATTTCCAACATATTATGATGATATTCGATTATAGACAATATTTATCTAGGTTCCGTCGTTCTTCGTCATTCACGTCATACGTCATTCTTTTTTAAAAAAAAAAAACAAAAATTTTAAGCGAATTGTATTTCACACTTTTTTACAGCGTAAATGGCAAAACATGCCATTTAGCTTTTCCTGTATTATAAATAAGAATATTTCTAATATTCTCGACGTAGGAACCTAGATAAATATTGTCTATAACCGAATATCATCATAATATGTTGGAAATATGCTCCAACTGCAAATGAGCGTGGTATTACGTTTGTATGGAAATTCATCCGTCGCCAGCCCCTTAATTATATTTTCTCGCGTTAGTTTTCTACTTTAAAAGCTAGTAGTGCAATGTTCTAATGTGTATGTAGAATAAGTAGATACAGTATTATATAAAACACTATAGATACTAAGAGGTGATGTGGTTATGCTGGCATCCATACAAAATGATTAATTTTAAAACTGTGACCCAATGTTTCATCGACTGGCTACTGCGCTGCGTGTCGCGGGTTTGACTCCCGTACTTACAAAACAAATACCTATTTTGCCTACAAATGTGTATATGAATTTACATGTTAATAAACGCATCCACGATACAGGAGTAAATTCCAAATGTAGGGCAAAGTTTTTTTAAAAAACATAAGAATTAAAAAAGCCTAGCCAACCTGCATACTATGACACCTTGCATATTGTGACACTAACATTACAACCCGACCTAATTCTTTCACAGAAATTACAAATCCTTGATTCCCATACTACCCCTTAACAAGCTACAACACCGATTTCAAATCAAACCACAAAAACAGTTGCTTTACAAACAAACTCACAATTTCAAGCCGGGAACCTCCACCTAAGCATGTATTTCCCATACAAACTTTTACCCACGTCTAAATACTAAGTAGTCGCACTTACAGTTAGCGCGAGTAGTCCAGGAGCTAGTATTAAGGTATAAGCTGCAAGTAGGCCGAGAGACTGTATCAATTTAACGATACGACCCGCCGGGTTATGGCACACCTGTGACCTAGGTTCATAGACTAGGTAAAGATTGAGAAGACTGACTTTTCTGCCTAGCTACAAGGATATGGTGTTTTTGGACTTGTTTAGTTAAAGAACTTATCTTATTTTTTGTGTGATTTTAATTGTTATTGGTACGTCAACAACATCATGACTGTATTGTCCAAAAGGTTAGATAGAAGTGAAGCGCATAACTTCACATCAAAACAGACAAATTACTGACATTAAAACTTTAAATATTCGTTTGGTAACAAATATTTAGCGATTTAATTATAAAAAAAATAAGAAATGCTTTAATTTTTTTCCACCACATACAAAAACAAACAAAACAAATAAGAAATTCCATAATATACAGTACTTTCCGTAGCTACATTTACATTGATGTTGTGGAGACGAGCCTATACTATCTGTACCTGTACTAGTAGTTATCACTATAATGTCATGAAGGCAAATGTTTGATAGTGCATGTGTGGATGTTTGTTAATTCGTCACGCTCAAACGGCTGAGTGGATTTGGATAATAATAATAATATTCCACAACTATCACACAGCGCCGTCTAGTCCCAAGCTAAGCAGAGCTTGTGTTATGGGTACTAGACAACTGATAAACATACTTATATATTTCTACTTACATACATATTATAGATAAATTACACCCAGACACAGAACAAATGATCGTGCTCATCACACAAACATTTGTCCTGGGTGGGAATCGAACCCACGACCTCCGGCATAGCAGTCAGGGTCACTAACCACTAGACCAACAGGCCTGTCAAACTGACAAACGGATGAAACTTGAATTAAAGGATCTTTTTTGTCCCATAGGTACTCAATTGTTCCCTTGGGACAATTTTGTACTTTCACGTGAGCAAAGCCGCTGCCAGCAGCAAGTAACTTACAAAAAGTATACTTCTCTTTTAATCTTGAGATTTAAATACCCATCTATCATAAAAGGATCTAAATATCAAACTTTTCACTTTTCTAAAAACCTTACCCCATAATTATTATTTAGGCACAAAACTTAACCAAGGTAAACACTCTACGTAATAATCTTTGGTTATAACAAGCTGAATAAAAGTACTTAAGTAAATCTGGCAGGCAATAAATCTCGGAAGGACCAGGTTAGACAAGGGAAGATGGATAGCCTCGGCTCCCTCACCCCGCGATCTCCACCTGGGTGTAATGAAGTGTTTCCAGAATTAAATGCTGCAGCCTTTCGGTCATAATTTTTAACTTGATGATTAGTTTACGCACCAGGTCATATGCCTATCTTTTTTTGGGAGTCAATTAGACCCCGTAGAGTCTCTTGAAAATTATTGTCCTCAATATAGAGGACAATAATTTTCAAGAGACTACGGATGGGACGACTATGGGCGGGATGGTCTAAGGTAACCTCTAAGGTTATTAATTTTGCATTGTGCTAGTCAGTATGTTGATAACGTTATACGTATTTAATTACGGAATTAAATATAATCATTGAAATCATCAGTACAACCCTCTCATTTCAACTAATCAAGTCGCCTAAGGCATTAAGTCCGCCTTTGTAGGTAAGTTCAGTATTATGTGCAAAAAGCTTTAATAAATAAATAAATAACCCTATTCAGACTTTTTCGTGAAATAGTTATTCAACACACACACGACTATCAGTTTCATCCTTCTGACTGACCGATTTCTTGTCATTTCAAAAGTTCCTGTAAGTAATGCAATTAATATAATTGCTTTAGTTTTGAATAGTGAAGCCAATCGCCAAAGGATAATCATCTTCCTACCCTTTTCCCAACTAGTGCGACTGAATGCCAGTGTTTTACATGAAGCGACTGCATATCAGACCTCTACAACCCGGTTACTGGGCGACACGATACTCCTTGAGATAGATTCATAGAGTCAGACTTTCTGGTGACCTGCAACGACTGTCCAAGATCTAAGAATGACAAATATTTCCAGAGGATAAAATAGGCCGCGGCGGGTTCGAACCACATTACAATACTACGCACACACCACACTTTACACACGCATTATTTCCCGTAATTAATTTCATTTCAACTGCCCCCAAAACGGTAAAGAAAAATATCGTGAAGAAACTGGCAAGTCCTAGAACCAAAAAATTCGAAGATATGTGACATCCACCAATACACACTGGGCCCGCGTAGTAGATTATTTAGTATCTTATGTCAATTTAGACGTCGACTGCTTTGTACTTGAAACTGTTAATAAATTCGTATGGCATTATTACTGTCTTCTAAGACAGATTTTGTTTGTTTTTTCTTCAGAAGATTTTTCTTTCTCTATTTTTTTTTTCGCGATTTAATACAATTGTCTCGTCTTACAGCTTGTTATTGAGGAATAAGTTACAAAATTTCCCCTGGGACTCTAGATTTTGGAGGTCAGGGAGCAAATAAATAATGAGCTTGTTGGTAGGTACCACTTTTTGTCAAAGGGAATTTGTATCTGTAGATACATTCTTTGGTATATGGTCTACATATGAAAAGATCGTGGCTTGTTTACCTGTTTTAATAAAGGAACTTAAAAAAAAACCTCTTTTTTATATTTACACTAATATAGTTAATAACGAGGTAAAGTTTGTTTTTTTTATCTCTGAAAGTACTGGTCTCATTACTAAAATTTTTTCACCGGTAGAAAGCTGCTTTATTCCTGATATAGGATATATTTTATGTACGCGGGCGGAATCGCGGGCAAAAGCTAGTTAGTAATATAAATCTGGAATAGTTTTCACCATAGGAGAGAGGAGTGGAGGGGGCCTCTTGCCCAGGAGTGAGACAGAATAGGCTGGCAAACAAAACGTCTTCTTTATTTAGTTTTTTTTTGTATTATTTGTATCACCTAACTCTTCCTTGCTTGGCCGATTTCAATGAAATTTTGTGTGTATATTCAGGCTGTTCCCTGGATGGTTTGAAAATATTATTAAATGTAGGTAGCACTACAATCCGGTTCTCAATTGCTTTGTGACAAAAAGCCAGCTTTCAAACAGGACAATCCCGTTAGTATTTATATAAATCTGTAATTACGACGTAAAACTAAAAAAAACTTAAAAAAACTGCTGCATACCAAGATATTTAATATTATTTCAGCAAAGTATCTGAAGAATTGCGAACAAATTTAAAGAGAATCTTTTATATTGCAGAGGGTATGCCTTCGGGACGTATTACAAATATTTATTAAACAAATTCTTATAATTTGTTATAACAAAGAACACAAAAGAAGTTATTTCTTTTCAGTATGTGTTGGAATTTAACTTATAAGCTTTTCACAAAAGACTTTTCTGTTCGGAGTGCTGAAAGAATTTTTGTAAACTTTTGTATACCTTCTACAGCTACAGCTTGTTCATCCTTGTTTTTCAGCCCTAGTAGGTATAAGCTGGAATGTTTGAAGGAGTTACTGTAGCCCAAGTACGCAAAAGACAAATGAAGGAACATAGGTGGATTTTAATCAGTAAAAGTCTCATTTCGCTCCGTAGTCTTTTGATGACCTCAAAAAAACTTAGTAGATATGAAATTACATTTTTCCTTCCCTGAAATTTATTATTCAACACGTTAGGTTATAATCTTAGCTATTTTTTTTAAGCCTAGGGTCCATATAAGGACCTTAGTTTCTAGCATAAACTTCAGCAATAGAATGATGCCCCAATAGTATCGCATCTTCTCTTAACCGCAAGTGAACATCTAAAAATTTGAATGAAAACCGTAACTTGCCACATAACGGTCACTACAGCACACTCAATTATTTACTTTACACCCGGATCGTAAAATAAACCCTCACAAATCGCTGCGAAAAGTAAAAAACCGATAGCCGTATCACTAACCGGTTAAAACCAACAAACAGTAACAGTCACAGTAAACCGAATTGAAAACCAGATACCCGGTTAAAACATTTAAAATGCCCAAGATTTTTTAACCGCCAGGGACTGTAATCAACGAACAGTTGGACAATACAAACATTTGTACATAACGAATTTTTAATTAATTTGCGATTGATTTTTATTGAATTTTGGTACGTACCACGAATGTGAATGATTTAAAACGATTGATATTGAACTGTAACAATTTTAAATGATGGGTTACTGGGAAACTGCGAAATCTCGTTATGAATGGTATTATTGACGTTTAATCCGGTTTCCGTGGCTGTATGATTTTATTCCTTTGCTTTTTCGTGATGATTGGATAGTGGTCCACTTTTTTGTGGTATAAAATGAAACCATAATAACCATTCGCTGCCAGAAACGGAGAATTATGAATTACGGGAATAGTATGCGCTGGTGACGACTCAGGGCTCGGTCCGGACGGATGGACGACGAGCTACTCATTGCTCGCTGTCCGTATGACCATGCCAACGTTGCCTGGTAGTCGAGGTTAGGGTCCTGGCGGCTGAGGCATGAGAATGTCCGTTCCCTCACGCGTACGGCCGTCTCCTGCACTAGCATTACTGCTTCGCAGATGGAGAGGTCTGTCGCTCGTTGCCCCTCGCTCCCAACCATGGCCGAATTCAGTATACTGGGAGTTCAATTTTCCGACCTTGTAAGGAACAAAATACTGCGTGCCAAAACTAAGATCGGAGAATATTTAATAATCATCATCATTTCAGCCGATGGACGTCCACTGTTGGACATAGGCCTCCCTCAAGTGTCGCCACAACGTGCGTCCCGCATCCATCGGATTCCCGTCATTATTCAGAAGTCATTCATTATTTTCTAAGTAATAAAATGCTAGTACTTTTAAAATCACAAAACAATATTTGAGTAGACTTTTGGAGCTGTACTTCCTATAGGTTTTTAATTAAAAAGTTCAAATGTTACTTGAACTAAGTCCAAGTGTACTAAATTATAATTGTTTAACGCGTTTCCGAGTAATAAAATAAAGCGTCATAATTGCGTGAAGGGTCGTAACTTAGTTTTAAGAAGTTAGGATTAAGTTTGTTGTTGAAAACTCCCGCAAGGACGACGGCTTGCTCGCTTCCCATGCTTTGTTTGATAGAAACCATGGATAAGAAGTTGCCATGATCTTATACTTATCTTAAATCCCGTGTAAGAGATTATTTATAGTTAAGTAGGGGCCTCGACAGAAAAAATCCGCCGTGGCGCCAACCCCAAGTAATATATAATCAGGGATAAGGGCAGGAAGAAGAAGAAAAGACCCCGACAGATGTTGTCTTGTCTGAAAACTGGTTTTTCCACACACGCGCGGGAACAGTACGCGCCGTCGACGACTTGGGCTCAGTCCGGACGGTTACCGGACGGCCGGACAGCGAGCTACCCATTGCTCGCCGTCTGTGAGCCCGCGCCTGCGGTGGTCGGAAATCGGGATCGGAATCCCGACGGCGGCTGGGACGTTAGCGCCGTTGCCTCATGCGGTCGGCCTCGTCCTTTGCTAGTATTACTGCTTCGCACAAGGACGGCTGCCATTCCTCGCTCCGCTTCCTTGTTTCTTCATTAAATCAAATATATTCTAATACCGTTCTGATCCCACCATACAACTCAAAAAACTGAACCACCTACCCCACTTGTATTAGCATGACAACAACGAAAAGGTAAAATGGATCCCCAGAACAGCTGATATGGTCCCTCATCGATTATCCCTTGCATCTTCCAGGGCATAACAAAGGAAAATCATAGTATTCAGGTACCCTTATTATAATAAACCCTTGATACTGTTAAGGGCAGCGCGTGAGGCGCCGATAGGTAGAGTAAACAACATCAATATTGCGTGGGGTTGTCGTCTCTAGAGGTGGGACACTTTGCTCATGTGGCTTTATCGATAGTTTTTTCATGTATGTTACGTAAATGAAAAAGTTCGCCAGTTCTTTTTTTTTTTTGTACAACTTAAATCTTCAAAAGACTTAAACGATGATGGATCGGTGATAATTTGCAGCCCGTTTTAAAGGAGGTTTGCGAGACTTTACATCCTGTTTTTTTTTAAACTATAACTTATTTCATTAAACCCCAAGCGAACGCCGCCGGCGTTCGCTCTCTTATTGTCTTTCTATTATGTCTTTAATTACTTGTTTCGTCATTGTGTGTGTTTTTCTTTCTTTTTTCTTCCTGTAGATGACAGCAACATTTTTTTTAATGGAGTTTCGTAGGATCTTTGATAAAGACTGTGTTTGTCTACACTAGGGATATCTTTCAAAAGATTAGTTTAAGCCTATTTGATTATAATCTATCTAAACCTAGATACTGTTTGATTCATGGACGCGTCTCCACAAGGGTAGCCAGTAGTCGCCAAGCTGGTCTAAGTTAGTGAACGTTCAGAGTACTAAAATATACCTTACCCGTCAGGGTAATGCTAGAACTACACTGTTCACACGTGTGCCACACAAGCCGATTTGGGCGCGGTCTGCGCACATTTTTTTTTAAAACTAGACTTTTAGAGCTACACTTGATCCACGCCACGTGACGCAGCGCGAGGTCTGCAATGAGATTTATAATCACATGGGTCTTTCATTCCTGCGCGCTACCACTTTTTAAAGTCGATATAAAAACTATCGACACTTTTAGCCACTACGCCACTAGTGATCCTCTGGGCAACCACTAGGTAAGCTGTGTGCATAGTCCTCCAGATAGCTTATTACCACGGCCTGAGCACCGTTTCGTATAAACATACGTTAATTAAAAGCATTTGCCTGTACATAGACGATAGTATACTTTCATAGAACATTAAAATGTTTGCCCATAAAACGGTCATCACTCTTGAAGACTTTTCGTTATTTTTTGAAGATTATTCGTGAAAATTAAAAAAGCTGGCTGATGGACAGAAGCATAAGAATCTTGGTTATTAGGGATTGAAAGTCGAAGTCGAAGCCAGATAAAAACGAGCCTAGTCCTTCCTTGGGGTTCATGCTTACTCTAAATCAAATTTCAGCAAAATCAGTTACTAACCCTGACATCATGCCCAGAAGACACGGTGGAGCATACCGTAGAGGTCTGCGCCGAGGGGGCTCGGTGGCAGTGATCTCTCGCGCCGGGCCGCGCGTACAGGCCATGGTCCGGAGCGAGGAGGAGTGGTAGGCGGTCGCCTCCTTCTGCGACGCAGTAGAGCTAGCAAAGGAGGCAGCCGCAAGCGGGAGGCAATGGCTCTCGCGCCCCAGCCGCTGGGATTCCCATCTCGATTTCCAACCACCGTAAGCGCGGGCTTGCGGATGGCGAGCAATTGGTAGCCCGCCGTCCAACCGTCCGATAATCGTTCGGACTGAGCCCAGGTCGTCCACGCGCGTCCACCCAAGAGCAGGGGATGTCATTGGATGATTTGCCCACCGAAAAAAAAAACCTGAAAGCATCCAATGACTTCTTTCGCCCTCTTGATATTATTTTCATTTAATATCAAGAGTGGTTTGCCTTCATGACTTCTGTCACTTCCTGACAGATTGTCAATTAGTAGGCATTAGTGTAATTAATTCAGGTGCCAGTACAGCCAGGATATCAAGAGTCAACCGTCCATCATCCGTTTACCGACTCCACTAAACCCTTCAATCTTTTAATTCGAAAATGGATACACAGTGTCCGAGGTGTTTGTGTTGTAGTTACACGGCTATCAGATATTCATGAGTTGCTAACTTTCGGTCAATAATTCAACTTGTTGTTCGATCCGCTCACTAAACAGGGCTTTGTGGTTGCTAACTAACCTCGTTTGGGATTATAGTTATTAGGTAAACTGATTTTTGGGGGTTTTTGGTCAGATTAATTGTTTTAAGTTTGTTATCGTCCTTTACCTTGGTAGGTGTAATTTTTTTTTTGTAATGTTTCAGTTTTTGGTTCTTTTTTTATTGATATAAATTAGTGCTTGACTGTGATACCTGATAGTAAGCAGCTATGTTGATTTTGAAGTTTATTAAGGGGCCGGCGACGGATGAATTTCCATACAAACGTAATACCACGCTCATTTGCAGTTGGAGCATATTTCTAACATATTATGATGATAGACAATATTTATCTAGGTTCCTACGTCGAGAATATTAGAAATATTGTTATTTTTAATATAGGAAAAGCCAAATGGCATGGCATGTTTTACCATTTACGCAGTAAAAAAGTGCGAAATACAATTCGCTTAAATTTCTTTTTGTTTTTTTTTTTAAAAGGGACTATTCTCCAACTGCAAATGAGCGTGGTATTACGTTTGTACGGAAATTCATCCGTCGCCGGCCCCTTAATGCCTTGATCACACGTACCGAGTAAAAGAGCGAGACAGTAAAATGTTGCATGGCAGAGACAGTGATGTAAGCGAGCTGTAGATATAAGCGCTCGGCCGAGCACTCGGTGCTTTGTTTACACGTACTGAGTATTCGGCCGAGAGCACTGTCTTGCCCGTTTACTCGCTACGTGTGATCAAGGCATAAGAGCCTATTCACTCTAGCCTTGAAGCTGCACGGTGCTGCACTACCAGACATTACCCATAATACCCATACGCACATGACGTTTTAGGAACACCTTCACTGTGCGTACAACCATTGGCCCATTTAGAGTTACTATTAAAGGGGACCCTGATCCCTGAAATTCCTAATTTTTGTTTCAAGTTATCAATGTTTTGGCGTCCATCATAGAATTTTGAATTGATAGCGCAACATCCTAGGGTGAACATTAGACCATACTCGTGTGGGCACGGCATACTGGGCCGTTTTCCTACATACGCTAACGAGTAACAGGTTACTAAGGAATGGAATTCCTTGCTGGAGTCTGTGTTTCTGATATCGGTGTTTTTCATAGCTACAATTTAGGGGTAAGTCAATAGTGAATTGATTACTTCTAGAATACAAGCTCCATCGTCGACTACATCACCGATTGCCATCAGGTGAGATTGTGGTCGAGCGTCAGCCTATCAAATAAACAAAACCCTCAGTTCGCTACTGGATAGTGAGAGACACTACAGAACGTATACATAATTATGAAAAGAAAAAAAATCATCATCACCATCTTCCTGCCCTTGCCCCATCTTATTTGGGGTCGGCGCAACACGTATTTTTCTTCCAACTTACCCTGTTACTAGTCATGCTATCACTAACTTACTTTTCTTTCATATCACTCTTCACACAATCCATCCATTTTTACTTTGACCTTTGAAAAGAAAAAATATTAACAATAATTTTCCCGCTCACTACAAATCAACTAACTAGCCCACTTTTTCAAAAAATAAGACCCCAAACAAACGAGCGACTAGTCGCAAAACTTCGCAGTAAGTCCCTGCAATTTCGTCGCACTGCCGGTTAACGGTAGCGATGGTAAAGTCCTACAAATGGACCACTTATTTCAACTGTGGACGAGTATTTTCACTGAGCCAGAATCCAACGTAAGCTATAAAATACGATGCTATGCTATACGGAATTAAGTGCACACAATAAATAAAAAGAGCATTGGCGGCGTGGTGGTAACTGACGTGACTTACGAGTCGTAGGTCGCGAGTTCAATCCCTGGCGTATTACAGACTCTCAAAACGGTGAAGGAAAACATCGTGAGGAAAACGGCATGTCCTAGAACCAAAAATTCGAAGACATGTGACATCCACCAACCCGCACTGGGACCGCGTGGTGGAATATGGCCCATGCCCTCTCCTAGAGAGGAGACCTGAGTCCCAGCAGTGGGAACATTATATGGCCAACTATGCTATGCTAATAAATAAAAATGCTAGCTTGTCCCGCTGCTGACTTTTTCTCGTATAGAGAAAACTCTTGCTTTCTCTACATCAATTGCCGCGCTTACTCAAGATAGATTTTTCTACAAAAGTGTTTTTAACACCAGATTATACAGCCTTAAGCAATATTAGCTTTTGATAGCGACTTTGCTTTCCTGAAAGTAAGTTTCTCCATGCAAACTTAAACCCCCGTTTCATCCAAACAGTTTGCCTACTGCGGTCTTCCCGTCTGATTATAATTTGGGTATCTTCAAGGCTAGAGTGAATAGGCTCTTAATAAACTAGTGCGCCTCACCATCAACGATTGCATCACTGCTTACCATCAGGCGGGATCGCAGTCAAGTACTAGTTTATAACAGATAAAAAAAAAATCCCCTTAGACGTTAAATTTTGGAAAATCTTATCTTAGTACTCGCCAATGCTATTAAAGGAATTTTTTGTGCAAATTTTCACACTCTTAGCCCCAGTTTAAAAAGTCAAACGACTTGGGAATTTTGTATAATATTAAATAATTAAAAATATTTAATTATTATTAAATTATTTAATGCTTGAGCTGAAAGAAATTGTATGCATTATGTAAAATTTTGAAAATAATTATCAAGATAAACACTTCATTTAACAAATAATAATAATTTAAAACAATACCTATATTCGATACTTTTCATTAGGTTCTTCTAATAGTAAACTATGATCAAGATCAAGAGATCTTGATCATAGTTCTAGTGTCAGTTGATTCAATAATCAAGGTCGATTAAGAAATCGACCTTGATTATTGAATCAGTGTTGACTACATCAGATTTCATTTTGCCCTAATAATTACCCAAGTTGTTTGACTTTTTAGATAGACTCTAGTTTCAGCTATGCATTGAAATGTCAGTCAGTCAGTTTTTCCTGTTTAAACAGATAATGATATCGGCTTTTATTTAAATCTTCAAATTAGCTCTTTTCCAGAAACACCTAGTTATTTGATTTGATGGTTTCCAAATATTCTTTTTATGAAAATGATATCATATTTGGGATGTAGGTACCTCACGGTTCGAATTTACAAGTCTAATTTTTACTACCTATTAATTCACACTAAATACTCTCCAACGTTTGATGGTTTATTAACAGTCCGCATGTGTTATTGGCAAAATTGTGGTGTCTCTTCCACAAAGGCCATTAATTAAGACTTGAAGTTGATGTTGAATTTACAAGTCGATAAGTATTCAAGCTACTTGATTTTAACGTTTTCAAATCATATTTTGCTTAACAAATAGATAAACTTTAACTAAAACTAAGAAAAACTTATTCTTGACGATTGAGTTGTTAAATATGTTTTACTATCTTATGACATAATTTTGGGTCGCCTCTCTTCGAACCGCTCACAGTAGAGGCTCAACTTTATTCTATGACATATCTCTGTTTTTATGAAATCACAGCATGAATAATACATCGTATAGCATTACTGTGGCAGTCGCAGTAGGTCCAGCTGGTAATAGAATGGATTTGTTCGTTTTGTTACTCTGTGGATGAAAGGAAAATATCAAGTTATATGAACGTGCGGTATGTTCTGTTCTACGAATTCATTGGATATGGATTTTATATTGCTCGTCGAAATTACTATTTTTATTGTTGAGGTTCGTTTCTTAGTTATAACTATCGGAATTTTTGAGTGTGATGTCGTCGCTGGATGAATCTTCTTCATATTTTATTTCGACGTTCTTTATCTTGAAGGCCATGTATTCTTATGTATGAACTAGGTCGTCCTAAGAATTGTCTAGCCATAAAGATACTAGCTAGGCACGATCCCTGCTAGGGCCATATGATTATATAAGAGATTCTTTCGTACCAGGGTACGCAAAGGCAATTGAAATTTAGTCAGTAAAAATCTGACTAGGATCTCTCGCTCCACCCAGAAAGGGATAAGTTATTACCACCTTAAAAAACAAAAAAGGACTGTTTAGCCTGCTGGTAATAACCAACTCGATGAACATATAAAGAAAGAAAGAAAAATAATTTATTTCGTACAGCCCATGGCACAAATAAAATATTAAGGTAACACGCAACAAAAATAAAATAAAAAACTGGGCAAGTGCGAGTCGGAGTCGCGCACTGAGGGTTCCGTGCAAACTACAATTCCCGAATGGCATCTCTAAGATTTTTCCGAATTGTAATTTTTTTTTGTGGCTTATGTAACAATAAATTTACGGTTTTCAGATTTATTCTTATACCTGTGCTATATAACCTTGCTTTGTGCCAAATTTCAGGATTCTGGGTCAACGGGAAGTACCCAATGAATTTCGATCTTTGAGAGTATCATTTTCGTTTTTTTGCGACATAAACGGCCGTGTCTTTTTTATTCGTTAACTTAGAAGTTTGATTTTTTCACAGCTTGAAGGGACCGCCGCAGACTTGAGTATATGGTTTTAATTTCAACTCGATACCTCCACGCGTTCCTGAGATAAAGGGTCTTGACAGTCAGACAGACGGACAGACAACATGGTGATCCTATAAGGGTTCCGTTTTTACTTTTTGAGGTACAAAACCTAAAAAAGAAGCAAAAAATAAGGTTGCGTGCCTCACGTCTGCACCAAAATAGGTCCAGTTCAGAAGAAGAATGCCAGACAACTGGTGTCTAATTGTGGTGGCATATGAGGCCACATCTAACTAAATTGAGATCAGACGTGGAGGTATTGGGAAATCGGTCATATTACTACATATTTCCTTTTACAAAATTTAAAACTGTTTTCAACAGTCATGTCCCAAAAATTATATTACTTCTAGGTACTAATCGATCTTCTTCATTGTTGCAGGACCTCCAATCGGAGATCGAGACCCACCGCGATGTGTACGCGTCCCTCACAGGGACAGGGCGCCGCCTGCTCGGCTCCCTGTCCTCGCAGGAAGATGCCGTCATGCTGCAGCGGAGGCTAGACGAGATGAACCAGCGATGGCACCATCTCAAGTCGAAGAGCATGGCTATCAGGTCAGTACTGTTACTTTTTAAACTGCTTGATTGGTCTCGTGGTTCCAAGCGCGACTGCTGAACGTGAGGGCAAAAAGTGTTGTTGGGTTATAGATATGCCTGAGTTATAAATGTGTCCCTATACCTCAATGGGGAGAGATGAACCAACAGTGTATTCCATTTTTAACCGACTTCTAAAAAAGGAGGAGGTTCTCAATTCGGATGTTTCTATTTTTTTATGTATGTTCGCGCATAACTTCGTCACTTGCCAACCGATTTGAAAAATTCTTTTTTTGTTGGAAAGGGTATACTTTCCAAATAGTTCCATAGTCACCAAGTCGAGATCTGATGATGAAATCTTGGCGAAATCGAGGGAACTCCTCAAATATTAAAGGCAACCATATAGTTCTTTTGGTATTTTCATCAAAGACTTAAGCATTTATAGTCAAAACATGACATTTGATGAAGTGGAACTGGTGAAGAAGACCAAAAATGTCCAATGGAAGTTCATACTCACACAGATCTCCCAATGAAGATAGTTACAAATAAATGAATAGTTCTGAATAGTTATGTTGAAAATGGTATCATCGATATGACCTGATGATGATGATGGAGCCGGGAGATAGGCACCGGAATTCCGTAATTAATCAATGTATCCTAGCCGAGTTTGGGCTTATTAGAATTGTCATGAGATGCACTTTGGCTATAAGGTACTATCGAACTGATCTGATGATGATGATGGAGCCGAAAGGTAGACACGGGAACTTCATAATAAAACAATGTATCCTAGCAAGGTTTGAGTTAATTGGAATTGTCAATTGGCAACTAAAAAGTGTGAAATAAAAAACTTTTTACAAAAAAATATAACCGACTTACTAAAAAACACTAAAACCATCAAAATAACTTTAATTTCGGAAGTCGGTGTTAAATAACGAAGAGGCAAAACTATTATAGAAACACCGACTTCCGAAATTAAAGTTATTTTGATGGTTTTAGTGTTTTTTTAGTAAGTCGGTTATATTTTTTTGTAAAAAGTTTTTTTTCTTTGGAATAATCGGTCAAGTTTTAGCACTATCCTCTTTGAAATATAATTCCTGATCTTAGCCCTTAAATAGTACATTTTGGTATACGTGGATGAAATTGATCATTGTGACCGAGGTGGAATTTGCCCGAGCCGCAAGCGTGGCTGTTATGGAACCGAGTTCTGCAGCGACAAATTTCCACGTGTATCAGACGACGTTCTTCAATACACTTACGAAGAAATAAATAAACGGTGGTTGATGCCCGACACACGCATAGCGCGCAGCCTGATACGGTTCATACAATAAATTGTGGCGGGGGCGAGGTCGTGTACTTTTCCGCATTCGTGCGGAAAACAGCAAATTATGTGCGTGAATAAGAGCGGGTTTTTAAGTGTATTGAAAATCACTATTTTAACTGATGAACAAAATCAATAGCAGTACTTAGTTCATTTTAACATGTAGTCAATTTTGTATAGGACGAAGTAAATTGTCCTGGTATCAAAATCCAAACAGAATTGCATCGGCAAAATATCTTAGACAAAACATTCACATACGACTCGTAGTTCAAAGTTTTCAAACTCACCTACCATGCTTCCTTAAAATCCTAGTGAAAGCGTGAAAAATACTCGTAGTGCTGCGAAACATTTAAAGCAAAAGCATTCGTTTATTTTTTGTCAAATATTCTGATGTTGTTTTTCCCGCCAAACGGCAATCTGTCATTCATGTATGACGTTTAAAAATGTGCGTCCGGATACGTTCCGATGTAATGAAACGCTGAGGTTTTATGCGTTGTTGTTTTTATTGCTTTGTATTGTATCTAGTGTATTCTGTAAAGTGCTTTTAGTGTCTGTCTAAAAAGTCAAACGACTTGGGTAATTATTAAGGTAAAATGAAATCTGATGTAGACAACGCCTGTTCAATAATCAAGGTTGATTAAGAGATCTTGATCATTGTTTACTAATTGAAGAACCTTATAAAATCGAATATAAGTATTTTTTAAATGATTAAATATTATACTTTCCTAAGTCGGTTGACTTTTGAGACAGACTATAACTTCAAGTGGTCCTGGTTTAAAATTTATGTTTTTGTCTTTGGTCCGAATTCAGAATTTAGAATTTGAAGTTGAGAAATTGTCAAACTCTACTCTTTCTCTCTGTGTGTTTAATCTGACATCCTGTCAAACTTTGGCATTAAAATAAGATCAGCCTCCCTAGCCAAGTTACAACCGTTTCGCTTGCGTCGATCGCCTCGAGTTGGCCACGCCCCCAATTGTTTTGTTCTGACCACGTGACTGAGCGTTGAGATGACGTCATTCCCGTACATTTGAAGTTTTCTACTAGCGTTAACGATTGCAGGTTATCAAGTTGGCTAGGGATACACAAACGTTCAAAACTCAATTCAGAAACAAATGCAATTTATGAATAACTATTTCAGCTGCGATTCAATAAACTATGTAGGTACTGCAGTTATTGTATTATTTAATGATCTCATTTGCAATTACGTATAATCTAATTCATTATAAATGCAATACTAAGTACATAATAAATTTATTTATATGCATTAACAGGCAATAATTATTCAAATTAATAGGGTTAATTTTAACCCTTCAGATGCTGACGCGCCCAATGTACCCATCGGTACACCTACCGAGTTTTTGTAGATGATCACAATCAGCTAGATGATTATTAAATTAAATAATAAAGTAATAATAATATTCCACAACTATCACACAACGCCATCAAGTCCCAGGCTAAGCAGAGCTTGTGTTATGAGTACTAGACAACTGGTAAACATACCTAAATATTAATTATTTATTTATTATAAACTTGACAAATAATTCATGAATATTGTAGATAAATTACACTCAGACACAGAACAAAAGATCATGCTCATCACACAAACATTTGTCCAGGGTGGGAATCGAACCCACGACCTCCGGCATAGCAGTCAGAACCACTAATCACTAGACCAACAGGCCAGTGGAAATACAAAACCTCGATCCCTATATCCGCCTGATCCCAAATGACATGTAACCATTATCAGACACTAGCTATGCCGCACAGGTCCGTCTAAAACAATCAATATGTCCTGTTGTAACCCAATAACAGGGCTGTTACCCCCGGCGAGGGCTACTGTAACCCGTTGCGGCGACTGGTTGCTAAACCAATTATGTCACTGGTTGCTCCACCTAATTGCTATTAATGTACCGAGTTGCGAATAGATAGGAGTAGTGACAGTTGTGGGGGTAGTGAAGGCGGAATTATAATCTTGATACTTGACTAAAGCTATTGTTTGAGAAGTGGCCAGAAATTCTAAAATCGAGCAGTATTGTAGATACTCTTTCATTAGTACCTCTTTATGCCTAAGTGTGTTTTCAATATCGTGCGGATTTCATCACGCATGCGGGTTTGCTCCGCATGCAAATAATTTCAAAATGCAAAAAAAAATACTTACCGCGTGCGACGTGAGTTACGCGTGCGGAGCAATTCCGCATGCGTGATCAAAGCCGCACGATATTGAAAACGCCCTTAGGCATAAAGTCGGCCTCTGAACCTTTATGTTCATAAAGTATCAAATAAGTAAATAAATAAATTAGTTCCTCTTTAGATGGTTTTGAACTCATGGCGCATTATTAAACCGTTGCATAGCATGGCGCAGTGATTGAGCGAAAGGCTGCTGCGTTACGTGTTGCTGATTTGATTTCCGCAGGAAACAAATATTTCTATGGCCTTTAATAACTCACCGAGGGTGTGTTAAGTATGTGTATTTATGTGTTTGTGAACGCAACCACGATGCAGTTATTACTAGTGTGGGGTAAAAAAAAACTTGTGGAATTCGGACGGCTATGAGTTTTGTCGTGACATAAGTGTGTGGTTTTTTTTGTGATAATGAAAAACTGTAATTTCAAAAGAATCATCTTTTCTTGTTTCTGTGTTGTGACTACAAAAGTTAAAAAAAAACGACTATACTGTCCGGGTAGGTACTTATAATTACATAAATTCACACTACATTTACTGGACAAAGTGATTCATTTTTAAGGCGTATAGTCCCTTGAACCATCTGGCCGAAATTATATGAACGCAACTCTCGCACTCGCCTAGGCGGCAGTACGCAAATCTGTGCATTTATTTGCGGCCAGCAGCGCCCGGAAAGCGCTTTAAATCCATTTTCTCTGCGAGATATTGATTGATTTACATATGCAATGTTCACTTTGAAGAATATTTAACCACCAATTTTTATGTGTAAAAATGTTTCTAAAGGTCCAAGCCGTTTCGAAGGAGTAGGGAAAAGTTGCGAAAACTTTCGAAATTGCTATTTTTTTTTTTTTTGACAAAAGTATTAATTGCACGAAAAAATCAAATGTTGATATTATTGTTCATGAATCTATAATAAACATATATTTTTTTCAAACCAATTGACCTAGCCATTACGGAGGAGTAGGCCTCAGAAAATCACTGTTTTATGGCACTTTTCGGGCGCTTGGCCCTTAAGTTTGGAACATAGTTTTCTGACCTCTTATTAAATCCTACCATTACTCCATTATAACCAAACCACAAGGAAAACTTAAACCAGATTTTAAGTGAAAACTACCTCCACAAGATTACACGCAGAGGGAAAATTCATATTAAGGTGCGAAGCGTTGCCTGTATAAAGTTTGAAACTACCCACAACCTTCCGAAGTAAAAGTACAAAATGAAACTCATTTCACTGGACCAGGAATTAATTTGCAAAGTGTCACAACATCGCACTCCGTCTATACCAAGAAAAGCAGGGGCGAAAGAGTTGTAAACTACCCCCGCAGTTTGTATATACTTACCGCTAAAGGTTTTTGATAGGAAATAAATTGAAGAGCTAATTCTGTTTAGGATAGATCGATCTTCGGACCAGCTTTGTGGCGGGGGTATTAACCAATTATTTCTTTACTTATATTGTAAATTGATTTTAGGGTTGGCAAGATACAGAAAAGCATGAAAAACGTGAAACTGGTCCAAAATTTATTAGGTAGAGTCTGTGCGGAAAGTAAATAGTCGTAAGATTTGAGGTCGCTGATAAATATCGTTTTTGTTATCTTGACAACATTGTTACGTCAATATAGTGCGACTGTTACATCTTGATAGTTTGAAATTATGTTATGTTGTGTTATTCTATCGCTTTTTTGCTACTGTTTGGTTTTTTGTAAAATAACTTTCATCGGCAACATACTGAAACTTAGCCCATATTTAAACACTCGTATTATAAAGCACACCACTAAAATAAAACAAAACCGCGTGAAAACCTTATAAAAACGCGAGCTTAAATTAACCCTCAAATTCCGCCGCACATGGGACTTTAAAAAGTTCAACGTATTTACAGACGCTGAACAAAAACAGGCCATTAAGTGTTATTTATGGGGGTGGAAAACATGGGGTTCTACCACGTGGGGTTATAAAGGAAATATGTCATTTAATAGGTGATACTGATGGGTTATTTTGTGTAAATTGGATTGTGTAGGTATCTATGGTGATAACTTTTTTTCTAAAACGTTTGAATTACTTTACACAGATAAAATGTTTATATAAATATAGATTCTCATAATGCCTTAGCTTGTACTTTGGATTTAGATGTAAGTTGGGCCGGATTAGGGGAAAAAAACTAACTGGGTACACACCTAATATATTATAGGAATCGTTATCAACAAAACGAATTCTAACCATGACTTTGACATCGCATTTTATTTCATTTTTATTTTTTTGAAGTGTAGGAAAGTCCTCCCGCTCTGGGTGGTGCAAGAGGTAGTGTCAAACTTGTACTGACTAAAACCCACCTGCGTTCCTTCAATTGCTCGCTGCATTACAGATAACTCTTTCGAACAATCCCGCAGCCCTGGAAATATCAATTTCCATGACAATTCAACTGTACAATATTTTAATCAAATTCGTCTCCAATTTCTTCAAATGGTTCCATTACATCTGTCAAAACATTTAGAACAGTTCTATTAAACTAAAAATATATTTCTGTCTCTTTTCGCTATGACAACTTTGGATAACTCTGTCCCACTCTAGCATTAAAAGGGTTGACGGGACCCAGGGTTGTCAATTAACAGAAAATTAGATTCACTTTGCCGAAGAATTTATGGAGTAAAAGTTACTTAAGTTTTGTTTTAAGATGTACCTTTCTTTTGAGAAACTAGCTTGGTTGGCTCTTGAAAGTTAGTTATTGTAACAAAAGGGAGGGACTAAAAGATATTATCGCAACGGTAATTGAATTTAGTGATAGTATCGGTAGTGGCTTGTGTACTAATTTATAGTAAAAGGATATTGGGTGCAATATTGTTATAATATTTTAGAATGATCTATTGGGTCTTTGTTTGGGACGATAAATTAAAATATAGGAAATTATAGACGAAGGATTTATGAAGTATCAAGTTGTCATGATTATGCTATAAACGGAGATGGGATTGTGTAATCAAATCATCAATCAATCATTATTATACCGATATCTCCGTCACAGGGGCAAATATTTAACAAAAAAGATCGTTCTCCAATTAAGTCTGAAGTGCAAACAAGTAGATTTATTTGCGAGCGCCACCGATCGCCGGCTCCATAAATAATCCTTCGGTAAAAAATTAAATTTTCGCCTGTGTAACGGTCATTCTTAATATAGGCGGCCATTTTGTATTTGGGGCTAGGAAAATGGCGGAAAATTTCACAAATTAGACGGCTGAAAAATTCAAAAACATGTATGGCGCGGGCTTGCGGACGGCGAGCAATGGGAAGCTCGCTGTCCGAACCTAGCTCAAATCGCCGACGGCATGCACTGTTCCCGCGCGCTTCAAAGAGTTGTCAGCAACAGCAAAGGCCCAGCTGGGTCGAAGCCTACTGAGGCCAGGGTTAGCTCAGAAAGGTAGCTCAGCCCCGGTATGAAAGGCAATAAGGAACGGGGTGAGTTATTTAGTCAACAAGAGTCTGATATTATCTCCCGCTGTGCCCAAGAGCGGGGATGTCATTTGGATGAATTTTACCCATAAAAAAAAAAATATCCCCTTTCTATACACGTTATTACAATACCTAGTGGATTCATCAACTAAGAGATGGTATTAATATCTATATTGTATAAAATATATATTACAAAAAAGAAAGATTTGTATGCTTGTTTCTAATTAATAATTTCAACAATTACTGGACTGATTTAAGTTCTACTGGTGGAACCAGTAAAATGCTACGAGTACTTTACTACCGACTGACATAGGCTATAATTATATATTTTCTACTTTCACGCAGGCAAAGCTGCTAAAATAAAATAAAAAGTGAATGTTTTGAATAAATTAGACTTTTAGATATACGAGTACCAAAAACTGTTTACTTATCACAAACTTACTAGTAAAGTAAGTCTAAGCTCATATGACCGCGCGATATCGCGCACCAGAAAATCAAACTAAATATTACAATTGTCTGGTTTGTAATGGACAGACTGATTGAAATCGCTGACAAGCAAAACCGTTCTAATTTCAAAACGTTCTATTCCCAATAATAATAGGAATAGGTCTTCCTGTTCCCGCGGTTTCCCTGGCCCCAAACCGATCAGTGAATTAATCATTCAAACTTAACGACGTGTAATAAATCTGGAGTTTCCCTCGCCGGGAATCGAACCGAGGACTGTTCGTACTCAATTACGACGTGCCATCTATGTAAATCATATTTGCTTTTGTTTAGCTTTGTATTCGTGTTAATTCGTTCGGGTATTTTCGCTTTTTACCTTGATAAGGATTGGAAAAGCACGTATTCTTGGTTTACGTAGATCTGTGAATAGTAAATCATATTATTTTTTGACTGGCCTGTTGGTCTAGTGGTTAGTGTCCCTGACTGCTATGCCGGAGGTCTTGGGTTTGATTCCCACCTTGGACAAATGTAAGGTTAGGTGATTTTAAGACAAAGGTACTTATTAAAATAGCTGAAATTTATTTGGTAGCCGATTTTGAACATACTACTTTCAGAATGTGCATTATTACGTTATTTTATAATTTTCTTACACACAAATATATATATTTATATTTTAAAGAAAAGACATCAGGTATTATAAAAAAATGTACAAAGTAGTAGTACTTTAAAAAAGTTTTAGATCTCCAAATAATATTGCATATCTATAATTATTTGTTATATTATTTCATGTATAACTATTTTGTCAGTACTTATTTTTTATTACTACACACGGTGTATCTCTATTTTTTTCCAAGTCTCCTTTTATAGGTATGCTGGAAGAGATTTCTATTAGACTAAAGCATCACCTCTGTTCCTATATTTCTGTTTCTTTGTACATAAATAAATAAAATAAAAGACAATGATATTTCAGGGTTTTATTTAGACAAGTAAAACAATACTATTCATGGACCATACCTAGTTGTATCAGGGTCGTTATCTGACGGTAACCGTAAAAGCGACGATAAAATGATATAAAGAGGTATATTACACAGTTTTATATCACTAGACAGCCACAACTTTGCGCTGACACACATGCAGATCGCGTTTTATTGAGCTTGGGGTGGGGTGTCACTGTTAGCGAGTAGCGGATTTTGAACAAAAAAAAAAAAAATTGGACCTATGTAGACTGGGTTGCATAGAATACTGAGTTCCTGGCTTTTGCAAACCCTTGTCTTTGGTTATTTATTTATTGTATACCTCATAATGTGGACAAAATTTAATAAATATTGGCAAAAACTAAATGTACAATGGGCGGTCTTATCGCACAGGGCAATTCTTACAGACAACTTTAGTATAGACTGAAAGAAAGGATACAGATTTGGAACCCCCAAATCTTAGGTATATAGGATCATTTCTTTTATAAAGTGTTAATGCTGGATATTGGGATTTTTATGACTCCTACAAAGAAAGGTCTAGCTCAACATACGGCTTTAATTTTTACGCAAAAATAGTACTAAGGGTATTTTCAAGCCGGGGTCATGGCAAAGACGGTATATAGGTGTGGATTTAGTCACTAAAAGTCTGACAAGCCTTCCCGTTTATAAAAAAACCGCATCAAAATCGGTCCATTCGCTTAGGAGCTAAGATACCACGGACAGACACACTCACAGACACATCAAACTTATAACACCTCTCTTTTCCGTCGGGGGTTAAAAATGGTATTTTCAAGGATTATACCGTTAGGTACTATGGTACCCATACTACATACTGTAGACCACTGTTGTACTCATAGATTTAAGTTTCTGTGAAATTGTTACTATTTTGGTGTAGCATAAAGTTCTATTCTATTCTATACCTGCTATTCTATTATATAGCCTGCAATATGCGACATTTTCAGAAGGTTAAACTTTAGACCGGTAATTCAAAATAATTTTGTTATCTGCCAATCACGGAAAAATTCCAGAATGAAAGTCATTTTGATCTATATCATAACAAAGTCCAATCTCAACCCATCGCTAGCCAACCATATTTTACGAGTATTTTACAGCCGATAGACGGAGAATCGAACCTGCTCTATGCTTCCACCACAGACTGAAGACTTGCGGAGGTTTTATCTGCGCTATCAGATGTAAAGTGGGTAGTAAAAGGTAGCGTTCACTTTAATGGTAGATTCTTATAGTAGTTTTATGGGACATCATGGTAGAATTTAAGTGTTGTGGTTGCGACGGGTTGCAGCGTTAAGCTTGTTATAAGGGAAAAAATATAATTTGATATTATAAGAGAAGATCTGTACTACATAGATACTGTATGGACCAGAATGTTGGGCTGTGAAAAAGACGGATGAAAAAAGATTGCGTGTAGCGGAGATGAGAATGTTGAGATGGATTTGTGGTGTGACGAGAATAAAATTATCTCTATGTTCTAATTATCAGAATAGATAAAGCCCAAAGAATCGCCAAAATTAAGTGGCCGTGGGCAGGGCACTTTCCTCGCAAAAACAAAAAAACTAAATTTATCTCTTTATTATATTACTGTAGTATATGTAGTAGTGGTTGATGGGGACGAAAGGTTCTCGAATGGCGACCACGTAACGGAAGACGCAGCGTTAGAAGACCTCCTACAAGGTGGAACGATGACATGATGAGGGTCGCGGGAATCCGATTTGAGCGTGCAGAATTAACAAATATCTCACAAACTTTCGCCTGTATTATGATGAAAACGGAAATATCAGTTTATGATGAATTTTGATTTTTGTTGACATCATCAGTCATACATTGAAAGAAAGAAAATACAAATAAATCTCTGCTATACCTACCTATTTATCTAAGCTAGGTATTAAGATTTATACAGAGACCTAGCTAGTCAATGATGCAACTACTAAAACAATAGATCCCACCCTTTCACACAATACCCTCCTCCCTACACGCGTGCAAAACCATAATCTTATCAAAAATTAACCGTGAAGCCCATCTTACAGTGAGCTCCTGTGCTCATAGAGGCTTTGTTTATGTAGAACTTGCGTCCTGTGGTCGGGACCCAGGCGAGCCGGGGCCCCTGCGGTCGCGGGCCCTTTGTGGGAATACGGCCCTGTGTTTGTATCACGAATGTCAAACTTTAAGGATTATAAGGGATCTATGTTGTATGGTGGGTTGGAATTCCTTTTTATGGCGTGTTTAGTTCTGCAGGTTATGCTAATATGTCGAAGTAAATTAATTACATGGAACTCAGTGTAATCTGTTTCGACATCTGATTTGTATAACTTGTGGTTAATTAGATAGTACCCATAAGCATAATCAGACCTATACTGTCTTATCACAAACAAAAAAAATGCCTTAGTACTAGCTTTAATACAAACTACACAGGCTGTATAGCACCAAATCTTTCTTACACCAGATCATGGCGATTTAACCCTTTAATTAATGCGTCGGATTAGTTCAACAAATCTATTCGTGTCTTCACCAGGGTTTTGTGTTGGCTACTGGATACTCCATCTTGTGTAGCCTTTCAAACTCCATAGGTGACAGAAGAGCTGATGAGATGGAGTATGTGGTCATGGCTGTGCGACCCTTGCGGTATAAACACAAGAGAGTTGAAATACGAAGGCGTTTATAAGGTGAAGTTTAAGAGGTCTTAATACAGTATGAAATAGTTCTTATTCTGTTATTAATTTTTACACTTATAGACGATTACATTTTTAAATATTTTTTAAGAAAATTATACAAACAAAAAAACATTTAAAAATATAAAACTATAGTTTTCCGCCGGTGTCGGGAGCAGGGTCCAAGCTACCGGTGGTTAGGGCTCCAGAGACAGGAACCTCCTCACAATGCGAGCCGTATCGAGGAGTACTGCCTTCTGTATCAGGCCCTTAATCCAACCGTGCAACGACAGCTTCGACAGATGGTCGTCGAAGCTTTTAGCTATAAGGCCATTGGCGGTCACGACAATCGATGACAGCCGAGTCCACATTCCACATGTCAACAACCTCGTGTGTTAGCACACGAGGTTGGTGACATCGAGATATTTCATTTGTTTCTCTTTCTCAGCTTTCACGAGATTCTCTTCATGTGGGATGGTGACATCGACTATCATTGCGCGGCGCGCTAATTGGTCTATCACCACTATATCCGGCTTATTGGCTACAATAGTCCGGTCAGTAATGATAGACCGATCCCAGTACAGCGTGACATGGTCATTTTCAAGAACTGGGTCGGGCACATACCTGTAGTACGGTACCTCAGAATCCACTAGGTTGTATTTAAAAGCAAGTTGCTGGTGAATAATCCTGGCTACTGGGTTATGCCTGTGCAAATACTCGCCGTTAGCCAGACGAGAACAACCAGAGATAACATAATATGTCTGATGGACTCACCCGGACGATGACATGCCTGACACACGTCAACCGTCCCGTCCTTCATAATATGTCTCCGGCAGTTGTTCGTCAAGATAACCTCGTCCATAATCGCACAGACAAAACCTTCAGTTTCTCCGAAGAGGTTGCTGAATTGTAACCAGGCCACGACGCCGAAAAATCTACATCAAGCTCATGAAGAGCCCGAAAAAATAGTTCTTTATTATTACAGTGTTTGAAAACTAATTACTAGCACAACTTCTAAAGTATCATAATACCTCTTCTTAGCAAGATAAGATGATACTGTAAGTTCAAACTCGCTCCTATTACAAGCAAAGTATGAGGGATAAGCCAATATAAACTTAGGCAGCATCCTAGATGTAATCGCAGTCCATGAGACTTTGTGTCGACATTAAATAAACGTAAAACCATTGCAATTTCTTGAATACAGCTTAAAACCGAAGTTTCGATAGAGTTGCACGTTGCGTTGTCGAGAGTTTTAGTATCGATCTTCTTTTAAATGAATAAAGAGAATAATAATAATATTCCACAACTATCACACATCGCCGTCTAGTCCCAAGCTAAGCAGAGCTTGTGTTATGGGTACTAGACAACTGATAAATATACTTATATATTTCTAAATACATACATATTATAGATAAATTACACCCAGACACAGAACAAATGATCGTGCTCATCACACAAACATTTGTCCTGGGTGGGAATCGAACCCACGACCTCCGGCATTGCAGTCAGGGTCACTAACCACTAGACCAACAGGCCTGTCAAATCAATAATTTGCTTATGTCGCCAAGTATTTGGTCCTAGTAGGTGGCCACGTCTATATTGGCGTCAGAGGCGTTTTTAAGGTCCTCCAAAGTGACACGCCACTTTGGGCACTCTAGTAAGTTTGACATCGTCTAGTTAGTAGCACTGCAGGTTCTATCGATAAATCACAGTACGAAGACTTCTCAATGCTATGATCATACACTTATTTCACACATAGTTATACTTAACCTAATAACTTAAAATCAATGTCAAGTAACATTTACTTGTTTATTATTTACTTATTCTGTGTGTCTTCTTTTTACACACAGTCGTTATGGGTTTTTCATTAATTCATTAAACCCCGCGCGAACGCCGGCGTTCGCGCACCTATTGTCTTTCTATTGTGTCTGTAATTCTCACGCTTGAAAGGTTAAAGCTTTGCATAAAAGTTATCTGTTATAATTTAATATCTCGGAAACAAACTCTCTCTAGTGGTTTATCGCACGTCAATTTATTATTATTGCATGACATTTTAATTTGTTGTTTCCATGCCATTTAATTTATTGAGATTTTTATCAATTATATTTTATTTATTGACATTTTTAATTTTTATTCTATGGCATTTAATTTAGTGACAATTGTATTTGATTTTAATATTTATGTAATTTTATGGGAAGAATACAAATACGTTGTGTGAAAAAAAACGAAGTGAGAGCGTCTGAACTAACATAGTAATAAGGGATACTCCATCATACGACATCAACCACTTTTTTTAAAAGAGTAACCATGGATTTTCTTGCCTCTTTTTCTCCATAAGAAACGATCAATTTGGAACCGTGCACTAGCTTCTAATGTTTTATAAATGCCCATATAGACCTATGTGAAATAAAATATTTTTAATTTTTGATAATAACATAATAATGTGGACCAAGAGTTATCTATAAATAAATAAATTATTATGTTTATTTTCTCCACACAGATTTTACAGAAAACCGTATATCGATACCCACGTCCCATCTCTACGCGCTATCCGAAATCTCCAGTATCAGTCGAGCGCCGCGGCCAAATTTCAACAATTGTAGTCGCCTTTGTGCGAGGGCCAACTTTTTGAGTTATAGTCCTGGCTCTCTGCTTACGCCCTGTTCTTTATACGGCTTCGTTTTATTGGGGATTAGCTTTATAGCCATCTTGTGGTAGCAAGGAACGGGAAGTAGGATTACTTTTGAGTGGTTGAAGATGCTTTTTGGAATGTTTAATCAATGTCCTTGGTTTTTGATTGAAAAAGGTTTCTCAAATCATTTTAGAATTTGCAGTTGTTGAAATCTTTAAAAATTATTGCTAGGCTCACGCTTAACCACTATCACTATTAAGCGATGATATGGTTGACGGTGGAGCGCGCTTGCCTAGAAGTAATCTAATCACTCTTGACTTAAAGACCCCTAGGTTTGTAGCTATCAGGAAACACAGACTTCGGCTAGGAATTCCAGTCCTTAGCTGTATGCACGATTAATGTGTTTCCAAAACGTTTTATGCGTATGAGTGGAATGTCCACTATGTACCTGAACATGATTAATTTCCACAATATTTAAACATAGGCACGCTATTCACTGAACTGCACTGAGTTCGTGAAGTTGATTATGATCCTATCCTACTCACAAGGAGCAGCTAACCTGATTCCAGTTGTGGGTACTCTGGGTATACCATAGTATTTTCTTCCTCTTTGCGTCGTATTCCTCAATGCTCAGAGTCGTGAAGTCCCTGCTTTATCATTTAAATTTTTATGATGTTCCACTATATATTCTTGTCTCTGGCGGTGTGAAGGGCCTTGTATACCGTGGCGTCAAGAGCGGTATACAAGGCCCTACGCCCCCCCAAGGACCAACGTATTGGGCTACGCCTGCGAGGCTTTTTTTCATCTACTTTACCGGTCACGATTAGCCTTTTGAGGATTCCATCGTTTTTATCAGAATCAGGCTTACAATATACCTACGCACAGCTGGTACTCAGGTTTACTCTCTACGAGAGAGAATAGGGCGTAATCCTGTCCAGCTGGCTAGCTAGTTTGCAGCTGGGGATACACTGGGAATATTATAGACTAATTTATTATGCTTAATATACATCGTCCACCGTCTGAAACCATGATTCACCGTAGAAACCACGATTATCACGTATAACTTTACCAATAATTCCTTCTGTATTTTCCACAGAAATCGGCTGGAGAGCAACGCGGAGCACTGGTCAGCGTTACTGCTGTCGCTCCGGGAGCTCACTGAGTGGGTCATCCGCAAGGAGACCGAGCTCAACGCGCTGGCTCCACCCCGGGGCGACCTGCCTGCGCTGCTGAAACAACAGGTATGAAGCATAATCAGCCTTATAATGTTCCCACTACTGGGACTCAGGCCTCCTCTCCAGGAGAGGGAATGGGTCGTAAATCACTATTAACACATTTGCTAACACATGTAAGATATTAGCATGCGTTGATAGTGAACTTAATGAATATGTCATTAGGAGATTACGAGGAAGAATAAGGTAAACCATAATGTACAAGAAGTTGATCATGTGCAGAGAAGTATAGACGATGAAGTAATGGAGAACTCTTCAACGTTGTCTTTGAATAAACAGCGGCTCAGTAATGTTTTCTATTGTATTTAAGTAAATAAATCGGAGGTCTATATTGGCTGCAAGAACGTTTGAAGGACTTACCTACTGTAGCCCTAGTACGCAAAGGGTAAAGGAACATAGCAATGCCTCTTACAAATTTTAATAAGGTCGCAAGGCAAGAAGTGTATTTTTTAAGAGAATTTTTGTAAATTGTTAATGATGTTTAAGTTTTTGCACTATGTAATCAATAATTGAGATCAGAATAGTTCCATCCAGATGCTGGATGTTATAAGCAACAGTAATATTTATTTATTTTATTTGTTTAAAATAGTTTTTTTCTCAAAAAATATGTTACGACTTTATGTGTAGGAGCCATCAATAAGTAGGCTATAGTCAGTAAAAATCTGACACGTCCCTATCGCTCCATCCTAGGGTGGGAGTCATTTGATGATTTTGCATCACCAAGAAAAAATCTCTCTTACAGAGGTAAAGTATTTACCTAACGGTCTCTTAAGATAAAACTTTCTGTCAGGTAATTCTTTTGGAATGGCCACTATCATCTCATATGAAAGTCACAATTTGCAGAACGTCAGTATAAGTTTCCGGACCCGTAGATATAGGCAGTTCTGGTTCAGAACGGGCTAAACGACGCAATTTCGGTCACAACTCCACCTCAAAATGGCCGACCAAGCAATTCTCCAGGAGTAATTGTTTGGACCAGTAACTTGTTTCAAATTGCTTCAAGAGCTGCAATAGACAATAAACAGTTGGAATGTGTTTCGTTTTATTTCTCTAGAAGTACCTACTCTTGAAGTCAGCCTGCATTTACATTATGCATAGAAAAGTCTTTTTTTTTAAATTGATATAAACTAGTGCTTGACTGCGATCCCACTTGATAGTAAGCAGTGATGCAATCGTTGATGGTGAGGCGCACTAGTTTATTAAGAAATATACTGACAAATATTTCTAGTTGATATAAATGTAGATTCTATAAACATGTTTTTAAAGGTCCACAAATTTTCTTGAACTCCAAAATATTCTAACATCGTTATTCTTATGTTTGCCAGTAACATTAGACAGATAGGTTTTGACCCCTTTGGTATTAGAGCCCTTTTTCTGTCACGCGTTTTTTAGCCCGCACGTGGATCTCGTCCGCATGCGGTCGATAGCACGCTCCGGGCCACACGCAGGACAAAGATTTCGTTTGCTGCAGCAATGTTGTGTGTTGTGTTGTGTTGCGATATATGCGGACCATGAGCATGCGTTTAACCCGCTTCACAGTATAAACAACACTGAAGGCAGAAGATCACCGCCCGCATCCGGATAGTGCGCACACGGGCTGCTCGCCCGCAGCCAATCCGCATTCCGCGCGCGTGCTAGCCGCATGTTAGGAAAAACATGTATCAAATGATAGAATGCGGGCAGTCCGCTAAAAAACGCGTGACAGGAAAAGGACCCTTATAGTCGCAAACATCTCAGATCAAGCAATGCTATTGGGTATTTACAACCAGATTTTCGACAACAGGCTACTTCCTATATTTCATGGAATATTTGCAAAGCTATACTTCATAAGATCGTACACAGCCGAACACCTGTTACGAATTAATCTATAAATCTAAACAATGTGCCTTAAATCGACGCAGGAGTAAACAACTTTAAACAATGTCCCCTATATCGGCGCAAGAGTCAACAAAATACGGGCAGCGATAAATAATTAGGCCACTCTAATCCGCGGATTGCGGCTACATCAAACGTCATAGCTAGTAAACGATAGAAACAGATACAAAAGGTCTAATGAAGTTGTAGGTATACCTCATGATACTACAAGGATACCTCTCAGGGGCTCTAGATTAAATTAAATTATTTTAGCGATGACGATAATCTAAAATAAATAAGTGAGTTGGTCTCGCATACCAAGGACGCCGTGCAAACTTACGTAAATAAGTAGTTCGATTTCCGAATGATTTTTCGCAAAAAGTGATTAGGTTTTTTATAATGCAACTACAAATTTATGATTTTCACACTTTTCTTTGTACTACTTCTATGAGACCTTGCTTCTTGCCTTTCAGGATTTTAGATGATCAATCTTTTAGGAAGTATAGACAAATGAAATGGCCTTATCTTTAGATTGAATGAACTTAGAAGTTTGATTTTTTCACTACTCCAAGTAGCAGACCTGAGGAATTGATGTTAGTTTCAACTTGCCCCAACACGTTCCTGAGAAAAATAATATTTAAAGACGGACAAGAAAGTGATCTTCTAAGGGTTCCATTTTTGTTGGAACACTAAAAATATACACCTCGTAATGAATATCATTGTATCTAGGGCTTCAAGCGTTTACCGCATCTTGTCTGTCTTAGGCTCACGGCGACTTTTGGTGTCGCCACTAACGCATGCTAGTCGCATTTGCAAGCGCTATAGAAACTATGCCAACGCGCTATAGTATCTCGACTGTATCAATGCGAATGCGCTTTAGTTTCACTACAAAAACTCGTTGTGGGCAAAGAAGCTTAACTGCCATTCAAGGTCATTGGTCCACCTAGCATTGTTTTTGGTTACTTTTTTTTTAATGATATAATCTAGTGCTGGACTGTAATCCCACCTGATGGCAAGCAGTGATGTAATCGTTGATGGATGCAACTATTTTTAAACAATGCTGTTTCTTTTTATACACTTTCTTTTTTAAAATTTGATGCAAACGGACCTTCTGATCCTGGTTCCCTGGTAGTAGAGGAGCAACAAAATGGCGGGCCTAGTGGCAGGAATGTGTGGAATGTTAACAAGCGTTTAAGGGTACGGATAATCGGCCCTAATCGAATTCTGTGGCTAATGTTCGGGAAATATGGGCTTTACGCAGATATTTATTGAACTACCCAATGTTAGAGGAATTCTTAGTTAAGCTTGTTGAAAGCCAAGTAGTATTATCTTAAATATTTCAGTTGAATATGAATAATTTAGTTTAATGAAGACAGCAGTAGATTTTATTGGTTTAGGTCGATTATGATATATTGCAGCTCTAAAAGAATGACCCAATTCCAGTTTTCAAACTTCTTAATGTTTTTGATTTATTCCAAAAGATGGTGTCTGTAGATAAAAGCCAGGCTTCTATATTCTTCAGCAACTGTACACCTAGCTAAGTTGATAGTCTGCACTCGTTAACGCTAGTAGAAAACTTCAAATGTACGGGTACGACGTCATCTCAACGCCCAGTCACGTGGTCAGAACAAAAGAATCGCGGCCAACTCGAGGCGTTCGACGCAAGAAAAACGGTTGTAACTTGGCTAGGGGGGGTTGTTCGCTCAAGGTGGACTTCGATGACCTTTTCGTCAATTTAGGGGATATTTTGGCAATCACATCACAAGTTTGTTAGTTTACACACGTTTCTTTAAAAAAAACTACAATATAAGAACTCAAGCGTTATAGAGATAACACGGTTGGTACAGTTGTTATGCGATTGGCTGCTGTGCTGCGGGCCGTGAGTTTGTTACCCCCTCAGAACAAATATTTGTATGACCTACGTATAGGCCCTTTAGGCCCCTTGTTGTCATTCACATAGATTATTTCTCATATTCTTCGAAATTTAGGCACTGTCAACTTACCCATTATACAGGATATTCAAAATAACATCACTAATCCGTAAATTCCCATTCCAGGATGACCACCGCGCATTCAGAAGACAGCTCGAAGACAAACGGCCGGTCGTCGAGAGCAATCTCCTGAGTGGCAGACAATACATCGCGAACGAGCCTCCGTTGTCTGACACTAGCGACACAGAGGGTAAGTGGTGACATCTGTTGGTGGAGTGATGGAGGTGTGTGCTGTTAATGCGTATTTATTTAAAGAGATGGCGCTTTTGTACACATAAAATCTTCTATACAAAAAAAAAAACATGTGATTGGTAAATTTTATGAGCACCAATGATATTTTAAGTAAAAAGGCCACCGTTTTACATAAAATATCATTGATGAGCACGTTTCGCATTTGAAATAGATGGAGAATTTGAATTTAGAATCTGTTAATCAGTAATTGAACAAAATATGGCTTAAGGTTAGCAGCTTTTATGATTCAAATACAGCAGTTAATTTTTGGTTTAACATTAAACAAAAATTAATAAATGTAAAGTATCTGCCATTCGATGGTGTAACAATTTTTAGAGTAAACTTCTGAAAAAGCTTCGATTGAAAAAAATTGTCACACAGTGTGACTAAAATACCGTAAACCTCGTTTCTCTAACTACCCACTATCGAAATGGAAATGAAAAACATGGAAAAGGTTTTCATTCCGAACTGCGCTGTGTACGAAATACAAATTCCATCTGTCGTACCAAAACATCAATATTCACAAATATAAAACAAAAATATGGCAGAAGAATCAATCCGTACAATATACTCGTACCTACAAATGTCACGCATGTCATAGTTTTTCTTTTCTAATTTAGAGATGATTAAAATGTTAAACTGTTATTTGAATTATATTAGAAAAAACAATCCACAAGAGATTAGAAACAAAAATGAATGAGATATCCTTGACAATATCATTTTCTGATGATTAAAATTTAGCAATTAGCGAGTTGGACCCATAATAATGAATTAGTTTGCCCTTGATACGACATTACGGTCATACGTACTCGTATCTCAGAGTACGTATTCTTACTCTGAGATACGAGGACTACATTTGAAAATTATTTTATTTATTTTATTATTTATTTATTAAATTAGGTTCACCAACGATTATAAACACTGAATAGGTACAGCAACATGACACAAAAAAAATATTATTTAAGTATTAGATGTGATATCTGCATATACCTGCCTGTCTGCTTGTCTTTGTACTAGTGACCCTTATTGTTCTCACTGCACCTTCTGCCACAATAATATTATAACATACAGTTGGTACCTAAAGTCAGTCTGTACATCAAAGTGCATTGTTCCGGACCGGTGGCCATTCACACCTTGATTGTTGCCTGACTTGCCTGCTATTTGCATATTTGATGCTGACACCGTATTGTTATTGAGACGGAATCTTAGGTCCGCTAGCAGTATGAATTTAGTTTAGTAACTGTGCCAAATGATATGACTTATATTAGAGAATTAGTCTGCTTCCCTCACTGTCGACTGTCCAATCAAATCCTTCTTCGACACTTACGGCATCTACTTATCAATCTATATATATAAAAGGAAAAACTGACTGACTGTCATATCAACGGGCAGCCGAAACTACTGGGACAAGTAGCGTGAAATTTTGCACATGGTTTTCTTTTATGACAGAGGCGAGCACAAAGGAAGGATTTTCAAAATTCACCTAAAATTTGTATGAAGAAACCTACTTTTTCGCGATCGACGCCGCTATCAGATGTTAGTTCTAAATAATTGTCTTCATTGCAACACAACAGTCAAACATACTATATGTACGTATAATGCTCGAAATAGCTAAAATCGGAGCTTTTTAAAAAAAAATCCTTTTCGATAATAAACTTACAGATCTCCCAGTTACTAAATAAAAACAAAACCAAGCCAATAATAGAGACACAGCCGTCGAAAGAAACGCTAATCCTAACCCTTAAGCGCTATATCACAAAAGCGCAGCAACAAAGCGGTGAACGAGTGAATGAATGAACGACTGAACGCAATTAGAAGCGTACCGGCCGCGCTAATTGCAAATTCCGTGCGGACCGGCTCAATCAATATAGTTTGCATTCACAAGGTGATAGCAATCGGCTAGCGCCAATCAATTGGCAGCTGCTGTGATTGATTGCGCTAGGCGATTATGTTTTTAAGCGGTCAGCGTTTGGGGGTTAAGTGCGTTTTCATGAGTATTCGGCTTTGTGGCTTGTTTGTGACTACTTGTGAGGCCAGATGGGAAAATTGAATATTAATAATTAGGCCTGATATTCTAGCTCTTTGGCTACTGAAATCTATGGAAGATTCAAATGTTGTCACAATGTGATAAATAATGGAGGTTTTTAAATTTTTATTCACTCATTCCCCTCTAAATGCCACTAGAACATTAATTTATAGAACAGATGTTTCAATAAACTCCAAGTGAAAGCCGACGTTCGCTCTCTCATTGTCTTTCTATTGTGTCTCTAATTACGGTATTCAAAAAGTTAAAATATTATGATATATTGAAGTCATCATAATAATTCATATACATTCATTTATTACTGCACAAATTACATTTGCAACTTAAATAAATTTAGTTGCCAAGTTTTGAAAACCATCTCCGGAACCAAATACAACTTGCCACTCAATTACGTAATCCAAATGCCAGTTTACAAGCATCCAGCATAATAATTGGCAAGTCGGCAAGTACCGGGCTTAGTCTTGCGATAGCTCCAGCTGCCAGTCTCTAAGATGAACGGATTACACGACTGGATGCCTGACAGTCCCCCTGTCGACTGAGACGTCGCTTTCGAAATGGCGGGTAGTTGCCAAATTATGTCTCGTTTTGACGTGATTAAATATTATAAATTACAGTATTTTTGTGTTTGAATTGTTTACATAATCAAAGCCATTAAGTTGTATTTTTGGAAAAAAAAGACTAAACTTTATCGTGTTTCAGAGATAAAATTTAGTCTTACTTCTACACTTGCTTTATACAAAATCTGTCTTATATAAAGTTAAGAATGAAAGCACAATTAAGTACTTAACAAAGTCTAATAGTAATTTTCAAATATAAACTATTTCATAAATCCTAAGTAAGAAATCAAAGCCATATCGATAAAGTATAGGGGCGTACGTAACCGTCCGTAACGGCCATTGGTTGAGTCGTAAATTTGAAAATGGAACCGACTCGGCGGACCAATACCGGGGGACAATTTGAAATACGTCAGCGACCCTTCGAACATGGCGTCATTTTTATGGAAGAATTAGAGATCCGAGGTCGTTTTATTTGTTGTTGCTGTTTCAGTGTGAATTTATTGTGTTTTGATTCGTTTTATCGATGAAGCACACAATAAAAACATTGTTAGTTTATTGGCATTTCAGTTGGCCATTATGTTTAGACATTAAAGGCTTACTGAATCACTAAGAATAAATAACAGAAAATCAATTTTTCCGATTCATTAGGTAAACCGTCCAATATCCCACATACTTATGTCAACAAACAGGGTAAATACACAGAATTGTATATCTTTTTCCCCAGCTGAAAACTTTAAATATTCAAAAACTTTCTGGATTGCACTCAATATTTCAGGATTAAGTTCACCAAAATCCCCTGACAAAAATTGCACGCAAAAGCCGCTTCGTCGAAAATTCACGAAACTAGTGACAGAAAAAACTCGACTAAACTCGTAAGTCGATTGGCGCGGTTGCCAGTGTTGCCACTCTAGTGAAAATATCGAGTGGCATTCCGAAAGGCGTGTTTAGATGACATCTATTTTTCTTTCTGGTTTATCTCCTGTTGAGGATTTAGTAGAGGATTTTTATGTACAGAATGTAATGGAGTGTAGATTTGTAGGAGCTGTGTAATTCGATGTCACAAAAATAAGAAAAAAAATCCATTGCAAATTACTTCGTAACCATTAGGTACCGAAGCATGTTGAAAATCTTTATCATAGTTATACAGTATATAAGTATTTAAAGTAATTCATAGCCCATCAAAATTTCACTGGGCCCGCGTGGTGGATTATGGTCCATTCTCTCTTCTTGATAGGAGGCTTGAGTCTCAGCAGTGGGAACGTTATAAGGCTGATTAGGCTATTATGGTATGAACACTTAGTTAGGTCAACAACTGTTTATTTATCATAAACTTACTAATAAAGCAAGTCGTTCATAAGTCCGCGCAGTACCACGCACCAGAAGATCAAACTAAATAGTGTTTGTCTTCTATCTAACTACTACGGACTAGTAAACAGAATGCAAAAAACTTCAAACGAGAATAAAAAAAAACGTTATTAGATTAGGCAGAACTATGTTCAAAAAGCGATGGCAACTAAATTACTGAACCCTTACAGAGAAAAATGCTACAAGATGAAAAAAATTGAAAAATATTCGGTCGACAGCGCCAGGCCGACGAGTGCCTCGTTTGAATTCGTGGGCTAGTGACAAAGCGAGTGGACTTGTAGATCTACTGGTTTTATAAAAATATCCCTGTTCGTTTGTCGTGCTGTATATATTTATAGTGATTTATGCTGGTAAATATTATGGGTTAAGAGGGCAATGTAGATATTTTTTTTAAACTTTTTTTGTATGGTATTAAATATTAAAAATCAAATAATCACTTAAAGATTGGTTTTGGAAACTACATTACCTACTACTACTGTTACTTTGTTATTTTAGAGGAGACACCCAGTAACTTATCACTAGCTATACTATTTAGGTCTAAATATAGGTGCGTAATTATTTCTAGGGTCATTCACAACTTTCTTTGAACCGCAGAACTTCATAAACCTCCAAAATACTACCATCAAAAGCAGCAACAATTCCTCTCCCGCTGAAATTCAGGAAACTCCGGAAACTATGCCAGTGCAATAACCAAGTGAACGCAGAAGAACGCCGGCGTGGAAGTAACGTTGTAATTATTAAATTCCCCGTCCCCCGCTAACCCCACACTTGGCAGGGCGCGCGGGGAAACTCACGCTCCAAATATTGAAAGCTCAACGCTCGACGATGGGCCAAGTTGCTACTTAACACTGAAAAGCTGTGACATGTTTATTTTTCGTTTGTGAATAAAAAATATGGTAATTGAAGGACGGAGTTTCTTGAATTTGTTTTTTTTTTGTTTTTGGAATTGATTGCATTTGCGTGCATTGATTTAGCAATACGTCATTATTTTACAATGGATCCAGAAAAGCAGTTAATTATTACGTCACAAAATCTTTTAAAATTTCGCTATTCTTTTGGGATGTTTTCATGATTACTTTGTCTAAATAAAGTTTATATTGTAATGACTCGGTCGATAGCTCGTCAAATGCTATGTGAACACTTCACTTTATCCCTTCAAAATTGTCACTATATTTTTGAGGCTTGTATTTTTACTTGCTTTTAAAATTATAAACTGCCATTTATGATATGAATCCCAGCAAGGACGTTACTGGGGTTATGGGTGATGCGAAAGAAACCCCCGGGACCCTGGAACATGGCAGAGGAGGAACTGGAGTGGGTTTTTAGTCAGTAAAAATCTGACCATCCTCCCGCTCTCCGCCCAAGAGCGGGAGATGTCATTTAGATGATTTTCCCACCTTATTATGTTTCGATTATTTGCCATTTATTAAACCTTTCAATCGTGGAAATTGCAGACACAATAGAAAGACAAGGCGTTCGCTTGGGGTTTCATGAATTAATATACACTTTATTGTACACCATTACACATACAAAAAGGAAACTAAATCATACATACAATGATATCAACTGATTTAATAAGCAAAAAGCTTAGCTTTCATTGTTTATTTGCTTTATTTTAAAGTGGGAAATCCTGATAGGGGCGTGAGCATTTTCCACTTCCAGATTGCACGCAGTGTCAGACTCATATTGACTAGAACCACACTCCTGCCTTTCTAAGTGTCCTTCTTAGACTTTTCATACCATTAAAAGTCTTCAAAGCCTTTTTGGATAATTTTCTTATTACTTAATAATATTTTTTGCCTATAAGCTTCAACTGGCATGAAAGTAACTGTTTCTTTTCTTCCAGCGAATCGCGAGAATGAAGGCGACTCCCGCGGCTACCGGTCCGCGGAGGAGCAGGCGCGCGAGCTGGCCAGGTCCATCAGGCGCGAAGTGGCCAAGCTGGCGGACAAGTGGAACACCTTGGTGGACCGCTCCGACGCATGGGGACGCTGCTTGGATGATGCTGTTCAGGTAGGAGTTTGTTATTAAAAATTCAAATGTTTTATATCTCATTAGCCTACATGGGTACCTATAGAACGTCAGAAGCTAGTGCACGGTACCAAATTGGTTGTGCCCTATGGAGAAAAACCAGTAAGAGACTCCACTGTTACAGAGCGGTAAAACAACCATTTATTCGTTTGACTTGTATCTAATTGCTAAAACCGAGAAAGAAATAAATTGAAATAGTCAAGTACCTACCTACCCAGATCTTAGAAACTGGATAATATTTGGCCTAAAGTTTCCATGAATACGTAAGAAATATTTTTAAGTAAATACTTGAAACAAATCAAATTGACTACATTTCTGCCTTCTGAGCTTGACGTTTATTCAAAGCTTTTACGTAAATCTTTAAAACACGCCATCTATGTTCGACACCCCGTAACTTCTGACCGATCGAAAGCTCGTCGAACTTAAATCCTAAAACTAATCACAGATGGCGCTGCTGTACACTAATACAAAATCTCGAAACTTTAATGATCTCATTCAGAGCTGCTAAGCCGGATGTCCGGTGCATATCAAAGGCACAATACTATGGTTTCACTATGGATTTAGTAGAAACTATAATATGAATGCTGTATCACGTATAATGGGTACTTTTTTGGGTCAAAGAACTTATCGGACGCATGTAGGAGGATCAAAAAGTAGGAGTCGTGTTTTTTTTATTACTTTCAATTCAATGTATAATGGTGCTCTAATTGTTCTATTGTCGTGTTTTAATTGGATGCTGTTAATTTAATTGATGGGATTAAGTTAATAGATATCTCATGACGAAAAGAATTAAGAACCTAAGTATACGTAGGCGTTTCAAAAAGTCCCTACCTACCCTATACATAACTGTTAGTAACATTTTCTTTGATAGTCTTAGTGAGATCATTAATCTTATCAAAAGTGGTAAGACAAAGGTTATAGGTACACCACTACTTAAGGCTTTCATTAAAGTAGAAATTCATGAACAAGAAACCTAATATTACAAAAGAGCTTTCAGCGTATCATGTCAGAATATAGAACATCAGATTCATCTTTAAACTTCTGAAACCTTACTTCGCATATTATCAACTTCGCGCATGGTACTCCAAGCGAACGCCGGCTTTCGCGCTGTCATTGTCTTTCTATTGTGTTTATAATGATGGTATTCGAAAGGTAGGTAAGCTTGTTGCTTCATCTGCGAACACACACAATCCAATGCGATGTTTGGTGGAGAGGCAACGCGAAAAAAGAGAGATAACGCATGAAAACTCTGTTAGCATTTTGTAATTCTGTGATTTACTCGAATTTTCACAAAACATATTCTAGGAAATATATGTTCTTATTTAAACCCTTAAAAGTTTTTGAAAAAAATTGTCGTCATGCAAAATTTTGATTAAATTTGCAAGGGTTCTATTGTTATATTTTTTTGACTTTTTTAATTTTGAAGTACCTACATTACGAACGGTCAAAATTCATGCAAAATTTCAAAGCAGCAGATTTTTAGAGGTCTTTACTTACGGCGCGGTCTTACTGTATGTAATAACGGTTATTGACCCTCCTACATTTATTGACATTCTTATTTTCAAAAATGGAATTAAAGACATAAAGCTGTCTTGAATCGACATCTCATCGTGATCATTTATCTTTTCTGAAAAACAGTTCATTGATTGTTTTTCGGGTACCTTCGATATATTGGAGATGTTAGAAAAAGGTCAATGTACTTTATTTTAAGTTTATCTGGCGCTATAGATAATATCTACAAGATATCTATGTTTCCAAAATATCTAATGAAAAATGTGTAGGTAATAGCGACATAGAGCGGATGTATGAAAAACAGTGAAAATGTATGTCGAATTGCATGCCCTTAACCAGATTGATTGGCATTAACATCTCAAAGCACAGCTTAATGCAGCATAATCTGGTATAAAACAGGAAGCTGCAATATAGCAGGAAGCCGGCACAATAGCAAGTTGATGCAGGCGGGCAGCCGCGGGTCACGGCGCGCGCGCAATTTCCGAGCTGCGATTCAATCAAGTAGCTAACGCGCGCACAGATGTAGGGGGAATAGATGTGCTGACAGTTATGTTTGGATTTCGATTTTAGACCAAACTAGCTACTGTCAGTGGTTTTGCCCGAATGAGAGTAGAATTAATTTAAATAAATATCAAAGTTGCGATAGTTTATACTTTAAGTATCTTCATAAACGAAATATAAAGTATACTTACGTATATCTTATAGTCACTTCATGATATGACTAACTAAAACTGACTAGTAGCCCGATTCACGTAATCAAAACCGTAACGATATCGTAGCAATTTAGTCGTATAGAACATTTCCATATTCACATCCATCAATCGAGTTTGAACGACACCGATTTTAAAGTCGTTTGGTGGAAGAGTCGATTTAATAAAAAAAATCTGTATTCAATTATCCTGGTAGAATACTTACTAATGTTACTGGAAATAAGTCGTCGATAGATCGTTTAGTTTCGAGCCAGTTGAGTTGGCGTTCTATCCAATCCTGATTAAGGAACACGTGAATACCGCTTTTGGATAGGACTTCGATCGAACGACTATAAAACTTCAACGATATTTGGTTTGTTTGATTAAACGTGAATCAGGCTACTGGTCGTTTAAACGTTAACATTTGATGATATATCAATCCTCGTTGGGCCATATTATAGATGTAGGATTTCTATGTTAGTAAAAGGTCTTAAAAAAGTAGGTAATGAAGGATGGCAGGAGTGGAGGGAGGCCTTTGCCCAGGAGTGGGACAGTACGGACTAACAAAAAAAAAGTAGGTTAAACGAGGACTTACATATTATCAAACTTTAACGTTTAAAACAAACTGGTCAATTTTAGTTGACCATTTCATGAAGCGATCAATTTCTAAGATTTGGCCACGACATTTGTAGAAAAGGCAAAGTCTTGACTAACAAATAACACTCAGCCCTAGGACCGGGAACGCTGAAATGCTCAGAGGTTTCTTTTAATAATACACCATAGCAAAAATCTTATGTCACGCAGGCGTAGCCGCTAGCAAAAGTTAAGCAATAAATACAAAGTACACTCAATACCTTCCCAAACCACGCTCAACCCCATCCAGCAGCATTTCATTGGGGCGTAGCTCATGTGATATCGAAAGGAGATCGCATGAGTTGCTTTTTAGGGTTCCGTAGTCAACTAGGAACCCTTATAGTTTCGCCATGTCTGTCTGTCCGTCTGTCTGTCTGTCCTCGCTTAATCTCTGTGACCGTTAGCACTAGAAAGCTGAAATTTGGTACCAATATGTATATCAATCACGCCGATAAAGTGGTAAAATAAAAAATGAAAAAAAATGTTTTATTAGGATATGTAAAGTGGGAAGTGATTTTTTTTTTAATTTCAACCCTAACGTGTGATATATTGTTGGATAGGTATTTAAAAATGAATAGGGGTTTACTAAAATCATTTTTTGATAATGTCAATAATTTCGGAAATAATCGCTCCAAAAGTAAAAAACAATGTGCCCCCCCCCCCCCTCTAACTTTTGAACCATAAGTTTAGAAAATATGGAAAAAATCTGAAAAGTAGAACTTTATAAGGACTTTCTAGGAAAATTATTTTGAACTTGATGGAAAGAACAGTTTTTGTACAAAAAAGACAAAAAGGTTGTACAAAATAATTTCTGGACTAAGTTTGTAGTATAATAGTATATGCAAGCATTTATTTAAACTCATAAGTGGGTACACTTATTGTGATGGACGGGAAACTACGGAACCCTACACTGAGCGTGGCCCGACACGCTCTTGGCCGGTTTTTTATGTAACGAATGTGTGTTGTTTTTTGAGTGTTGAAGTAATTTTTGTAACGAAAGCATGAATTCGTTTAAATAAGTAAAAAATATAAAAGTGCGCCGCCCGAAGGGTTTGATTTCATAGAAGAATCCCTATACGAGCCTACCGACGAGTTGAGCTGCGTTACAATACCAACACATCTCGTGGCGCGTCTTTTGCCGTAATTGTCATCAACGGTGTCAGGATGCCATCACAATCATCTGATAGGAGTACAATGATCTGATACCATCGGAATGTGCCGTATTTGTGTTCAATGCACAATTAAACCACTCCCTTTTGATTTCTCTGGGGGATATATAATGCTTGCATTTCGTCAGTGTCATGCCGAAATTATTTGTCATGATATACGATTTTGGTTGACGAATTACACCTTTGCTGTAAAAGCTAGTTAGCTTAGGGAATAATGAGTAGTCATGTGGATAAAACCTCTGTTATTACGTTTTACTTGTTAGATACCAAACTCAAACACCCAGTATCATGTAACTCAATACGATTTAAAAGAGTGTCCATGGAGTTTCTTGCACGTTCTTCTCCAGAGAGACCTACTCTTTGGAACGTGCAATTTAGATTCACTTGTTTGACTGACCGACATTTTGACAATTCAAAAGTACCTGTAACTGGTCTATTTGAAATAAACGTTTCTGATTTCTGAATAAAGATATTGCAAAAACTGTAGCAATATGCATTCAGCTGCAAATATGTTATCTAATTTTTTCTTAAAAACTTTTTCCTACTCTAGGAATTACTCTTGTATCGTGGGTGTGTTCACAAACATGTAAACTAACATACACAAGACATTCAGGCCCGGAGCCAATATTTCTAGGCCATGCAAATATTAGTTCCGAGCGGGAATCAGGTGAGACAGCGGTCGAGCGCGAACCTATCAACCATTTAAAAAAAATCGAACCCTCGACCCACACCGCAGTAGCCAATCGCTCAACCACTGCGCCAATCGTGCCTTAAATATTCTGCGGCTTGAGCTTTTAATATTGAACGTATAGTATTGAATGTCATCATCATCATTTCAGCCGGTATACGTCCACTATTGGACATGGCTTCCCCAAGTGAATAAAATAGCAAAAATATGAAGCCTCTAAATGCTTGTTAATAATATTTATAATCAGTACAGGTTGGTTCTTGTCCAAATATGAAGGTAAATAAAACCACTTAAGTAATTTATACCCGCTTATAACTAATATAAACACATCATCATCATTACAACTGAAATCCGTCCACCGCTGGGCATAGGCCTCCCCCAAGTGTAGCCACAACGTCCGGTCCTATACGTCTCACATCCATTGGATTTCCGTGACTCACCAGATCATAAAGTCCACCATATGAAAGGCCTTCCAATGCTACGTCTTCCGATGACTAAACGCATAGTTATGCCAACAATTTTGTCATCAAAATAATAATTCATCACAACTAAAACACGTCTAAAGGTTGCCAGTAGCTCTACAATGCTCTACAAAGCTCTACTCACTATCTAGAGTCGCTCTAGCTAGAGCTGTAGAGCAGTGTACAGTCGGTTCAACGGCACGGCGTTACAGTCCACGCATTCGCACAAAAGGGGATCGGCAGAGCGAGTACCTACTGGCTATTGTTCCACGAGTACTCTATCATTGCATGTTTCAATTAATGCAGAGAAGTTGGAGAAAACTGGGCTGGAAATTAAAGTGAAATGTTAGATGAACAGTAAACACAAGTGTTAAATGTTAGAGCAATGGTGACCCAGTGGGAGCGGTCCCGACTTACCAGTTAAACAACAGAATTTTTAGTACCCAGCCATGCGCATTACTTTGTGTAATTTGTTTCATCATCACTGCTCTCAAAACGGCTAAGGAAAACATGCATTTTGGAGAGTGTGCGCAGGAATTGCATGACTTGATTCCGCCATCGCAATTCTACCATCGGACAACCCGACGTACGGCGAATATTCACCCGTACGTTGTTGAAACCTCTACGGTCCGGACTAAGCGTTTCGCCTCGTCGTTTATACCGCGTACGTTGAAGGTCTGGAACAGTCTGCCTGCTGCAGTCTTCCTGTCCGATTATAATTTGGGTGTCTTCAAGGCTAGAGTGAATAGGCTCTTAATAGACTAGTGCGCCTCACCATCAAAAATTGCATCGCTACTTACCATCAGGTGGGATCGCAGTCAAGCACTAGTTTATCTCAATAAAAAAAAAAAAATCGCGAGGAAACCAAAAATTCGAAGTCCACCAACCCGCACTGGGCCCGCGTAGTGATTTACGGCACTTTCCCTCTTCTAGGAGGCCTGAGTCCCAGCAGTGAGAACATTAAAAAGTTTGATTATGCTATTTGCCAATGAACAGGTGATGGTCTCGGATATCCGATGGTTGTGAGACGCACTTGACCACTGCATTTTGCAGAAGCAGTAATAAACATACACAAATACGTACATACGAACTTTCGGTTTTGTAAAATTAGTGTGATAAAAATTCGTTGTAACGTCACTATCCAGTATTATCTTTGTCCCTTATCCTTTCTATACACCACTATTTTTTAATTAGTACAAATACTTAAAGGGCTTATTAGAAAAGCCCTTGTTATTATTTAAGTAAAGTCTCAATAAATAATATTCATAAACAGCAAAGTTATTAGCGTTTGTATTTATCCCAAAATGTCTCTCAATTTATGGAAATATTGTGCAGGCTATTGATTATGAATGAATAAATGAGGAATAAAATGGAAAAACACTGCCCGCAGCATTTTCTACTAGCAATTGTTATGTATGATTGAATCTATGATGAATTTACCTTTTCGTGGTCAATTTTAGGATTTCGGTATTTCTACTTTTGAATACAAAAATGATCAGTAACGGATACAGATACAGCCCCATTTTTTTGTGTACTAATTAAAAAGTAGGGGTGTATATGTATGTATGTTTGCTAAACCAAGAATGTTCATTGCAAGCCACATTCTTCCGTCGTGTCCTCATCACCGCGACGTCCCGGGTTCGACGCCGGCTCGTGGCGATAAATCATTGAAACTATTTTAATTACGCTTACGTCCCATTGGCGCTAAGTTCTTAATGATACTTGTACAAACATACATAAGTACATCATACTTTATGTTATAGTAAAGACGGTATTGTTATTTGTAACTTTAAAGCCATACTTCCATACTTTTTTAATATCTACACTAATGTAATAGAGGTAGTTTGTTTTTTTGTTTGTAGGTGGTAATCTCTGGAAGTACTGGTCCGATTGCTAAAATTTTTTCACCGATAGGAAGCTGCTTTATTCCTGAGTGACATAGGCTATATTTTATGTACGCGGGCGAAGCTTCATGCAAAAGCGAGTTATTTAATAAATGTGAAAGTACCTGTCTGTCTGTCTGTTACGCTTTCACGATTAAACTACTAAACCAATTTTGATGGAAATCGTTATGAAGAAATCTTGAACTTTAAGAATGGACATAGGCTACTTTTTATGCGTCTTCGACTTCGAATTCGACACGCGAATGAAACCGCTGGCAGAAGCTAGTACTATTGTGATTTAAACAGCATAAGCTTAACATAATCAGCCCTATGCCAGCCATACACGGTCAAAGCTGTCGTCCAATCGGTATGAAGATTTGGTATTGATCAAAGAGATTTAACCGTGTATGGGAGTGACAACATGTTGATAACATGTTGGTCATACCAATCCACTCCCACACACGGTCAAATCTGTTTGGTCAAACATGTAGCGTCATACCGATTGGACGACAGGTTTGACCGTGTATGGCTGGCATTATAATGTTCCCTGCTGGGACTCTGGTCTCCTCTTTAGAAGAGGAAATGGGGCGTATTCCGCGCGTACTGGACGATACTTAATAAGTCTGTTCTGTCAATAACTAAGGCAAATGGTTTTCATAGGATAATATGACTGACACACTTCATGGCTGAAAATATGAGTCGGCCAAATGAAGTTCTACTAAAATTTTTAATCAATAACCTCAGCCTAACACATCGAATAAATAGACCTACGAACCCCTACAGCAGCCGGGTCTTGGTACAGGCCATGGTCCGGAGCTGTAGATAGTGTCAGACTCTTACTGACTAAAAAACCCACCCCGTTCCTTCTTGCCTTTCATGATTTTTACACAACGATAAAAAAGACACCTTTACAGCAAGACACTCATCGCACACTTGCCCGCAAAAAAAAAAACAAAACAAAACAAAATTCTTGCAAAAACACAATCTCCCATCCTAAATCTAAGACAATAATAGATAATCCCACATCGTCAGTTCAAATCACCGAAGCTAGAGCTCGCCGGCGGTACAGCACTAATCCGGGTATATCGAGCTGCTTAGCATTTTGTCGATAACAATGCACCGCGGTTCGTTATCGACGTCGTTATGCGACCACTTGCGATGAGTGCTAGTGTTGGGGCTGGGGACTTGTCGTTAAATTGGGAGGGTGTGATTTTGAGGAGAGTGTGTTCACAAATTCGACGACAATTACTGAAATCGTGGAATAAGTTTTGGATACCGAAATCTATTCTTAAGATTGATCAAGTAAATTGCGACTGTCCATCCTTACCTGGTTGACATCTCGACGGTTCAGACTAAGCGTTTCGCTTCGTCGTTTATTTTAGATACACGATGGATCAATCACTGCAACATCTTAAAATACCGAGATTCCTCTAACTATATGATATGTTATAGTTGTTTCGGATATCGAGAAGCCTGAGAATCATACGTCAGCCTTGCCAAGATACCTCGTGTTGCTGAATTACTGGGTTATGGAAATCAGATGTCATCCTGAGAAAATATTGATATTAATTTACACCCACTTAGACTGGAAGCCGACTCCAAATAATTTGGAAAAAGCAAGGTTGATTGATGTGACCAACTAATCAGTATTCTCACCATCAAAAACTTAGTTTACACTTCGAAGTTGCTGTCTATTATAAATCAGATAAACTTCGACCTACTCTCTAACCGTTCCGAACTATCGATATCGATATCAATAATTAAAACCATCCCCTCCCTACATAAAAGATTCAGCGCCGCCTCTCGTTAGCAGCGATCGGTTCAATCCGTTACAAATTGTCATATTTTTTCTCCTGCTCGCTCTGTATACAAGCAGATGAGATGGTGATATCCTGGCATAAAGCTTAATAAACACGAGAGATACTGTGATACTTTCAATTGTATTTGTTTATGACATTTGTTTTTGGGTCCAAAGATATTATAATTTTTACTAGAATTGAAAAGTTCATTTAACTTCATGCTTGTAATCCTAAGGGTAGAAAAACTGCTAAGGGACAAAATACACCCTTATTTCACACTCAATTTGTGATGATATTGTGAGAGCCTATTGATGTACCTAAGAGTAGTTATTTTTCTTTAAAAATATTTGCATCATCCTACTGCACAAATACAAATTAATTTTGGGTGGATTTAGCATGTCATCTATAAATTCCATTCTAAATGTATTATATTATCCTCCAAGCAATCCGACCATAGTTTCTTTGATCAATCAATCAATCAAAATCAAATTTGCTAGAATATGGTACATAATGGTGTTACAGTTTTGTTTCAGCATATATCCTACAATAAGATGTCGTGCAAATGTAATCACAATCAATTATGTAAATTAATTTAACTTACAAACATATTCTATTCACTTGTCTTCTCAATAGTCCTTAATCGTATCACCATCATCATCATCATCAGCCTTTTTTTAATGTTCCCACTGCTGGGAATCAGGTCAGGCTTAATCGTATAATATTTTTTAAGTAGCAATACTTTGAAAATATTTTTTTTTTTAAGTAGTATGTCTTAAAAACTATTTGGTAAATGATTCTAAATAATAGGTAATCTATATGCAGTATAAATTTTTCTCCATTTCATTTAATACCTTCTATTCTTTTAAATATTCTTTATAATATTCTAATTTATTCAATTCATCTCACAATATGACAATCTAAGTGCAAACCATAAAAAATAATAGCCACATCCCCAACGATATTAAATCGAGAATTGGCACCGTCCGACACTGCCGACATATCCGCGGATGAATGGGACGCCGCTGAAGCAATTCAATATGCCGGGAGAAAATTGTATATAAAAGAATATAAAGTGATCTTCTTGTGTTGTGTGGTATTGTGGTTATATTGTTGGAGCACAGGAACAGTAATATTGGTTATTTTTTTCAGTAGAGGCAATTCTGTGGTAAACTACGAAAGAGTTAACCTCGCGTGCAATGATCTTAGTACTAAGTGATGTAGTGTGAGCTATATTTATTTATTTAAAGATCATCAATGAGTGTTACAAAATAAAAACTTAGAAATAGAAACTGTTACACGTAACCTGGTCCTTTAATGAACACTCAATTACAGGCAACCACAGCTTAAAAAAAAAACAAATTACGAATTAATTAAATTAAAATAAAATAAATGTCCTGCAATTAATTACATTATATAAATTCAAAATTAAAATTCTAGATTAAATTAACTTACTTCGATTGCTTAAAACAAAACACGATTACTTAGATAAAGTAAAAATACAATAATACATATGATTTAAAAGAGTGTCCATATATGATTCAAAAGAGTTTCTTGCACGTTCTTCTCCATAGAGATCTACGCTTTGGAACGTGCAACTTAACTTCACTTTTTTTTTTGACTGACCGACTCTTTGACAATTCAAAAGTAATAGAAAAGAAGAGATATTAGCAAACTGTAGAGGCCCAGCAGGGATTTTCTGAAAAGGAAACCCGTGATCTTAGAACGCAAAGGGCAACTGAAAGACTTTTGGGATTGGTTTTAGTCTAAAATTCTTTCATGCCCTCTGGCTCCAGTCAGAGCGGGAGAAGTCATTAGATAATATCCCACCTTAAAAAAAGTATCTAACCTTGAATGATCAACCAAAATTCTATATCTTAAACTACAACATATCCAATACAACTATTTTACTCCAAATGTTTCAGAATATGAACCCCGTCATTCCAATAACTCTACACCAACACAATATCGGCGATTCTGTCCCACTACCCGACATATCGGTCCGTGAATGGGCTTCATTATAAATTCAATTGCATTCTATTTGCGGGCTGGCTACAGTACGACCACGATATTTCAGTGGTACAGTATGACCGCGATATTTCAGCCCCTGTATGACGTAGACTTTTTATATGTGAAAAATTGTGTTTGCAGTTTTAAGTGCTTTCCCAATACATGGGTATAAAAATGTCGTTTGAGCATAGTGCTGGATCTGACCTAGTTTTTTTTTTCGTATTTTATTTTAGAGGAATTGGATCGCATTTTTTTAATGATAGCTCCTGTGTTGATTGAAGTTGTTAGTAAGACGGTTCGATGATGCAGGTGTCTAGGCAGCTTCAACTGCTGTGTTCTTAATACCAACTACTGTATGTGTAGTTATAGTTACTGTACTGTAACTGATGAGGTAACCTATGAGGTCTATTTTTTTTTATTTGAATATGTAGATTTTTATCATGAACAATAAGTAGTCTTGCAATGAAAGACCAACTAGGGCCAGAGTGGATTCAAAAATTATAACTGGCTTTAGTCAAAACAAAGGGTGACTAAAAGAACACAGGTGGGTTTTAGTCAGCACAAGTCTGTCACTCCCTTGTATTCCACCTAGAGTGGCAGAATTTATACAAACAATTTCCCACCACAAAAAGCCTTCGATATCTAACTCTACAATCAGAATTTATTATCCAAATCGTAATCATCTAACAGCAGTTCAAGATAGATCCTCGATAAGTTTTATTTTTAATACCTAATATAGACCAGTGCTTAATTGCGATCCCACCTGATGGTAAGCAGTGACGAAAAGATTGATAGTGAGGCGCACTTCACTCTAGCCTTGAAAAAACTTAAATTATATTATTTCAAAGTCCAAGAAAAATTTCAGCGTAGACAACCATACAAAATCCGGTACAATTCTAAGTCCGGCGCTCCATAAAGAAGATTTCAATCTCATAAAAAAAAAAATCGGCTTACCTAAACAACTACCATTATTAATAAACATGATACAGGCCACGGCTAGAGCGCCACGATCAGCACTAGTGCTAATGTATGCGGCATCACGCCTCGTATGCACGCAGTCGTGCGGATTAGTGTCGCCATGATCCTGGACTGTGTTGGACACGTCCAATTAGGGTGCCATTATACAGCAGCGAGACTATAGACAACATTATTTTTAGTTTATGCTAGACTTGAATGTACTTTGTTTTAGAATCAGTAACTGAATAGCATCTATATTTTCTATACCAAGTTATATTTTCTCCCAAAAATATTTAAAAAATCACAAGTTCGACACTACTGACACTAGGTACTTACAACATAATAACAGTAAACAGCTGGGTGCAAGTGCAAAACAACCCCTCAGTAGGCTGGATAGCCCGGTAACTATGTATTTTTGCTGACATAAGAAGGTTATAACTTTGTGAATTTTCATGATACAGTCATAAAATTTTGTATGTAGATTTTTTACATGAAAATAATAGACAGGTGCTTAAAGTTTCGCGTATACTTACTAAAAATAAGGTTGTATACGACTAGATAAACTAAACTCTCCAAAAACTTATAAAAGAAAAAAAAAACAACCAACACTAAAAAAAAACTAGTCAATAAAATTTTGTTTGTCACAATCATATAGATTCTCTTCTATCAAATCTATATCTAATAATAATTAAAAATATAATAATATTTTTTTTCTATAATATTTTTTTATACCATTGTGTGTACCTGTGTGTCAAATAAACGTACTTTCTTTCTTTTCTTTTTATATCTCTTTTTATTATTTTTACCGCGTATATTGAAGAACTGGAACAATTTGCCTAGCGTGGTCTTTTCCCGTGCAATTATAATCTAAGTATCTTTAAGGCTAGGGAGAATAGGCTCTTAATAAACTAGTGTGCCTCACCATTAACGATTGCATCTCTGCTTACCATCAGGTTAGACCGCAGTCAAGCGCTGGTTTATATTATATACAAAAAAAAAAAAACTTCTACAGTATCATAAAAACTAGGCGGACTAAGTGGATGTTCACCTTTATTTTCTTACAAACAATTCATACTTATGAGTATGTTTGTTACACGGGTAAATCATTTCTTAATATAGCATTTAGGATACTTTTTATCCCGAGAGTATGTTCTCGTGGAATAATTATTATTTTCAACTTTCGCGCTTCTAAAGCCACTGGCAGTAGAGGAGGATACTTTTTATTCCCTTAGATTAAATGTAGACTCTCTCATGAGCGAATAAATCAGATACTAGAGGTGACATTGTCAATAGTCATTCCTCGAGCCGTTGTCGTTTAATTTTTGCACAAAAGTTCCTTTGTGAATTTCTGGAGAGTTTCGAATGAACTGTCAACACTGTGACGCAACAGTGATAAATTATGCACAAGTATTGACATGTCCACGGAAACAGTGCCAAATTCAGCGATCAGTTTTGGAATTTTGCCTAACAAATGTCGGATATTAGGATAAGGTCCAATCCTATAGGCTCAATAACAAAATAGAACATAATATACTTAGATAGCCTGTAACGTATCTCTCCCTTGTGCAAGATCCTTTTTATAATTTCTTAATGAGTCACACAATATTGAAAACCATTTCTAATTTCAGAGTTTGTTTTCTTCCTGTATTCATGCATAATTTTTTTTTTATTATTGAGTAACTCTCGTTTCATCACTATCTCACCTGATAATGAGTAAATGATGATGTGGCCGACGATGGAACACGCTTGCCTAGAAGCAACCTATTTATTCTTGACTTAAAGACCCCTAGATTGTAGCTTTTAGGAAACACAGACCCCGGGCAGGGAATTCTACTCCTTAGTAGTACGCCTAATGAATGTGTTTATTTCAATAAGCTTTGTGCGTATGGGTGGGATGTCCACCATGTACCGATGGCGTAACGCAGTACGTTTTGTGGTCCGATGATTGAACGGACTTAGATGAACATTTATTTGAGATTAATGCAACAATTTTTCTTCTTTAATTTAAACATATCAGCCACTAACATCGTATTCTGAACACAGCATCTTTCACACAATCAATCCATCTTTTCCTTGCTCTAAATTTATTTTTCTAGCCACTACTCCAAGCCTTTAATCCACTTTCATACTGAAAACTTACACCAAGTATTCTTTTTCTTTCTTTTAAACTAACTTTGCCTCACACTAGAAACAACTCCTGTATCGTGAGTGCGTTAACAAATATAAACTTACATACACAAGACTTCCTGACCCGGAACAATTATCTATAGGCCATACAAAATATTTAGTTCATGCGGGAATCGAGCCTACGACATGCAATGCATAAGCCAATCGTGCTATCCGCATTATCTATGTATCACATGCCTATTCAATAACCTATTTTCCTGCACAGTTTTTAGAGTTAGAGACCCATACGTTGTTGAAACCTTTTATGCATGTCATGAGAAGGGACGAAGAGTACCACGTAAAAAAGGCCTTAGCGATCCCGGAAAGAAAAAAAGAAAGAGGGCGCCTTCTAGCTACGTGGTGGACAACCGTGTCCAAAGATCTGGAACGGGCTCAGCTGGACGCACAGACAACCCAGGATAGACTATCCTGGCGCCTAAAGACGGAGAGCCGACCCCAAATAAAAGGGATAAGGCAAGGAAGAAGAAAAAGAAGACGTTGTTGAAACCTCTACGTTCCGGACTAAGCGTTTCACTTCGTCGTTTATACCGCGTACGTCGCTCGAAGGACTGGAACAATTTGCCGGCTGCGGTCTTCCAGTCCAATTATAATTTGGGTGTCTTCAAGGCTAGAGTGAATAGGCTCTTAATAAACTAGTGCGCCTCACCATCAGAGATTGCATTAGTGCTTACCATTAGGTGGGATTAGGATCGCAGTGAAGCACTAGTTTATATCAAATAAAAAAAAATCACACAAAAAATGAAGATTATCCCAATAATTTATCAAAGCCTACACACCCTAGTGTCATCGTGCCTAACTCAGCGAGCAGCCCGGGCGTGCCTTCGCAAGGGAATTTTTTGGACACACACACATGCGGGCAGTTTGTGAAAATTGCTCTTAATTGATATACTGTGTTGCTGACGGATTTGTTTGGACGCCTGGGTCTCTGCTGATACTGGAATATAACGTCTGTAGTGGAGGGTGAGGATGCAGTGGTGTTAGAATTTTTGTAGAGGAAAGCTTTGGAAATATTGAATATACAAGCTGGATTTGTCGTGTCATCAGTAATACTGAATTGTTGTATGGACTAGATATCTGTAAGATTGGTTTGGCCAGTTTTAAATCTTTTTGTGTGTTTGGAGTTTTTTCTTTTTATTGTTGATAGGTTCGCGCTTGACCGCTATCTCACCTGATGGAAAGCCACGATGCGGTCGACGATGGAACGCGCTTACCTACCTAGAAGAAACCTATTCACTCTTGACTTAAAGATTCTCGGGTTATAGCCATTAGGAAACACAGACTCCGGCAAGGAATTCCACTCCCTAGCTGCACGCACCATAAATGTGTTCCTAAAACGTTTTGTGCGTGTAGGTGGGATGTCCACATTTACCGATATGAAAGAAAAGGGAGATAAGTGATAGTGTGACGGGTAACAAGACAGAATATAGGATAAGGGCCGGAAGAAAAAGAAGATTCATTGTGCGTACAGCTTAGGAGTGAAATTCCTTGCTGGAGTCTGTTTTTTCTGTTAAATATAACCTGGGGGACTACTGAATAGGTTACTTCGAGACAAGCGTGCTTCACTGTCGACCACATCGTCTCTTACCATTTGATAAGATAGTAGTCAGCAGATGCGAGCCGAAATAATAATAATAAGAAAAATCAAAAGAATTGGATTAATGACACATCACGTATTATAGACATTCATTATGTATTTCAATACTTTTTTGTTAAATGATATAAATTAGTGCTTGACTGCGATCCCACCTAACGGTTAGTAGTGATGCAAAAAAATAGTGGACATCATTGCTTACCATCAGGCAAGATAGCAGACAAGTGCGAGTCTGAAAAATCAAAGAATTTTCGGTAAGATTGTTACAATCCTTACAATGATAATGGTCTTATACAAGAACACTCGGTTAAAATAAAAAACACCATCATTCCTACGATAATATTTTCATACATTACTTTTTTTCAAAGACAAACACCAAGTTACTGCGTCTGCAACGGTACCCAACAAATAATACAAATCTCTAAATTCATGTAAACACAAACGAATTTGAACCAATATTTGTGGTTTACCGACTGCATTTATAACGCGAATGAAATTAATTATTTTTTGACTCCACACCTTCACAATATCAACCTTATTCCCTTGTGTTAAGGACGTAAATAAGTTGGGAATGACTTGTTACACTTTTTCGCGGAATGGGCCTACGTTGAAATGTTATTAAAATAAATCGTTCTGCGGTCTCCGCTTTCTGGGCAGTGTTTTTGGTAAAAAATATTTTTTTTTTTTTCTTTCTGTTGTTTTTTACTTAAATTTTTCATTTAGGCATTATGCTTCACTGTCTGTTCTCTTAGGAAAAGAACTATAGTTATAATAATTAAAATGGCGTTTAATGCTTTGAGAAGACGCCACCGTTGGTGTGAGCTTGCGGACGAAGAGTAATAGGTAGCTCACCGTCCTGCTGTTCGGTAACCGTCCGTACCGAGCCCGAGTCATGGACGGAGCGTATTTTTTTTTGATAGGCTCGCGTTTGACCACCATCTCACCTGATGGTAAGCGATGATGTGGTCGACGATGGAGCACGCTTGCCTAGATGTAACCTATTCACGACTTAAAGACCCCTAAGTTGTAGCTATCAGGAAACACAGACTCCGGCAGAGAATTTTACTCCTTGGCTGCACGCACAATAAATGTGTTCCCAAAACGCTTTGTGCGTACCTATGGGTGGGATGTCCACCATGTGCAAAGAGATGTCAACAAAACCGTAGGGGCCCAGCAGGGCCGAAGCTTACAGGGACTATAGGTTTGCTTCCGAAAAGCGTACCCTTGGTTCTGGAACGCAAAGGCAAAAGAAAGAACAAAGGTGTAGTTTTAGTTAGTAAGTCAGACAAGGGACTATAGGTTTGCTTCCGAAAAGCCTTGGTCCTGGAACGCAAAGGCAAAAGAAAGAACAAAGGTGTAGTTTTAGTTAGTAAAAGTCAGACAGATTCTTAAAAGTCTACTCCGTCTGGGAAATAAACCGTAAATGAATTCTTCAAGAAAACTATTAATATGAGTTTAATAACTATAATAAAAAGCTTAGTATGAAAATTGATAATAACATCAAGTATCAATGGTTACGTACCTAATACCGTATAAAGTAAACGCTAGACAAACAGTTATAGCAATATATCGTAAATCAACAGTTTATTGTGGCTGTAAACCAAACTAGCGTGCCTAATAAATACTTAATAACGGGACAATATAATAATCTAAGTTAATAATTTATTACTAATATATAAAAGGGAAGAAATTAATAATAATAATATCCCACAACTATCACACAACGCCGTCTAGTCCCAAGCTAAGCAGAGCTTGTGTTATGGGTAGGTACTAGACAACTGATAAACATACTTATATATTTCTAAATACATCCATATTATAGATAAATTACACCCAGACACAGAACAAATGATTATGCTCATCACACAAACATTTGTCCTGGGTGGGAATCGAACCCATGACCTCGGGCATAGCAGTCAGGGTCACTAACCACTAGACCAACAGGCTAGTCATTTGTTTAGTTTGAGAACTAACTATGAACTTAAAATTTGCGGTAGATATTATAGGGTAGCCTGTGAAATTCAAATTTGGTTAAGGCGGTCATCACACTGCCACGCATCACGCACGCTGCATGTTGCGTGTCTACGCACCTACGCGCGTACTTGCGGGAGTACAGATCTGCATCATCGTGCAGGTTTTTTACGCACTCACGCGCGTAAGTGCGTTTTGTAAATTCACGCAGGCCCAACGAGACTCAGCGTGCCATACCTTGCGTGTCGCCCCGCACCCACGCGCGTGAGTTCATGTTTCTCCCCATGTAGATGCGTGATCTGCATGAACGCGCGTGGATGCATTTCGGTATGTTGAACTGTGCGTGTTTTCTATAAAAACGGAGATACTTACAAGCAACGTTAAAACACGCATTCACGCACTACGCTGCGGGGTACGTGGCAATGTGGCAATCGCCTAAGTGTCTGATTTTAGAACATAGGCGTCTGCGCGTCTTTTACGAGTAAGATAGGTATACAACCCAATCATTAGCAGTACGTCTTCAAAGTACAGCCACATTGTGGTTACATTGTAAACTCATAATAATAATAATAAACTTGGTCCTCTACTAACGCCATTTAAAAGCCTGTAAAATAATTTAACGACGCCACCATTTAGCGACGGCAGAGATTAAAGTTTCGTGTGTAGTAAAACATGGAATTGCTAACATGGGTTCAGGTATAAAATCTTGAGCGCGACCTCTTTTATAGACGTTAAATTAATAATGATGATATCTCATGGCTCCTTGATGGTATTAAGTATGGTTTGGTTAATCTCCAATTAAATGGGGCAGAATTTTTGTGAGTCACATTTATTTAGCTTTATGATTGGTGCATTTATGTATTTATTTATTTATTACGGCAGCGAATAGTTCGTAAAAACATTTGCAAAAGAATAATCTTATCAAATAACAATTATCAAAGCGAATTTTTCACTTTTAGGTGTCCACAGCACGTAGAGATTTTATTAAACTAATATTATTTGTATTTTGAATCGATCGATCATTCACATTTAATAATTAATAAATAGTTACAAAATGAAAACAAAGAAAACAGAATCAATAAAATTGGAAGAAGGAATTATTATAAATTAATCAATTTAATAAATTATGTCAGATTGAATTAAATTATATTAGAATACATTAAAATACACAAAATTGCATTAAATTGCACTAAATTAAATTAAATGGGTAAGTATATTGAAGTGCGCATAAACAATGATAAATATGATACTATGAAATTCTACACTTTAAGAGGACAACAGCCCCTAAAGCACGAACATCCTCGGACTGCATAAAAAAGAAAGATGCGCAAAGACACAATTAATCTTGCAAATTAAGCATTTTAGCGATTCACTAAAAATCTACACATGATTTTAAAATTAAAACACTATAATGATAAAATAATCTGACAAATTAAAATGATTGTATTACTTCGGGTTTTTATTGGTGCATCTTCATGATTTATTCCTATTGCTCTAAATCAGCTGTAAGTACCTATTATGTTTTAAACTACTTAATTATATACTTTTGCGCATTATAAAACGCGATTAGTTCTTGTAGTCCCTTTAACCAGAATTTATTGAAAAAGATACCTGCTTGCTTCGACATAAAAGTTTCTTAAAGCCCTTAAGCCGTTCAAATAAGTCTTTATCTGCATGCCTATAAAAGTAATCTTTTCGAAGTTTATCCTTTAATTTCTTTCAGCAACGAAAATTTTCATTTAAGTACAAGTTAACATAACTTAAAAGTAACCAGCCCTATACTAATTAAACACAATCACATACAACTTCCTACATACATACAACGCACAGTTCGCGAATTCCTTTAGTGAATGTGTGTCGTTTCTCAATGGGCGCTCAATAGAGCTGCGCGCACGCCGATTTGTGACAGATATATGAGAACGACGGCGCCGGCGCAAGCTCGCGTGCGTGGCTCGAGTTAGGGGGAGGACATATTGATGGGTGGATAAAGAGAATTGCAACAAGTGTACCACAAAAGAAATGAAAATGTGTACTTATCCGAATTCAAATAAATTGGGAAAGAAGAGGGACACAATGATTTATTACAGTAAAAAAGTGAAACAAAGTAAGAAAGAAAGAAACAACATTTATTTGGAACTTGTACGGAAGAAATAATAAAATAAAAATGTATACCTATGTGTGTGTGTAGATTGACTTAAATATTGATCAGATACCACAGCAATTTAACCAATAATATAAAATGACAAGGATAAAACCTACGAAGTTACTCTAGAATAGTAAATAAGGATAACTTAGATCTTTTATCGGGTGTGGGAAGTTACTCAACTTTTCTCACTTCTCTTGCTATAAGTGAAAATAATAAATAAATAAGCGAAAGTGGGGTGAGGGAGTATCAGACTTATACTGACTAAAATACACCTATGTTCAATCAGTTCGTCTTTGTGTCCAGGCCCGCGGTTACCTTTTCGGAACAATCCCCCATCACTAGTAACTATAGGCTTACGAAATATTACGTTTTTAAGATGCAGCAAATACACTGATAGATTTAGGACCTAATAAAACGTTTAAATTGCAAACAACAAAGTAATTAAACTGTTAGTACTTAGTACTCCTAAGTTTCCCGTCACCAACAAACTATTTCGGCAGGCGGTGTGCATACATCCTTATATATCAGAAGTTATGACTTACAGCCACTTATCAACTTTGTATGCAACACAATGCAGCCAACAGAATGGAAATAATTTTATGCCGCATAAACTAACGGAAGGCTGGTATTTTGATTGTGATGCTGATGATTTTGAAATAGAAACGGTTACTGAAGTTAATTCTGAAAGTGACTCAGAAGAGAGAGAAGTTATAGGGAAATATGTTGTCAATGAACAATGTGGAAGAATAAGAAATGCTGATGGCCCAGGGAAGGATAGCGGATGGATGAATTGTGTGTGAAATAACATTTGATAAAGATAGGCTAGCTGACTCGGCAATCCTTGTTCTACCATATAAATTAATAAAAAAAAGTCATGCACAAAAAATCATAAAAATACGTTTTGTTTCAATGCCTATCTAAATTTTTAATTGATAATACCTACTACTTATTTACATAATATTTAAAAAAACGAAACTAACTTTAATTACAGATATAACTGTAAAAACAAAAAAAAAATGCTGATCTATTTAAAATTAACTAAAATCAATCTAAAATATGGCTTCAAAAAACTCCTGCGCATTCCTATCGACTAGGTATGTGCCCAATAGACCCTCTTTTCTGATTCCTGTATTTCCAGGTTCTTTAAGTCAAGTCAAGAGCGAATAGGTTACTTCTAGGCAATTTAAGTCAAGAGCGAATAGGTTACTTCTAGGCAAGCGTGCACCATCGCCGCTTTCTATCAGGTGAGATAGTGGCCAAACCCGAAATATAAAAAAAATCTAGATTGATTAAATATAGGTGATATAGATTATATATAATAATAATATATAATATAGCTAAGCAGAGCTTGTGTTATGAGTACTAGACAACTGATAAACATACTTATATATTTCTAAATACATACATATTCTAGATAAAATTACACCCAGACACAGAACAAATGATCATGCTCATCACACAAACATTTGTCCTGGGTGGGAATCAAACCCACGACCTCCGGCATAGCAGTCAGGGACACTAACCACTAGACCAACAGGCCAGTCAAAAAATAATATGATTTACTATTCACAGATCTACGTAAACCAAGAATACGTGCTTTTCCAATCCTTATCAAGGTAAAAAGCGAAAATACCCGAACGAATACAAAGCTAAACAAAAGCAAATATGATTTACATATACTATATACATGTAATAACAATATGTATAATAATTATGTAAATTCCATAGATTTAAGTTAGTTTTTGTTACCTAATTATTTTTGTGTACAATATAGTTTTTTCTATTCTATTGTAGGATATAAACGCTACCAACATTTCAAAAAATGGTGAAGGAGCATTACCTACCTTTCTCTTCGATATACATATTTTTCTTCTACTGGTTCAACTATATATTTGAAATTTATTAGTATATATTTTTTTTGTGTTGTATGTATGTATTTGAGTTAATGTATCTTATTAGTATTATATCTGATGTTTATACACTGACAACCCTAAATCTATCTCCTTTCTCTCAGTCCATCCAAAGGTTGTCTGTAAGGGATCACCCCGTGCGACAAGACCGCCCATTGTGCTATTCTTTTAAATGTTTGTCCTGTATTTTTGTTTAAGTGGTGTACAATAAAGATTATAATACCTAAATAAATAAATTAGTTTTTAATAAACACTAATGTATTCTCTGTTTTATCCACAGGTAAGCCACACTTGGATTAAGACGTACTCATAAACATGTAAGTACCGTAGTTTATACCGGTAATGAGTTTTACGGTATACGGTAAATAGTCGGTAAATAATATAACGTCTTCCGTTGCGCGTTCTGTTAGCTTGATTTATATCTTAGTGCCTTATGGGCATGCAATGAACTGTATATTGAGAGAGTTCAGTCGTAAAATCATTATAGGTAGGTGATAGTTTTATCAACTTAATGGTAGAGGTTTTATGTATGTGATGATTAGCTAAGAGTAACTGCCTTATTTACTTCTCGATTTAAAACTGTGGAGCATGGGGTCCTTTTTTATGGTGGGTAAAAATCATCCAATGACAACCCCCGCTCTTGAGCGGAGCGGGAGATAACGTCAGACTCTTACTGACTAAAAGACCCACCCTGATCCTTCTAGCCTTCATATCGGGGCTCGAGTTCCCTTTCGGATAACCCTAGCCCCAGTAGGCTTCGACCCGGCTGGGTCCCTGCTGTTGCTGACAACTCCTTAAGGCGCGCGGGAACAGTGCGCGCCGTCGACGACTTGGACTTGGTCCGGACAGTTACAGGACGGCCGGACAGCGAGCTACCCATTGCTCACTGTCCGCAAGTCCGCGCCTACGGTGGCCGGAAATCGGGATCGGAATTCCGGCGGCGGCGGCGAGAGGGCCGTTGCCTGATGCGGTCGGCTTCCTCCTTTGCTAGCATTACTGCTTCGCAGAAGTCGACGACCGCTTGCCACTCCTCCTCGCTCCGGACCATGGCCTCAACCAAGGCCCGGCGCGAGAGGTCTCCGCCGCCGATCGAGCATGGGGTCCTGAGTTTGATTTTAGTGTTAAGCAAAAAGTTCTACTTGGTTTTTTAAACAAAAAGAGTTACTCTGTAGCAGCCAGGAGTTAAGAAGCTGGTAGTCTCCCACCGCGTGCCTCAGAAAGTACGTAAAGCTGTTGGTCCTGCGCCAGATATCTCTCCGATCGTGTCGAATTGCCGTCCCATCAGAATGTGAGGGTTAGGGAATAGAAACCGCACCTATGTTTGCGCACACACTTCTCTTCATGATTGCCTACAGTGACCGAAAGTCAGAAAGATTTGAATGTGCAGCCAGTCTTCACCGTGAATCTTTTATTCAGAAGTTTTCTTTGACTGGTCTTTTTGGATCACTCACTGCAAGCAGTAGGCCAAGACCCTTAGACCCAAGGTAACAGTTTATCCCTGAGATTTTTTTTAACAAATTAGAATATATTTATTTTGGAAATTCCACGGAATATGGAATATAGGGCAGGCGAAATCGCTAGCAAAGAGCTAGTAACTTTTTTCTAAATTTTAATTTAGTAATTTTTCGGCGGCAACACTTTTATTTTTCTTAAAAAAAACTACATTTATGATTAAGCTAGAACTACATTGCGCACACGTGTGCCACACTAACCGATCTGGGCGCATCGGCCTTCATACATTTTTTATGGAAACTAGACTTGTAGAGCTACACTTGATCCACGCCACGCAACGCGCCATTACGTTCGAATCAAGCGTGTTGCACGTGTCCGTCAGTCTAATGTAATTCTAGACTATCAATACCCAACCACCTCAAACTCTGCCCACCCAATATCACAGCAGCGTGAACCCGCCGACATCAACATGGCGTCTAAGCCGAGCATCAGTTACCGCGCCTAATAACGTTTTGCATTAATATGTTAATGGCCGCACAGTGGGCACACGGTGGCCATCATGCGCCATCGGTTGGACACTGGCCAATGTGCAAATTGCACATTTTTGTTCCGGTATGAATTGATAGTGGTGTGGATTACAATGGATATGAGATTTGGAGATAGAGCTACTGGTTTTCTTTTAAAGTAAAACGTATTTCAGATATTATAATCAGCCTTTTAATGTTCCCACTGCTGGGACTCAGATCTCCTCTCTAGGAGAGGAAAAAGCACTGAGCCCGCGTGGTGGATTACGCCACGCGGGCTCAGTGCGGTTTAGTGAATGTCACATGTCTTCGAATTTTTGGTTCTAGGACATACCGGATTCCTCACGATGTTTTCTTTCACCGTTTTGAGAGCAGTGGTGATGAAATTACACAAATAAATGCGCCTGGCTGGGTTTGAACTCGCGACCTACAACTCGTAAGTCGGGGCCGTTACTCAGCCACTACCGTTCTTATTTTAGATGTTGTAAGTTGAGTATAGCTAAGTTTTCATAGATACCGCAACCCTTCAAAGATAAGATACCTATCAGAGATGACTTTTTTTTTTAAATAACGCATCTTGATCTTACCAACAACTAATAATAAGTACCTAATAATAATTGTTTATTTCTTACCACTAAAAAAAGTTTACAATATAAATGAACTTAATTTAAAAGAACTCGATACAAAGAAAAAGTTTTATATTGTACTGTAATATAAATGTTTATAATGTAGTGGCTGTGATATGCGCCAAACATTATTGACCCTGTCCCCTGAACTAGGTTTTAACCCGTATCTCAGGTTATTAACTGCCTGTACGTCATACAAATATTTGCTTCGAGTGGGAGTCGAACCCGCCACACACAGCACAACTGCTTGTCATTCAAAAACGGCTCTAACAGTGCCGTCAAAATGCGTAGCTTGGTAAATAAGAGCTTATATAGTGCACAGTGGTTTAGATAAAGGAAAGAAAGGAATTTATATTTAAATATTATGCTTATATTCTACTAGCTTCAGTCAGCGGCTTCACCCGCGTGGAAGTAAATTTCTCCATACAAACTTGGGACCCCCGTTTTATCCCTTACTGAGTGCATTTTGGAAAATCCTCTCGTTAGTCCTCGCCTACGTCATAAAAGGAAACCTTGTGCAAAATTGCTTAAAGAGCTTATTAGGTCTTGTTATTGTTTAAGTAAACTCTCAATAAAAAATATTCATAAACAGCAAAGTTATGAGCGTTTGTTTATATACAAAAATGTCACTCAATTTATAAAAATATTGCACAGGCTGCTGATTAATTTATGAATAAATGAATGGTGATAAAAATAGAAAAACACTGCGTAGTATTTTCTAGTAGTCATTGTTATGAATGATTGATGCAATTATGAATTTACCAATTATTGGTGCAACATTGAGATGCACACCACACTATGTATTTTATCTGAGATTTTTAAGTACCCACCCCATAAGTGTCATTTTATATATCTTGTTTTTTTTTTTGTTTTTGTTTTTAATGTTATCATTATTTTATTTTTGTGTTTTATTTGGTTTGTAAAAATTTTGTTTTTATTTTTGTTGTTTGTATCGGTGTAGGTGTATTTTGTTTTTTTTTATAATTTAGTTGTGCTTTTGTATGCATTTTGTGTTGCAACAAATAATTTTTTTATCTATCTATCTAATTATGACAAATCGGGGACAATTTTGGTATTTCGATTTTTTTTCGACTACACAAATATATTATTATATAGTAACACGGGTACGGATAGTCCCATTTGTTTTCAAATTATTTATAATATTTTGAATTAATTAAAAAATAGGAGAGTACCTTTAATTATATAACAAAATGTATTATAATACAGCTGAAAATGATCACTTCAGTGAAGAAAACTCATCATAACAGAAACAAAGTATTTTTAAAGTATGGTCAGTTTAAGTTGAGCTCAAAGCATTTGAATATTTCAAAGAAATGTGATTGATGCTATTGGAAAGGAGTTTTCTTAGAATCATTCAATGAAAAATGCTCCAAACAGAATCTCAAGAAAGACTCAATAGTAAATATTTACATTTCTCGTCAGGTTCAAATGATGTTGCTTGTGATGATGTCATAAAACATTAAAGCATTACCCATTTTGTTTCATCATATTATTAAGTCCACTTATTAGTTTTTATTTAACTATAGCATCAGAAGCTAACTGCAATATACTTTTAAATAATTAAAGTAGTAAATATCTTAATAATAATAATCAGCTTTTTGCTGGAACTTTCTCGTTTAATCCACGCAGGCCCAGTACAGATAGGTGGATGTCATGTTTTTCGAATTTTAGCTTTTAGGACATACCGGTTGTCTTTCGATGTTTTGCTTTACCGTTTTCAGAATAGTAGTACTGGTAAAATAATAATTTACACAAAGTAATGCGCCTGGTTGAGTTTGAACCCGCGACTTAACACTGAGCCACCACTGCTCATAATAAAATATGAAGAGTAAAAAATATATTTTTGTTAGTAATGAAGAAGTTTTACATTTATATTTTTGTCCAACACCATAAGCGCCCAGCCCACTGTGCGCCATCAGACGGCCCTAATGACCACTACCATCGTACGTGGCTCCCCGAGCATGGCGCTGACATGAGCACAAAGTTATTTGATCAACATGCTATAAATTACGGAACCACTAATTATCTTAACGGATCGCTGGCGAAAATTGAATGCTGGTGGGGTTAGTTAGTGGTTGTGATGCTGTAGGGTCACTAACCACTACTGGGATTGATTTAGTAGGTAGGAAACATAGGTTATATCTGATAGGGAATTTTACTGTGTTTAATTTGGGAATCTTTATTTTTAAAAGTGGATTATTACAGTAGTATTAGTAGTAAGTTAGCCCATGTTGTCCCACTGCTGGGCATTGGCCTCCCTCCACTCCTAATCTAATGATCACGGTTCCTCGCTTTCTCATTCATTCTTTTTCATTATTATTGTTTCTTTACTAATCTTATTAAATACATTTTTAAATATTTCTTAAAAAACAATTTTAAAAACAATTAAAAATATAAAAAACAGTGTCTCACCGGTATCGGGAACAGGGTTTAAGCTACCGGCGGTCAGGGCTCCAGAGAAAGGAACCTCCAAACTTTACGAGCCGTGTCCATAAGTACCACTTTCTGAATCAAGCCTCTCACCCAGTCGCCTAACGCGAGTCTTCTAAGGTGTTGGTCGAGGCTCTTGGCTATTAAGCCATTGGCTTTCACGACTTTCGTACAATGATCGCTGAGTCCACAGTTGCTTTATTTATTTATTTTTTATTAATTGCTTGCTATACTTACAGTTTGTCATGTACTGTATGCACCAAAGCGTTTATTTTAACATTCGGTTTCACCCGCGTCTTTGGTTACGGCTTCGATAATGTCCTAAATTAACATAAAAAAGTACGTATGAAATGCCTAGTTAAAATTTTTATTTGCCCGGTTTTGTACACGCAACCTCATACTTAAGAGGCGAGTGCCTTAATCACTAGGCTACCTCGACACGTAAATACACAAAAGTAGACCTTTATAAACATCACAATTTAAAAGTTATAGGAAAAAGAAATCATCAATCATTCTCCTATCACTCCCACCAAATCAACATTTTTCCCAACAATAAAACAAAAAACTAAGCTAATTTTGTCCCCAATCCCCCTTGTTTGTTCCACAGTGCAATGTCATCAGACTACATATTATAACCCGCGGCGCGGTCCCCAAGGGCCGACCGTTGCTATGGCGACCGGTACATTATTAAGGCCCTAACTCCCAAGCAGTGCTATAAAACAATGACTTTTTGAAGCCTACTCCTCGGTAACGGCAAGCTTAATAGAATTTAAAAAAAAATTGTTGATACATATATGTACAACATTATCAACATAATGATTTCTTCATATGAGTAATACTTTAAGCAAAACAAAAAAAAATAACAACATGATATTTTTTCGCTTGTTTTCCTTACTCCTTTCAAACGGCTTTCATCTTTAGAGATATGTGTACGTACACAAAAAATGGTTAAATGTTCTTTAGAATGTACATAGCTTAAGTAAACCAATCAATATTTCGCAAAGAAAATGGATTTAAAGTTCTGAGGGTATGCGAACGCAAGCGGCAGTACGAGTAATATGAATTTAACCGGCCAGTTTTTTAAGGGTCTCTACGCCTTAATATCCCCTGGCGATACTGGGTAATTTTATACTGATTAATTTGCTAAATTCTGATGGAAATTATATCTATCACTTTTGGCTGGTTGGGTTTGAAATGTGAAGGTCAAGTGGCTATTAATTTGTGGACATTTGAGATATGGAGTGAAATTATTGTAATCCAACTTTGACGTATGGATAAATCTTATGACTTTGATTTTAGTACAATTTTAACCTGACTATGTATTGCGCGTCCAATGACAGCGTGTGTGTCGTCTCCTGCTGTTAGTAGAGTTGTTTTAAGAAATTAGTTACCTTAATTGTACAAAAGAATATGGGAATGAAAATCACATTAAGTAAATGGAAATCAAATACTCTAGAAATGCAATCAAGACTTATTAAAAACTAGCTTTTGCCCGCGGATTCACCCCGTACATAAAATATAGCCTGTTACTCAGGAATAAAGCAGCTCCTATATCCATCTCCTGGTTCTATGCTCCCCATCAATTTTCAACCAAATCAGATCAGTCGTTCTTGAGTTATAAATAGTGTAACTAACACGACTTTCTTTTATATATATAGATTTAAAATATTCAAGAATTGCTTTAGTATATAAAAACCCATTCTGAACTTAATAGAAAGAAAAAGAACTACTTTCAAGATTTCTGTTTATTAAGTACTAACTTTGCCCGTGGCTTTGCTCGCTCACATAAAATATAGCACAAGCCACTCAGGAATAAAGCAGGTGAAAAAAAAAATTAGCAATCGGACCAGTACTTTCAGAGACTACATCCTACAAACAAAAAACAAACTTTATTTCTTTATAATATTAGTGTAGTTGTTCTAAATGATAAATGATAAATGATCTTTATTTTGCAAGTAGGTTTTATAAAAACACTTTTACACGTCAATTTTTTTTTTTCGTCAATTAATGCTAGATGAGGCCGGTGTTTCCTAGCTGACTACCCTGAGAAGAAACACCGAAACAAACTCAGGGGTCAAAGTCTCTTTTAAAGTCCATACAGCAAAACATGTAATGGTCAAATAATATGAGAACCATGCAGATTGAGCCTGAGATGGTCTTTTGAAGAAAGAACCACACAGTTCTAAGTGGACCTGTCCAGTCAGTGCAAGCATTTGTCAATATGCGTGTAGCTCAACTCAGGACTACTAAGGAGCTCAACGACTTGACGAACAATGCCAAAGAAAGGACATTTGGGTAGGCCACATCAAATACTCAAAACTGCCAGACATCATGTGAAAATAAAAGAAAAGGAAAGAGTAATCCACATAGTTCTCACATTCACAATAATAAAATTTACAAAAGTGTAAATATTACAAATTGTAAAAAAAAAAGTAAGTATATAAAAAAAAAAAAAAATCAGTCAAATAGTAAAAATAAACATGTCATAATTGTTAAAAAATAATAATATATATATATATATATACAATATCATAATTGTAAAACAACAACAATCGTCAATAAAAAAAAAGGCAGTTAAAACAAAAAAACATTCAAATGATAATAATTATAGTGAGTAGGTACTGGAGCAGGTCAATCCCAAGCCGTTTTATCCTCAAGATACTCTTTTACAGTATAAAAAGCCTTTTGGCAAAGTTTTCGCTTTACAAATATTTTGAATTTATTAATGCTAAGTTCCTGAATAGGACTGGGAAGCTTATTATAAAAATGTATACTTTGGCATCTAAATGAGCGTCCTATTTTTTTGAGCCTGGTGGCAGGAACCACTAACTTGTGTTTGTTCCTAGTATTAACGTTGTGAATGTCACTGTATTTTTTAAACAAGTTTTTATTTTTATGAACATACAAAATATTTTCATAGATATACTGAGATGGCACAGTCAAAATATTAATATTTTTAAATTTATCTCTGAGGGAGTATCTGGGACTTAATTTATAAATTGAACGAATGGCCCTTTTCTGCAAAACAAAAATCGTTTGGATATCGGCGGCATTTCCCCATAATAGAATACCGTACGACATGACACTATGAAAATAACTGAAGTAAACTAAACGGGCTGTCTCTAAGTCAGTTAGATTTCGAATTTGTCTAACAGCGTATGCGGCAGAGCTAAGTTTTTTCGACAACTTATCTATGTGTGGGCCCCACTGAAGCTTAGCATCAAGAGTTATACCCAAGAACACTGTAGTGTCTTCAGGACTCAATTCTTTACCTTTTATTAGCACACTAGTTTCTACCTGCCTTACGTGAGGCATCGTAAATTTAACAAATTTGGTTTTCTTTTCATTAAGGAGCAGGTTATTGACATTAAACCAGTGTACTATTTTTGAAAGGGCGTTATTTATGTCATCAGTAACCGGCTGCTGACGTTTAAGCTTAAACAAAAGCGAAGTGTCGTCTGCAAACAACACTATATCATGGTTATCCTTTATGAGGTATGGCAAGTCATTTATATAAATGAGAAATAAAAATGGACCAAGAATCGAGCCCTGGGGCACACCCATTGATACTACAGACCCGGGTGATCTTTTTCCATTTACATCAACTCTCTGAATCCTATCACTCAAATAAGAAGTAAGAAGATCCAGAGAGGAATTCCGGATTCCGTAATGGTGTAGTTTCCTGATTAATGTTTCATGGAGAACGCAATCGAAAGCCTTGGACAAATCACAAAAAATGCCCAGGACATCGCATTTGTCTTCCCATGCATTATAAATATGTCCTAAAAGTTCAACCCCGGCATCGGTTGTTGAACGACCCCTTGTAAAACCGAACTGTTTATTATGTAACAACTTATGTCTATTAAAAAATCTTTGTAATTGATGTAAAATTAGTTTCTCAAATATTTTACTAAAGGTGGGTAGCACTGAAATAGGTCTATAATTTGTGGGGTCAGATGTACTACCCGTTTTAAACAATGGTATTATTTTACTATACTTCATTAAGTCAGGAAACTCGCCACGATCAATACAATTATTAAAAATAAGTGCTAAACTAGGAGCTACAACCTTTATAATGGACTTTACAACATCCACAGAATTTCCCCATAAATCTGTGGTCTTTTTTACATTCAAAGTGTTAAAGGTTTTAATTATGTCCACATATGTCACATGTTCGAAATTAAAATCTGAATCACAAACTTTAACATTTTCTTTAAGCAGAGACTCTGCAGCAGTGGGTGATGAGTTCAGAGATTTAGTAGTTGATATGGGGATCTCTGAAAAGAACTTTTCAAAAGCTGCAGCAACTTGTGAGTCCGATTTGATCACGCTGTCATTAATTTTAAGGCTATAGTCACTACATGGTTTTTTAGATCTTCCAGTTTCACTGTTTATAATATTCCAGGTAGTTTTAATTATATTATTACTATTTTTAATTTTAGAACTCAAGTAGCGCGATTTTGCAACAGAGCATACTTTTTTGAATAATTTTGAATAATTTCTAACATACAAACTAAACTCGGCAGTGTTTACAAGAATTTTTTCCTCATACAATTCATAGAGTCGCGTTCTACTTTTATGTATACCAATGGTAGCCCATTCACTGAAAGATACATTACTATTAACCGATATAGTTTTGGGTATAAAAGTGGAATTAAATTGCTTACAGTACATATTAAAAAAACATTCATATTGTTGATTCAGATCATCTAATGTTGACAATGCTGGTAAATTATTAATTAGTTTAGTTTTAAAAGTTTCTAAGCGATTTGCAGTTTTCGGGTTAACAGTGATATTCTTTTTAGCCACTATGATGTTTGGAATTTGAAAAGTAATTAATTGCCCACAATGATCAGAATCTAGTAAATTTATAATGTCTTTATGGCTAGGTACAACATCGGTATAAATATTATCTATGCAAGTGGCACTAGTAGGAGTTATTCTTGTAGGCTCTAAAAACAAATTAACAAGATTGTAGGACTGAAACAAACTTATAATTTTGCTACATAAAGCTGAATTTTCTAATAAATTAACATTAAAATCACCACATGTGATTATGTACTTGTTTGAATTACAAATCTTGTGAAACACTTCATCCATTACCTTTTCAAAGCAGTCATACAATCCGGAAGGGGGTTTGTACACACTTAATATAATAAACTGCTCCAACTCAATACAGGCTATTTCAATTGACCGCTCAACAGATAGACTCACAATATCCTTACGTTCCTTAAATTTAATGTGGTTACTAACTAAAATCAATGAGCCACCACGTAAGGCATTAGTTCTGCTGAATGAACTACCAACCTGGTGGTTATTAAAATTGAACATGAGCTGGTGGCTTTTAAGCCAATGTTCCGTTATACAAAGAATATCAATATCATTACAATTAAGGAATAGCTCTACCTCTAAATCTTTATTCATGAATCCTTGAATGTTTTGATGCACCAGGTTGATACTATTTATTGATTTCAAGATTTGATTTGAATGATTTTTGTTTATCAGTAAATTCGTGCTAGAGATTGACTCTGTTGTCTCAATTTCTAATTTAAATTAATATTATTGTCAATATTTGATGCCAACTTATTGGCATAATCAATTATTAAGTCAATGCATTGCTCAACAGGAGCAAGTTGTTTAGCCAAGTTCTTGGCTGAAATAAAAAAATAATATGATAGCGACATAGCTATCTGTCTCTTACAAAATTTGGAAAGATAGTAATTATCAGCAAGATATCTATCTTTTGTCAAATAATAGTTAATACCAACATAATTGTTGGTGTCAATTAAATGGAATAAATTATTATTTAATATCAAATTGTACAATGTCATATTAATCTTATATCTAATGCTATTTTCTTCCTGTGGCAAACTTTGGCTGTAGGGGAATGTAAACATCACAATTTTTCCTACACTCAGGTTACTTAAGGTACTATAATATTGGAGTAATTCTCCTCTGCTCACATTTCCCCTATTACCAATAAAAATTAAAAGTATAGCATCCTGGTTAAATTTACATTTTATTATTTCTTTCATTATATCATATAAGGAACAGCCAGGCATACAGTTGTTCATAATTGAGTGTCCTGGATATTCATTTGTCAACAAATGGCCTAAGTCTTTTCCAATTTCATCACAAAAAATTACTATTTCCCTATTTGAGAACTGTTGTGAAAAGCAATTAGTTATTTCAACCGGCAAACTGACACTAGACTGGGGTAAGGTGGTATCACATATTGACAATGAATGGCCCGGCGCAGATGTAATAGATGTTGTTTGACAATGTTCACAATTGGGTTTTTGTGAGCTCACCAGCTCATTCATTGCCAATACATATTCCTTCATTTGGTTTTCAGAAGCTGTATATTTGATGGACATTGAACTAAGTTTGTGTTGTAAGCGGTTCAGCTCACTTTGCAAGTCTTCAGTGTCAGATTGGTATTTCTTAGTACTTTTTTCTAAGTTGGAAGAATATATATCTAATTGCCTAAGTAAGTGTAATCTTTCCCGATTTAATTTGACATTCTTGATAAAGTACTTTTGTTTTTTGACCATTTTCTTAGTTTTTACTATATATCTGTTGATTTTTATATATTTTTTAAGTTTATTTTTACTAGTGACTACCCTCACTCTTTTAGTTGATTGAGACTCATCATCACTAGTCAAATCTATGGTATAAGAGGGGTTAATTTGTGATACCATTGATGGAGCAATAGGCACCAACTCGCTGAACAGACTTTGATTCAACGAGGCAGTGATGTTAAGATTAGTCGTCTCGAGTTGTGATATTTGAGTTTTTGCCTCTTGCAGCTGTTGTTGCAATAAGTACTTGTGGCTCAGAGCATTTTCATACTCTGTGCTACATTGGCTGAACCCGTCCACAACAAGTTGGAGCCTATCCCGGTCTTCTATGGCTTCAGTGAATTGTATGTATAACTGAGCCATTTCATTTTTCAACTTTCTATTATTGTTATGGGCTTCAAGGAGGACCTTTTCACTGTCATCTATTTCCTTATTTAGTTGGTCACAGGACTCTTTGGAGGCCTTTAATTGGCTCAAAGCCAGACTGAGTTTGGACTCCAACTGGCGAGCATAGGCGCTGCGAGTCAAAGGCATGATTATAAGGAAATGAAAAGAAAACAGAATAGACAAGGTCGATTGTGATAAAGATTTAGAAGATAGTTCTGTGTTGATTTCAGCCAGTTAACTTGACTGTTTCCCATCAGAGTCATAGTAAATTAGAGCATAGATAAGTTGGCCATTCCGTCTACATTTTTTCTTATCTTTACAGCCGAAGTATCAGTGTGTAAGTTACTTGCTTCCTCATTATTTTAAACTTAATTGCTACAAACTCATTCGTCGCACACTATTTAGAAAACAATAGTGTCATAAAGTGCTATTTGTCGTAACTCCGGATGACACTTACTCGATGGTACTTTGTTGTTTTTGTCCATTGTTGGTTGTAAAACAACCTCTCAGTCTTAATGTTATTAACATAGTCATGTTAATAACATCATAATCAATAACTTTTGTTCTATGAGTTTTAAAAGTTCATCATATTTTAGTTCATCAGATTCTCATACAAAAATAATAAAAAAATTGTACGTTCTGTTTATTGCGAAGTCTATGCAAAGCAAGCGATAGTACAATAGCGAAGGGAAGCGGGGATTGTGCGCGGGAGGCGTAGGTGGTTACAGCAAAATACAGAGTTGTAATGTGTTAGATGGAACAGTGAAATCTTGAAGGTTGGTTTTTGGAAAAAGTTTTATGTTTTGTAAAAAGTCATAGAACAAAAGTTGTTTTCTAAGAAGTTAGTAATACAGTCCTGCAAGATTATTAATGTTTTACAAATAAGCCTGTGTTTGTACTATGCACTAGATTACGCGTGCCGAACACTCACTTCAATCGACTCAGGTGTAATTTAGTTCGTACACCTTGAGCTTTACACTATGTTGAGCAAAAAGCGTAAGTGCGAAAAAAACATCCTCTAAAATCTTTGTGGAAAAAGCGTAAGGTTCTCGATTTACGAAAAATATGGCACAAAGCGCCCCACGCTTTTATCACAATAATATTAATATTTTTCGTTCATTATTATTAGCTTCTACGAGTATCTTCTTCTTCCTGCCCTTATCCTATATTACTTGGGGTCGGCGCAACACGTTTTCTTCTTCCATTCTGTCCTGTCACCCGTCACGCTATCACTAACTCCCTTTTCTTTCCTCCTCACACAATCCATCCATCTTTTCTTCGGTCTTCCTCTCCCTCTCCATCCATCTACATGCATGTATTAGCTTCTATCTATATTGAAAAATAATTTACACTTTTTAGCTTGATATGCTATGAAAGCGTGTTTTAGTTTTTTTAAACTATATTTTTAAAACCCTTTCGTCGTATCGTGTAACAGTGGACTCGCACGTACATCGGTGGTGACTGTGCGACAGTGCGACCCAGACGCGCGACCGGAACGCAGCAGTTAACTACACGATTGCAACACTGAACTCTGAACGTGGCTCCGATGTCCATATCCGTTTTATTCATTTGTTTATTTACAAATAAGCTAGGTATGAGAACAGTTATGACTCAATGGTAGCTGCCCCGACTTACGAGTTTATAGAAAACAAGCCAGGCTTATTATTTTGTGTAATTTATGTCAACATCATAGTTTTAAGAAAATCATCGTTTTGCGAAAATGGTGAAGGAAAACATCATGACGAAACCGGCAAGTCCTGGAACCAAAAATTCGAAGACATGTGACACTCGTATTTGTCTGGCATTCTTGCTTAACTGAACCTTTTGGGCGCAAACGTGAGACATGCAATGTTAGTTTTTTTTTTTAGTTTCAACACATGTTTTTTATACACTGTGGGTATTTATGTTTGTGCGCCAAATAAATTATCTTTCTTTCTTTCTTTCTTTCTTTCACCAATCAGCGCTGGGTGGACCACTACTGTTCAACAAATTAATACACCAGCCTAACTTCATAATAGCATCAATTACCACACCGTGCTTCCTGGCAGCTCCTTGACTTCTAATGCGCGGCTGATACGTTTGTTTACTAACTTGAATTCAGTCACAACGCTAGGTGATAATTATTTGTCGAAGCGAGTGCACTGTTCCAGTGATTACGGGGTAAAGTCGGGTTCAGATGGGTGTAGTAACTAGGAGTGGTTACTTGACTGAGAGGTTTTAAAATCATCCTAGAATTTGTCTGTGTAAAATTGGGTCATGAGTGTTATCTAGGATAAAAATAAGACACATCTCTGCTTTCATTATCAGGCGACACAGTATAATGATAATAATAATGTATTTATAAATTGACAACACAGGGCCATTTGTTAGTAATATCGACATGCAAATCATTTGTTTAATTTAACGTGAAAACATGTAATGTCTTCGAGCTTACACTAATTTTTATTACAAATTTAAAATACGCTCTGCTCACATACACAAGCCGCCCAGACCTAGAAAAACTATCTGTAGGCAATACAAACGTTATCCGCGTGGGAATCGACTCGTGACATGCAGCCAGTAGCTCAACCATTGCGCCAACCATACCTTCATTTTAAGAATACATTTTAAACAAAGCCTCTCATTATAATAATAATAAGGGCCTTACTTGTTCAGCAAGGGCTTGAACGTTAAAATCTCTAACAAACAAACTACTCTCCAACCCGCGGCTCTGCCCGTCTGCGCCCACTCTTACGCCACAATTAATTACTCCGCGGGCACACACCTCTAATTAAAACTGATCGCCAATAATTAATACATTAATTGAATCGATATGATATTCACGCCGTTTTCACTTAATTCTGTACCAAGTCTGAATTATTCAACTGGTTAATTATTTAGTTTGGACGCTATAGGTGCATTTGTTATGTAGATTGATCACCGAGCTGATTGGCCTGAGTAACGATTACTGATATACCTTTTAGCATAAGCATATAGCATAATCAGCCTTTTAATTTTCCCACTGCTGGGACTCAGGCCTCCTCTCTAGAAGAGGGTATGGGCTGTAATCCACCACGCGGCCCCAGTGCGGGTTGTTGAATGTCACATGCCTTCGAATTTTTAGCTCTAGGACATGCCCGGTTTCCATCGGTACATGGTGGATATCATTATATACATTCGATCACTGTGCGTACAGCTAAGGAGTGGAATTCCCTGCTGGAGGCTGTTTGTTAGCTACAACCTAGGGATCTTTAAGTCAAGAGTGAATAGGTTACTTCGACTAGACGGGTGTTGTGTCTGTTCCGGGTAACTACTCGATTTTGAATTTTTAGTTCGCATATAACAATATAGATGTCGCTACAATAGGTTCAAAATATCTTATTTGTCATTTGCATTTGGAATTTTGGAATAAGGAGATTTGCGCTTGAAGGGTTATATAGGTACATAGATGACGTAACTGATAGAATAAGCCTCGTACTACCCAGCTAATTAGTTTACCAAAATATATCTTTACAAAACCCATTTCCTTTACAAAGTTTCTCGCACAATGTTTTACATTACATTCTATTCATCGGGTCCGAACTCGGGCGCACCGGTGTTATTTATTTAGCCCGCGCTAAGTGCCACTCAAACACTGTCTTAATTAACCGAAACTGAGAGATGCTGCAATGGTTAGGCAGCGTCTTGTGTCATAAGTGATAGCGATTTACGGACACGCTTATTACATATAGTATGTAATAATAAGCTTGCTCGTAAATCGCTGTCACAGTACAGTGAGAATAGTTAATACTATCCTATTGAATGTGTAGTCAAAAACTTGGTCTGTCTGAACCCAAGCTTATTACTTAAAGCGTCTTGCTTTGAAAGTCCTGTAGAAAAGTAACAATTTATTTAAATAAAATTAAAGTTGATCACTGTACTGTCATAAAGTTAATTTTTTTTATAACCTAGTACTTGACTGTGATCCCACCTGATGGTAAGCAGTGATGCAATCGTTGATGGTGAAGCACACTAGTTTATTAAGAGCATTTTCACTCTAGCCTTGAAGACACCTAAATTGTAATCAGAGTGGAAGACCGCAGTAAGCAAATTTTCCCAGTCATTCTATTTTTCGTAGAAATTAAATGAACCAGTAAAACTAGTGATATTCAAAATTATTTTGTCAATAGGGAATATGGATCTTTTGTAGTTACTTTAAGAATCAGAAAAAACAATCCAGAGATTTTTTTTATCATGTAAAGGCTCGCGTTTGACCTCTGTCTCACCTGATAGAAAGCGATGATGTGGCCGACGATGGAGCATGCTTGCCTAAAAGCAATCTATTCAGTCTTGACTTAAAGCACGATGTAACTCGTTCCCGCTTGCGCCTCGTAGCGTGTCCGCTCCTCACTCAGGTTTGCATTTCGCCCGCTGTTCATAAATTCGTAATTAAATACTGAACTACCGGCTTCTCTCGTTACTGTGGAATATATTTAATTTTTCTCCCTCAAACTGTAGCTGAACATAATTCCATACACTTTGCCATGGTTCCACTTGATGGTTTGATGCCTGTCTTGTAAAAACTGTAATTAATTTTTTTTTATTCTACGACTGAGAACACGCCTTTGTTCATGAGCTCGGCTTTAGTAAAGGTAGCCAATACTGCTTTCTGAATCAAGGCCTTGATCCAGTCGCCTAACGAGAGCCTCCTAAGGTGTTATTATTATTGTTATTATTTGTTACTGTTGCAAATCATATTTTAATGAACATAGAACGAGGCACTAATCTACAAAATGTAAAAAAATTAAGAAAATTTTCTTTCGTTAACATTTCGGGGAGTGTGCACTGGAATTGCACAATCTAATTCCGCCAAGTCCAGTCCATCATCGGACCATCAGACGAAAGACGTTGCGCCACCGGTACATGGTAGACATCCAACCTACACGCACAAAACTTACAACCAAAGAATGGAATTCCCTGCCGGAGTCTGTGTTTCCTGATAGCTACAACTTAGGGTCTTTAGACAAGAGTGAATAGGTTACTTCTAGGCAAGCATACTCCATCGTCGACCACATTATCGCTTACCGTCAGGTGAAATGGTGTCAAACGCGAGCCTATCGATAATAATGAAAAATAAAAATTACCAAGCGATTTCATCGTTTGAGAGCTAAGAAAGAGTTGCCTTAAACGTTTAACAAAACATTCCAAAAGTTCGTACTGGTCTATGTGTTGCAATTGGTAGTTCTTTTTTGGATGTAGGGACTGGGCTACAGTAACCCAATTATCAATTTAAAGCAACGTATCCGCTAGCTGTGCGGTCGCTGGTTCTATTCCGGAGTCCATACTACTTGCATGACCCATTTCTTTTTAATATAGTTAGCTGTTTATATTTGTATGTATTGATAGCACTGGCATATGTTACGGATGATAAAGTATTGCCACACATTGGAATATAAATGTATTCGCCAGATTGTATTCTGTACTGATTGATATGGAGCTTTATAGACAGCAGAGTTTGAAATGGATAGACCATAATAATTAGTGCGATATGGCGCCTATAATCATAGCTACATCAACATCGTTTCAACCGAAAACATTTGGACATAGGCCTCCTCCTACCGTGAACGAAACGACCGGTCTTGTTCGTCTCGCATCTATGTATCAGGTTCCCGCGACTCTCAGCATGTCATCGGTCTACCTTGTGGGAGGCCTATACCTACGTCTTCCAGTACGAATTTGCAGCTCCAGAACATTTCGGCCCAGTTCACCATCTATTCTGCGAGCAATGTGCCTTGCCCACTGCTGCTGAAGTTTGGCGATTCTTCAGGTTGTGTCAGTAACTTTGGTTCTCCTGCGGATGTCGTAATTTCTGATTAGATCACGCAAGCAAAGTTCGAGCTACAAACCATCCTAATGACCGAACATAGTGAGATATTCTCCTATAAAATAATAATAAAATATAATACATAGGTATTTCACAACTATCACACAACGTCGTCTAGTCCCAAGCTAAGCAGAGCTTGTGTTATGAGTACTTATAGACAACTGATAAACATACTTATACATTTCTATATACATACAATATACATATTATAGATAAGTTACACCCGGACACAAAACAAATTTTAATGATCATACTCATCACATAAATATTTGTCCGGGGTGGGGATCGAACCCACCTCCGACATAGCAGTCAGGGCCACTAATCCTTTATTCCGAGAGTCGCAGTGACTTCTATAAAAAAGCCGCAGCCCTGGCAGGCGTTGGTACTAATTGGTTCATCAATTTTGCTGGCATCCCTTTGAGATGCTCGTGGACACAACGCGCCGTGACTCGGCCTTGGGTCTTAGCGAATGGGCGGACGCCAAGCTAGCCATGGCAGGGCGTGAGGCTTGTCTCCGTGTCACGGTTTCAGCCGCCTCCTTTGCTTATATAGTGTAGAATATCTTGCATACAAACAAAAAGACAAACATCCGAACAGACATCATCTTCAATCATATAACGTACTTTTATCGTCTTAATTAATTCTAAAACACGTTTAGATCAGCTTTCTGCACTACTAATAGATTTATAGTTGACACGATTGAAACGTAACTGCACAGTAATGAACAGAAAATTAACTACTAAAGCGACTGCAGTTACTCAACAATCAAGTAATGATATAATTGATAGGGGCTGCTCAGTTGATTGTGTAGGATCACTGGGCTGACTCAGTCCATCAGCATTGTGTAATAGGTGTGATTGATTAATTACTACTGGATCTGATGACCATTTCCAGTCAAGCTGAAGAGAAAACCCCAATTTGTATAACAAGAGCGTATCTTTACTTTAGGCGTCAAGTGATGAATGGTTAATAAACACTTGACTCAACAGAAAGCATTGTTTGTCAACCACACTAATATTATAAAGGCAAAAGTTTGTAAGTACGTATACGTATATTTGATACTACTCCTCTTTGCTCAAACATCTAAATATTTAGATTCGTTTTATTGCGGAAGTATGTTCCTTTGGATAATTTTTGAGTTACACACAGACGAAGTCCCTGGTAGAAGCAAGTTTGTCAATGAATCAGTAATTTCTGAAGAATATTGGGTAGGCTAGTGTATGATTTAAGAGCAAATATGCAAGCAAGTAAAAGATAACTAAAATATTTCGATGAAGCTGAAAATAGAACAGAAAACGAACAGTTTTAAGCATTTGAATATTTATGAGACATTAAAGAGAATAAAGACGGAGAAGAAGCATCTCCCAAGCGTCGTCAGAATGACAGATCTTATGCGACTTGCATCTGATTCCCACGACCCTCACATGCTAATTCTTCCAACTTATGGTCCAAGGAGGTCTACTAACGCAGCGTTTTGTGGTGCGCGGTCACCACTTCAAAACCTTTCAGCCCCATCGACCTTCTGTTCTGTGAGCAATGTTCCCTACCCACTGCCACTTAAGTTTGGCGATTATTCGAGCTGTGTTGGTAACTTTATTCCATTAATCGCAGCTTATCGCCCTATAAATACAGGTTTATGATAACTCCTATCGAGTCATACTCAGACAGTTCACTTTCCTTATTTAGACAGATTGTTGACAAAAGTAATCAGCTAATTGCTATCTGTGTTGGTCGATCAAATGTTTAATGTTGTGTCAGTTGCAGCATTAGAATAGTTACGCTGACATGATCATATAATCAATTCTAATCTTTATGCAGTTATATTCATCAAATCAAATCAAAAACATTTATTTCAAATAGACCATTTGGCGTTTTGAATAGTGCAAGTAATATAGCAAGAAAATTGAAGCTAAATTGCACGTTCCAAAGCGTAGATCTCTATGGAGCAGAACGTGCAAGAAACTCCATGGAGATAATAATGATCCTAGGGTAAATACTTCATGGGTTCCAAAGAGTCACCGCTGTTAGAACGTACAGGCTAACTGAATGAATACGGGTACTGGTCTCGCTGCGCTCAGGGCAGGTGGAGTTATTATCTATACTTCATATTATAAAAAGGTAAAGTTTGGTTTTCCGTTATTTGGTTTGTAGGAGGTAATCTCTGAAAATACTGGTCCGGTTACTAAAATTTTTTCACCGATAGAATAAAGCTGCTTTATTCCTGAGTAACATAGGCATAATTTTATGTACGATAATTGGGTAAAAATTGGATAATTGAGTGCATGATATTGCATTGACCTACTTAAGACAAAGTTAGAAAGCGTAACAAATGTGTCAACTAATTTCGATGGCACCCCAACTCTTTGAACCTAAACGCAGCTGTTATAACTATGATGAAGTAATATGTAGCTACGTTATGGTATCCATCATACTTTAGAATTTAATTTAATTTGTAAACATAAAATAAAAACAGTGACTCTCCTTTCGGACGAAACTTTTTAAAGAACTATATTACTATTAAACGTGCTCGTGGCTAATAACAAGATTAAAAACGCTTCCCAAAGCCCTCCCTGGTATATGGTAAGATCACCCATCCACTGGGTGTGGATGGGTGATCTTACCATATTGAGCTTCGAAAAGCACGTTAAACTGTTGGTTCTGGCTGTTATGTGTACATCTCTGACAGTTGTTACGGATAGTCAGAAGCCAAGAAATTGACACCAGTCATGCCAAATAGCGTCTTACCTAATTACTGGGTTGTGGAGGTCAGAGAGACAGTCAATTCATGTGAAATTTTCATATCCACTGGTTTGACTGGAAACCGACCCCAAAATAGTAAAAAAGAAAAGATAGAAAGAACATTTTATTTGGCGGAAAAGACGCAAACTTAAATAAAGACTAACATATAGCAGATTACAAACGTTTTCCATTTAAGTTGGAAAAAGGCAAGGCCAATATAATCATATTACTCTTAATCATACTATTAAAATACCAAGCCACTTCATACTCTAGAATCATCTTACAGCACAAGCTAATGTAAATCTTTCATGGCTATCTATGAGTAAGAAGTCCATCTGAAAGGTGCCAATTTAAACTGCAGTTATATTCAAGTTACTATAATCCTACACTAATCTTACAGTTAAATATACAATGCCACTTCATCCACCCTTATTGTTCTAAAGGCCAAGGATATATAAATAGTCATATACGCGGAAAAGGAATATCTTCCGCCTGACCGATTCGAGAATCCGATCCTAAAGCGCCGTTCCACGAACCGACTTCCAACTTGGTGCCAAAAACAACTCTATAGCAACCCATTTCATGAAACGAGTAGTTTAATTTAGTTTTAGTGATTTCTGCAAGAAACTATTTAGAGTCGTTTGTAATAATGAAATCTTTGAGTTGACTATTAAGTTGAATGTCTTGGAATACATAGTTTTCTTGAGAAAATTTGTTTGTATGAAATTCTGGGCTTCTGTTTAGATATTTCAAGAAATATATTTTATAACTATCCAACGCCTTCGGTTTCTTAAAAGTTGGTTTTTCTTTACAAAATTTGGGACTCCGTTTTATCGTCTTAGGAAATGAATTTTAGAAAATTCTTTCTTTGAGTCTGCCTACGTCATAATAACTATCTACATGCTAAACAGCGCAATCCATTCTGTGGTTTGAGCTGTGTGTTGATAGATCGGTCAGAAACAGTTGCCTTTTACTTTATACCTAGATTATAAATTATTTTGATTATGACCTAAATTTTTATGGTTACCAACTTTTCTATATTAGCTTCTGTTGCTAATACATGTGCCTACAATCCCAATCGCAATGAATCCTTGTGACTCAACTTTATCAGCATGCTTGGCAAACAAATTGGATCGGATTGTTAAGTCATTATTATCCTTGACAAAGATGCGGTTGCAAATATTCTTTTCTTATCCTTGCATCCCTTGGATATATCTAGCAGTTTTTATCAGAGCATCGTCATCCTTTTATCCTTATCACTGTTTTATGAGGTTGGCACATTATTATTCTTTCCTTCTATATATCTTCACTGAATGTAAGTAAAAACGTATTGCGTCGACCCCATGTAACATGAAACAAGGGTGGAAGGATAATGAGATGACGATAACAACTTCACAACCTGACATCGCAGTATACAATGTTTAGACGATAATACAGTAAGAAATGAAAGTATTGGCAATACTGATAATGAACAATGTTTACTAAGAGACCAACCAAAAAATCGCGATATAAAACCAGCAGTTATTTAAATTTCTGGGAGCTTTAGTGCTGGTCCCATACTTAAAGATGTTCATAATAAGTTATTATTTGTTGCGCTAAAAATTAGAGAGTGAATTTTGTAAAATCCTCTCTTAGTGCTCGCCTACAAAATAAAAGGTCATAAAGGTGAGCAAAATTGCACGCTTTTAATCCTAGTAGTTTCAGCTGTGCGTTGACATGTCAATCAGTCCAATTCTCCTTTTATAAAAGATAAAAACTTTAGAATGTACAAAATAACTTGTCCTTTGCTACATATCTGTCTATCTGCTAACTCCTTCCGAACCATGAAACGGATTTCAATGCGGTTTTCCCTAATTTAAAGAGCAATAATTCAAGAATGTTTATGATTATAATTTGCACGCATGCAAAGCCAGGACGGGTTACTAGTGGATATATATCCATTTACCCATCGTTCCTTTAGTCTTCCATTACTTTTATCATATCATGCTTGACTAGTTTTTTAATTAGAACACATTCAATAACTTTTTCAGTGCGTGAAACTTTAATGAACAATAAATGAATTGCGCAAGCACCGGTCAGTGACCCGAGGTGTGGGCAGGATGTTGCTAAATGGCTCACAATGCCTCCCGCGGGTAATGTGTTCGGTTCCGGGTTGATGATGAAAGTTATAAGCGTGCTTAGGTACTTTAGTCTTGATTGAATTCTTAGAGATTTGTGTGAAGTTTTTTTTTTATACAAAATTTCCTTTTTTACTTTGTCCTTATTGTAAGCAGTGTATCGTCTATCTATACCTGTTTCTATCAAGCAGGCTATTAGTTGACCTATTAAATTATATTTCAGTCTAACACTTGGCAATATCAGTTAATGCTAAATAGTAACTTTAAAATTTTGCATGGTCTTCTAACTCAGCATAAAACATTTCTAGGCCTATCATCTGGAATTAACTCATGCTCTTCAACTATCAAATTCCTGACCAGTTCTCTTCCATATTATAGAGAACATTCTTTGGTTTAACCACAAAATAAAAAAGCTGTGTAAAATCTTACTCTGCGGTTTATAGTCAAGCGAATAAAATTCTCTGATCTCCACATTCTTTAAGGCGTCCTGATTCTGTTAAAAGTTGTTCCTTTTTATAACATTTGCCTTTTCGAAACCAGAATTTAGACTATCTGGATATTTAGCGAATTTTGACATTTCTGTTTACTTATAAAGTTCCAGCCACACACAACACAAAACAAAGTAAAGCAACTACCAGATCATAAACTTGTAAAGCTGTACAATTTCTTCGAAAGTTTTCTCACAACGAAATAAATTGCGCGATCATTATTCCCTCATTCGCTCCAATCACAGGCGCGGTAGCTTTAGCGCAGGACCTAGCATAATAATAAATATGTAAATTGTTGGCGTGTTGCGCGCACGCAAGCCAGTGTCATGGCGCCGGCACGCCAGGCGCACGCGCATGCTGCGCCGTAAAAACCGTTCGAAATTCAAAAGCTTTTTTCCGTGCAATATTTTTTTTTCTACTTTGTTTTGTTTTTTTTCTTGTGCCTTTGTGAGAAGTGATGTGTGTTTATTTTCTAATAGGATTATAGTGTTCTGTTATCCTATGATGGGTTTCGAGTGTCATGTCTCATACTCGTATTTCTGGACTAAGTGCATTCGACGGTTTCGCTTGAATTGGTTTTGAGTTCGTAATTAATGCCCTTATACATTGAACCTTCACCTAATAAAGAGGATTGGCTGGTCGTCGTTGAGAGGTTTTGCAATTATTGGCTTGACAATTTTAAATCTGTTTGCAAACATATTGAATTGCTATGTCCAAAATTTAAATTGCAGTTGCTCTTGTTTTTATTCATGATTCTGCAAAATAACTGAGGCGGCAAAACAAAACATTACATTAACGTTAGTCACGGTAATAGTTTTGCTTACCCAAGACAATGCTCAGCTGATCAACATAATTTACATTTCAAATTATATTTATAAAATGTAGGTAAGAACTTCATCAATCAAATCAAGAAACTGTATTGCAGCAGTGCATTGTGATGTAAACATAGACTTTACACTACTGCGCTTTTTTGATAATATATTTTATTTGACCATGTTCTTATTATTATTCGGGTTCACGGTTTAAAGTAACGTTTGACTAGGAATTGCCTGAATCAAATTCTTTTAGAACTAGTAATTTTTCTTATGGGATCCCAATGATCCTCAAAACTTTCTCATCCAAAATAATGTCAGCATCGATATTCATCTCTGAATGAATCACTAACACTATATCTTTCTTATTATTATATAGACGAAAGATTTGTACTTTTGAATGTAATGAAATGAAACCCTAAAACGACTGAACTGATTACAAAAAATAATTCACCTGAATGCTACTTTTTTATCACTGAGTAACATAGGCATGAGCATATTTTCCACCATCGCGCGGGTGTAGTCGTTGGTAGTATATACCAATAATATATTCATCTATATAATGTATCGATATATCTAGAGTTGCCAACCGTACTCTAATATTGTACTCTATTTTGCACAGGAATATTTTATAGTCAACGAACAATCTACTAAGCTAAAATAACCGACTTATTTTGAATCTGATTGTAAATAAAACTGATTGTAATCCTGCCAATACAGTATTTACTGAAATAATGTTTTTTTTTTATCGTTTTCTGACAGAATTTTCAAAGTACTATGAAAGCCATGGCTTCATTGCGGCACAATTATTTTAAAATATCGAAATGTTTGTTTGGACAATTAAGGGTTTTAAAATTCAAAATTAATTATAAACGGTTCCAATTGGTCGTTTCCTATGGAGAAGCACCGGCAAGAAACTCCATGGTTTCTTTTATCTAAAAACGTACTCTACATTTCTCCATTCAACTATATTTCTTCTAAAAAGCTAGCAACACAAGATATATCCGTCATACAGCGATCTACATTTCTCTAATATCTCCATATCAAGTTGATATTCAGGGTACTCTGTAACGGGACTGGTTTCCTTGGCCGGTTGCGAAGTGACGTCATCAGCTGCCTGCACATATACAAACATATATACAGTTATATATATGTTCATGCAACCTTATGCAAGGAGAGCATGTTATAATTCTTGGTCCTGCGCTGGATATGGTGGTAAAGTTGTTAGCTTTGAGGTTATTTCGTTTAGAATCTGTATGGTCTACGTGTCTTCAGTTTTCTATTAAAAAGCAAGTAAATCGATTAAAGCTAGTAATTCAGGAATGACGATAATAGTCTTTTTTTAACGCTGAAAAATTATCACGGAACTTCTCCCGCTCTGAGTGGAATATAAAAAACTATCAAAACTGAATTTAACTGACTAAAACCAACCCTGTTTTTTCAGGGTTACTATGACTCGAACAATTCTAGAGCCCTTGAAGGCATCTAGCAGTCTGTCTCAATCCTGCTAAAAATTTGTCATAATGGGAAGATCTGATATAAATAACATTATCTTGCCCTTGTTCGAGTAGTCACTCCCTATCAAGATAAATTTACTAACACACAGTCTATCTATCAGTCTTTGTCCTTTCGGAAATTTACAATCTTCCATAAGAAAGGTAAAAACATTCGATTTATAATTCGTACACCTATTACATTAATCAGCGCCTATAAACCTTCCATAGTTCAATCATAATTATATTGAAATAGAAACAAGCACAGCGCATAGACTATCTATTACTACACCCATTTCTGGATAGACCGTTGATAAGCCAAGCATAGATAGTGCATGTACAATATTGTTAATAATATCAGGTACGAAACGTGTTCTCGTTATTATTTTGATGAATGTAATAGATCTGGCACACGCAAGTCTTGAAATTACTCGACATTTTTTGCTTGTAATGGGGCGAGTTACTACAACGTCTTGTATGACGGGAATAATGGGTACGCAATTTTCTGTGCGACTGTAGATGAGGACCAAAATGGACGTTTGATTGTCTAGATGAGTGTTATGAGGACCGTTTGCTCTCACGTCTGCGTTGTCACCTTTTGTTACCTGCTTTTTATTCATCTTAGAAAGAAAGAAAGATAAAATGTTTATTTGTACTTCATACAACTTCTAATAGCCTATTAAGGCTAATTTGATTACTCGTAGATTAGAAGAACTCGTAGTTAGAAGGACTTAATAGTCCCGCTACTGGGCAAAGGCCTCCTTCTCCCTTTTCTACACACGTCTGTTCCCTGCCATTGTGGGCCAGTCGCGCCGGTAAAAGTCGAATTCATCTCTCCTCTTCACACAACTTAATTAAACCAAATAACACATACGAAATTATAATTAAGAAAAAACTACAACAAAAACCCAATACATTAAAAATCTGTGCGAGACCAAAAGGTACCTATCTCAGCATATGCTACGATATGTAAATCAATTAGGCAGTGCTACAATTTTCTCAACATTACCAAACTATTAAGAAAGAAAAACTGTTATTTTTAGCTCACAAAGGACAACACAACAAATAATATAAAAAATAATTATCTTATCATTAACATAAAACAAAATAATACCAAAATTAAATGTGTGAGTGACATGTGCGAGGTCAAAAAGACTGCTATCTCAGCATAGCTGCGATACTTAAAAAAAAAATGCAGCGCTGACATTCACACATCACACCATGAATTTTGTGCTCCGGAATATGATTTTCATGATAATATGGGAATCAAATCAAGGCCATGAAAACTACAAACACATGCTATTACCAAACTACCCCGTCATCAAAGTTGCACACGCTTATGGAAATAGAAACGCAATATTCAAAGTAATTAATGGCGAACTAGCCGCCGCAGAGCCCGCAGTCACACCAGCGCCAGTGTAAAATACTCAGGTGCTGCTAATTATCACGATTTGACACTATTGCCTTATTGCCTTTGGGCAGCATTGTTTTGTCCTATCTATGATTGTAATGCCTGGTTGGGTTCTGCTTGCTGTTAATGATATTCATTTACAAGATAATTACCATACCGCTTACTTGTAGCCTTATATCCATCAATATATTGAATGTTTTCGAAGTGCGAATTAATTTGGTTTTCATGTGACGAATTATTGGATCGTGTTAGGAAGTTCTAAGAACGATACGGGTAGTTTTATACTTAGTACTTGTAAACTAGCAGCATGGATCCACTTTCCTGAAGGATCTATGGCGTAGGTCTCTTGTATCTTTAAGTTAGCTCTTCCGTTAAGATTCTATTATGGAAAAGGAGTTGTATGGACTTCGCTATCATGGGCATAAGCCCTCATCTCGATACATGGTTGACTAACAATGGTTTTTGATTTTTTACGAAGCTTGTGTGCTTTAGTGGCAGTATCTGTATCCAAAATCCAATTGCTATTTTCCGGAATATTCAAAGCTAGTCAAAATATCAAAAGAGAAATAACATCATCTGTTTAGTATTAGCATAGTACACTGACCTATGAAAAGTCATAATGTTGGAAATAATGATGAAACGGCAAAACAATAACACTATACCGTCCCGCTGATTCATGATTTTGTTACTTCCGTTATACATAATACCTACTTCACACACATAGATTACATTATAAAATCGTTTAGTTTAGAACAATGTGAAATAAATGACGAGATGGCTGCAGTTGTTAAGCAATTGGCTGCTGCGCTGGGTGTTGCGGGTTCAATTCCCGTATTGAACAAATATTTGTATAATCTACAGATAGCTCTTTCGGGTCTGGGTGATTCAGGAGTACTTTCTGGTGTGGTATGAATTTTAAAAATAAAATGTTAGAATCGGAGCAATTCCTTGCGTAAATTATGGCTATTTATGTGTCATGAGTTTATGATTTTTTGCTATCGACTTATTAGACAAAAACAATCAGCTAGTCAAACAAAGTTATATGGAGAGTTAAGATCTATTTTCTCTTTCCATACTTAAGATTTGAACGTAGAATTTTACATTAGAAACCACATTTGCGAATAATAGACGAAAAAAAGGAAATTTTTAATTTCACTAAAAAAAGGAGAAACCATAACGACAAAGAAAAAGCAATGAAAACGTGAATAAAAACTCCTAAAAGCCCACAAATTAATTTTATGGCCTTATTATTTTATGACAAGGATGTTTGACATTTAATTTAATCAGTGTTGCCAGCCCGCATACGAAATACGCTACTTTAACGCCATCTATATTCAGGGCGCGTAGGATTCAATACTGAATGCGATTTTCACTAGTTTCGAGAGAAATTCACTTTCTGCGCCATTTATCCGGAATTCGTCCTGTTTAACAGACTCTGACCAAAAAAGTGTTATTTCGAGTCGAAAATGGAGCTCGTAATTTTTAGGGTTCGTTCAAGTGTGGAAGAAAGATTAGGGATTTTGGTAAATGTATGCCTGTTGTTGCTTAGCCTAAGTGAGAAAGTAGGCCTTTAAGAGATCAATATAATTTCAATGGTATTCAAGATTAGTCATAATAGAAGATTGTATAATTTTCTCCTGTCTTCTTTCTTTGTTTCCTGTCTGCGAAGAAATTCTTATAATTTTAACTTTAATATTTTTTTACTTACTATACTTACCTACTATTAATATTCGCTAAATATTCTTTAGCGTTTGATGGTATATTAATAGTTGCATGTGTTATTAGCAAAATTATGGGGTCTCTTCCACAAAATACCTAATGCCATTATGCTATTGATATAATTTATTTGATACAATATTTTGTTATAATATTTATTTGAGGACACCCATTTTTAAATGATCCTTATATTTTTAACTTCACCAAGAAGTTTAACTTAAACACGAACAGAATATCTTTACCAGATCACGAACGAAGCATAATAATGAATATTAATATTTAACATTCCACATTTAAAATTGTTGCCAGAGCAAAAATAATCCTAAAATTGCCACCCTCCATGCCCTTAATTGTACGGTATCTTTTTTTTAGTGGCAGGAGATCGTCGACCTCAATAAAAAAGTCGTTAAGAGCCTCGGCTGTATCTTTTAAAAGCAGATTTTGTGAGGATAACTTGCATCTTGTATGAAAAGAATCACCTTTTGGTGTGCTAGAACTGTTTTAGTATTCAGAAGATAGGTTTTCTTCGTTTTGGGAGCGATATCTTGACTTTTTGTGTCTTTTATTTGAATGGTGTGTCGGAAAACCGTCTTGTCACAGTTTATTTTACACCCTAGTATATCTAAAAATTATAATACAATTTCTAGTTTTATACCGGTTACTCTAAGATCTATAATTTCTCGAAATTAACTGTCTTGTTACTTACTACATGAATGAATGCTAGTCTAAAGAGCTTTAAATTATTCTGTTGCTAACTACAGTCCCATATTTGTCGTCCAACAAGCACTCCATCGATATCGATCTAGTTCTTTCCATCCCACACAAGTTGGGTTTAACTGGCAGGAATGTAGCCTTTGAAGCCGATGGGCTAACGACCTGGGACTACTTGTGCTCAATTGTGGTCTTTTAAACTATCATTTGTCTGATATACTGCTTGAACTGTATTTAAACTTAAGTCGGTTGTAGGAGCAATTGCTGCGAGATGGGTGGGCTGTTTTCTTTAACAACCTTATTACTTGTATTATTTTCATTATAGGATCGCCTCTCATTTTCATAAAAGTGGTCTTGAAATACTCAATCCAAAAGCTTCAACTTATTCTTCCTCTGCTCTATTTCTATCGCAATCATAGCATCTTGAATTGTTTATTAGCACACTACTTAGTGTTTTTTATTGGCAGACCCAACGATGGTACTCATATCATATCAGAAAATATTTACCAGTTTACCTAAATAAACTTTTTTTTTGGATTGAATCATCAAATAACTACTATGAGTGGAACAAGAGAGGCAAAATCTATCCATGTTCTTTAATTTTTCCGTTGCGCTGTTGGGCCACTCTTTCGAACACTCTCACGAATGTCCTGATAAGCAGTTTGCTTAATCTTTCGGGGGATATAGGCGTTGTGTTATTCCGAGACATCTTTTTGTCATAACAAATTTTCATACCCAAACTCTACCAAAATTCTAAGACATTTACAAAACATAAAGTGGCTAAATCCGGGTTCAAGTTCTCGTAAAAACTTAGTTCCAAGTTCCACAAATTGTGACCCAAGTTAGAACGGAAGGCGACCAGCCCGATATTGTTTAGTCAAGTGCATGATCTGAAAATAGCAGGCCTACCTGGAAACGTGTCTAGAGTCCATTCAACGACATTTTAGCTAATTCTAGGACATTGTATAGTTCGATTGTGTTTGCTGATATTCTTGGATTTGGTTTCAGAAGGGTTTTCAATATAATGATACCCTAAGGTACTAAATTTAACATAGAACTGAGAAGAAATTTTACAATCTAAATAGTTATATTTTCATCACTTTATGTGGTAGATTCAAACCATCTTTACTTTGTAGCATGAGTACAGTCATTGTTCTATGCAAACTACAATGTTTAACTAAATACAATCGCCTTCTAATTATTCATCCAATGTTTTATTTTTTAACCATGTTGTAGACTTTCTCGTTGTTTTGTTAATGTTCCCATTTTGTTCACAGAAAATCTTCTTTCGTCATCTTAATGTCAATTCTAACAATAGACGTTTTAAAATAACCAACAAACTTAAATGACCCAACCACAGATAAGCATACAATATAAGAGATACTCAGAAACACGATAGACAACGTATTATTCTTATCGTCCCTTAGCATATGTTCTATCTCTTCTGTAATCTATCTCTGATTGGAGATCGAAGTGATAACCTTAGGGTTGAAAGCAACTAAGATAGACGCTTACAAGATCAAAATTTATTCAAGGATTTAATGATACTAGCGAATTATAGACTGGAAACGTTTGAAAGGACAAATTAATATATCAAAAGAAATTGAACTTAAGATTATCCTTGTGACTACGACTGTACGATCAACTTTTCATAATTATTATCGTAATATCACCGGTTATAATGAAATATTATAATAGTTATTGTTGTTAGTTTGGCTAGATTTATCTCCACTATCGTTTATATCTGTTTTAAATATGTATAATGTATCTTTTTTTTATGATGGTTAATCATCAAATCATTTCTCTCGCGAAAAAAAGCGTCCGCCTTGTTCCGTTAGTCGCGCTTTTTGTCTCAGGGTCACGGTGACTCTTTCAAATATTTCTACAAGGTGCATGTCTCCTAATAAGCAAAAAATCTCCAAAATGTTGATCAACTATTGACTCCCTGTCAGTTCTATGAACACAAACCATAATAAACTTACTGGCTTAAAACGCCAATACGTAACTAAGTTAACTGTCACTTCGGACAAGTATTGGAAAACTGCCAAACGTTCATCACGGTTTGATTCGATAGAGGACTGAGGCTACCAATCGATTCCTGATTCAACGGCAGCTTTGTCAATGGTTTTAAATGCTTCAATTGATTCTCGTTATATCGATTCATTTGATCGATCTTACTATTCTGTTGTCGTTTTGTTTATTAATGCTTTATTTATTTAAAATAAAGTGAGCATTTTAAATAAAGCATTAATAAACAAAACGACAACAGAATAGTTCAAGGTTTCTTCCGGGATAGTAGCTTGACGTCTATTGGAATGACCTTCAGTTTAAATGAATATATCAGATTTTTTTATTATCACAACATTATTTTCATAGAAAACTTCCCACAAACATACAAAACTAAATAATACTAACTTTATGTCTCATTGATGTCCAAGATACTATTTAACATTGTTAAATAAATACCAGATTTAAAAATCTTTCAAGCTTTTTGTTATCTAAGCCCAGCTCGCAAATATACGCACCAACAAATTATTAAGCTTGCCTCGAAGGCGAGCGGTTCTTTCACCCGCATTCACGCGAAACGGCGCAAGACAACACACCTCCACCATAACGTTGGTCTACTCCTTTACTATCGCTTAAATCACGCCCAACGTATTTATTACCTTCAAATGCTTTTACCACATACTTCAAAGGATCTGAAGTTTACCTTTCAACATATATTTTGTGTGTATGTTCATATATGTCGGCATTCCTTGAGTCTAAATCAGTACCGTCTCGGGCTGTAAGAGCTATGCAAAAAGGACAGGAGTGTCTTTAGTCTCAGCTCACGGCTTAGCACGGGGCGTCTTTGTTTGTGTTTGATTGTTACCTTATGGAGTGAGCTTAAGAACACTACTAATAATATAGTAGGTTTATCTTCAAGTATTTCTAAATCAAGTATAGACATTAAATCTAATGAATCGATGTATAAAATTCAATTAATCAGAGCTCTATTCTGCTCATTGCTTTTATAAATATCTACATGCTTTTCAAATGGAACCAGTCCCAGATCTTAAACAAATCAATCCATCACTACTTCTTATAATCTCTTCACTGACATTATCATCAAGTAGGTGATATCTTTCCTTCCAAATACTCATCACCATATCTTCAACAAATCTCAAAATCCTCAAGGATTTTCACATTCCTCTTTAATCTAAGGATCAGTATCCATCGCCAGGATGCTAAGAATAGCCAAGTGGATCCGGCGTCGACTCACTGAAGCATAACGAATTATGATATTTGTGAACTGTCCTGAAGTCCTGGGCCTTTTAAGCACAGGATGGAGTCGAGACAGAATTAATTATTACTGTACATGCTTCTTGATGTGATTGATGATGGTCTCATGAAGTCTTATTGCCAATTTTCGGAGTGCATTGCACTGCATTTTTGACTAAATGTCCAAAAGTTTTCGCATCTGGTTTTAAAACTATTAACATTCTTGGTTGCAAAATTAACATAGGTCCTTGACCTGTTCGTGATGTCTAATTAATATGTAGTAGGTGACTAATCTGAATCAACGCATTAATCCGTCTGGGGGTCAAACATTATAAGTCAATGACATAGAATTTAAACTTGAATTGTCTAGAGCTTATAATTATTTTTTATCAATTTTATCAGCCAGAAAAAACCTATTAGAAAGTAATCAACTACCCCACCAAAGAATCAGTGACCATAATGGACCACAAATGACCACATGAAGAATTTATTGATAGTGTAGTGTTTTTGTGTGTGTTTGTGAAATAAATAATGAAGATGCATCTGCAAACGGATTTGTCGTGCGAGATCCCATACAAGGGATGCGAGGAGAAGGTACAGATCTCTCAAGAAGCGGAGATGCTGTACTATGAGCTCATCAGGGCGTTGGAGGAAGAAGAAACGGTGAGAATTATGTAAATTTTTCCATAAACGTTAAGGAAACATGATTAAGTGGGTAAATCAAATCTTATCATCCCAATAGCAAATAATAATAAATTTATTAAAAGTGTCTATAAAAAAAAAATCAAGTACCTATTAATGATATCAACTTGCAGTAAAATTAAGAATTATCTAGTTATGTGTATCCAAATGGCCATCAATTATAGTTACGTATAACTTAGCAAAACTTATAGATACGACTCTTATTAAGATAGTAGTAATATAGTCATATCTTTCCACAAGAAAAAATATACATAAAAATATATAAATATATCGCGGGTCTCAAACCATAGGGGCGTATATGCAAAAATGTGATTTTTCGTTTTTAATGCCATTGGATTCTACTATAAGCAATACATTAACTGAATTTTTTTTATAATTTAGTGTTAATTACTTTTTGCATAAATTAAAAAATATTATTTGCCGTATGCTGGAGAGTCTAGAATTATTTTTAGACCAAATAGCCGTATAATAGACGTAAGAGCAATATTATTGCGTATTGGGGCAGTTTCGACGTGCCATAGAGACGTACGCACGTACGACTTTCAATTTTATCGTGATCCTAGGAAATCGCATCGGACCTTAAAGGCGTATGAACATACGACTGTTTATTTTACTTTAACCTGAAATCATTTTGTCAAGCTATATAGACGTAAGTAATGTAACAAATATTCGCATTCGCGAATATTCGCACATTTTTTGATATTCGCATTCGCATTCGCGAATATTCGCACATTTTTTGATATTTGCATTCGCATTCGCAAAAAACGTGCGAATATTTGGCGAATGTTTCTGACAAACAAAAAGGAAATAATATTTTAATATTTTTCCATCACACAACTTTATTTCACATTTTATCACAAATTGTGAAACAACATGTTAATCTCAAATCATAACAAATTTTTTCAAATGAATTTAACTGTTTCTCCAGATGGGTGCGTGACGAGTATTTCGGATATTCGTATCCATCAGAAGAACGTTCGTAGAGTTCTGCGTAACTTTGATGTGAATAGAGCCAGTGGCCTCGACGGGATACCAGCAGCTGTTCTTAAAACTTGTGTACTTGAATTGTCTCTAATCTTGACCCGCTTATTTCCCCTCTCTGAGACTGAATAAGTGCCGTTCAGCCTGTGCCCAAGAAAGGCAGTCGAGCTGACCTTGCAAACTACCTATCCATCTCCGTTATGTCTATCCTCTGTAAGAGTATGGAACGGGTGTTTAGCAGATAACTCCTGGCATACCTAGAAACAAACGACATCCTCATTGACCGGCAATACGGTTTTCGCCTAAATCGGTCTATTGGGGATTTTCTAGCGTATGCCATTCACATCTAAAGCAAGGCCATCAAGAAGCATGGGGAAGCGCTTGCAGTTTCCCTTGATATCTCGAAGACTTTCGATAGGGTCTAAGCTGAAACTATGTAAAGTCTTATTGCTAAGCTTCCTTCCTCTGGTCTAACCACTGGTCTGTGTGATTGGATCGTAAACTTCTTGAGGGATCGATCCATCCGAGTAGTTATTGATGGCTACTCGTCGGGTCAAATGGATATTAATGCCAGGGTCCTTCAGCGGTCGGTACTTTCGGCAACACTGTTCTTGCTGCACATAAATGACCTACTTAAAGCCAGTACCTTTGGGTATACAGACGATAGCACTGTTGTTGAGAGTTACATGTCCGGCGAGCGAGCTTATGGATCTCAGATCCAGGCTCTCTGAGATCTCTCTTAGATCTCAGAGATTCTTGGGGTGCCGCTGTAGACTACCCTCAATTTCGGCTTCTACATCGAAGCAAAAGCCAAACTGTCTGCCAAAAAATTCGGGATCTTAGCGAGGACGAGATGGTACAACCATAGAGGTTGCAAGCATAAGTTTGATCGTGTATGGTCTTTTGAGCATCGACGCCGAGTTGTTAGCCTGTCGGTTTTTTATTGTTTACATTTCGGAGAGTGTGCATTGGAATTGCAGAATTTAATCCCACCATGTCCGTTCCATCATTGGACCACAAGATGTACAGCGTTGCGACACCGGTACATGGTGAACATTCCACCCATACGTACAAAGCGTTTGGGAACACTCATTATGCGTATAGCTAAGGAGTGAAATTTCCTGCCGGAGTCTGTGTTTCCTGAAAAACTTTTTGTGTTAAACTTCATTCAATTAGTCTGTTAAGGCTCTGTTATGTTCGGTTTAAATTTGGCTGATACGAAATGTGAAAACTGTCTGATATTTTGCGCGCACTTAGTTTGAAAGTCAATTTTCGCATTCGCATACGCGAAATTTGAATTCGAATATTCGCATTCGCATTCTCGATTGTGAGAAATCAGACATTCACGCAAACATCACTAATGCCTCCTCACCGTGTTTCCTCGCGATGATTTCCTTCAGCGTTTTTGAGAGCTATGTTTTGTTCCAGCTCAATTTCAAATGTTTGTGATTTTAAAGATATTTCTAATAGTTATGTTCAGATTTATTAATAAATTTTATTTTTATAATGCTTATTTTTCTTTTCAAACACGAGAATATTGTGTAATTACCTATTAATCATTTCCTTTTTTTAAATTGTGGAACAAAACTGGTTTATACTTCCTCTTTGAGTTAAAACACCTCTCAATATTTATGACAAGCCAGACAGGCGTATGATTTCTTAAAATTACGTAAATAACGTTAATTTCAATTGGTTCTCATTCCTAAATAGCAATATTTTAAGTCACCAATTAAGTAATAATAAATATTGGTATAAATATTAACAATCTGAGAAAAAAGATTTTACGTCCATAAATTTCATACATTTCAGGGAGTATTTTGACGGAATTTTACAGTATAGTCGTCATGCTATATAGGCGTATCAACCAAAAACTAGTGTTATAGAGGAAATGCCCTAAAATTAAGAATCCTACATTAATTGCAGTAGAAATATATAGCTACATGCAAAAAAACAACGAGCTGGCTCAATCACAGGAAAAGTTATTAAGTTTTTTGTCTCTCCTGAAAAGTAGGGGTTTTGTGGATACGCCCCTATGGTTTGAGACCCGCGATATATTGACGCTGTAACCTAGTCGGACGCAAATAATTACCAAAATTATTCAGTTATGACTAAATCAAGAATTAACAAACAGATGTTTTTCAATCAGTCTCGCTAATTTATCCCAATCCGTCTACATCATAAATCAGTATAAGATCGTATGTGGCAATAAATTCAAAAGTCACTACGTAATTTATACAGCAGACCGTTAAGTGTTAAATGTAGTCCTTTTTCTTTTTGGTCCAAAAGAGGATTAATATCTTGCAGAAAATATCCGAAAGATTTATATGAAACCTGTTGATAATTAGGTTATTCGACATAGTCTAATAAGAATTTTGTCTCAAATTCGATGGCGACCACAAAAATTATATGGTCAAGCTTTTTTGCAATTATATGAACCGTTGGGTATTTTATAAAATTTATTGTTATAGCTCAGATTATTGTAAATATAGCTTTTATTATTGTTATATTATTGTGGTTTGGATTATCTTATATTGCTGTTTCTCATTTTATAAAACTAATAATGGACATACATTTTAGTTTTCAGTTATATTTTGTTACAGTCCATTGTTTTCAATTTTGAACATACCTAAAATTTAGTTATAAACAACCAAATATGATTAAAAATCTTAGCTAAGCCAAACAAAACTATGGCGTCAAAAAACAAAAACCCTCTACATTGTTGTCAACTAGAAGTGTGTCGAAAAGACTGGCAGTATTGCCAAGTTATATGGCAGTGCTAAATTTCTGGCCGAGATAAAATCCAACCCTTGGGTCACACCAATGTCAGCTAGGCGTTTGGATAAATCTTTTGAACATATTTCTATTCTTCTCTCAAAAGAATGAACACCTACACATCTAATATTCAATCTGTATAAATTCCATAGCTTCTGACCCTATGACCGCATTACATTTTGTCCTGTGAATAATAACAAATCATGATACATCTCTGTTTTGAAACTCCCATGAGTTGAAGCATTATGATTCATATCAGTTCTGTATGACCACATTACGGCGCTGTAATCTTGTATTTGCAGCCACAACATGTGCCATACTCGTAATTAGGAATGTATTCATCAATTCGTTTTATTCAATTCTAATTAATTGATGAAGGGAATTAATTTTACATGCAATGCTTGCAATATTGTTTGATTGTTTAGTTGGTTTGTTTGACTTAATTATAAGTCCTATTACGAATGTTATACCTAAGTGGTTTGATGCGTTCATTAAATATGAATATATCACAAGCTCCGTTAATAACGTACGTGGATTGTTGGTCGTTAGAAAAATCTGCTTCATACATTTTTATTAACTTCTGATCTTTGACAAGTTTTCTTTTTCATTCCCTTGCTAGATTTTTTTGATCAGCTTACAACACTGTATTCTGTTTTTTTTTTTGGGGTGTAGAATTGATCAAATAACTCCTTTCACTCTGGATGGAGTATGATTAGACTTTGACTGACTAAAATAAACTTGTGTTTCTTTAGTTGCCATTTACGTTCTAGGGTCACGGTGACTTTTTCAAACAATCCCAATCAACTACTGCGTTATTTTTTCAAGTCTGTTCTTCATTTCTGTCTTCATAGGTATTTTCAGTGAAGCTTTATTTAGTGATCTTTAATTATATTCTTAGACGTAATGTGTGATTATCCACTTGTGTTCTGTGTGTTTAAGTGTAATTATCTTCTTGTGCTTCGTAGACAATGCCAATACTTAGGTTACATTCTACATCGCTAACATCTATTCCACTACTACCTTGTTTTGATCAACATGTTGCCCACCAATTAGTTACTTAAGTCAATGTTTATCAACATAACCGGCTTCTGTGTCCTGTGAACCACGAATGTATGGTTATCCATCTATGGTGGTCATGGTGGCAGAGGCAGGTCATCCATGTAAGTCAGGCATTACCTCGCAAATTTGTTCCGCAAGTGTATGGAGGTCATTCACACCAAAATTATGCATACATAATGAGATCGGTCTGTGGGTTTAGCCACTGTAAAGGAAGACAGTAGTCCTGCTTCTAACGAATCGCCATGAGGCTTATTTTTATTTTTTGGGAGGTGGGAATTCATTAAATAATATTTCTCGCTTTAAGGTAATGCTAGTGTGTGTCAGATTTTTCGACAGATAGACTCACCAGATCGAATACAAAAATGTTATTTTATCACAAACAGCCACTTCAATTTTATTTATATGTATAGGAATTTGATAAAATTTAAGTCATTTATATACATATGTTTTTGTTATTAACTAATAAGGAACCTTTCTCAAATATATACAGTGTCAGTGTTGATGTCGTTACTTGAGTCAAATTCTCTTGAATTGCATATTCAAGTATACTATATACGACCTTATGTTTTAGTATATGCGAAACCTGAACACGTGGCTAGTAGTTTTATGTGAAGAATCTATGTACAAAATTTCAAAACTGTATTATGAAAATCACAAAGTTATAAGCCATGGTACCTGGTTGGCGACAAAAATACATGGTCACCGGACCACCCGGGCCACTGAGGGGTTGTTTTACTTCCGCAGCCAACTGTGGATTGGAACTAATGCCTGCTATGACCAGCCGTGACCTACTCGGTACTTAGTTTCGTTGGCGTCCAACTTGTGACCTGTACCTTGTGACCAAATATTTTTGGAAAAAAATATAATGTGGTGTAAAAATTATTGGAATCGATTCAGTTACCGATTCTGAACAAACTTATTCAGGTATCGCATATATACTAAAAATAAGGCCTTATAACAACTAACATAATTATAATATAATAACTTATTTATTTAAAGACAACTTTTGGTCCACATTATATGTCAGTACCTATCACTTATTACTATGTTAGTTCAGAATTCCTTCTTATTTTTGTCCACTTCTTATCTCTGTTTACAAACTAACACTTTTGTTGCTTCTGTATCTACTTGTTCAGTGGTTTCAACAGTATATTTATTTAGTTTTATCTTAACTTTATGTTTGCCGAGCTTAGTCCGGAGTTCGATCTTGTCTAAATATTATCGATACAGTGTTCAAGTGTCTGTTTGTTTGACGATATACAGTTTGATTTGATGATTCTGTACATGTTAGTTATGTTAATTAGTGTGTAAGCTGTTGAGTGGGTGTATTTAAATATGTGGTTAATGTAGTTAGGTACATAGGTTTTGATTTATAAGAAAAAAAGAGAGGCAAAAAGTTATAGACTAGATTTTATAACATATAAGATTATTGATAAGGAAAAAATATCTTTAGATAAAGTTATGTCCGATACAAGTATATGTATAAACAGACAAAACTTTTTTTAATATTAGTTAAAAGTTTCTTTAGTTTTCTTTGTAATATTACAATGTTTTCTGACTTCCAAACGAACAAAGTCGCGGGCATAAGCCAGGTAACTAATTGATCAGTTATAAACCTGTAATTACTCGCGAGTCTTTCGCTAAACTTAAACTCTTTGAAAATCTAGACTTTGTGACGATAATAATGAGCGCTTTGATGATTACTTTACTAACAATAGTGAGTCTTGTGGAAATAAATTAACTTTTACTCTCAGTAAAGCTTCATTTTTCATGATTTAAAAGAATGCTTTAAATTGGTATTCTGTCAGAATTAAAAAAAAAAATAACCATAGCTTCTTAAAAAAAATACAGATATGCAAGCGTACATACAAACATAGGCCTGACGTACCAGACTAAATTATGTGTCCTGTATACAAAAACTCTTTTAAATCGGGCAATAGCCCACTGCTGGGTGTAGGCCTGTATCCTTTTTCTACACACGTCTGCCTTCGGCCAGATTGCGATCCAGTCCCTCCAGTAAGAGTCATGCTCATCTCTACACCTTCACCTTGATCTTTAGTGATGTCGCCCTGCATTTAACGGAACCCAATAAATAGCTCTTTTAGCCCACAATTCATCTGACATGCGGCAGACATGTCCGGCCAAGAGTAACAGCTATAAAAAAAGCAATTTACTAATTAAAATTTAAATAATCTTCATCAAAACTCGTAATGGTTTTTACTTTCAATCGAAAGAAAGACATAAAAAAAAATGTCCAACATATTTCTTTCGAGAGTTCACGTAACAGCAAAATGGACAGTCATATCACAGGTCATATTATACCGAATCGTGGACAAACTGTCTACGACTTATAATTATCTTTTTTTTCTTAATAAAGATATGTGCTGAAAGTTATGATAGTTAAGTCTGTCTTATAACAAGGTTGGAATAAGATGTTATCGATGTAAAAGTGCGGATAATGCAACTGACATAATATCGTAATGATCTCTTGCAAAACTTTTCCGGAGATTTGGTAATACCTACGAATGGGTTTTAATAATATTAAAACTAATTAAAAAGAGCTTTCATAATAAAATAAAAACTATAGGTACATACGCTCCTAATAAATTTGCTTATTTAATAAAGCTGACAGGCGACAAGTGACATGTGTCACACCTGACAATCCGACAATTTGAAATGTTTTTATAATAGACCTACTATCGCAAAACTGTATTGCTTTATCAATAGATTTTTTTTCTAAACACTTTGGTACATATATTAAAGAGGCCAAAAAAAGAAAGGAGCGAATAAATGAATGCGTTTTGTATCAACCGCACTGTTCTATATAAACAAAAATTAAAAAAAAAACTGTATATTTCGGCACTTTTAATAAGTGCAGAAGTGTATGATACATATCGAAACTAAAAATGCACATCCCTATTCTACAGAATATAGACAGAAAAAAAATCTATAATTAAAAAAAAACATCGAAAAAGGAATATGTTTTAAATAATGATTCGAATTTTAAATTGAAAATCTCTCCTATCAACCCGTAAACGCTCAGGTATTTAAATAACGTATTTAGAACAGTTCACAATCTCACGCTGTGATTGGTTGAATCGCAGTGTGATACAAAGGCTTGGCACATGCGATGTTTTCCTCTGATGCACGGTTCGGGATTTGATTTTTTTAATGGCTGTCTCGCGTGTCGGTTGAGAAAGGGCAGTGGGTTGTTTGTATTTTGTAACTTGGAGCAAAATGTCGAGATGGAGTGGAAGAGGCTACATCTGTATTGTATATAACTATTAATGTCTAACGTAAATTAAAGTTTAGATTTTTGGTATTTAATAAATTTTCCTTAGTTATGAAATCAAGTAATTATCTATTATAATACAAATTAATTTTTCAGTACATTTAGGTAATCGAAAACCCGCTTTTAGGCACACAGTTTACTGTTTTTTGCACAAGTGCGGAAAAGTGTGCGTGCTCGCCCCCGCCTCAATTTTATTATATTTATCGTATCAGGCTGGGCGCATGTCCACCCCCACGAGTCGCGCCTCAACCCCCGTTTATTTAGTCTTTGTACGTGTAATGAAAAACGTCTTGATACACGTGGAAATTTGTCACTACAGCACTCGGCTCCATAACACTGGTGAATTCCGTTTCGATCGCAATGATAATCTTTCTTCTTTTGTATCAAAATGAAGAAATTAATGCCACGAAAAATTTAATAAATACTTATTTTGTAAAATATATTTTTCCCTGAGATAAATATAACTCTTAGCTTCCTGATATTAATAAAAACAGAAGAAAAACATACTTACTCACACACAACCTTCAGCGCTTAAAAGCGACTGTTAGTCTAAAAGAGCCGCTCACTGTAACCGCACTTCGTTAATTAAACTGATATATTTACAACTTGTACAATGTGCGGTATTGTTATTGATATTAATGATTATGAACGAATTGAACGACGCAACGCTTGTTCATGAAGTGTAGGTTTTAATTTGAAATTGCTCTAAGAAGCAGTTGATTATTCAAGAAATATAATCATAATCATCATCATCATTTCAGCTGAAAGACGTCCACTGCTGGATATAGGCCTCCCTCAAGTGTCACCACAAAGCTATTGTTCGAAGAATTGCTAAACTTAAGTGACAGTGGGCAAAGCAAGTTGCTCGCAAAGCAGATGGTTTATTGTATGTAGATATGTTTATAATTATAGCAGTACGTATATCTTTAATTATTTTTTTTTATACTATTTCATTGTTAACTATGTATTTTGTGTGTACTAATTTTCCTTTTACTTGTACACATGGTGTCTACTTCTCTTTTTTCTTCAACTTTCCTGTCGCAGGTATGCTGGAAGAGGTTTCATTAGAAATAAGCATCACCTTTGTACTATTTTTCTGTTTCCTTCCTCTTTTCTTGTATTTCCATGTGTGTACACAAATAGTTAAATAAATAAATGGTTGATGGGACGGAAAGGTTATGGAGTGGCGACCGCATACCAGAAGACGCAGCGTTGCTAGACCGATGACCTAGTGAAGGTCGCGGGAATCCGAAGTATTTCCTTTCTAACCTCTTTCATCTTTTCTGGGCTTTTTCCCAACTACCTCGAGGTCGGACTAGAATCTAACTAACCTGATACAGCTGGACATCCATGTTTTACATGGAGCAACTGCCTATTTCCACAGCCCAGTTACTGGGCAAGATACTTCTTGAATAGACTGATGGTCACAATATACTTTTTATTTAATAGCACCACAGTATTTTCCAAATAACTGTTTCGCTGCTTACCAGGAATGTTGATGAAAGTCATATTATTATGCACAGTGAACCTTCACAGTTCAGAGTCTTTCACAATCCTCCACGTTCGAAAAGGTTTCGAAACAATAAGGATTGTAAGTCCCCCGCTGCGAGAGTGACGAAATATTCAAATTATTAAAACACTGATGAGTTTCGCAAGGTTCGTATCCTCGAATATGCGGCTGAAAACTAATGAGTAAACATGTGTGTTTTGCATTATTTGCTTTTACGAGGAGATCAAGGGAATTTACTTAACCTGGTCATCCAACGACTTTGGAGGGCTATTTACCTCATCATCATCATCATTTCCGCCAAAAGACGTCGACTGTTGCACATAAGCCTCCCCCAAGTGTCGCCACAATGAACGGTCCTGTGCGTCTCGCATCCATCGGATTCCCGCAACCCTGACCAGGTCATCGGTCTACCTTGTAGAGACCTGTTGTTGTATTACATGCCTGATACACGAAAAAAAATGAATAATTTTTAAATTAAACAGATAGATAGTTAAAACCTATGTTACTGCAAAGAAATAATAGCGAAATTTTTTTCATATTTATATTCACATCTACCTAAATCATTTTTCATTTTTTACGTAGAAAATCAATCTCTTAAGGTGAAGCGAGGGACTTTTAGACTATTACTGACTAAAATCCATAGAGTTTGCCCTTTGTAAGAGCCATGGTAACTCTTTCAATCTGAGCCCTAAGATTGTAACCAAATTATAAATTTACCCAGCAACCACTGCTTATTATTCATAGTTAACCACAACTCATCATAAACAATCCTACAGAATACCGATGACATCACATCTTAACGCTACAAAAATAAGTGAAATGTCAAAACATTCCCGCGACTGACTCACGCGCACGCGACGACCGCACCGCTTTGTTCTCACATTCGAAATTCAAATTTGACATTTCCTGAGCACACGGGCGCACTGACAAGTGACAAATAGACAGCCATCTTCTTTTAAAGTTCTTTCGAGATGACAGGTGTGAAAAATTGATTCGAGGATAAAGTTGAAATATTAGACTGCTGTGATTGAAAAGCTGGATATTATGTTTCTTAAACCTGTTAATTAGTGTGGGTGATTAATTAGCTGTTTTCTGAGCTGATATTTACTAACTGTTACTTCCATTTTTGGACTGTTAACAGTTAGATTTCATGCTATATAAGCAAACAGGTTGCAGTCATTAAAGGTTTTAGTGTTAACTGTTAATTTTATTTATTTACTTCTTTTACGAGCTTTTTTTAACTTGCAATGTTTCTACCTATATTTCTTTAGGACGAATCTTGCGAATGGATTTTAAAATAGTTACCCCTAAGTAATTGAACTGATATTTGGTATACTTATGTAACTTGGATGACATTGCAATAATATGGTACCATGGAGGAAGTCAGATAATGATTAAAGGAACTACTGAGCGTAGTAACATAACCCCACCGTATTTAAGCTCTTTGGAACGATCTTGATAACTCTGAATCGCACAATGAAATCTTATTATAAAAAATGTTTTTCATTAAAAACTTATATAACATAACTGACGGTGCTAAATATTTGGCAATATCTAACCTTCTTTTTTCAAAGTCGGTTAAAAGCTTGACTGACAATTCGAACACAATATGTTCGGTCACCACTAAAATTGAAGCTTTTTAGTTACAGTAACATAAAAAAAAATTTTAAATGTGCCATTTCGGATACTGTGTCCGCACATATTGTGCCCTAATCGTCAGTCAGCCAGTTAATAAGGTTGTTAAAAATTTATAAAATATGTAGTTTTATTTATTTACATTGTCTGTTTCATCGAAGTCAACACTGACTAAATACCTAGTTACTCAGTAAATCCACTTCTCGTTCTCATAGCACTGAACGTGTTTCGAATACATAAATGGTTTTATTTTACATATTGGTCAATGGTAAATGTATTACCATGCAAGATGGTAATAAAAGGCTTTGTATTAATATTGTATTTTTATCCTCACGGGAAATGCAAACTGGCAGTCGCTTTTTTGGCTGACAATTCTGGGAATAAAGTTCGAACGAAAATACCTTTGTTTTGCTATTTATACTTTTGACAGTTTTTGATAAATGATTTTATAGTTTATTTTGCAAATAGGTTTTTTAAAAACACTTTTACACTTCAATTTAAACTAGATGAGGCTGGTATTTCTTAACGGACTACTTAAAAAAGAAACACCGAAACAAATTCAGAGGTTACTGTCTTTTATAGTCCATTAGTAAATGTAATGGTCAAGTCATATGAGTATCACGCAGATTAGTGCATGAGATTTTCTTCTGAAGAAAGAACCACACAGATTTGATTGAATGCATCCAGTGAGTGCAATGTTTGCTATCGGTACAACTTTTTGTATAACTACAAAGTTTTAACTTGCGTGCTTTTGCAGCTTTGACTAAGGCTGTAAGATTGTTTGAAATAATTACCGCAAAGGAACACAAAGAGCAACCAAACACGGGTTGGATTTAGTCAGTAGAAGTCTGACACTACCTCTGGCTCCACCCAGAGCGAGAGAAATTATTTAAAGACTATCTACTCGAAAAACGTTTAGTTATACTTGAATTTTCTTTGCAAAGAAGTTTTAATAGCTAGCTGACCCGGCGAACTTCGTACCGCCTAACATTTAATGAATGTAGTATATCTTCCGATATAGTCAACCGATTGCCATGAAACAATAGTTATATATCAAGTTACACACAATTTTAATGGATAAAAGTTATCGACATCGATTTCATACATTTTACATTTTATACAAATTAATTGTATTTAAATTAATTTCGAAACCTTCCTTTTGTGTATAATTAATTAATATTTTGTTTGCTTGTTACAGGTAATTTGCAAAATCTCAACTATTTCATCTAACGTGGTATAAGATCAACAAAGGTCAGATAATATTAACATAATTGTACAGGAATTTATGCAGTTGTTGTAAATTAGAGGCACAGAAACACAAAAACACTTACATTATTGAAACCTCTACGGTCCAGGCTTTTTTTTCGGTGGGAAAACCATCTAATGACATCCCTCGCTCTTGGGCGAAACGGGAAATAGTGTCAGAGTCTTACTGACTAAAAACCCACCCCGTTCTTTCGTGCCTTCATAACGGGGCTGAGCTCGGCCTCCTCCTTTGCTAGCATTACTGCTTCGCAGAAGGAGGCGACCGCTTGCCACACCTCCACGGTCCGGGCTTATGCTAGAACTACATTATACCGACACACACGTGGACCACGCCTGATTTGTACGTAGAACGACGTCGCGTGGCGTGGATCAAGTGTAGCTCTACAAGTCTAGTTTCCATACAAAATGTATGGAGCCCGACGCGCCCAGATAGGCGTACATGGCACACGTGCGTAATGTAGTTCTATATTTAGGGTTTCGTCTCGTCGTTTATACCGACTATATCGAAGGACTGGAACAAGCCTGATGCGGTCTTCTCGACTCATTATAATGTAGGTGTCTTCAAAGCTAGAGTGAATAGGCTCTTAAACTAGTACGCTTCACCATCTACGATTGCATCACTGCTTACCATCAGGTGGGATGGTTGTCAAGTATTAGTTTATATAAATACAAAAAAAAAAACAAATTAGTACTAAAAGTAACTAAAACACACAAGCAAACTCCTTTCAGAAAAGTTTCAAACTAACTGTATCAGTGCAATGGTCTGATAATACAGAAATAATTCTGCAAGTCAGTGTAGTCTGCAGTGCAAACTTATCAGCAGATTGTAGATAAACAGGCAGGAATCACTGACTCTTACCTACAGGTTTCAAGATTAGCCAGGCAACGAGGGGGAAGGGTCGTTTGCACCATTGTTTAAACTGCCGATTAACCTTTTTTTTTGTAGGAAATCATCAAATAAATCCTTCCACCAATGAAGTGTGAGAATGAGAGAGGTAGTGTCAAACTTTTACCGACTAAAACCCACCTGTGTTCCTTCTGTTACCAATTGCATTCCAGGACCGCGGTAGATAACTCTTTCATAAAATCCTGCAGCCCTAAAAACTGCTCTTAATATTTTTTTTGAGGTGGGAAATCATCAAATGACTTTTCCTGGTCTAGGATGGGTCAAAAGAATTGTCAGACTTACCTATATCTTCCTGTGCGTTCTAGGGTCACAGTTAACCTTTCAAATGTAAGTACCTACCCGTAGTCTTAGTAGGAACTGCTGTTAACCTAAAATGGCGATTAATTCATAAAAGCCCAAGCGAACGCTGGCGTTCTTTCTCACATTGTCTTTCTATTGTGTTTCTAATTCGAAAGGTTAATGTTGTGTAAGTTTCTAATTCGAAATTCGAAAGTTTAATATTGTGGAATATGGAAAGTGCTATTCTTATTATAAACAAAAATCAATTTATATGAAAACCTTGTTACCACGAAGCACGTAGCACCAAGTGTCCAACAATATTATGTAGATTAATACCTAGTAAAAGTAATTATATGCATTAACATTTTACCATGACCTGTATTGCACTTTATAATGAATAAATTGGCAAAATGAAATGCACTTTAGATATGTCATAACCTCGCCAATATTAGTTGTCATAAATATTTAAATTATCACAAGGCTGTTTCCACTAATAACAGCATTCAGCTGTGCTGAAATGGAGACCATCATAAAAAACTTCATCAGTAACTACGGATCAGCAGTTGCTTGCATGGTCTGCAAGCAACTGCTTGCACAACTTTAACTGTGGTTAAATTAAACCCACGTTAACAACAGTGTAACTGAGCTAGCCTGTGGGGGTGACAGTAATCGCAGTATGCAATCGACAGTTGGGACCAGTCTCAAACTGTGTTATTTATCGACTTTATACTCTACTAGTTGGTACCTGCCATTTCTCTTGCAATAGTATAATAATAGAATAAATAATCTTGTTTATCGAAGTATAGTATAGAATTATTCAGGCAGGACATGGAGTCTTTACATAGTCTTGGTAACAAATCCACTTAACCAAAGGCTCCCGAAACTACTCGTATAGCCATCAATATCATGTTTATTTTCCATATATATCACAAGACCTACACCCACAAACTGGAGGTGGTCCTTGGATAGGATATACTAGCATACAGGGATAGTCACCGGTTGGTACCACGTTCCATGAAAAAATGTCTAAGAGGCATCTACGAGTTGCCTTCGGCCCCTCGTTTGCCTTCCAAAGGTCCAGCCCACCAGCCAAGTTACAACCGTTTCTCTTGCGTCGACCGCTTTGAGTTGACTACCTACGCGCTCGATTCTTTTGTTCTGACCACGTGACTGAGCGTTAAGATGACGTCATTCCCGTACATTTGAAGTTTTCTACTAGCGTTAACGATTGCAGATTTTCAATTTGGCTAGGGTTAGGTATTGGACCCCAAGCCTGGCTTCTAGGCATGCTTTCTTCATCATCGACCACGTCAAGTGAGATAAGGGTCAAACGAGAGCCTATTAATAATAACAATAACAAAAAAATATTTGCCTATAAAGTATACGAAATTACACAACACGAAGACAAAAATAGTCACGTTGTATTTTTAAATAAGTCCAATAAAAATTAAAATATTTCTGAACCATAAAAAACTCCGAAGATTTTAAAGCATTTCAAAAACTATCCTTATCCCCAGACTGTACATAGAAGCTTATGGCCGGTGTAACAAAACACTGGCTAACAATAAATAGTTAATGCTTGTATATAATAAACTATGTACTAAAAGGTATTATTTACCTTTTAGTACAACGTGAAGTGCTTCGCATGGTTCTTGTCAAGTCGTTAAAGTCAGAGTAGTCGGGTTATTTTAGAATAGGTTACTACTGAAACAATTAAACGGACGCTAATTTAGAGAACACGGCAACAAACTTGATATTTCTACTGATTTTTGAATAATAATTTCATTTTACCTTCCTGAAACTTCAATTGATATTTTTATAAGGAGGTTATTTTTTTATTACTTTGCTCCGCTCTAAACCAAGGACTATTTCTAAATTCTGTGGTCCCAACCACGGATATCTATGGTCCCAACGTAGGTGACCTTGCTTGTAATCCATGTAGACAGCAGATGTAAACCAAATTTTGATATGACCTTCAACGTCCTTGGATGGTGGGTGCAGTTTGCGTGATCTGCGAAAGTGTTGGCGCATGGATCAGATCCATGTAGCCGCAATAAATGGTGTTATTTTTTGACAGTTTATCTAAAATATATCACAACATTCATTGACTATTAGGCAGTACGAAGTTCGTCGGGCATATTTAAGCATATAAATTGGAAAAATTACATTTGTACTTGCCAGATATCGAACCCGTATCAGAGGACGTGGAGGAATAATTGATTTAGTTGGGATATCCTTGACATCAATTTCTCTGTACCTCAGATTAAACGAGAGTCATCATAACTTCAGTGTTACCACACCGCATAAAAGATTTCAATCTTCTGAGTTGCCATGTACGGTACTTTTCAAAATGTCGTGTTTATCGTTGTAATTTTAAACTGGTCTGTCCCGTTATTGCGTAATAATCATGTTTATGGGACATAAGACATTGTTACTAAAATGGACAATGTATTGATAAATCTTTGGCTGTTTTTGTCCATACTTTAACTAGCTGCTACCAATGGCTTCGTCCGCGTAGTCACAAAATAGATAGGTACAGAAGTCAATCTACATACAAAGCGCGCTCGAGCAACGCACACATAGACACCGCTCACGGACACGATGTCTCGGTCGCGTCTCGGCTCACTCGTCGAACAGTTCCGGCTCAAACGCTCATTAGTGTGCGTCCACCGAGCGTAGGTATAAAAAGTGAAGTACCTACACTACATACATGAGATTGTCTTCTGTACTTATGTATTTTGTGGCGTAGTAGTAGAAAAATATACTAAGTGAACTTAGTTCCGGGATAAAATGTATCCTATGTGCAATTCCAGGATATGGTCTACCTGTGTACGAAGTTTCATCGAAATCCGACCAGCCATTTGAGCGTGAAGATGTAACAAACATACAAATACACACACGCACAAACTTTCGCCTCCATAATATTGTTACGACTAGCTGCTGCCAGTGGCTTTGTCAATGGTTTTACAAAAAAAAAATATAAATATACAGACCAGCGTTTGATCACTATCTCACTTGACGGTAAGCGATGACGTGGCTTGCCTAGAAGTAACCTTTGTAAAGGTGGTAGCTGACAAGTAGAAGAAAATTACCCCAAGGAAGTACTCCGAGGATAAAAAGAATCTTATGAGCTATTTATTCCAGAACATGGTCTACCCGTGTGGGTATCAGGGTTAGGCTGTTTAGTGGCTTTGCTCAAAAATAACTATTTAATTCAAATCCGGTTGTACCAAACCATTTCAGCAATAGACGTTTACGATCATGAAACTCTTGGAAAACACTGTCTTACATGTCACTGTCTGTTCTTCGGCCCGTTCACGACCTTGCCACTATGAGCGGTACCTAAGTGTGGGGCGGCGAGCGGTAACATCAAAAATGAATGAGAATGTTTGAAGGACGCCATGAGACGCCGCTTATAGCGCCCCGCGCCCGCTTACCGATGCCCCGCTCGCTGCGCCGCTAGCCGCTAATATCGAAGTCGTGGCCGTAAATCACTGTAAAAACTTAACAGGACTTTCCATAAGAGTAAAATAATGAAATATAAATATGGCAGAAACAACCCGTAATCACCATTTAGGTCAGAACAAAGTTCTAACAAAACCACTAAAAAAAATCTTTTGTTCCTCATTCAATAACTCAGTTCTACACACTTACAATAAAAAACCAACTTCATCTTTTCCCCATAAGGACCACTTTTAAATGCAACTAAAAATCTATTTTTAGTCCAGAATTTCTAAGAAAATTTTGCCGTACAAGGATTCCTATTATTATCGTGGCATATAAATTTGGACTTTAAGATTTATAAAATAAGGTGCGTTTTCTATTGTGTGCTGGTGGCTGGTGACTTCCATTCACGACATATGGCTGCAATGAGTCACCTCTGTTCTGATGGTCTCTTTTTACATTTTGACCTCAAATCTTCGGCCTCCGTTAATAGTCTTAGGGCTTCATCAAGATTTTAAAAAAGGTAGGTTGGTGTTGTCTTTGGAGTATGAAAGGGACGCAAATCGAAGCCAAACCTGTTTGTCGGCATTTTGCAGACGTTTGCTGTATAATATGGGAAACTATCCCACGACTCACGACCTTGAGTGTTCAAGGTAACTTTCGATGCATCTGGTTGTTTCAATATTCAGTATCTGGGACCTTACCATGGCGTATTAAAATGATAGTCGTGCGAGCGAGAAAGAGAGATACAGCTATACAGTCTATTTAGCTCCTAGTTTTTTATTACAATTCAGTGTAGGTCGTAAAATAGAGGTCATGGTAAAGCCTATGAACAAACGTCACAGACCAGATCTATCACTGTTTTATTTAAAACCAAGAACTGGGAGATTTTTTGGGTTAGTAAATCTATAATCCAAGCACGTATAGCCTTTGATTCCGATTGTCATACATAGATCTTTGACAATCGCTGCAGGTAATCAGATGCCACAAAGTCTGATCATTAGTCTGTCCAAGGAGTATAGTGTTGCCCAGTTTATGGGTTGTGAAGGTCTGGTAGACAATCGCTCCACGTAGAATACGAGTATTTAGCCGCATCCAGTTAGACTGGAAGCCGGCCCTCATGCCTTGATCACAAGTACCGAGTAAACGGGCGAGACAATGCTCTCGGCCGAGTTCTCGGAACGTGTAAACACAGCGTTGAGTACTCGGCCGAGTGGTTATCTCTACAACTCGCTTACATCACTGTCTCGGCCGAACAACATTTTAGTGTCTCGCCCTTTTACTCGGAAAGTGTGATCAGGACATAAGCTAGCTGGGAAAAGATGATGAAGTCTGTAGCCCAACTACGATTTAACAATAACAATGACAGTCCTAAAACAAAAATAACACATAATCGATCAGAATTACCCCTTACCACGAGACCAAACCAAAAAGAATCCCTCAATCCAGATCCATTATTTATCTAATATACCGATATGCGACGAAATCCCTCCGATCCTGACGTCATAAACCGGATGCCAGCTGCCGGCGCCGGTATAAAACCGGGTAACTGTCGGTAGCCGGATTTCTCCGTGTAATGAAACTGGGATCTTTGGCCGGTCCGGGAAAATGTGGAATTATCTGGAGACGGGCAATATTGCGTTCTGTCTGGGTATTGTTGCCTGAAAATATAGTGTTAAATTCATGGATGGCTGCGGCAAAACCAGTGGAGATAATTCTCACATTCCATGAGAGAAATGCTTCATACTTCCTAAACTACTAAACCGAGTTTGGCCAGTGACATATCATTGGATTTTTCTTGATAAAGATTAACTTGAAATAAATTCAGTTTATTATGAATTTTCTGTTACTTTAAACAAAAGGGAACAGTAGTGGTCCATTGGTACCGGCCCTGAATTACGAATCGGTCGTGGGTTAAACTGAGCCAGGCGCTTTATTTTGAGTAATTTATTTCATCATCACTGCTCTCAAAACGGAGAAGGATGGTGAGATCGCAATCAAGCACTAGTTTATGGCTACAGAGTAACAATACAATCAATTAAAAACTGTTACCTTACTAAAGATCAAAGTCTAATTTCAAGTAGAGAAAACGGCCAGCATTACAACACTAGTGTAAGCTTTAGTACTAAAACAACTTCGACCAAAGATGTCTTATCTTGTCTTGGTATACCTAGCCCACTAATCCTGCTTATCCCTAACAATAGCCAAGCAACAAGCTAGTACAAGCCCCGCATGACTTCGACCCACGCTGCATCCACTTCTAAACACCCACTCACTAGTGATGTGCCTGTATTCGGTGTAATTGGCACTACACAAATGGTACCAGCCGATCGATTTGCAATCATGTTCGGTACCAAAATGGTAGTGGGTAATTTGTGGGAATTAAGTATGCAGGGTTTCCCATTCCCTATTCGTATCGTGTGTTATACACATGCAAATAATAGGTTCGTAATCTTTATTGGTAGGGATTCAATTGTCTAGTAAAAGTGGATCTGGATCACACCTTTTGTCAAGTACTGACAATCATCAGCTAGGTAGCTTAGGGTCGGCTTCCAGACGCACCGGATGCGGCTGAATACCCGTGATTTATATGGAGCGACGGTCCATCAAACCTCCACTACCCATTTACTGGGCAACACCATATTCCTTGGATAGACTGATGGTCAGACTTTCTGGCGTCTGACTACCTGTGACAACTGTCAAAGATCTACGAATGACAACCAGGACGTGGCTTTACGTGATTTCTGAGGCATAGGGTGTCAGTAATGTACTAGATAAACTTAGAAAAGTACATACGAGTATAAGTTGAAAAAATCACATTGTACATGCCCAGTTTTGAAACCACACCCACATGTATGAGAGGCGGGTATCTTAACCATTAATCCATGACACAAATTAAACAGACCGTAGTATGATTTCTTAATCGACATTTTAAGGTATAAGCTCATTTAATGTAATACAGCGCAGACAGGTAGTCTGCGGTGTATTACATTAAAACCTTTTTACTTCAAGTTCTTACAGTTCATACTACGGTTGTCTGGTAGATATCGATGTCAGCGATGAGACTGCCATTGTACCCATGTTTGTCTAAAAATGTATTAATATTTTGGTGTACAATAAAGTTTATTCTATTATATATTTCTGCCACATTGTCTACATAGACGATATCATTAGTGATAACTCGGGACTTTGGGAGGTCTGTGAATGGGCTGAATTAAGCCGTGTTGATTGATTGATTTCCCTATCAGTACAGAAGAGTAACTGTGTCAGTGTATGAAGCAATCGGTATGAATGAAACAAAACATAAACTTAGCAGTCACATTCCAAGAAAACTTAAACAAAGATATGTAAGACATGAGACAGAATTCGGGATATATTAAAGGTCATTCGTATCGGGCATCTGAATGTCAGATATACGAAAAATCTTGGTTTTCTTGTATCTCAGTAATATGTACTTACTTAATACATAATATTTTTTAGTAGTTGGTATTGTATATTATGTATTTTATTATCACGTCTAATTAATTGTTTTACTCCATCTTAAGGTTGTCTGTAATAGCACGTAACGCTGCGTACAGACATCGCGAGGCGTTTTTTTTGTAGGAGGTAATCTCTGAAAGTCCTGGTCCGATTGCTAAAATTTTTTCACTGTTAGAAAACAGCTTTATTCCTGAGTGACATTATTTTAAGTTTGCGGGCGAAGCTACGAGCAAAAGCTAGAAATAAATAAATGATACCCAGAATTTGTGCATATACATACACGTTCTAATATCGCAAGCTATACTCATGCCAATAATTATAATGTTCACACTAAAGTGTCGACACTTATTGGCACTTCGATACTAATAGGCTAGCACTAGTGATAGTGAAAACTGGCCCTATGCCAATTAGTGAGTCAACCAGTTGGCGCGGGTTCGATTCCCCGTCGTGATATGTTTCTCTTATTAACAGAACCACCTAGAGATAGGTACACAAATGGTACTTTAGGTACCACAATCTCCGATTTGTTCCTGGATGTAGTACTTAGTAGTTGAGTTAAGTACGGATTAGTAGATTTACAGGAAATATAAATTGGCTTAGACGGAGGAAATGATACAGGAAATATTGTGTTTGTAGGAATATTTAGCTCTGTCTTAGTATTAGCGCCGCTTAACGTAAACTTGGTAAAGAAGAGGATGTTATAAATGTAAATATGGCTTAGAAAGTGTGGGAAGGATTAGAATAGAATAGAATGAACTTTATTGTACACTAAAAAGTAACACAACTTATAAATAATATACTTAAATCTATGAGTACAATAGCGTTCTTATCGATGATAGCGATATCTACCAGACAACTTAAGGTCTTTTTTACATAGCATGGCTAGGATGACAGCAGGGCAAAAATATGCATCTTTGAGATGAGAGAAAAGGATAGGACAGCAACAACAAACAACAACAACAGTCCGACAGCTGTCACCCGCACCATCCTATAGCATTTGTAGTGTAGGATGCATCGTAAGAACTTAAATAATACAGGGGGTAGTCGGCGGTGTAGGTACTGCTAGCTAATAACTCTAACATTATTTCTCCAGTTATAAAAATAATAATAGTAAGATATTAATTAATTGCATTAAGGAAAGTATTCTTCGAAAGATTCACCGTGGACTAAAACACTAGGGGCAATATAAGCATCACAAGTAACCACCCGCATTGATGGTTTCGACGGGTATTTTCGCGTCCTATTCGCCAGGGAACTGGCGACTGGGAACTCCTTTTAGCTCTTCAATTCTTATAGATGACAGAAGAGCTGACGAGATGGAGTAGTTGTTCGTGGACTTGCGACCCTGACGGAAAAAACACGAGAGCGTTTGTCGGATATAATAATATCCGACGGTTAAAAGATTAATGTTAATTTAAAATTCGGAACTTCCCATACTTCTAATGTACACTCAAAAGATTTAACTGTATCAGTGACACCTTACTATTCAACTTCATCCAACCAGTCTCCATACACAACAAACTACTCAACAAATTCAGGTTAATCTCCCATTAACATACAGTTTTAGTCTCATGCACTTTTCCATACATGTCCAGTGGTCGCGTAACGGCTAGACGTGAACTGGACTTGTTTTTATGCTGATCCCACTTAGTACTACAGTTATGTCGTGAAGGACGTTGAGAATGTCCTTCGGTGGGGTCAGGTGCGTACGCGCAGTGCTCGTAACTTGCTTGTATGTGGAAGAAAATTATTCAAAGATTATAGTTTATTTTGTTTGGTGGCGTTTAACTAAGAACTTGTCTATGTAACCTATTCGACGTGACGTCAAAAATCGTAATATGTGGCTACATTAGTGGTTTTCTGTCTGTATTTGTTCTTTTTTTTCTCTTGTGTTTGTACATAAATAAATACATCTCTTAAATTTTGAAGTAATAATAGGTTTTTAGAAAGAATCAGTATGAAATAGTGATTGGTGGTTGGTGCTCGTTCATTCTATGAGATCTTTTTTTTTTTAAAAGATCCTTTTTTATAAAAAGCCTAGTCTTTATTAGAAAACTTTCCTCTAACTTTTTGTCTTTCTTCTACATATAACAATTTTATAAAAAAGAATGATTTGTAATGAATAAACTCTAAAAAGCTACTGCACTGGTTTTAAACCTTGGTTTATCAGTGGAAAAAAAAACAGAGACATAGACAGTGTTGTCAAAAGCTGACTTCTTTCATAAATAGAAAATTTAATTGTATTAACAAACGAAACCCAGCAGACTGAATGAAAAAACGCTTGTAAAACAAGCGTTCACTTTAGCTCAATAGATATATAATTCCTTACAGTATGTTAATCTTAAGTGTGTCCTATTGAAGTCAGCTTACAGTCATATGCTTAACTATGTCACATACAAACGTACGTCACCTAGCTACCACACGGAAGCGGTAATCAGCAGATAAGCGCTATCGGGAAGCAATAACCTCAATCAGTGCAGTACATCTGTACACTAACACTGTACACGACTACCGTTGCCAGGCGTCCGGGTGAACCAGGACATGGTCAGGACTTTTAGTTGCGTGTCCGGCCAAATTAGGCGGAGTTCAGCCTGTCCGGATTTTGTTAGGCTTTTTAAATTAGATTTTTGTTTAGAATTGCTATGTACCTACTGCAAAAAAAAATGTATGTAATTGAATTTCTATTTTATCGACTATCTGTACCGCGCGCCGCGTGCAATGTGCCCTGCCCATTGCCACTTAAGTTTGGCGATTATTCGAGCTATGTCGGTAACATTGATTATCCTGCGGATATCTTCATTTCTGATGTGATCAAGGAAACTCCGAGCATAGCCCTTTCCATTGCCCTACTTTATCTTAGTTTTAGTTAAGGCGAAACCTGAAACACTTGTCTAGTATTTTTATGTAAAAAATGTACAAAAATATGTACAAAATTTCAAAACCTTATCATGAAAAAACACAAAGTTATAAGCTTGTTATGTCAGCAAAAATACATAGTCGCCGGACCATCCAAACGACTGAAGGGTTGTTTTGCACTTGCACCCAGCTGTTTGCTGGCGCCTATTACCCGCTATGGCCCTGTCGTGACCTATGTTGTAGGTACTTAGTGTCGGTGGTGTCCAACTTGTAACCTTTTTAAATATTTTTAGAAAAAATATAACACGGTGTAAAAACTATTGGAATCCATTAGGTTAGTGATTCTGAACAAACGATATTCATCTAAAAATAATTTTGTATTATATTATGGTCAACAATAAAATCGAGTGTGACTTTAAAAAAAATTGTCGGCCATTTTACTCAAATGCTATCTAATCCTAAATTAGCTGTTCCAGCTAATCTGTCCGGCTTTTCGGTTTGAAGACCTGGCCACCCTATACACAACTTATATAGGGGCTACCGCTCATGTTCCTATTAATGGCTACAGATTAGTAAGTTAGTTGAATGTTGTGTTGTTTGTATTAACAGTTATGTTTTCTTATGAAAGTCAATTAGTAAAATGTTTTGTTTTCGTATTGAATTCCTACCACATTCCAACCATTTATAAAATCAAACTCAAACTTGGAAGTTAATCGCTAACCCGGCGAACTTCGTGCCGCCTACCAGTCAATGAATAAATAATATATCTTTCGATATAGTCAACCGATTGCTATGAAACAGAGCCTAAGTAAATTATCAAGTTACACACAATTTTAATGTATAAAAGTTATCTACATTTTTTTTTTCGATGGGAATCATCATCCAATGACAACCCCCGCTCTTGGGCGGAGCGGGAGATAGTGTCAAAATTCATCCCGTTCCTTCAAGCCTTCATACCGGGGCTCGAGCGCCCTTTCGGATAACCCTGGCCCCGGTAGGCTTCGACCCGGCTGGGCCCCTGCTGTTGCTGACAACTCCTTGAGGCGCGCGGGAACAGTGCGCGCCGTCGACGACTTGGGCTTGGTCCGGACGTTACCGGACGGCCGGACAGCGAGCTACCCATTGCTCACTGTCCGCAAGCCCGCGCCCACGGTGGCCGGAAATCGGGATCAGAATCCCGGCGGCGGCGGCGGCGGCGAGAACGCCGTTGCCTGATGCGGTCGGTCTCCTCCTTGGCGAGCATTACTGCTTCGCAGAAGTCGGCGACCGCCTGCCACTCCTCCTCGCTCCGGACCATGGCCTCAACCAAGGCCCGGGGCGAGAGGTCTCCGCCGCCGATCACCCCCACGAGGGCACGGCGATGCTCCGCCCAAGCACGGCACACCGCGACTGTATGCTCCACCGTGTCCTCCGGGCGTTCCGCACAGTGGTGAGACCCGGGCGTCACTTCCGCTTTAATTCGTAACAGGAATCTTCCGAACTTGCCATTTCCGGTGAGGACCTGAGTCATGCGGAAGGTAAGGACGCCGTAAGGTCTTTCCAGCCACGCCTCAAAGAGGGGACTTATCGCCATAATTGTGACGAGCCCAAAGTTATTTACATCGATTTTGTACATTTTACGTGATGCGCGCACAACTAAAAACTTTTACAGAAATATTTATATGTACAGGGGTGCTATTCTATAAGAAAACGGCCTTGAGCGCAACGCTGGCCGCAGCGACGAGTCGAGAGCGCAGTAAAGATGAGTGATGGTGAAGGAGCATTACCTTTCTCTTTGATATATTTTTCTTCTCCTGATTCAACTATATATTTGATATTTATTAGTATATTTTTTTTTTTTTTTTAGTATTGTAGGTATGTATTTGTGTTAATGTATCTTGTTAGTATTATATCTGATGTTTGTACACTGACAACCCTTAATCTATCTCCTTTCTCTCAGTCCATCCAAAGGTTGTCTGTAAGAGATCGCCCTGTGCGATAAGACCGCCCATTGTGCACTTATTCTTTTAAATGTTTGTCCTGTATTTTTGTTTATTTGGTGTACAATAAAGATTATAATAAATAAAATAAATAAATAAACGTATATTGGGTTGTTAATCCAATGTACTGCGCTCTCGGCTCGTCGCCGCGGCCAGCGCTGCGCTCAAGGCTGTTTTCTTAGAGAATAGCACCCCAGTTCGATCGATTTAACCTCTATAATCATTTCATACGAGCTTGTGTTTGAATTTATTCTCAATCCTAACATTATATAGTTTAAATTCTCTGTGATACATTTTTTTAGAAATGCATGAAATATTTATTTTATTCTGTATTTGTCGTTATAGCGGCAAAATACACATCACCTGTGATTTCAACTGTCTAACTCTTACGGTTCATGATATAGCCTGGTCTTAACAATACGGTCCCTTTTTTATCTTTTGAGTACGAAACCCTAAAAATAACAAACCCATCATCAAATTAACCAAATTGACATGAACTTAGTAGACACGCCACAAATCTCTCACTCACATATCAAAACCTCACCCAGTTCGTTCACCCATCGCGTTTGATAATGGGCGCCTCTCACTGCGCACGCGCATGCAGCCATGAATCACTCACTGTGCGGTGACCTTGCTGCTCTATTTAACTGTTTGTTTGTTTACATTTTTGGAAACTTCCGGTTTAAATGCACTTTAACTGTCTGAGTTTAAAATTGTTTTGGTCTGATAGTTTGAAGGGATGTGCGTTTTTAGGTGGAATTCTTTTAAGTTGGACGTGTTTGTTATTAAAATAATAAGAGCGTAAATAATTATTCTAAATACCACAATAATTTGATTGCCACAATACAACGTGAGGGTTGCGGGAATCCAATGGATACGGGCCTTTTTATAGTGGTCCTTCGGCTGAAATGATGATGACCCTCCTCCTTTACGTTTACGTCTTATTCTTCAATGCTGACGACCGTCACCTCTCTGCTTCATCATTTCAACTTTTATGATATTCCTCCATCTGTTTCTGTCTCGGGCGGCTGTGAAGGGCATTGTATATCGTAGAGTCGAGAGCGGTCCGCTATTATTATTATTATTACATTCACTTGGGTATTTATTCTGTAACTGTATCTAAATTGGACATTAGCAAGCATAACTGCCTACATAAAGCAAATACTAGAAAAGGCAGTAAATATTCCTAGTTGTATTTCACTAATTGACTTACTTACAAAGATTTATATGCTAGACAATCGTGCCTTGCTGGATAAAATGGTAAAACAACGGTTCTGCGCAATTACGAAATGTGCATAATAAAACAATATAAGTAATTTATTGAGTCCGGGTGTGGAGCTGACATAGGTATTTGTTACTAACAGAGCAAAGGGCTCTGTTAATTTTGAATTAAAAACCTTATCGTAATAAATTGATCTAAATCCTGTCAGAATAATAAAAGTTGAAGAGGAATAGAGTGCAGGGGCCCAGCTGGGTCGAAGCCTACTGGGGCCAGGGTCTTGATCCGAAAGGGAGGCTCGGCCTCTCAAAATACTAAAAGTTGAGGAGGAATAAAGTGCAGGGGCCCAGCTGTGTCGAAGCCTACTGGGGCCTGGTTCTAGATCCAAAAGGGAGGCTTGGCCTCGGTCTGAAAGGCAAGAAGATACGGGGTGGGTTTTTTAGTCAGTAAGAGTCTGACACTGTCTCCCGCATTCATTTGGATGATTTGCATTTGACGAAAATCTTTATCCTCCGAGCGTAATTATGACGATGAGGCAAAGAAAAGAAGTTTCTTTGGGGCTTTGTATGGTGAGTATAGGCGGATGATCAAGCAGTTCAAACATCTACGAATTAATCGTAGATTTTCACCGTGACAACCGCTGAAGTGTTTTTTTTTTTATGGTAGGAAAAAATCATCCAATGACAACCCGCACTCTTGAGCGGAGCGGGAGATAGTGTCAGACACTTACTGACTAAAAGACCCACCCCGTTCCTTCTAGCCTTCATACCGGGGCTCGAGCTGTCTTTCGAAACTAACCCTGGCCCCAGTAGGCTTCGACCCAGATGGGTCCCTGCTGTTGCTGACAACTCCTTGAGGCGCGCGGGAACAGTGCGCGCCGTCGACGACTTGGGCTTGGACCGGACAGTTACCGGACGGTCGGACAGCGAGCTACCCATTGCTCACTGTCCGCAAGCCAACCGCTGAGGTGTGAGAGGGCGCGTTGTCTTGATTAAAATGGATTTGCTTTTTCTGCATATCAAGCCGGCTCACTCAAATGACTGTTAAATAACAACTATGCGTCCAAAATGGCTGAAACTTTGGAGAATAACAGTCAAAAGATGCACAAATACAGTCACTAGCTTTTATTGACGAGTGCTGCTATCTTCGCATTGAGGTCGTAAACTTTTCAGACCACACATAATCTACACTTCTACACTAATATAATAAAGAGGTAAAGTATGTTTTTTTTTTTTTGCTTGTAGAAGGTAATCTCTGGAAGTACTGGTCCGATTGCTAAAATTTTTTCACCGATAGAAAGCTGCTTTATTCCTGAGTGACATAGGCTATATTTTATGTACGCGAGCAAAGCTGCGGGCAAAAGCTAGTGTGTGATACAAGACAAAACATTGAACATGGCCACATAGGAACGTGGGGATCAGCATGAGAAAAGAAAAGTCTATGCTCAGCAGTGGGTGAAGCCGGTCCGTAATTAACGATGTTGGTGGCCAATCCATCATTTGCATCATCTCAAATTGAAATCTGGAACAGAACCTTATCTATCCAAACCTCTCTCTCAAACTAGCACCATTTATCACGACAGAAATAGGGCTTCTTCACACGTAGGTACCATAACCACATCATGACCACAACCACACCACGTGGCCGAGCATATATTTCGTATTGAAAATGAATAGGACTATTCACACGTACCACATATTGCAGTCGTTAACGACTATGTGTGTGATACCGACCACATCGCAACCACTACGTAACCACCAGCGACACTGCGAACTAGTGGCCGACCACATCGCAAACAAAATGTTGTGTCGACGCAACGACAGTGCGTAACTATGTATGCACACCGCGTAACCGCATCGCAACTTCTGGCGATAACGCAACCACATCGATATTTTGTCGGTACCACAACGCAACTACAAAAAGCTGCAGCAACATCATTCACACGTAACCACTGATTGGTGGTACGTGTGAAGAAGCCCTTAACTGAAATAACGAAAGTCTCATAATAAATGATTGTGGTATACATTACCCTACATCTCCGGCGCACCCATTGTGTTGTGTTGTAACTCTCCGTCGAGCCACATCGACACGTGCGCAGGAGTTGATAGCTGATTGTGTATGTTTTATTATGGTCATGTTCGAGTTATTATGAACTACGTTATATGGTTAAGTGGGGCGGTTATTAAAATTGTAATGAACGACATGATTAAATTTATTACAGTGCATGGGATTTCCATTAGATGGAATCGTCTAGTTTGCTATAAATTTTATTGATTTTTTTTTTCACTACTATCACACAATTCCGTCTAATCCCAAGCTAACAGGAGCTTTTAACAGAGCTTGTGTTATGAGTACTACTCGTAGACAACTGATATTTGACGTACATATTTTGACATATTTTTATAAATAATTCTAAATACATACATATTGTAGACAAATTACACCCAGACAGAACAAAATGATCTTTCTGAGTGGGAATCGAACCCCCGACCTAGCAGTTAGGGTCATTAACTACTAGACCATCAGGCCAGTCAATATATGAATGGAAATTGAGGTTATCATTTGTTCGAAAGTGTCACCGCGAACGGAAAGGGAAAATAAAGAGCACGAGTGGGTTTTAAAAGCCTGACTCTCCCTCTCGCTCCACCCAGAGTAGATGACCATCACCAAATAGTTGATGTTCTGAATTGAAATTCCGAAGATATGCCATAGCATTTCATTCCAGAATTGTACCATTTCTTCGTGATAATACCGTATTTTTAACCGACTTCAAAAAAAAGGAGGAGGTTCTCAATTCGGTTCTATTTTTTTTTTATATTTGTCACTAGTAATTTCACTCGAGTTCTTCGAGTTCGAGAAACTATATTTTACCAAATAAAAAGCAGATAATGATGCTCAAATTATGGTTTAGCTTTATATAAGTTAGAGTTTTTTTGTAAACGTTTATATTTAGTAGTACGAATACTTATCTATGTTCCTAATTATAGAGATGTACAACAAACAAACAAATGATTTTTATTTATGCTTTAGTTAGATTGATGGAAATTCAACTACAACCTATGTTAATGACTTACTTGAAATCTCAAAAAAGTAACTTATTCAATTATTACCAACCAAGAAATTTCTTTTTAAAAAGAAAAAAGAAAGAAATGCCGACAGTACACACCAGTCTCTCATAAAATTTTACGCGGTACTCCAATTCCGGCGTTTTTTGCGGAGTTCCCGAGATAAGGGGTGACATAAAACAAACCATACCTCATGTGTTATCAGCCTTACAATCTCTTGGAGTCCCGATGGAGCTGTAGCCAGAATTGTGAGGAACTGCCTTCCTTGTTAGGAATTCTAGGTATTCCGTATTTGTACGTTGAAGTTTGACATTTTAGAGGTCCAAAAATGGCTTGAAGACTGAATTGTTTTGGTGTTGTTTAATTAGTTTTGTGAGTAATTTAATTTGCACGTGCACAATCACCGTCAAAATCGCGAGAAAACGTTTCTTAAGCTGCAATTTATGAATACTACAATACTACTTTACTCAAACGTAGAACTTTTTTTTAAATGATACCTCACTTGATGGTAAGCAGTAATGCAATCGTTGATGGTGAAGCGCTCTAGTTTATATTCATTAAGCCCCAAGCGAACTCCGGCGTTCGCCCACTCATTATCTTTCTGTTGTGTCTATAATTACAGTATAAAGGTTAAGAGTGTATTCACTCTAGCCTTGAAGACACCTAAATTACAATCGAACGGGAAGGCCGCAGCAGGCAATTGCTTCAATCTTTCGTTATAAGACTTTCTCCATGTCTAAAAGCAGAAGCTGCGCGAATCCACTGGATATAAGAACGATCAGTGTGATGGCGTTTGGAAATTGGCTTTGTCTGGCAATAGGTTTTTTTCGGCGGAAGTGATGGTGGAGGCTAATCTAGTAGTCATCTTCAATCGATCAAAAAACTAATTTATCTATTTAGATAAGAGATAGAGAGATAGAGTGGTGTGGTTAGTGGTAGTGATGGTGGTTTAGAGGTGACGAGTTTGTTTGACTGGCCGTCCTCATTCTTTTAGTTTTGAATAGCCAAATTACCATGGAAGGCCATATAACATCACGCTTCGACCCATAGGCAAAGACGCGAACCGCTAGTCTTAGATCATCATCATCTTCCTGCCCTTGACCCGTTTTATTTGGGGTCAACGCAACACATTTTTTTCTTCCATTCTGTCCTGTCACTCGTCACGCTATCACTAACTGCTAGTCTTAGATAAATTGAAAAAAATATGGAGTTTCTTGCAGGTGCTTCTCTATAGGAACCACCAATTGGAACCATACATTAGCTTCTGATGTTTTATGTAATGTCCATGTAGGCTAGGGTGTCCCAAAAAAATCAAATTCTTTTTTTTACAACGCATACCCTCTAATTTTGTTTGAATAGTGTCAAAACAATTGTAAATAAAATTTTAAGTACTAAGGACCAAGGGAACCCGTGCCGACTTGCATCGTTAGATATCGGAACTTCGTAGGTAATTTGGCGCGAAGCAGCTAACGTATCAAGTGCTCGTTATTATTTATTTATTTAATTAGTAAACGCATAATTTTTATTCAGTCTACATGTCAGTAGGATTAAGAAGTCTTACAAAATAAATATTTTGAATATGGGATACGTATAAAATCAAATTACGGGGTCAAAACTATCATAAAATTGACAAGTATTGGCAAAACTGTTTTACAACAGTTCTTTAATGAATTTATGTGTCACTGAAAATCGTGAATCTTACTATTCGAAAGTGTGTTATTTATTGGGAAAGGCACAATATACGTGACATTTCCTAATTAAAGCATTATATGTGTTAAAAACTTGAACTTGAGAGTTTTGGAGAGATCTGCAAAAAATGCGAACAAAACACAACAAGTATTCGAGAAGCAAAGACATGAGCTTGTAATAAAATTAGACAAAATGTTTGACATTGCACATGCCGATGCGTTTCCATTAATAAAAGATAAAATCTTCTTGTAGTGCCAGAGAGAGCCAGGTTGATGTAGTTACTTAGATGGAGTGGACCAAAAATTCGAAAAAAAAAAGTGTGCCTAAGAAATATTTAGGAACCATTCTATCTGGCTACTAATTGTTTCTCCTTAACTGCTTTTTTTATTTTATTTATTTATTTATTTGGCTCTTCAACAATGAGTGCACTATTACATATGTATAAAGAAAAAACAATACAATCTTACGTCTAAGTGCCCCATCACTTAAAGAAGAGCACTGCATGCACTAATTTGTACGCCTTAACAGATAATAACAATAATTAATAAAATAGAGAATAAATAATAGTAAGAATAAACATAATAAACAGATTTTTTTTTTAAATTTGATCATAAATTAAATTTAAATTAAATTTGGACAAACAGAATTTAGAAATTGACATTAAATATATTTTTGTTGTTAATTGTGTAACAATATTTTTTTTACAGAGGGCACAGATGTATGGAACAAGTCGATATCTTCATCGTTCTCTTTGTATACTGCATACATTCTATGCAATGAGCAATGTTGCCTTAAATTTGTATTGCTTTTTGGCATGCAAAACAACTTCCTATTTGATTTTCTCGGTAGGTTCCGAGGCACATGGAAGGATACTTTACCGAGCAACTGAGGACAGTTCAGAGCACCTGTTACTAGTTTTTTAAGGAAAATTAAATCTAGCATATCTCTTCGCTTTTCCAACGAGACCATCCTAAAATAATCCAATCGTTCCCGGTACGATTTGAGACGTTTACCCTTATTACTATGATAAGTCAGATGCCATAAGAACCTTTTCTGTAATCGTTCGATACGCTCTATGTGTACATTGTACTTAGGGGACCAGACAACACTACAATATTCTAGGTGACTTCTGACTAACGAATTGTACATAACCTTTTTTGTTTTAAAATTTCTAAAGTTTTTGCACTCTCTCATGACGAAACCAAGTAATTTCGTTGCTTTTAGCGTAATTAGATCAATATGTTCGACAAAGCTTAGTTTTTTATCGAATTGAACGCCTAGGTCTCGTATAGATTCCACCTCTTCAAGCAGTTGGCCCTCAAACTTATATGATGTAGGTGCAACAAGCTTTTTTTTAGTAAATTTGATGTGCTTACATTAATACTTACATAATATTTAACGACATTTTATTGTGATCACACCACTCACTTAGTCTATCCAAATCGTCCTGAAACTGAGCCGAATCATTAGGCTTTCTAATAGCTTTTACGGCTTTAAGGTCATCAGCGAAAAGATATATCAGAGTTCTGAAAGCACTTGTATATGTCATTGATAAACAGGATGAATAAAGGTGGTCCAACATGAGATCCCTGGGGAATACCTGAAGTAGCTGTATATGCTTCCGACTGGCAGCCATTCATCACAACCCTAAGAGTCCGCTTTGTCAGATAAGATTTGAACCAACTCAGCAAGGGATCCGACACACCATACATTTTCAGCTTTCCAATAAGTAAATTGTGATCAACTGTATCGAATGCCTTGCTGAAGTCGGTATAGACCGCATCAACCTGAATACGTGCATCAACTGCTTCAATAATGGTGTCAGCATAAGTCACCAAATTCTTTGTAATCACCTTATCACGAAAATGCATCTTCAGATTCTGAAATGATGGATTTACAAGAAAATCTACTCATACCAACTAAGAGTACACAGCCCCATACGAATAAAAGTTCCGTGAGGAAAAATTTTATCACTCCAAAGACAGTTGCAGTTTTGAGTAGAGAACAGTTAAATATGAGCAATTTTGTGTTAACAATAATAAACACTTATTTTGTTATAAAAGCTACTGTTGAGACACTTGCATACAACACTAACGAATTTCCCATAAGCAAGTCCTCAATTCAAATAATTCATACGGAGAATCGAAAAAGAGCGCGCAGGAGCTAATAAAGTCGATTTCCAAAACAAGGTAGGTACTGGTACGATTATAAACTGTCGATTGACACAGATGATAAACAGTTTTCGGCTTTAGATGTGCGCAAATGTAAAGAATAATGCCTCTTCGTTAGTTATTTCGCATAGTGACACAATCCTATAGAACAACTGGTCGTGATGCCAAAACTGGACAACTTTACAGGAAGTAAATAGGCATCAGCAGTTTAAAATGCAGTTCATGTTCTAGTAATGCATTACAACATGCTACAAAACAGGTGCTGACTCTGAGAGCACTTTCATAGCAAAATCACTACCGAAGAGGAACAACGAACAAAAGCATATTTTCTAATGTTGTGTACAAGAACAGATAGATAGGTTTAGCCTGAGTGTAAAAATCAAAATTTGGAAAGATTAAGTCCTAGTAATAATAGAGACTTGAAAAATAAAGATAGAGGTAAAGCAATGTTTTATTTTCTGAATAAAAAATTAAGTTCTAAAATATCCTCTGTAGTTTTCATACAAACTTTCTTCTAAAAGTTTGACATCAAGTCGGCACGGGTTATCGTCACCCGATACCAATAATATTTATTATTTTAGTTCTTAGGGTCAAATAGAAAAAAAATAGAGGGTATGCGTATTCAAAATCGGAAAAAAAAATTTCGCCCTTAAAGCTTGGGACACCCTAATGTAGGCCTATGAAATAAGAACCATTTTGAATCAAACCTTAATTCTGTGGCCATAGTGAAAAGGGGTATAAGTCCGATTTTGTCGAAAATGAGTTAAGTATACCAAAATGATCAGAAAAAAATGCTCTATCGTTTGGTGAAAAGAGATCTAAGCTAGCCCTAAAAATAAGGAAGTTACTTTGTGCAAAAGGATTCAACTGACACCAAAAAAACCACGCAAGTTGGTTTCAAGTCCATTTATATTGTTTTAAACGGAAAAATAAAAAACTTTCTTTTGTGTTTTTTAATCTAAATTAACATAAATCAACCACATTTCAATTTGTTTGGTGTTTATCGATACAACAACACTTAGTCCATAAAAATGGTTTAAGTTAGAAAGGATATTATTAGACTTATATCCGTTTTCACCGAAATAAAGAGAAAAAATATTTCTTTCCATTAGTTAATTAGTTATTAAAAATAATTTCAAATGCGTATCCCTTTTCACGTGCATGAATTAATATTTAACTTATGGGAGAACGGGTCTAACTTATTTTATACCCTTATGGAATTCATTTTGTGATTGGTATAAGTCACTATCTTAAAAACTATTAACTTTACAAAAAAAATAACCCAATAATAGTAAAGAGCATAAATTGTTTACCTATAAAAAACATCACATGTATTTCATTTGGTAGCGGTTTGAATGACACACGAGGTCAAACACGAATTTGAAGCACGCAGAGTGTTTTTTACGTCTCCTGTAAAGTTGCATTTTTGGACTTAGATCCTTTTTCACTAGGGCCACAGAATTTTACCTCGTTCTTTCGTGTTTTTTTGTCAATAGTCAAAAAACTATGGTCTGACCTAGGGCTTATCTATCTGCTGGACCTACCCTTTTAAGTTACCGTGAAGATATAAACACAATACACCCTTACCCTTCTATGTAGTCGGTTAAATGCGGGCGATTATCGCGGCTTGCGATCTAAATCCGGGTGTAACGATACCGCTGTACCTACCCGGGTAGTCCGGGTAGTAGGTACCCGGTTATCCGGAGGAAATCTCGTAAACTGCACACGATGAACAAGGGAACTATGTAGTTGAGTTGTTCCATTTTTTCCGTTTTTCTTCATAGTATTTGATGGTCAGTAGTTTTTGATAAGAAGTTATGATTACGTTTTTTTGTTGAAAGAGAATATTTTCTGTAATATTATATATTTTTGAGAGGGATAAATGGACGGATATGAAATGATGTTAGCTGAATTTGTTTGTGTAGGTTAGTGAAAGCCGCAGAAGCCACAGCACTGTGACATCAATTTATTTTGTATAAAATAACCTTAGCCTGCCGTGGGTAGATTTATCAAGCTACATGTCTTACAGAGCCTAGATAGTCCTTGAGAGCAGTGGTAACCGAGTGTTAATGGCTATGACTTACGAGTTGTAGGTCGCGGGTTCACACCCTGCCAGGTGCTTTACTTTGTTTAATTTATTTCACAACCACTGCTCTCAAAATAGTGAAAAAATCAATATCGTGAGAAAACCAGCATGTCCTAGAACCAAAACTTCGAAGACATGTGACTGGTGGAGACCTGCGTGGTGGATTACGGCACATCCCCTCTCCTAGAGAGGAGGCCTGAGTCCCACCAGTGGGAACATTATAAGGCTGATTAAGCTCCGTTTAAGCTTCTTATAATTGACCTAATCAGCCCTCCCCCAACAGTCGTCTTGCGTACAATCATTCTATCAGCTCAATTGTCTGTCTGTATGTCAGTTAAGTGCTTAAACGTTTGTTAAAGAGACACAGTAGCAGCTTTGTTTTGTTTTTAATTACTTAATTTATTTCTTGAGTGCACGTGTCTTTGATTTTGTTTTATAATTCTGGTCCTTTGGTACAATTATTTGTCTTTGGAATAGAATTCATACAAGCCTTGGGCTCTCTCGCCTCTCTATTTTTTTTGTAGTAAAAAACCCAACCAAATTAAAAAAATAGCAATATGTTTAAAATGTTTTAATTTCTATCTCCGTTAATTAAAAATCATTATCCTAATTTTGACTTCCGTTAAACGCTTAAGTATTGACTTTTTTACTCGATTACAGGAAGTCAAACAAAATTTTTTTTTTTACCCGACTGCATGAAGGTTTATGTTTTTCGCGCGTATCTTGTTTATAAAGGATGTCATAAAATGACTCCTCTCGTTCCTGGGTGGGGCGAGAGGTAGTGTCAGACAGCACAGTGTACTGAATAAAACTCACTTATATTCTTTCTGTTGAAGTTTACCAGGCCGATGGTACTCTTTCGACCAATACCGCAGAATCATATATTAATGGAAGCGTAATTCGAACTGTAAGGTTACATATTTTAGTTTACGAACACAACGAATAACTTTAAATATAATTACAAAAAAAAAAAAAAAACAGATTATATTTGACACATCGAGATTGAGTTACGAATGCCCATTTTCACTAAGTACGTGAACATTCCACTAGGTAACTAACATTGGGAGTTGCGGTCGACGGTCAGGTAACTCTATCGCAGTCGCAAGGCTGTTAGCAAAGCAAGGTCACTGCCGGCGACCGGTCTCGAGATGGCGTGAAGATAAAGATGTTGTCTTTGTTCAGATTAAGTATTTAGAAAAAGGAGTCTTATTACAACACTTAGGTAGCCACGCTACAGCCGGTTTCCAGTTTAAGACGCAACTGAAGAAAATGTAGGTACATAACAAAAAAAAAACATATTTTTTTCGGTTTTTTTACACACATCATCTAATACTTAAAAACTAATTTAGGTTCGACAGCATCCGTCACAAAATAATTCTAATTAAAACTACCCGAAACTCGACCCACCTAAAACATTCGTTTTTCGAGTAGGTAATGTCCAGTTAAGTAAGGGCTAAGCTGGATTTTGAATACGTTGAACGAGAGGTTTCTTGCGTAAGCGTGCGCGTGATTGTATAGCTGGGCTCCTTGAAATGTTAACATTTTTTGCCATAGCTGTAATTAGAACAAAAACAGCTGAATTCTGTACGTTGCGTAGAAGTATAGGTACAGCTTGAAAGTGACCTACAAACTGAACTGCCAGTCTCCTTGGCCAACCTTTCATAACCTTTAATTCCTTATTTTACCGAATCGCCCCATATGCATCCCAGCTTTTCTTTTTGACTGTCCTGTTGGTCTAGTGGTCAGTGGCCCTGACTGCTATGCCGCAGGTCGTGGGTTCAATTCCCACCCAGGACAAATGTTTGTGTGATGAGCACGATCATTTGTTCTGTGTCTGGGTGTAATTTATCTATAATATGTATGTATTTAGAAATATATAAGTATGTTTATCAGTTGTCTAGTACTCATAACACAAGCTTTGCTTTGCTTGGGACTAGACGGCGTTGTGTGATAGCAGAGGAAAACTAAAAAAAAAAAAAAAAAAATTGTCGAGTTCACGTAAAGCTTATCGCTAAATAGTATCTAATAACATCTTTTATCTCTTTCCAGCGCGTCCGAACCTTCACAACCTCACTAGACGAGCTCGCCGGGCGCGTGCAGGCCGCCGAGGCCGCGCGCTCCTCATGGCGCGGGCCCGGCGACGCTCGCGATGCTCGTGCACAGCTCGACGCCGTGTCGCGCGCGCGTGCACAGCTGCCCCCTCTCAGGAGGCTGGCGGATGAACTGCACGCGCAGGCTCAGCAGCTGGCGAGGGACAAGATCCAGCTACCTGACCATTTATTGGCGAGGCTTGATGACTTGAATACCAGGTAATTTATGAATTGGCGGCTACAAAGCCAAGTTTTTCAATATACAAATATCTACTGATGTCAAACCCATACCATGACTAGAGAAATAGAGAGCCTGGTGTCATCCACTGTTATTCCTAAGGGCTACTGCTGCGTTAAGCGGGCGCCGGTTCCCGCAGCCTTGCGTTCAAAAATAGTCAGAGTAATGTAGAGTTGCTACCCAGGGTCGTTCTTTTAAAATTTGACTAGCTACCTTAGAGTTAACCCAACTAACTCTATCTCTGAGCTTACTCCAACCTATCCTAGGTTGGAGTAAGCGGCCATATGGTCGACATTGACAGTTGAACTCGTTCGCGTCCAAAAATGCCAGGGTACACTACATTACATTACCCTATGACGTCATTAGAGTTAACTCTAAACTCAGTGGTCGATGGAAAACTTTAATGTATTATTACGTAGCAAAACGGGCGTAGGGCACGGCTCCCCGCCACGGACGCCCGCGCGGTCCCTGCGGCGGAGCATTTTTGTATGGGACCGCACGGGCAGCCGTTTAACGCAGTGTCATCCCTTACACCTTTGAAGCTTTGCTATCTTTAGGAGTTCAATATTTCTTTATGTATACATAAAACGGAATAACTAAAGAATCAACAGTAACTTGACGTCCTTCATTTCCTGCCTACCCCAACAGATAGCATCTCATGAATAGCCATGAGTCTTCAAGAATGTAGGTTGGCACCTCATGCAGCTCTCAGCACGAATGTAAACAGTCATTTCATTGACTTTCAATCATCGTCGCACCGCACACGCGTCGACATTCCTTACATACTAATATTTACGTCAAGTAGTTGTCGTGAGAGATTCCCTTCGTGTCTTACCTACCATTTCAAAAGATTTGATGCATGTACGTAAGGATTTTTTTTTATTTGGTATGATTGTAAGTATTATATCCAGATCTTGACGGCCATTACTCCAAAAACTTGTAGTAATTACATTTTTCCTCCCTAATTTCTCCGTTTCCAATACCAGATTTGGACATGGAAGACCTAATAACAAAACAACCTTTTGCTACGGAATTGACCTTTAGTAAGTGTCCCTCCACTTTGCGTAGTACTCTCAATGCCGAGAGTCGTGACCTCCCTGCTTCATCACTTTCATTCCAACGATATTCCTCCATCAGTTTCTCTGGCGGTGTGAAGAGCATTGTATACCGCTCTTGAAGCGGTGCGGATCTGGTCAAACCAACGTATTGGGCTGCGTTCACGAGGCTTTTTCATATCCTATTTACCAGTCACGATGAGCCTTTCGAGGTGCCACCATCTTTACTTGCAATGTGACCGAAGTATTGTAGAATCTTGTGTAGATACTACTTAGTAGGTGTACTAGGTTGTTTTAGCCTAATAAAATAACTTGCGAGATTTAAGTTTAACCCACTATGATTAGCCCGCTTTTATCATTAAGAACACATTTAATAACCTAGCGAGTAGGTACCTAACCAAAAATCTCATCAAATATTTTCTTTTTCTCCTCAAATCTATCATATCTCATCATCCACTTCATGTTCCAGGGTATCAGGCCTGGTCTCCGGCGGCGAGGAGCGCGTGCGCCAGCTAGCCGGTGTCGCGAGAGACGGCGGCGCGGGCGCGGCGCAAGGCTTCCTGGCTGGCTCGGTGGAGCCTCCCTGGGAGAGGGCCGTCACTCCTGCTAATGTACCATATTATATCAAGTAAGTACCCAAATAATATGCAGGTGTAATTGTTTCTTTCTTACCAAGGGGGGTGGGTCGTGCTATTTTTTATGATATCTAGCACTTCAAACTTCCGCACACAATAAATACCACCCTCCCCCTCTTTTTCTGAGATGGAAAATCGTGAAATATCTTCTTCCACTCTAGTTAGACATGACACATGGTGTGTCAGACTTTCACTGACTAAAACCCACACGTTTTCCTTCATTGGATCGGCTCAAAGTCCGCGGTGACTCTTTGGATTATGAAAAAGCTGCTGAAGAAAAATCTTAAAATATTTAAGATACATACCAAGTCACAAATTCTGGAGTGGCGTCATCACGTACCGGACGAAGCAGCGTTGGAAGACCTCCCACAAGGTGGAGCGATGACCTGGTGAATGTCACGGGAATCAGATAGATGCAAGACACAGGACCGGTCGTTGTAGCGATGCTTGGGAGAGGCTTATGTCCCACAGGAGACGTCTTTTGGCTAAAATGATGATGATGATGACAAATGTAACCCTTACTGAAACTCTGTTCCTCCTCAGTCACGAGCTGGAGACGACCCACTGGGACCACCCGAAGATGATCGACCTGATGAACTCCCTGGCAGACCTGAACGAGGTGCGCTTCTCCGCGTACCGGACCGCGCTCAAACTCAGGACGGTGCAGAAGGCTTTATGTAGTAAGTACACACTTATATTTCTAATAATGTTTTTTTTTATTATTAATATGCTCTCGTTTGACCACTATCTCTACCACTACTAAGCGATGATGTGACCGACAATGGAGCACGCTTGCCTAGAAGCAACCTGTTCTTTCTTGACTTAAAGACTCTTAAGTTGTAGCTGGATGGAAACTACGAAACAATGAAAACGTGTCTATTTATTCAAGAATATCATATTTTGTTTAATTAAAATGAGTACTGAAAAAAATAATAATTGGAAAAACCACAGTTTTAAAAACCAAATATTTAGGTACCATCAAAGACACTTCCGCCTGACCACCCCGCTAAGTTAATTTTTGCTTGCACTCGAAACGGTTTGGTTTGGCGCCGCGCCGCAGTATTCAAACGATTTTTTTTTAGTGAAACCTCTTTCTCACAACATGTACTTGTTCCCAGTGCACATGCTACAGTTGCCGGCGGCGCTGGAAGCGTTCGACTCGCATGGGCTGCGCGCGCAGAACGACCGGCTCATCGACATCCCGGACATGATCACTGTTCTTACTTCGTTGTATGAGGTAAGTACCCATCAGGTATTATGTGTCTAGTTTTAGAATATTTTAAGCTAGTGATAGTTCCAGCCAAAATATGTCATCTTCACAAAAGGGTAATTTGAAGAGAATGATAGTGTTTATGAAGAATCGAAGACTCCAAGCATACCTCAAAGAAATGTCAGCAAAACTAAAGGGGCCCCGTTAGGCCGATGCCTGCTAGGGTTTATTTTTATGGTGGGGAAAATCATCCAATGACAACCCCCGCTCTTGGGCGGAGCGGGAGATAGTGTCAGACTCTTACTGACTAAAAAACCCACCCCGTCCCTTCAAGTCTTCATACCGGGGCTCGAGTTCCCTTTCGGATAACCCTGGCCCCAATAGACTTCGACCCGGCTGGGCTGTTGCTGACAACTCCTTGAGGCGCGCCGTCGACGACTTGGGCTTGGTCCGGACAGTTACCGGACGGACGGACAGCGAGCTACCCATTGCTCACTGTCCGCGTGCCTGCTAGGGCTGAGGACTCACTCTCTCAAACGTTCCCTCAAAATGCAATTTAGGGCATCTGAAGGAGTAAATGTTCAAAATTAGTCAGTAAAAGTCTGAAACACTCTCTCGCTGCATCTTGGGTTTATGAAATTGAACATCTATCCTAGGTGACCTAGAAAAAAGACGTAGATCATCGTAGCGTGCAATTATGATATAGGTACTTTAATATTTACTTGACTTACAGATTTTTATACTTGTAAATTGTTCTTAAAAGTGTTTTGTGGGGAAATTAGGTCGATCCTCGACCCGGTCTTTGTGGTCTTTAGTGTATAGACTGGCTATCGCTATTCAGCGAGGCAATGCGGCGAGTATTATGAGCAACTTTGTGCCGGGAACGACCAGGGGCGGGTTATTTGAGGTTAGGGGTAAATAAATTTAAAACTGGCCTAGTAAAACAATATAAAACACATCCTACTATTGCAGTTTAAAATCATATTAATGAACTCTTCTTCTCCCACCAGGTAATAGCAGCGGAGAACCCCAGCCTGGTGAACGTACCACTCTGCCTAGACCTGTCCATCAACTGGTTGCTCAACGTGTACGACAGCCAGCGCACCGGACAGATCCGCGTGCTCAGCTTCAAGGTGGGGCTCGTGCTGCTCTGCAAGGGACACCTCGAGGAAAAGTATAGGTAAGCAAAGAACTCTGAGTGCTCAAAAAGCCAATATAACTCTGAAGCAGTTTGGTGTGCAAGTGCTAAATAATAATAATTTATTGATTAAACTGGTTTCTAGTAAACAGATACACTACTCCATAATATTTTTTTTTAATGCAACAGATATGACCATAGGTGTTTCGTTTTATCTGAAAGCTCATTAGTACGAATTTGATAGTAGAAAAATTCTATCACACCTAGATTTTCAGTTGCATCTTGTTCTAGTTTCTTGAGAAATAATTTTAAAAAAATACCCTTACACGGCACTGATGATATTTAAATTTTAAATTGATCGTACGTAACTTATTGTTTCGTGATTATTTTGACAATAATGGTGTGTACATGTGTAGATACTATTTTAACTGCGCGATAAACTTTTTCTAAACATTAACAGCCCAGAGTTTTGCTTTCCTTTTTTGATTTCCTTAAGATAGTTGAAATAGTCAAGATATACCAATAGAGTAAAAAGTACAGGTAGGAATGATGCCCTACTATGAAGTTAAATCTCTTGATGATAAAATTTGTATTTCCAGGTATCTGTTCCGACTGATAGCAGACCCATCGTGCAGAGCTGACCAAAGAAAGCTCGGACTTTTGCTACATGACTGCATACAGGTATATATTTTTATTATTCATAATATATTTTCTAACTTATCAGACTACTAATGTGTATTAACTATCTACTAATCTAATGTGTATTACTAATTTGTTGTTGGTATTTGTGTAAATTTCAACTTAATATAAGATCACTGAATTTAACAGATAATTATGCAAAACAACATTGTGGATTAGCAAAATATGAGCTAGAACACAGGAATCATACAGTAGACTTCTGTTCTGTGAGCTAGAAGAATTGATAAAGGGTTAAGTGGGCAAAAGTATTATCTACCAAATTAAAATATTCCCTATTATAAGGTTTAAGTTTTAATTGATGATAAATCGATTCATGAACTAGCAAAGGTGTTAACTATCAATCTAGTATTTATTTATTATTTTCAAACACTCATTACTCGTTTAGAACCATTTGTTAGTTTACACAAGCGTTACCTACTATAGAAAGAGATTCGAAACGAAACGGTCGTAACTTGGCTAGGCCTACTATTCCTTCTAAAGATCAAAAATCATAAAATAAAATTGTTCTGTTCAGGTACCAAGACAACTGGGTGAAGTGGCAGCCTTCGGAGGGTCTAACATCGAGCCCTCGGTGAGGAGCTGCTTCGAGCAGGCTTCGGCTGCCACCAAAGAGGGCAACAGGGGAGGCACTCTCGACAGGAAAGTTGGTAAGCGGTCTATTTGAGTCTACATTTATAGACTACGGGCAAAACAATATAACAACAACAACATCATAATAATATCATCGAACACAACATCAGTTTAGTCGAAAAATACCACTGCGGAAAATTAGGTTTAGTGAACTAAACTTACCCTAATAAGCCTGTAAAAGTCAGACACGCTTTCTCGCTCTACCCTAAACTTCATTCGGAACAAGATAACACATTTAAACAAGCTTTCGTTTATTGTCCGTTCGACCGATTTTGAATTCTATTCCGTAGGCATAAAAGGATGGCATTAAAATCAAAAAGTTGTTACAATACAACCTATTTACTGCAGCAGCCATTTATCATGCCACCGAACGCAATAAAATCGATATTGATTTCCCACCCAAAAAAACCATATAAGTCCACCTAAGTTTTTATGGTAGGTAATAGTAGTTACAGAATAACATTGCACATTACATAGCACCTGAAAAGAAGAGAAATGTAAAAACACAAAAATAGTGTGTCATATTTTGCTCATAAAATAGAAGCAATAAGAAATATGTTACCAAGCATTATAATATGTAACTCATAATATGATTTAAATAAAAGACTGTCCATGGAGTTTCTTGCACGTTCTTCTCCATAGAGGTCTACGCTTTGGAACAATTATTTAGCTTCATTTTTCTTGGACTGACCGACATTTGACTATTCAAAAGTGCCTGCAAATGGTCTATTTGAAATAAATGATTTTGATTTGATTTAGAATTTTTTCTGCCAGTGTTCTTGATACTTACATCCTCGTTCACTTCCAGTCAACCTTCCCGAAAAAGAAAAGGAAAAAGAAGATACTCTAAACAAAGAGAAGACACTGGAGCGCGACGCGGACGGTCAGCTGCAGTTCATCGAGGCGTTCCACTTCCTGCAGTGGCTGCAGAAGGAGCCGCAGTCCATGGTGTGGCTGCCGGTGCTGCATCGGCTGGCGGCTGCCGAGACTGCCAAGCATCAAGCCAAGTGCAACATCTGCAAGGAGTACCCGATTATTGGGTTCAGGTAATACAATAAACCACTGCTCACACCTAGTGGTAACGGCTGCCCCGACTGTGAACAGAAACAGAACAGACCAGTCTTCGAATTTCAATCTGCACTGAGCTCTCGTGTCTCTATTCCTTTTCCTGAAAAAAAAAAGATATTTATTTCACTAACTTTGACCCAACAACACAATTTGCAACTATGGCTATGACAAAACAAAAGTTTTCGATGAACTCTTGCATCCAATATAAGATTTAACTCGTGTTTAGGGTATCATTTGAACATAACATTTATCATAAGACGAAGAGAAGGCCTGAGTCCCGGTAATGGGAATATTGTAAGGCTGATTATGAATACAATAAATCTGCCTTACCTCTTCCCAAGTAAATTGGGATCGACTTGTAAATTATTTACCAGTATGGGGTCGAAAGGTCTGGAGTGGTGATGAAAAAGGCGCAACGGTAAACCTCCCACAAGGTGGACCGTGTACAATTGCCAAAACGGATCTTGAGCGCTCGGCGTCTAGAGTGGCGATCGCTTTGCGCATTCCGTACATGCATGCAGCAACGCAGGGAACGAATCAGGAGTGACGTTTATGACGCGATGGCACGGCGAGCCAATCACTGACATTTCACGCCTCCACGTCTCACTTCGCACCACTAAAGAGACCGAATATTTTACTTCTGCGCAACTTGGAGTCAGCGCTCAAGATCCGTGACGGCAGTTGTAACTACGTGGTGAAAGTCGCGGGAATCCGTTGGATGTGAACCGCACAAGACCGGTCTTTGTAGCGTTACGTGCGGGGAAGCCAATGTTCATCCTTACATTACCTGCTTAAATTATTATAAATTATTAGGGTCTGTAAGGTTACTGAAACGGCCTGTTCGCGGCGCGGCTCTATGAGTGGCGTGCTTCTAACATTTTCATTCTTTTGTTCTTACCGCTCGCTGCCCCGCGTTTAGCTACCGCTTACAGCGGTAAAGACTTGAACGGGCCGTAAAACGAAACATACAAACGGTTTTTCGCCATGACTGACTGTGCTGTCGAGGTGTTCCTTTTCGAACCAGTTCATAATCTGATTAGTAACTAATATTAAAATTTGTTCATGTCTCTTTCAGATACCGTTGCCTGAAATGCTTCAACTTCGACATGTGCCAGAAATGCTTCTTCAGCGGCCGCAAAGCCAAGAACCACAAGTTGACGCACCCCATGCAGGAGTACTGCACTGCTGTAAATCTTCCTTCTTCATTACTATTTTCTCAAATTCTGTTGTAGTTTTAGCTTGATGATTCTTAATTGATTCGTTTCGACATGTCAAAAATTTGACAGTTTTTTCTTCGCTTCCAGAAGCTAGTGTAAGCTAGTTTTAACTGGCTTCTATAACCGACTCTATTCGCGTGAAAGTAGGATAAAAAGTATATCTATTCCAGGACATGATTGAGCCTTGTGCGAAATTTCATACATATCTTCCATTTATTCTGCCATTGGGGCGCAAAAGAATAGCAAACATACACACTTGCAAAATTTTCCGCCTTTAAAATATCAGTGTGAGGTTTCTAGTTTTCCAATCTTCTCCATAAGATCCTACTACACTTTAGAATGAGCAACAAACTTTATACGAATTTATAATCCGCAACCTACGTCTCGTCTTCGGCGTTGTATATTTTATAAGGTCCTAGAAAAAGAATGGCTTGCAATCGAATTTGAACTTTACAGAGTACAACATAGAATTTATTGTTCTAAAATTTGATAATTCTTTTGAATAATATAAACTTTTGACATTTCAAAAGGAGTTTTGAGTTTGAATTTTGACAATATTTTTTTTAGGTTTACTGTCCGCTACTTTGTTTTAATTTGAAGGTGTTCAAACAAAAATATGTATTGCTGTTTGCAGACAACATCAGGTGAAGATGTCCGCGACTTCACCCGTGCTTTGCGCAACAAGTTCAAGTCGGCTCGCTACTTCAAGAAGCACCCTCGAGTTGGCTACTTGCCGGTCCAGACTGTGCTTGAAGGTATGATAGGTACCTTTAACTTAAGTAAATGAAGCTTCATGATGGTGCTCAATTTTCTCGTTAACCATAAGTGAACTGAGAGAATGGCTGAGTGAGAGACAGTCGCAACAGCATCCTGAGAACTGTAGCAGAGAGCTATAACTCTCCCTTGTGCAAAGGGGAATAGTACTCGTACTATCTAACTAGTGATGTGCCCTTGCCGTGAAGTGGGAATATTGCCCGAAGTATGAATATTGGTGGCAATATTCCCATAATGCCGGCAACGAAACATCTCTAGTACTAACATAGATAACTTAAGTTACTAACACTGTATGGATATTTTTACGTGCAAAACAAAATAATTATGTAATTTATTTCCTATTCTATTAAAAAACTTGGGTTTAATTAAACATTCACCATAATGATCACGGAGAGCGATTCTGGATCCTCTTTGTATTATTGAATTATAATGATGCTCTTACCGTGTTTTCTCTTACATATCATATCACAGGATACCCATTCTGTATTCTCTGTAAGAAACCGAAAGTTTTTTCTCTATAGGTACCTACTTATAAAGTTAAATAAAATGACGTTGATAACTAAAACGTCAGAATATTATTATTTATTTTATTTTATTATATATGGAAAACTTACAGCTAACAAAAACATGGTAACTTATCATAATAAAACTAAGGCCAATTACAAGTTTTCACTTACAGTAAATGAATATATATGATCAAAATGTGTAAGTTTTTGAGTTTTGGTTCAGTTTGTGTGTAATGTTTTGTCAGAGCTGGGCAACTGCCCGAGAGACGATTTTGTGTATGTTCAAGTCGCGTACAGAACTCTAATTGCGCGATTCAGGATTTCATAGTTTAGTTCGTATGTGGCGTAAGTTAATAAAAATATTCCACACTTTCCAGGCGATGCCCTGGAGTCTCCGGCGCCGTCCCCGCAGCACGGCAGCGCGTCGGGCTCGGCGCTGGGCGGCGACGACATGCACTCGCGCCTCGAGCTGTACGCCACGCGCCTGGCGCAGGTGGAGCTGGGGGCTAAGCCAGGAGACACGCCCGACAGGTCTGTTATACCGTTGGGATTCAATATCCTTGCTTTACATTAGTCTTGACTTAGCTTTTCTACGTGATTCCTGAATTGTCTCACTGCCTGTTTATCTGTTGCAGTTTCTTACCAACGCTATATTTATTTTAAATTATATATCTCTGTTAAGATTATTTTTAGCTATCAATCTTCTTCATTTTTACAAAGTATTTTTCCTCGCATATTTTTGTCTAAATTCTGTCTCTATCAGGTTTTATATCTGCACTAGTGTCCACTACACCTGATCCATCCACTCCAATCTTAAACATAACTAACTCCAAAACAATTTTTTTTTTAATCTTGATAAACTCCCTCTAAAAATCTCATTATAATCTTATCCACAGTGACGAAGAACATCAACTGATTGCCCAATACTGCGCATCACTGAACGGCGGTGGTGAAGCTGATGACGCCCCACGTTCGCCCGTGCAGGTTGTGTCCATCATCCATCGTGAACAGAGACATGAACTGGAGGCTATGATCAGGTATGATGTCAAAGTAGACAATATATTATTATCTAAATAATAATGGAGACGAACTAATCACGACCACTCAGCTAAGAGTAGTTGCTAATACTGCAAATGAACTCACACAAGCAAAGAGAAGTTTATGGCCATGAGGGCATAACACTTGTCTTTAAATAAAACAATTACATGTTCTCGAGGATAAACAGCTGTCTCAAAAAATGACCATTGAAATTTTCAGAGAACTGGAAGAAGAGAATGCTAGTCTCCAAGCTGAATACGAACGTCTGAAGGCTAAGCAGACCCCAGGATCCACTCCTGAGGAGCAGCACGGTGTTACTGATAACAGGAACGCTCCTGTAGACCAGGTAACTACAACTATGTTTTATTATAGGACTTTAAAGTTGAAAATACTTTAAGAAGTCAAAGATAAAATGGTAACCATGACGTTTAAGGTATTGCTGAAACTGGAGAAGAAATTGAAAATTGCAAAACCGATTACTGATGTGCCTCTTGAGTTTTAAGTCTTCAACTTTTAGAAGAACTCTTCAATGTGTACAGTAAAGTTCTGTGTTAGTAAATTACCCCCAAATCTCATAAGCTAGCTACAGTTAATGTAGACATCACAACTGAATGTGTAACAAAAAGTAAAAGCAAACATGCTTATAGCACCAAACAAAATATTAATAACTGTCCAGCCTTGTAATAACTTCAACTATATTGAAGCACTTATAGTCTAAGATCCGATTAAGAACGACCTTCACCGGTCTGTTTAATGGATGAAACGTATTTTATTATAAATTTAGTGTATTAAATAATATAACGCGGGTGGGTTGCCTAAGAAATTCCTGGCCAGACTATTATTAATTAAAAATTGAAAATTCTTTTATTTTTAGAAAAATACACAACAATCCAATCCATACCAGATTTTTTTGCAGACAACACTATAACATCGTATTCGTAATGAAACCGCGTTTATTTTGATATAGAATTTGTTGTATATAAAAAAACACACCTTTTTATACATACCTGTTTATACCTGGCAACCTATAGCTATGCCAGGAAACAAATAGGCAACCCAACATTTTTATGTTCTAAAGGCTTCACGCTTTCGGTTAGTATTAAATTTATTCGTTAAACACACCGGTGCATTTATCAAAAAAAAAAAAAAAAAATTGTTTGGCCAGGAATTTCTCAGGCAACCCACCCGCGTTATATTATTTAATATACTTAATTTATCATAAAATAGGTTTCATCCATTAAACAGACCGGTGAAGGTCGTTCTTAACCGTATCCTCTACTATTACATATATCTTAAACCAACCCTTGTGGCTAAATCATACAAATCACAAATAGAAAAATGCCAACTTGCTTACCTAATACTAGAAACAACGAAGCAATGTTACACGCAGCTTTCATACTTAATGTCAAAACTACACAACTCTTGAACGTATCGTCTTGCTTGCAGGACATGATGGCTGAAGCCCGTCTGCTGCGACAGCATAAGGGTCGCCTGGAAGCACGCATGCAGATCCTCGAGGAACATAACCGGCAGCTCGAGGCGCAGTTGCAGAGATTGAGGAGACTGCTTGATGAGGTAAGAATCTTGATTAAACATTAATGACGAACAAGATAATTTAGTGGTAAATATAACAGTGTTATATCGAGTACAGGAAGATAAGGAAGAAGAGGCAGCATCTTACAACATAGCCCTCATGACATAAGTAATAACCAGTAGGGTTTCAAATACCAATTTGTACCTAAATTAAAGATTCGACGCTCGTACCCAATACTTACAGAATGTTGGCATCACCCGATTTATAGCCTCCAAATCAATACAATATATAATTTCGCCACTAGTAAAAAAAATGTTTTACCATTTCTAGCCTGCTCAAGGTTCTCCACCAGCCCGTACTGGTACGCTCCAGACTCGCTCCGTGACAGCTTCGCAGCTTGCTACTGATTCGCCGGCAAAAATGCATAATGGACTATACCACGAGTCGCAAACTAGTAAGTATCTACATACTACGTTTATTTGGAACTGATTTAGCCCTTTGACACAGTTGACATTATAGTTATCCATACTAAAAGTTTGATGTTCCACAAAATATAAGAATCCTAATCATAGTCTTGTAAATATGTTAGGACTAGTTTTATTCAGCGAAGATGACCAATCCGGACAAAAAAGAAACATAATAACATAGGTGTTCCTCGTGGCACCATTATGAGTCTTATCTTCTTTAGAAAAAAAAAAACTACATGCTCAGAAGAGATTTCTCACAGGGTACTTATACAGATGCTCGAAATTTTAGAACTTTAGGTGTCCCTCAAGGTACTATTCTATGCCCTATCAAAGAGTTGTAGTTAATAAGTAGGGTTCCCATGTCCGCTCCCATACCTAACGTACCTTGTGCACTAAGACGGCGGGGGCCGCTGGGCGGGCGCGGAGCGCGAGGCGCTGGAGCGTCCGCCGCCGCCGCCGCACGCCGTGCACTCGCTCATGCACTGCGCAGGTACACACCAGTGTCGACGACCGCGCTGTTTCCAGCGTACACAATTTCGCTTTCAATTGATGTTATTTCGCAAAACAAACTTCATTTTGTTATTTTTAAAGTCCAATCTTCGATGCAATATCAAATTCTAGCCTAATTTACACAAATTAAAAATGTTATTTATTGAGTGATAATAACTTCAATTGAAAACTTAGGAGTTTAGCTTTCGTAGCACTGTTGCCTCCAGATCTCAACGTTTGTAGCACCTATTGGTTGATTGTTTTGCTATTTTGATACACGTAGTTGTGACTTTCGTGCAGCCATAACTTTAGCAATGCAAAATGGATTCTATCGTCTTTCACTGAAGTCGCTTTAATGCTCGTTTTTAGGATGTCACAGATTTATTTGATTAGTTTTGTTGTTTTGATTTTCTTTCGTCGTCGTTTGTCAGTTGTTGCATGGTTTTGAGTGATGCATGTTAACTATCGTCGTTTGGCAATAATAATTCACGATGTTGTTTTTTCTGTTTTCTGCAAACCTAACAGGACGTATACCTTGAGGTAATATAAATCAATATTTTACCCTATTTTTGAATAATCAGCTACTTTGAAGTAGCTAAACTTTATTTCCCAGATCTGTACAACAAAATTAAACTTCTTAACGAAGTACAAAAAACAACTTTCATAAATTGATATGACAATTTCCAGATGACCTCGGCCGTGCCGTCGAAGAACTAGTCTCAGTTATGACGGAGGACACACAAAACCAAGCGTCGAACTCTCCTCCGCAGTACACCAACGGGAAACCCCCCACCAAAGAGTAGCCCTCATGTGACTTCACACGCGCGTATGGTGCTGCCACCCAGCGGAGCCGCCCGGCAACCGCCACCTTATCTATGATACCTTCGAACTAGCAACACTGTCGAGTAATACCAAAGAGAATGCTTTAAATTTCTATCCCTGCTAAACATCGAAGTATTATAAAAATTGTACAGATTTCTACTACTAATTTTCGACTCATCACTAACAATACCCTGCACATGCTATTCTACCTTATTATACATAAGCTCTAACATTCCACACATTTTCTAATCGAGGCTTCCCGGGGAAAGATACTAAAAAGTAGAAGCCTGTAAGGAACCGGCTATATAGAACTAACGACGATTTTATCTAGATTTAGTTCCCTGTAGCGTCCTTTTCGAGACGATAGTCGTATGCAACGCTTATTGTATTAATAAGGGCATGCCATTGTTGCAGTACGTATCGTGATTGAGTCGCTTTCATTTTCTACCGTATTTTTTTAGAATTCTTGTAGGCAACCCTGACAGTATTTCTACTATTTTTGTTTTTCCCCCTCCGTAACCCCGACAGTGTTGCTAGAACGAGACGATCCAACGAAAAAGACACTGTAACGAGCATTTATACATATATATTTAACAAAAAAAAAATGTACCAAATTTGTGGATACTTGATATTTTAATCGTTTAAGTACATATCTTGTTAGTACAATCTCCATTATATATCATATCACTTCTTGTATACTTCCATATCATTTTGCTGTGTAAAAAAACAGGCATATGTATTATATCACGTGAAACGAAACTGAGGCGACATGGTCACCGACTAATCGGTGGTCTATATTATTTACAAGACAGCTCGATTGGTTTGACCACATTTTTACCATATCAACGAGTGAAATATTCTACTGAAACCATATCCATCTTTTTCTATTATTATACAACTAAAAACAAACAGATTTTAACGAACTACTACAATAGTAGGAATTTGAAATGTGGTCACACTGAACGTTATAAGCTGAAAGCTTTAATAGGATCACAATTAGCTTTAAAACCATAACTGTGACATATTTTGATAAATAATGCAACACAATGGATGCAAACCTCCATGTTTTTACCGCGCAACCACGGAAAGGGCCTAAGTTTTAGTGGAAAGTATTGTTATATAGATTGACCTCTCCGATTTTCAAAAATGTATGCCATATGTCTAGTATGGCCGTAGTTAAAATGGATTCGTTAACAATTTTGCGAGTAGTATTTAGATGTAGCCAAAATGATATCGAGCATGTTATTTATATGCATGTTTGTGTAAGTTAAACATTTATCGAGTTATCAAAAATGTATCGTTAGATGATGAAAATAATAATCGACGTGCTTCTATGCAGAGTAGTGGCCGTTTCCTTTCCTTCACTGTTAGATCTTGGCGGGCCGCGAGTTTTGAGTTGCGCGATCAAATAATCGCAACAAACAGATCAACTAACTACATACTTAACCTTGACGAAAGTTCGTGTGATTAGTTTAGTCGCATTCAACAATCGTGGCCCGCGCTAGATAGTACTGTCGGACTGTAGGGACTCTTCGTAGGAACTAAAAACATGTATCCAAAACTTTTTCACTATTACAAAAGGCAAGATGACACGTTTTTCGATTAGGCTAATTTGGGATGCGACAATTTTTATGTCGCATGCCGATGTATCTCGATATGTACCGTGTGTCTACTAGTAAGATGCTGCCTACCTTTTTTAGATAAGGATATATTGGAGAGACTTTTATACGATCGTTAAATAATCCTGTTGAAGCTAACTTTAAATTAAGAACTTCGGATCTAACCATATCATGGTTTATTTTTTTTTCTTTATTTCTGTCGCAACCATGCGCCAAAATTTCGAAGTCGCCACACTTTTTAACGCTGGCAACATTCTGAAATTTCGGTGCATCGCGACTGTTACTTAAATTCTTATTAATTTCGCTAATATAGTATATAAGAAAAAAGCACAATCTTTATTATTATTTTTAACGAAAATAGAAAATAAAAATTTACACTAATATATTGTTAATAATTTTATTTTTTGTTTATTGTGTAGTACGGTAGTTTTCTGTTTACGAAATTTAATTATTATTTTAATATTGGCAACTTTACGAAATGTACTACTTCCGCATTTATTTCTATATATTTTACTGTGTTTATAATGTTTTTAGAAGTTAAACACAAATAAACATTCAACATAGTATTCTTTGGTTTTATTCATACGCACAACCGGACCCTTACAAAAAAGTAATAAAAGTGAAAGTGGCAATACCCCAACTGAAAAGATGCATACCTACTGGTGGTAATAGCATCAAAGGCGGTGGAAAGGGAGAGGAAGGACAAAATGTCTATGTAGCAGAGACGCCTGAGGGCGCGGTACCATCTCTGACAGCCATAGAATGAGAATTGCAGTTGACAAGGCTTGGAGAATCATGTCTCCTGAACAGTCACAGGCCCGCAACTACTGCGCGCCATGCTCCATGCCAAGAAATAAAAGGTGCAGCGGTAGGCAAACAAGCTATTAGGCAGGCAAACGGCGGGTTCGAATCCCACCATTGGGTGGGATTCGAATCCGCCGTTTGCGGCATATCCCACTATAAGGCGCTGTTCCATAGTGATGCAACGTAAGTCACTATCTATTCTGCTAAGAATGTGACCAGCCCATTGCTACTTAAGTATGGCAATACTTCGTAGCGAACTACGTCGATAAAATTATTTTGAGTCAAGGTCGCTGATGAGGCTGAGGGTGATGACCAGGTATAATCAGGTAGGTATGCTGGTGGTCAGGATACCTTTTATAGCCGTGGGTGCCGGCTGTATGGCTCGCTGCTCACCGCAGAGCTCAATCACGTGGTCAGAACTAAGGAGTCGGAGGCGTGGCCGACTCGAGGCGTTCGTCGCAGGAGAATCGCAACACATAGACTTTCGTCTTGAGACATCGTGGTAAGCGAGACGAAAACATAGAGCGTAAGCGCATAGCATCTCGAACACTGCCCACCCGGGCTGAATTTAACGATTGACCTCTTTCTCTCGAAGGTAAACCTATCTAGCCGGTAATCGTCTACAATTTCGCGTGGTCTATTTTTTTATAAGCGTAGGTATTTGGTGGCTCTAGCATGACTGGTTTGGTCCACGTTAATTTTAAGAATTGGTTTTGTTCAACAACAAGAACGATATGCAGTAGCATTTTTTTTTTAATAATGTATAATTTTAAGTGACATATTATACTACTTAATAATGTATACCAATTAGGGTTTAGGTCCTGAGACGTTTCGTGTCTCGAATTCCCGGGAATTTTCGTTTATTTTAGTTGTCTCGAGTCCTGGGATTTTCGTTTCGAGACGAGACAATATTATCGAAATTTCAAATAAGAAGATGCCTAGCGCCATTTAAATATGAAACAAATCTGAGAATTAACAATGTTTTAATATGAGAATTAACCATGTTGTGATTATGACCAATGATTAGATACTAGTCGAAATACCAATAACAGCAAAGTTATTAAAAAATTTACTATAGATTTTTAACTAAGTTCGTTTTATAAAGTATAAGATGCTTACAAGTGAATCTGTGTGTGATTAAAAGAAATAAACAAAGCAGTTATTAAGACTGAAATTAACGTTATAGTTGTTAGGATATAATTTTTGGTTTCATATGTAATGTCGATATTTACAAAAAAAAATGCATTTTAGGGTTCCATACTATATATCTCTATAGGGAAAACGGGACTAAACCTATTTTTCAACTCTCAAAGGAACCAAAATTTATAGGATACTTTCCGTTGACCCAGAATTCTGAAATTTTACATAAAGCAAGGTCGTTTAGAACAGGTATAGGAATAAATCTGAAAATAGTAATTTTGTTGATACGTCACATATTTTTTTTTTTGCAATTTGTAAAAATCTTCCGAGACTCCGTTCGGAAATTCAACCATTTACATAGGTAAGTTTGTAGGTACAGAACCCTGGGTGCGTGAGTCCGACTCGCACTTGCTCAGTTTTTTTTTAATTCGTTTCATCAGAAATTATCTCAAAAAGTCTTAAGTACTAGTCTCATAAAAAAAAAAACATACAACCTCAAAAGTCTCGAAGTCCCGGGAATTCCCGGGACTTCATTTGTAGGCTGTCTCGTGTCCCGGGACTTTGAAATTGTCGGGAATTCCCAAACCCTAATACCAATCACTGATGAAACATGTAGAACTTATTAGGTACCTATTCAACACCCTCATTACCAGTTTCTGGCAAATAAAGTACAAATAAAGTAAAATGGGGTGAATAGAGACTTAGGGGTGAATAGAGACAAAACTTTAAAGGGTATTTTCTCGATATTTGAATACATTTTGATACCTACTTTGACTTTGATAAATAATTCAATTCTACCTTACCTACAACCTGACGTTCGACGAGTATTCCGGGTGAGCAATGGGTAGCTCGCTGTCCGGCCGTCCGGTAACCGTCCGGACCAAGCCCAAGTCGTCGACGGCGCGCGCTGTTCCCGCGCGCCTCAAGGAGTTGTCAGCAACAGCAGGGGCCCAGCCGGGTCGAAGCCTACTGGGGCCAGGGTTATCCGAAAGGGCGCTCGAGCCCCGGTATGAAGGCTTGTAGGAACGGGATGGGTTTTTTAGTCAGTAAGAGTCTGACACTATCTCCCGCTCCGCCCAAGAGCGGGAGTTGTCATAAGATGATTTTTCCCAACGAAAAAAAAAAAAAACCCATATTATTGAAACCTCTACGGTTCGGGGTATCGCGGACGTTTTGACGTACGTAGTCCCTCGGGACTGGAACAATCTGCCTGCTGCGGTCTTCCCGTCCGATTATAATTTGAGTGTCTTCAAGGCAAGAGTGAATAGGCTCATAAACTAGTGCGCCTCACCATCGCAGTCAAGCACTAGCTTAAATAATAAAAAAACGAAAGACATTTTGCCCGTATAAACCTTTATTTAGTTAACAAACATTATTATTAAATTTCATACACTAGCTTATATTATTAGTCAATTGTAATTTGCACTATTATAATAATGAATAATAAAATATACATAGCTATATTATTTAACATACTTTTACACATCTTTTAAAGGCATATTTTGGTAAAAGGTAATTTTATACACCAAAACGCAAATTGGATAAGGCCCTAGCATTGGACATTATTGGCAATTAAGTATGCCGATTTAAAAAAGATAGCCTACATTCGAAAATAAAAGAATCAATCAAATATTTTTCTACAAGTACACAGGTACTGATTAAAAAATTCTTCTGAAAAAGAATAAGTTCTTTATCTCATCTTTCAAGGAATTCATGCGCCGTAAATATAATTATAATGTTTAAATTAAAGTTATATTGCAAACAGCTTAAAGGCACATTTATATTTAATTATTATTATTAAACAATTTCACATAAATAAATCTTCAGTCATGAATAGGAACAACCTACAATCAACAATCTATTTTATTTTTTAACATTTGCATAAAATGCTATGCAGGTAAAATGCACCAAAATCTTTATTATGGTGGGTAATATAATAACAGTTATTATCTCTGCATGTTATCTAAAGTATAATAAATTATACTTCACAGATATTAGAATTTAGTGTGCTAATTATCCGATAGATAAAATACCATGTTGATAAACATTGTTATCTTTCTAGGTTAGCTGCGACAGTACAGTTATCTGAAAGATTTAATCAGGAACAGTTATATATACCTTTCGATAACAACTACTGAATGAGATATTCAGACAACTTGCATGCCATGTTAACAAATTGTTCTATGGCCTTAAAGCCTCAGATACATTTGGGGACAAAACGTCCCACAAGCCGCAAGATGACACATAACGCTTAATCTACACGACACTACAATGTTGCACGGTGTCCCGAAACTTGCCTATCCCTGCAATCAAAAATAACCAGAGTAGAGTAGAGTTGCACAACCCAGGGTCGTTCTTTTATAACTCGAGTAGCTACCCTAGAGTCAACCCAACTAACTCACTCTGAGCTGGGTAGGATGGAGTAAACGGCCATATGCTTGACATTGACAGTTGAACTCGCGTTTAAAAATGCCAGGGTAGGTTACTCTATGACGTCATTAGAGTTAACTCTAAACTCAAATTTGAATGCAGGGCAGGTGACACGGAACATGTTGTTAGACAATTTGAAGGCTTTGCGCTTCAAGTTGGGGGACATTTTGTCCCTAAATGTGTCTGAGGATTTAAGAAAACCAACAGTGCACAACCCATCTGGATATTCAAATTAATGATAGTATTCATCAAAAAACATAGTTACCAACTATTTCAAAAAAACCAATGACTAATGGCTTTTTAACCCTTTAACCCCATGCGTCGTAATGGTCTATAGTGTTTCGCGTCCTATTCGCCAGGGTCACGACCCACACTCAGAAGGAACTCAACACTCAGGAGTACTCAGTCGCAAAAGCTAAAAGAGATAGAGTACTCAGTGAGTACTCCATCTCTTTTAGCTCTGCAATCCTCATAGGTGACAGAAGAGCTGACGAGAGTATTCGATTGTGGATGTGCGGCCATTGCGGAATAAATGCAAGAGTTTATCAGATTTATCCGACCTAGGTGGTTAAAAGGTTAATAAAAACGACCAATTTCGAACCGTGCACTAGCTTCTGACGTTTTATAAGTGCCCATGTAGGCCTATGTGAAATAAAAAACTTTTGACTTTGACTTTGACTTTGAATAGCCAACGTCTTGTTTGCTGCAAAATATTTGGCAATATGTGCACTCAGAAATGCTGAGTGCTTAGATAAGGTAGGGTTAGGTAACTGAATATGCAGCCATTTGGATAATATGCTTTATACTCTATTCAGAATAACATTAGAAATTGATGAAAACCTTTTATTGCTGTCAGTTCAACCGATTTTGACTTTTATTACGCTGGTGGCATGACAAATGGTTAAAATAGTCGGTATTGTAACCCCTTTTTTGCTTTAAAGCCATCCTTAGGCCTAAGAAATAAAAGTTAAAATCGGTTGAACAGATGGTAAAAAAAGGCTTCTTTAAATGACTAATGTTAACACGAATAGGGTATAGCTACATTTTATGTTGATGAAACTAAATATTAAAAAACTCTGTCCACCTATTACAAGACCATGTTTGTCCTTAATTAACAGTTCTTATAAATAGCAATATTAGTCTTTTATATAGTGAAAACAATAGTGTTATCATACAAATTGCATATAGGCTAACTACGTTAATTTGTTTAAATATCATAACATATTATATCTGTTTAGGATATATAGTTGGTAATAGACTGCAAAGAAATGACTTGTGTTTGTTTGATTTTAGTATCGGTTATTAAGCAATGTCTGCATTTCTCTTGCATGACATGGATGTATACACCCAAGTGACACCCCGGCCATCAGGACTTGCAGAGCGATTCCCAGCAACCATATGATTGGGTTAGCCGACGAGCAATATGTATGTCGCCGTCCGGTAAGCAGCGTCGAGGGCGCATTGTGTTTTATGAGTGCCTCAAAAAGTTGTCAGCATAACTGAAACCTCCCAATCAATGAAAGGGCTCGCCGTCTTGGTCCACCCAGAGCGAGAGAAGTTCGGTGATAATTCCCCATCCCAAAAACAAAAAAGGTTTAAGTATACTAAAATTTCCTCCTTGAAGTCAGTTAAGCAAATCATCAAATTATTGACAACGTCTTATAAATTGGTTTGCCGGGTGACACTTCAAGAAACTGCGTTACGCTCCGCTCACGTTATGCGCTCACAATGAGAGCGAGTGAGAGGCACGCGTCCCTTCCACTCGGGCATGGTTAGCCCGCCTAAGAGCGAGAGAGACAGACATATTTCATCCTTCTTCCTACTATACGAATGAATATTCACATTAAAATTATTTTACCACTCAAAGTCGTTGTCACGTAAAACTTTCGCCCGTATACCGACTTTACAGGCAACCAATTTTTTCTGATAAACATTCTACAGTCGTCAATATTCTATAAATTGCCTTATAGTTTTTACAGAGGAGTTAAGTAATAAGATCACTTTTATTGCCATGAAAGCAACAATACAAGCATCATGATAATATTTCCTTATGTAAACAGTATTGTTCATTGTATAGCACCGAGAACTACATTCTCTTATGAATCAATCATGATTTGAGCAACATTTCTTGTAGTACCATCATTGTGGTATGAATATAATATGACTTACAATTGTAGCTTTCAAACCACACTGCTCAATTAAGGAATTCAACCCTTTGCCACAGATTGAACTACAAATTATAATTTAGACTATCATCCAAACACAGGCAGTAATTAATTTCTACTGTCCACGGTCGCGTAGCTTCATAGATATTCAAACTACGCCTGTTTCACACAGGGGTCCACGAGGCTAATTACACATGTACATTTTCAACCATTTGTGACAATGCTGTCGGACGATGAAGATGTACCTGTCATTTTACGAAAATAAAAACGCACTATCACAGCTGATTCAGCGTGTATGTATAATGTAGAATAGAATAGAATAGAATAAACTTTATTGTACACCAAAATAGTAACAATTTCACAGAAACTTAAACCTATGTGCACAGTGGCGATGTATGTTGTCATGAAGCCTGCAGCACAACATTGCTACTCCGTAGACCGAGTTTACACTTTTGTATGTAAGCTATGAGCAGACGTGAAGATACGCGTCTGTGGACAGTAGGCTTAAGACAAGTTTGATAAGTGACAATAAGCCAGTTACCACACATAAAACTTCTTCAGCCTCAATGCTCTATCACCAACTACATATATTATTTAATTTAGGTACCTAGTTGCATCAGCCTCATACTCGGACCGTTGAGTTAGTATTACTATCAAGGCCATTCACAGGCGCCTGGTTATCAGTCCGGGGTCGTCGGAACAGCAAGACATGGGGTTCAGGGTTATGTACCATGAAGTGCAACCAGCCAGGGCTCTGCTGAACTCCGAGGTTGCGCCATTCGGTCTCCGTCATCAGGTGGGACTTCGGTACAAGGCGGGCAATGTCTGGTGGAAGGATGACGTGCCTGGAATCAGAAATAAATGAAGATGACTGAGAATGAGATTACTGTTAACACAAATACCTATATGATTTTAAAAGTATTAATATTACAACATTGCAGCAATAACATATTTTTTTTTACATGTAGTTCCACACTACGTGTTTGCTTTCACCTACATGTGAACTCACATACACTAGACAACCAAACCTATTGTTTGTATAATTTGCCAATCACTCCATCACTCACAACACTGCACCAGGCGTACCATCATTCTAATTATATAGTCATACAAATGAATAATATTGTATTGTATTAACTTAACTGACATTTTAAAATGCTCTGAATCAAAGTGACAGCCAACAGCAGCACTATCTATAAAACTCGTCATCATTATGATTTATTTAAATACTAACTAAAAGATTCTTCTCACTAGATTTTAATTTCTTGATGGAATATTTGGTCAGTGGGTCGTCTTAGGGGCGAATTTGAATATTTTATATTAAGAACCTGCAATTCAGTTAACTTTAAACCAATCATATGGTTAATTTTTTGATAAATAAAGCCTATAAGTAAGGGGCAGATGACCATTGTTGAAAGAAACTATGGTACCTATTAGAGTGTTACTAGAAAGACACTGGTTCCATAGTGTCTTTCTGTCTACACCTTTAGAAAACAGACGAATTTATCCCTGTACCCAATTGAATTTAGTGATTGTGTACTAGCGTACAATTTGGTAGGAATTAATTTTTCAGAAAATGACGCAAAATGACTGACGGAAACTGCAACCATATTGTGCAACGAAATCCAACAAATTACACACACAAAGTGCGAACACATTTCATATAGGGTATAATAGGTCCAAACGAAGCGTTTTCAACAATATAAATGGAGTAAAATTTAATAAAAGTATAAAAATAATTGAAGAAATCTCACCTGTATTCATAGACGTCATCAGTGTACCTTTCAGAGTACTGGATTTGATCCACGGGCATGTTGACCGATAATTTATCAGCACTTTATTAATAAGTAATTAGTTGATAATTTAAATCCAATTTATGTGGGATGGCAACCAACAATTTCCTTTTTCTGAAGATTATTCCGTCCGGCACCAATTTTCTAACGCAGAAAAATCAAATTGCAATTTGACATTGACATTTGCGTTCAAAGTAATGAAACTTTATTTTTCTACTCCTCAATGTAAATAATTTTGAACATATTTTGGTATGAAAAAAATACTGCGTCAAGTTATTTTTCTTATTATTTGTTTTTGAGCATTGTTATCTAGCATTCTTTTAATACTAAACTATTTCTATAAAAAAATGCTTTATAATTTACTGGCTATAAAATATTTAGAAATTCGAACGCTCGTTCCGGCGGGAATGTCATGTTTGTCGACTTGACAGAAACATTTCGTTCTACGCAATCCATACAATCTCACAATCGAGATTTGAGTGTGAGATCAATGGGTTTGATAAAATTCAAACAATATGAAATGCTGCAAGATCGTTTTAAACTTTAAGAGTAGATATCTCAGGACTCTCACTTTCATAGCTCCAATTCTCAAATTATAGGAAAACAACTTGATAACCGGCACGTTTCTATCATCTATCTACATAATTGGTCCAGGAACAATCTTGCGCAAGAGGGAAGGGCAGAATATGATAGACACAGCTGATTGTACGATAAGTACTGAAACAACCGGTGATATTATCCAATCACGGCGACCCCAGCCACTGTAACAATTCAATATGCGCCCCACACCAGTAGAGTAGCCATGTCGCACGATTGTTTTACTATTTTTTAGATACTCGTAAGTTACTCGTACCTACCTAAAATGATTTTACTGTACATAGATATTTGTATTGTGGTACCATTTAGGCTCTAGGCAGACGGACTGCATTTCAACTGCAATCCAACTGCAAATTTGCAGTTCGGATGCAGTTTGAATGCAGTTGACACGACTGCAATAGAACTGCAAACCAACCGTGCGGTCCAATTGCAGTCGGCGTGCAGTCGTGTGAACTGCACACCGACTGCAATCGAACTGCATCCGAACTGCACCATACCCACCCGTCCGCACTACTCTAACGCTCCGCCCCCCCCACGCATAGAATTAGTCGTGGAACAAGGTTAGAGTGAGCACACGCGTTGTCTGTCCGTAAATAAAATTAAAATGTCGAGCAACAAGGTTGTAAGATTAAGATTTGACGAAGCTTTACTGCTACTTTTACTTCATCGCCGCCGCCGTGCTCGTAAACACAAGAGAAAGAGAAATCGTGAAATATGGGTTCAATTAATATTGCAATATAAACACGAAGGTGATTTTTATACTTTATTACCAAAAATCAATCAATCAATCAATGGTGCAGTTCGGATGCAGTTCGATTGCAGTCGGTGTGCAGTTCACACGACTGCACGCCGACTGCAATTGGACCGCACGGTTGGTTTGCAGTTCTATTGCAGTCGTGTCAACTGCATTCAAACTGCATCCGAACTGCAAATTTGCAGTTGGATTGCAGTTGAAATGCGGTCCGTCTGTTTAGACCCTTAGACTTATGGTCTATAGTAAAGAATAGCCACTGTTCTCTTTCAACAATAAAATCTACGCATTTATTTAAAATAAAACATTGAAGAAGTTCCTGCGTGAGAGGTTTGTCGTAACCGACACCTTTGCCCACCTCTTCTGGGAACACCAACTTGATGGTACTTGTACAATAAGCAAGAGCTAGCCATATAATCTGGCCCTATTATATAGGGAGTCAAATTAATCAACTTCTTCCGTCTATTCTACCTACTACTGAATACTCAACGTCGGTGGTAAGTCACAAAAGATGATGGTATTTGCACGTTCCAAAACGTAAATTTCTACGGAGAAAAACGCGCAAGAAACTCCAAGGACACTGATATATAAATCAATAGATAACAACAAAATTCACGAAATCTATAGATATTTAATTACGTATGAGAGCAATGTGGAAAGACATGCGCATTAAAAGCGTACAAAGTAAAAAAATAAATAAAAAATAAGTAAGTAATTAAAATAAACCGTGACAGCTGAGAAACGGCCAGTCCCAACCAACGGTTCAAACATAACTCATGCGTTAGCTTAGCAGTATTTAGCTCAACTTGGTTGATATACGATCAATATTTTGGTCCTAAACTGTCCTACAACGATGGTCATCCTAGGCTTACAACTAGATAATGATAGGAGCAGCTCTTCAGTTGAATTCAGTCGTCTATCCAGCCAGGAGGTCCTCTTGAGTGATCGGTGTCTCATCATGTCAGAGATCAGCCTCGATTTCCTGCAGAGTCTGCTCAAAGATGAGTATCCTGACGTCAGTATACTGCAGTTTGAGGTAGGTACGAGTATATTAATAGGAGTAAAAAGGAGCTCTACAAACTCCCTTTTTGCACTTACAAACGGGAAGTTTCAATATTGTGTCTTTCTAGCATATAAATATAGGTAGTTTAAAAATAAAAATCGTTTAAATAAGAAATTGTTACCCATCCGATGAGACATGGCTTTAACCGCAAGATTACAGAATAAGGATATGTACACGGTAGGTATTTGCATTAATATCGATACTATGAATCGATCCAAATCACGAAGCAGAAATACTGGTTCTTAAATTGTATTCTTATTCTCCCAATAACAAATCATCGTTCGTCCATAGGGCGCGCCGGGCTCCAAACGAGGCGACAACTACTGCTCCATGGTATACCGAATAACCTTGAAGGGAATCCAAAGACACGCGGAACCTGACGGTTCCAGTGAAACTGATGAACCTTGGGAGAGCTCGATTATCTATAAGTGCCTACCTGAGAGCATCCTGCGCAGAGAGGCCTTCAAAAGCGATGAACTCTTCTGCAACGAAGTCGCTTTCTATAACAAGATCTGGCCAGCTCTGCAGAACTTCCAAAAGCAATGGGACGTCCACAATCCTTTCAAGTCGATTCCAAAATGTTATCTGGCTCAAAATGACTGCGTGGTGTTAAAGGATCTGAAGAGGGAAGGGTATGTCATGCCCGACAGGCACCAAGGTCTGACTGTGGAGCAGTGCTACTTTGTCTTGAAGCATATGTCGCAGTTCCACGCGCTGTCACTAGCTATGAAGTGTCATAACCCTGAAGCGTTTTACGAGCTGCTGAATATTAAGGATGGGATTTCTGAGGGTGAGCCTGTTATTTGTTTTTATCAAAAGGTCCATCTCTTTCTGGATGCTTGGTCTAACTAAATAAGTCCTATGCGAAAAGAGATCAGCAATTTAGCATTGGTTTTGCCTGTTTATTGACACTTGTGTCGTTGTTTGTATGATCCTGTAGTCGAATCATAGAATTGAAACTTATACGGGAGAAACCAAATCATGTAACACTGACATTTATTTACGTAACTTCTAGTGTTTTACGTCGAAGAAAACGTCGATTACTACAAGAACTACTACATGGAAGCTACAGCCAATGCTATAGGCATGGTGGAACAGGAGCTAGCTGACGCTGAAAACAAAGATCTCTACCTGGACAAGTTCCGGAGCTTCTGTAGCGAAGATACGTTCTTCCATGCTATGGTGGAGCTGGTCACTCCTAAGGAACCGTTAGCAGTGATTGGACATGGAGACTGCTGGACTAATAACTTCTTGTTTAAGTATGTGGATGGGGACATTGCTGATGTAAGTTAAAGTACATATTTTTCATGACTGCTATCCCAAGTTTCAGTAAACAAAAGAAAGGAAGAGTTATTTTTCTGATGGCTCAAAAACATTCATCAAAAAGTTTAGAGTTGTATTTCGGAGTGTCCTGTTTCGTATGTAAAATACAATTACCGGTACGGATCTTGAGCGCTGGCTTCAAGTTGCACAGAAGTCAAATATTCGGTCTCTTTTGTGGTGCGAAGTGAGACGCGGGGGCGAGGAGTGTCAGTGATTGGCTCGCTGCGCCATCGCGTCATAGACGTCACTCCTGATTCGTTCCCTGCGCTTGCTGCATTTATCTAACGACGACGATTGGCTCGCCAATGTATGGAATGTGCAAAGCGATCCCCACTCTGACGCCGAGCGCTCAAGATCCGTACCGGTAATTGTACATGTTTAAGACGTGGAGGTCATAAACATGTATGTTGCGTACGAAAATAGTTTTTTTGGAGTTTGGTTCTAAAGTCCGTTGAAGGCAGTCCTTTTACTTGTTATTGTACCTAGTTACTTCGATGTAATCTGTCTTCCTAAAACCTTCTTTGTTTCCAGATGTACATAGTAGACTTTCAGGCGGTCCGCTACGCCTCCCCAGCTCTGGACCTGGCCTACATTATGTACATGTGCCTCGATCGGCAGCAGAGGGCGGAGCACCTCTCTTCGCTACTGGAGTACTACACGGATGAACTGCATCGAAGGCTGGTGCAAATGAGTGACGACGACTCTGTGTTTAATACCAGCTTAAACAGGGATTCGCTGTATGAATTGTAAGTTTAATTAGGTTTGTTTTTCAAGAACTCCTAATCTACTCTAACTGTCCTATAATGTCCCACTGTAGGGTGAGCTGGACTTGTACCTACTGAAATGATGTGCCTCCACAAGCGGAATCGATTGACGATTGCAGTGGGTTAACAATGGTCGTTATACCAACTTGAAGAAGGTAATATATAGGACTTCTACCAGTTCATGTAGGTACACAAAAATTCTGTCATTGGGTTTTGACCAGCCTCATCTACTAGCTTATTTCGTATGTATACGGCACTCAGTGTTTCATGCGCGTCTCAAAAGATGACAGCAAAACCGCAAGGGGCTCTTACGGTTTTGCCGATGCCCGTTAGAGCTGCGGGAATTATTAAAAGTGTTACCATGATCCTGGAACGCAAAGAGCAACTATAGGATAACCCACTTGTGGGCTAAACTCGGTAAAAATCTGACATGCCTCACACCACTGGCTCTACTTCAGCAGGAGAATTCATTTGATGATTTCCCACCTCAAATAACGCACCCTAGCGAGAGTAAGCTACTAAATTTAATGACATAAATACCTTCCTATTGATTTTTCTTATCATCGACAGATTACAAGAAGAGTTCAAACGTGCCGGCCGGTTCGGGCTCGGCATAGCGATTGACATGTACCCCATCATGACGTGTGAAAGCGATGAGGCACCTGACTTGTATCAACACGAGGTAAAGCCGTTTTATGTGTTGTAACTTTTGAGACGCTAGGCGCACACTCCACTAATCCAGAAGAATTTTCATCACGCGTTTCGTACAAGCGTATAGCTTTTATTTTGGAGCAGCAAATCTAATCCAATTAGTTTTTTCTGACAAGATAAAGCCTTACCTCTGGCTTCTGCCATTGCAGAATCAAGTTCATCTCTCTCCTTCTTGGCTTTCCCTTGCCGCGATGAATTGTAAACGTCCTTCTAGTGCATAAGACCAGGATTGTAATATCGACTACTTGATTTCAATTAATCCCACATGTTGACGCTCGTTGTAATCCATCCATTGTTCTCTTCAGAGGCCATTTGACGGCCTAAACTGAAATGTTAAAGAATTGGAGCTATACAGGGTTTAAAGTTCCATCCCTAAATTTCGCTCAGCTAAGGCCCCTGTTCTAAGAAAAAGCCTCTATCTAACTATACTCACTTCTGGCTTCTGCCATTCCGGAGTAAGTTTGTCTCACTTCTTCTTGGTCTTTACTTGCCACGAATCCGCGATGCTGACAATTCTACTCACTTCAGTTAGTGGTGCGTAAGATCAGATTGATATCCCGATCTACTGCTACGACTGTCGACTATTTGCCATCAATATTAATCCTACGGATTGATTCGTTGCTTTCAATCCTATGTAGTTTTTCTGGCCGACCATTTAGGTGTTTGCTTTGCTTGTTTATGAGTGTTCCCTCAACCTTCGTTACAAAATACCTACAAGTAAACATCTTGGTTTATAATAACGTCAATTTTATCTATTCATCCATCATTCCAGAATCAGGACAGCGAGTCATCGTCGACATCGCGCGTCCAACCGGTGCAGACCAGCAGTGCAGCTTGTAGCAAGAAGATGACTGAGTTGGTCGTAGAGCTGGTGGATGCTGGAATCCTGTGATGATGACGTAGGGGAGAGTGAAGAAGGGGGAGGGATAAAGAAGGAAAATAGAGAGTAATATGAGGGGTGTAGAGGAAGAATGCATGACGATAGAGAGAAAGACTGTGGAGGAAAGGAAGGCGCGTGGATTAAAAGGAGAAAATATGTGATAACCAATTGGATGATTATAGGAGGTAAAAAAAGAATAATAGAATCAGAAATTGAATTGTAATCGGGGTTTTATAAGACTGCATGGAGAATGTGTTTTATAGTAAAAATAAATAATCGTTATAGGAAGTTCGAGTTCCTAAATTTTTTAATAATTTTATTAGCATGTTTCAATTTACAATTTCTGTGGTGTTGTAAGTTTAATTTCTTTTAATATTAAAATCATGATTGATTTTTGTTAAAAAGTAAAATAAAAACACATATTGTATGTTGTAGGTAGGTATGTCAATTTATTGTATATCGTTTAGTTAATAAACACGTACAATAAAATATTGTGTTAAGGTTTTACCTTAAAATTAATTATAAACCTAACCTAACCTTTGATCAAGATCTATTGGATTAATATCCAATAGATCATATCAGATGATATCTGATACCTATAATTAACAGATCGTTTTCTGTACGTCTTTGAATTAAAAAAATCTATAATACTAATCTAGTTTCATAAAATATTTATATCAGTAATATGTATATTTTAATACTTAAAGAAATTAACACATTTTTAAATTTTTCGTCAAAACATTTAAAATTACCACAAATTGTACCGGAAGGTACTAGTACAGGTAATTTTCAATTTATCGATAATTAAAACTGTAATATATTTTTCTTTCAAATAAAGCACGCTGCCGAACATGAAGCTATCACTTTTTCACTTACTACGACTGAGTAAGTTGGCTAAGGATAGCGAATAATTTATTATAGATAAAAAATATGCTTTATAATAGAAATAACATTCTACAGTTTGTGGAAAAATATCGACTACATCCATTTTTTCGAATTTCTATTTCCAAAAATTGTTCTCTCAGTGTTGCCTATAGATTTTTTAAATAAAAATGGTAATTTAAATAAAATGCCCGAACTATCTCGTGGCACATAATAAAATTGTATTTTTATTAAATTAAATAAAACATATAGGTACATAATTAAAATAATAAATTTACGTACGGGTTCATTACGTATGACAACTTTCCTTGTAAACAGATCTAACAATAAATCTTATAATAAAATAATCAGTCATTGAAAACTTCAGATTTTGTTTCAGTTGAGATTCTAGCGCCTAATGTCATCTGAAGTTTCCAATAATTACCTGTTTATTTAAAGATTAATATTTTTTGTATTTTATTTAAATTTTTAAGTACTAACAAGTCTGTTTGGAAAACAAGGCACTGGATTCTCACTTACCTATAAAAACACCGCGGTGAAGAGTAAATAATAAGAATAATATTATCCTTATAAAGTATAAAAAAGAAAAGGCAATGAGCCACGCGGGCCCAGTGCGGGTTGGTGAATGTCACATGTCTTCAAATTTTTGGTTCTAGGACATGCCGGTTTCCTCACTATGTTTTCCTTCGCCGTTTTGAAAGCAGTGGTGATGAAATAAATAACACAAAGTAATGCGCCTGGCTAGGTTGAAACCCGCGACCTACAACTCGTAAGTCGGGACCATTTTTTTGGAGTAGGCGTCTTCAGCGGTGGCAGAGACAGTGTGCATGGTGCGACTCAGGTGACTGGCGGGGATAGTGCTAACGCAAGTTGCATCCCAGACAGCCACCGCCATACGCAAAGAGTCATCGTCGAGTAGAGTACCCAGATGAGGCGAAGGAATCGCCTGTAATCACGCCACTAACTCGCCCCTAACTCGGGTTGCGACACTGCTCGTAGTCTGGTCTTATCAACTCCCAACGCACTCTCTTGCTTTTGGAGCAGCTTCACCCCTAATCATCCCACGCTCTCTAAACATGTGCTGATTCGGGGATTGTCGCAACCGAGATTAGGGTCAACCAAGCTGACACAGCATCCGACACAAAGGGCATACTTCCCCCGTCACCATTAGTGTTGAATAATATAGTGACTAGGTTGGCAATCCCATGCGCAAACGCCAAGAAAGCCGGCAGACCCATATCCCATGCGTACCGCACCCCGAGACCACCACATCGGATAGGTAGAGCCGACTATCTACACTGGGGTGGGGCCCATCTAGAGAGACCAGACTCCACCACCAATTTCAAGGCATTGTCAAACGAGGAAACTTCCTCAGGACAGAGCTAAGTAGGGGTGGTACGCAACGGATATGTGATTTTTGGGAGAGCGAAGCACATGCGCAACTGGACAATCGCAACGTGGGCGGAAAGATCTTTAAGACGCTCATGAGCTGAAAGGAGAAGTCGAGTTTGAGATTAAGTAATGGCTTCAGGAACTGCACTGAGAAAAATAGGTCCTCGGTAATCTCTTAGATGGAAATTGGAGCATAAAAGTTCTCTGAGGCCAGGAAGAAAGGAGTCAAAGCGAGAAAAGTGTGTACTAGCTTCAGTATCCTAAGAGAAGAATTCGCACTTCAAAGGATGCACCTCCAGATCCAGGTCACAGTATTACAATACTGTGCCCAGGTCTCTGAGGCCAGGGACTAGAGCTACTAAGTCCTGACAAACATCACACACACGTTTAGACCGGATTTCAGCTCGACAATCGCCTTATGTATGGCCAAACTGAAAATGAGTGGCCTGATGCGGGTCCCCCTGCTGGGCTCCCACTTTTAAAAGAATAAAGTTGTTATCGGAGAAAAGACTAGATAAAATATGATTTTAATAAAGTATTATAAAATACAGCATGAACTTATTTAGTATTAGTATTTTATTACTATTTTAGGAATAAGTAAACGCAATAAACGCATAATGCGATGAGCTTATCTTTTATGAACAAGTTTTAGATAACAAATTATCCTTGCTCGTCTTCTAGATTTAAATCTTGACCAAGTATAGTAGCTTGCCTACGTTTCGATCACGCCGCACAAGTCTTTATAGTATAAGAAAGAGAAAAAAACATTGTCTCCGTCTTATGGCGCGCCGTCCAGGCGACATCTCATTCTTGTCCGTGCGCTCACGGCGTTTACACAAGCACCTACATACAAAATACTAGAAAACCGTTTTACGGTTTGTGTCAAGGATCCCTAAGCGGAATCGTGATGAAACTAAAGAAGACAGATGCAGAAGGAAGATGAAAAAGTACGAAGATAAATTCAAGGGAATCGGCGCAATGTTCAGAGGATTATATACACCGCTATATTTTGATCGTTTTAATCCCGAGGAGGGTCGATCCGGTACGTGAAACACTATCGATTTGTAAAAATAAAATTAAAAAATAAAGTACCCTTTTTTCAAAACTCGTATTAATTTACGCATGTACGAAATTAATTTCTTTAAGAAAACGTCAGCTGAGTGAGTCCAATGATCTGTAGGTAGTTTGTACGCAACGCTGACTACTACCTACAGGTCATTGGCCCCGCTCAACATACAGAAATTAATTTCGTACATGCGTAAATTAATACGAGTTTTGAAAAAAGGTACTTTATTTTTTAATTTTGTCTTTACAAATCGATAGTGTTTCATGTACCGGATCGACCCTCCACGGGATTAAAACGATCAAAATTTAACGGTGTATTCGGACGACGATGATGATGTCTACCCACAAGGTGATTTTTATGTACCTATTGTATTCTTTGGGATTGCTATGCCTTAAATTTTAATCCGTTGTATTCTTCGGATGATTTCTAATAGTTTAGTAACATACGACCGTTGCATTCATTCATCGAGATTCGTACGTTTTTGCAAAAATCAGTTGTATTCTTCGGATACCCACCAAGATACTTTTATAAGTTTGTTCTGTGTGCATTCAAAGGAACGTGTACGGCTATTGCCTACTGGAAAATAACGCTCATAATATGGCATACCATCAGCTAATTAAGCTATAATAGCCGTATTTATTCGCTGTTGCTATAACAACGTGTCGCTTCCCGTCGAGTCTGAATGTGTGCTTCAAAACAAGGACCACCCAAATGACATTGGAGGTGGCGTTATTACAACGGTCGACGCGGAGGATGCTGAGCCTTGTTTGACGCACATTGACCACGCGATACCACCGCAGGATGAAACAGCTGAGTCTGACAATTTTAACCCTGAATTATTAAAAGCCCTTGGTGATTCCGAGGCTAAAATCGTTGAGTACTGTGGTAATGACCGTTAAGCAGATTTAGCAACCCGATTTCAAAAAATTCTTTCGTGTGGTTTAAAAAAGGAAACAAAAGAGAAACATCTTTTTCCAAAAAATGTTCCCCTCGCTGAAGGTCCTGCTCTGAACCCGGAAATTGGCGCCATGCTAGTCGAGACCTATAGATTAAGGGATAAGCGGCTTCTTGCCAAGCAAGATCAGCTCTGCAAAGCCCTATCAGCTTTAGGTTATGCTATGACATGTATCTTAAAGAAAACTTCAGATATTCCAGATATCATCCGTACTCTGAAAGATGTGGGTCAACTCCTGGATGATTCCCACTACACTGAAACAGATACTCGTCGCTCAGTTATCATTCCATTGATTGATAAATCTTTGACAGATTCCTTTAAAGATAGAAAAAGAGATTCTCTTTTATTTGGAGAAAATCTAGGCGATTTAGTCAAGACTTCTAGAACTATTAAAAATACTAGTCAACTAATTCAAGCTCACACATCATCTGTCAATTTAAATGGAAAAGGCCCATCGACCGGAGTTCGGTTCCAACACCAGCGCAGCTGCCAGATGTACCCATCCAGAGCCAGTGGGCCGAACCAAACGACGTCGTATGCGCACTACGCATACCCGGGCCGCAAGCGAGGGACACTCCCGCCACCACCTCCCATGCGTCGGGCTCCGCCGCCCGCGCCGTCTGCGCGCCGCCCGCAGCCGCCTCCTGAGCCACCGGCCCGAGCACCGCGGTACACGACGAAACATTGAATTTACAAGATCCGCTGCAATTTACAAGATACTACGAGTATTTCGCAATACAATTCAAGTCTCAAACTATGGTGGAATTATTTCATACAAGGAAATTATATATAGATACCTATAGACTTTCTGACCATTTGTTTTCAAAATAGATCATCTTACGGTACTTTGAATAGTCACAGATCAGCAATTTCTTTGATATCTACACAAAAAATAGGCGAAGACAGTAGACTCAAACGATTTTTTAAAGGCATTTTCAAATTAAAACCAGTATTTCCTCGTTATGATATCACATGGGATCCAAGTATAGTTTTTTTTTATAATGTATAGGCTCGCGTTTGACCACAATCTCACCTGATAGTAAGCGATGATGTGGCCGACGATGGAGCACGTTTGCCTAGAAGCAATCTATTTACTCTTAACTTAAAGACCCCTAGGTTATAGCTATCAGGAAACACAGACTCCGGCAGGGAATTCCATTCCAAATTATTTAGAACACATTCAGCATGAATCAGCTAGTTTAGAAATGCTAACTAAAAACTTTTAAATTAAAAAAAAAATAACAGACTTCACTAAAATAACACTAAAACGATCAAAATAATTTCAATTTCGGAAGTCGGTGTTTTTCGTTATTGTTTGTTCCTTATTTAACACCGACTACCGAAATTAAAATTGTTTTGATCGTTTTAGTGTTTTTATAGTGAAGTCGGTTTTTTTAGTAGCTCTAGTCCCTCGCCTCAGAGATCTGGGTCTGGAGGTGCATCCTTTGAAGTGTGAATCCTTCTCTTAAGGTACTGAAGCTCGTACACACTTTTCTCGCTTTGACTTCTTTATTCCTGGCCTCAGAGAACTTCATGATAGAATATATACTATGTATAATTGCCGAAACGGATCTTGAGCGCTCGCTTAATTTTATTAAATATAAAATGCTCACCCTAACAAGCATTTACATTTTGAAAGTAAGCAAGTTTGTTAGAAAACATGCGTCGTTATTTCCTACAGCTAAGAATCAAAGACCGCAACGCTCATTAAGAGTAAAAAATGAGTTAGCATTGCCGAGTTCGAAACTAGCTATGTATCAATCAGAACCTCTTGTAATGTGCATAAAGATTTACAACAAATTACCCTGTGAGATTAAAGGCTTAGAATTTGACAATAAATTTGTAAACGCGCTTAAAAAGCACTTAATACAGAAGTGTTATTACAGCCTTAACGAGTTCTTTATGTAGCACTACAATAATATAATAATATGACAAATTAATCAATGTTGCAAATTATTTGAAAATTGACGCAATGATTATAATGTAATAAAGACATCCAATAATAAATTAATTAAAAAATGACATGATAATGATAATAGTATATGGACAATGTGATAATATCTTAAAATAATGTTATATACCTAGTATTGCATGCAATTAAAATAAATAATAAATACATATGTTGCGGTGCCCTAGCAGGGTTCATGTACGAAACTTATATTATGTAATAAGACCTTGTAAACGACATGAATGCAATAAATAAATAAATAAGTATGCCGATTGTTGGGTGGGAATCGAACCCAAAAGTCTAATGACACGGTCTGCACGTGCAGGCGGCGTGCATCCTGTACGTCATCGGCAGCGGGGAGCGGAGACTGCGGGCGGCGACACTGGCTGTCCGGCGCACCGCGGACACTGGCTTCCACGGACACCGCGCGCCGCTACGGACAACACCTGTCGAATACATTTAATTAATTATTGTTTGTTCGGGACAATTGTATTTTTGGAATATTGGTCTACGGCAATATACCAGCACTTATAAAGATGCAGTCCACTAATTTCCACCCAACCCCAACAAGATACTGGCACAGTGAGAAGTATACTCTCCGAAGCGTGTCAACGTCAGCACTGTGTCGTAGATTCTTGAAAATCGTTAAAAGTTTCCTCACTCTGCCAGACGTATTATCAATGTGCACCTTTCACGACATCAAATTGCCGATCATGATGCCTATGTACCTTTCCTGATTCGCCCTGACTAGGGGAAGACAAAGGCGTTGGTCTGTCTGGTTATTACAAGTATGAGTCCTAATAACTTAAAAATCATCCAGCTTAACACATGATTTAAGAAAGGGATATAATTCATTTTTTCTACAATAAGTTTGAGAATACTGCGTCCTAACAAAGTGATCACAATACCGAGTACAAACTCCGTTCGCTCACGGACTTCCCAGTCCCGACAATTGACAAGCAGAGCCGTATCATCCTATGTATATTATGTAACAGTGTGGGATGGAAACGTTACATATATGAAGAAACGGGTAGGGCCTAATATAGAGCCTTTCGGTACCCCAAATGATAAAGAGTGTTCGTTATGATCTGATAAAAGACCCAATTTTGACGCGTTGTGTCCGCTCCGAAAGATAACTCTTAAAGATTGCCAGCGCAGAACCTCTTACCCCTATCCTCTCTAATTTATTGTGCAGTATGAGGGCAGAGACAGTATCAAATGCCTTCGATTAGTCTAGGGAAACACCCAGACATTTAGGTCCATTATTTAGTGCTCTTACAGCACTGTCAACGAAGAAAGCAACAGCATCCTCGCATTTTTTTTTTAAGAATGCCAGTTCAGTTTTATATTATTCATAGTATTCTATCTGCTTCCATTAAGTTAACCAAATGAGTGTTAAGTGCTTTTTCTAAAATCTTTGACAGTTCTGGAAAGACGGATATAGGTTTGTAATTGTTCACACTATCTCTGTTCCCACCCTTGTGAATAGGATGTACTATTGCCTTCTTTAAGGACCTTGGAAGAAGCTGAATGTACGTTAAGTACCGAAGCTACCGGTGATATTATCCAATCACGGTGACCTCAGCCGCTGTAATAATTTAATATGTGCTTTACACCAGTAGAGTGGCCATGTCACACGATTGTTTTACTTTATTTTACATAGATACTCGTAAGTTAACTAAAATGACTTTACCATATTTTATGTACATAAATATTGGTTCTGTGAAAACATTTAGATTTAACGTCTACAGTATTATATCCTCAAACATAGTTCTCAGAGCATTTATTTGAAATAAATTATTGAAGAAGTGCCTGCACTTACTTCTGAATTCTCAACGGCGGTCAGTCACAATTTCACAAAAGATGAAGATATTTACACGTCCCTTAACGTCAATTTATATGGAGAAGAACGAGTAAAAAAATTCAAGGAAACTTATAAATCAATAAATAACAACAGGATTCACAAATTCTCTATCTATATACTTGTACAAAGTAAAACAAATATTCAAAAAACAAGTACCTAAATAAAATAAACCGTTGCACAGACATAACTCATGCTTTAGCAGTATTCAGCTCAACTTTGTTCATTCATATTATACGATCAATATTTTGGTCCTAAACTGTTCTACAGCGATGGTCATCCTAGACTCACAACTAGATAATGATAGGCGCAGCCCTTTAGTTGAATTTAGTCGTTTATCCAGCAAGGAGGTTATCTCGACTGATCGGTGGACCTCATCATGTCGAAGATCAGCCTCGATTTCCTGCAGAGTCTGCTCAAAGATGAGTATCCTGACGTCAGTATACTGCATTTTAAGGTAGGTTTAATAAATAGGAGTAAAAACATAGATACCTATCCAAATAGATACCCGTGAGTAAAAAGGAGTTCTGCAAACTTCCTTGTGTCTCAATTGTAACTGTGAATTGTGTTTAAAAATCTTTATATAAAAAGTAAAAAAAAGGTACCCTCCTAACCTTTTTTTTGTTTTCGATTGGAAACCTTCAAAAGGCTTCTGAAAGACCAGAGAGTGTGGGATTCGTACCTCACCAAAACCACCCCGGTGATCACCATCAATACATGGAAGAGGCTTCCGTGACCTCTTAAAAGACCACCCCCAAACCCTCTCTGTACAACGCCTGTGAGGAGATTGTGATGGGTCTCCCCTGAGTCTCGTTGTGCACGGCAGCACGTCATCACTGTGCCATCGTCTTTCCTGAAGCCACTTGGTGGGCGAACAGAGTCCCCACTCTGAAAGCCCGTGGCCTCGGAGTCCTGCCTGCCTTAAATATTGCAAGCAGGGTTTCAGCGTTTTAGTCGTCAGGTAGGGTACCTACTCATCCGATGAGACACGTCTTCAACCACGCGATTCTAGAATAAAGATTCATGATACTTGTATTTGTGCATACTTTGGATCGATTCGAATCACAAAGCTAAACACGATAGGTCCTAAGATTGTATCCTCCCAATATCAAATCATCGTTTGTCCTTAGGGTGCCCCGGGCTGCAAACGAGGCGACAACTACTGTTCTATGGTATACCGGATAACCTTGACGGGAATCCAAAGACACACAGAACCCGACGGTTCTAGCGTAACTGACGAACCTTGGGAGAGCTCGATCATCTGTAAGTGCCTTCCTGAGAGCATCCTGCGCAGAGAGGCCTTCAAAAGCGATAAACTCTTCTGCAACGAAGTCGCTTTCTATAACAAGATCTGGCCAGCTCTGCAGGACTTCCAAAAGCAATGGGACATCCACAATCCTTTCAAGTCGATTCCAAAGTGTTATCTGGCTCAAAAAGACTGCGTGGTTTTAAAGGATCTGAAGAGGGAAGGTTATGTCATGCCCGACAGGCACCAAGGTCTGACTGTGGAGCAGTGCTACTTTGTCTTGAAGCATATATCGCAATTCCACGCGCTGTCGCTGGCTATGAAGTATCATAACCCTGAAGCGTTTTACAAGCTTATGGACGGGATTTCTGAGGGTGAGACTGTTATTTGATTTTATTTCAGGGTCCATCTCTTTCTGCATAGCATAGCATAGCATAGTTGGCCTTATAATGTTCCCACTGTTGAGACTAAGGCCTCCTCTCTAGGAGAGGGAATCGGCCGTAATCCACCACGCGGGCCCAGTGCGGGTTGATGGATGTCACATGTCTGCGGACTTTTGGTTCTCTTTCTGCATATCTGGTTTAAATAGGCCCTATGCAGAAAAAGATGAGTCTATGCGTCATAAATAGCGTTTTTTTTTTTGTGACTACAATATTCAGCATTAAATTATAGATATTTATACAATCGGTGTCGTTGTTTGTATATTCCTGTGGATCACAGAATCAGAACTTATACTGGATAAACCAAATCGTATAACACTGACTGTACGAGCTACGCTGTACATTGAACTTTGTGCTAGTTTGTACGTCATACTCATGAATGCACATATATTGTTTACCTGTGCATTTAACATAGCATTTAAGTCAATTTAAGCAATAAATCCATCAAGGGATGCGTTCGTCTACTCATTTACATAACATATCATAACATCCTTCAACACGGTTACATAACAGGAACATAACATTTTCACTGTTGGGCATTACAACCCCAACACTGACATTTATTTGCTTACTTTCTAGTGTTCTACGCCAAAGAAAACGCCATTTACTATAAGAATTACTACATGGAAGCTACAGCCAACGCTATAGGCATGTGTTCCACCGTGCTATCCGACGCCAAAAATAAAGATGTCCACCTGGACAAGTTCCGGAGCTTTTGCAGAGAAGACACATTCTTCTATGCTATGGTGGAGCTGGTCACTCCCAAGGAACCGTTGGCAGTGATTGGACATGGAGACAGCTGGACTAATAACTTCTTGTTTAAGTATGTGGATGGGGACATTGCTGACGTAAGTTAAAGTACAAATTTTTATGATTGCTATCCCAAGTTTCAGAGTTCAAAAGACATCCTATATTATGATGGGCTTGTAAACATTCATGCAAAAGTTTTGGAGTTGCATGTCAGGCTGATGTCTTGAACTCCACGTCATAAACACGTATTTTGTGTACGAAAACATTTATGGAGTTGATCTAAAGTCCGTCAAAAGCAGTACTTTTACTTAGTTATTATTTTGTATTATATCTAGCCTATACTATTTCACTGCTAGGAGAAGGCCTTCCTCCATTATTTCCACTGTTCCCGACTTTGAGTCACTTCTTCCCAATTCCCAAGGAAGATATCCTGCTATCTCCGTCTTGGTCTGCTGCGACCTCATTATGTGATTTATTATTGCGGTTATTATCTATGATGTAAACGCTCTTCCTAAAAAATCCTTCTTTTTCAGATGTACATAGTAGACTTTCAGTCGGTCCGCTACGCCTCCCCAGCTCTGGACCTGGCCTTCATTGTGTATATGTGCCTCGATCGGCAGCAGAGGGCGGAGCACCTGTCCTCAATGCTGGAGTACTACACGGATGAACTGCATCGAAGGCTTTTGGAACTGAGCGACGATGACTCTGTGTTTAATACTAGCTTGGATAGGAATTCGTTGTATGAATTGTAAGTTAAATTAGGTCTGATTTTCAAGAACTCGTAATCTACTCTAACTAAGCTTTATGGTCTCATAAATAAATACTGATTGATTTTTCTACAGATTACAAGAAGAGTTCAGACGCGCCGGCCGATTTGGTCTCGGGTTAGCAATTTCCATGTACCCCATCATAACGTGTGAAAGCGATGAGGCACCTGACTTGTATCAACATGAGGTAAAGCTGTTTTATGTGTTGTAACATTTGTGACGCTAAGCATACACTGAAGATTTTTCGTCACGTGTTTTATACAGCCTTTATTTGCGGCAGCAAGTCTGATCAAAATAGCCTGTTCTTACAAAAAGCCTCTATTTCATTATACTGTTGTGACTACTGCCATTGCAGAAAAAAGTTCATCTGTCTCCTACTTGGTTTTTACTTACCACGATGAATTGGAAACTTCAATTAGTACTTTTAGTGCTTATGACCAGGATTATTATGTCGACTAATCTCGATAAAAATAAAGAACCGTTTTGACATTTGCAAGAAACCCTAGAATTTTTATAATCTTTTATTTCTTTCTTTCTAGAATATAACTTGGAACGAATGGAAAGAAACAATAAAATAATAATTAGGAGTCTGGTGTAGTAGCACACTATACCGGACAAGCCGGCAGGTAGTCAAAATTTAAATGTCACAACCTTTTATTTTTTGACAACTTTTCTTGACTTCAATTAATCCTACAGGTTGTCTCTTTGTAATCCATCTAATGTACTCTTCAGAGGCCCCGCCACGAGTTCTTAACACGATTCATTTAACGGCCTAAACTGAAATGTTAAAGGAATCAATTAATTAATTAATTAAATGGAAAGGAGCTATAAAGTGTGTAAAGCTCCATCCCACTATTTCGCTCGCACGATTGACATTTTTACACGTCATCATGGCGACCATTTAAGCGTTGGCTCTGCTTCCGTACGAGTGTTCCCACATCCTTCGTTACAAAATACCTGCAGGTAAAGACTTTCACTGTTCCCAGTGTCGCCACAATGAACGGTCCTGTGCGTCTCGCATCCATCGGATTCCCCTTACCAGGTCATCGGTCCACCTTGTAGGAGGCCTTAAAACGCTACGTCTTCCGGTACGTGGTCGCCATTCCAGGACCTTTCGGCCCCAACAGCCATCTGTGCCCTGCCCATCGATTTTACGTGCTATGTCGATAATCTAGGTTCTTCTGCGGATATCCTCATTCCTGATTTGATCACGCAAGGAAACTCCGAGCCCTTTTATCTATTCAGCCATTATTCCAGAATCAGGATAGCGAGTCATCGTCGACATCACGCGTCAAACCAGTGCAGACCAGCAATGCAGCTTGCAGCAAGAAGATGACAGAGTTGGTCGTTGAGCTGGTGGATGCTGGAATTCTGTGATGATGACGTAGAGCAGAGTGAAGAAGAGGGGGAGGGGCGGTAAAAAAGGAAAATGGAGAGGAATGAGGGGGTGTAAAGGGAGAATGTATGATGATCCACTCATGATCCACATGATGACGAGCAGTGTTTTTAAAATTCAAATTAATACGTGAACAGTGTAATATAATTAACAAACTGAACTAGAAATATCTCCTTTAAATTATTCTCAAATCAACATTAAATTAAATATAACTTATAGTGTGACGCAACTTAACAGATCACGATTCATAACATTTGTATCTTGTGAATCGATGTTTCAGGTGTTCCATTTGTATCTTTGGAGCCGATGTTCCAAATGTTCCGATGTTCCAAATGATCCGTTTGTTTCTTGTGAGCCTATATTTCAAATGTTCCGTTTGTCTTTTGAACCGATGTTCCGTTTGTATCTTGTGAATCGATGTTTCAAATGTTCCCTTTGTCTTTTGAACCGATGCAGCGATGTTCCAAATGTTCCGTTTGTATCTTGTGAATCGATGTTTCAAATGTTACGTTTGTATCTTTTAAGCCAAAGTTCCAAATTATACAAATCACTTTTTCGAAACATTTCAGTGATTCAGATGCAAATATTCCAATCGCAAAGATGACACTTTTCCCAGGCCTATAGGGAATAACTGCGGTGGAATGAATTAGGAGAATATGTGATAACCAATTGGGTGATTATAGGAGGTAAAGAAGAAATAATACGAGTACCTACAAGAATCAGAGATTGAATTTTAATCGGGGATAAGACAGCATGGAGAATGTATTTTGTATTTAAATTGTTGAAGGACGTTCGAGTTTCATGGTGTGGTGTCCGCAAACTTCAAGGACTTTCTCAGTAGACGAAACTGAACAACCTTCCACAAGATTTTTTTTTAGGAAACGAATGAAAAAATAGCCTCTCCATACAAACTGTCCAATCAAGTTTATGATTTTGTATGGAGGCCGTTTTTTTTTTCGTTTCCTGCAAAAAAAAATCTTCTGTAAGGTTTGTTCAGTTTCGTCTTTTGGTATGCGAAGACTTACTTACACCTTGTATTTTTAAATGATTTTATTACCATGTTTCAATTTAAAATTACTGTAATGTTGTAATTTCTTTTGATATTAATAAAATCATATGTAAGCCGCAGACATGATTGATTTTTGTTAAAAGTTAAAATAAAAACACATTTCGTATGTTGTAGGTATGTCAATTTATTGTATATCGTTTAGTTAATAAACACGTACAATAAAATATTGGGTTAAAACCTTAAAATTAATTATATTATACTTTGTGACAATGTGTCCCTTTGATCAAGATCTATTGGATATTATTATAAAATCAGATCATTTTCTGTACGTCTTTGAATTAAAAAAAATCTATAATACTTATCTAGGTTCATAAAATATTTATATTAGTAATATAATTCAATAAAAAAATTAATGACTTCGATAACTGGGATGCTTCCGATACAATTTGTGGTAATTTTCAATTTATCGATAACTGAACTTAGTAGTCAGTTTTTCCAAAAACTGTAGTCAATTTTTCATTCAAATAAAGCACGCTGCCGAACATAAAGCTATCACTTTTTCACTTACTACGACTGAGTAAGTTGGCTAAGGATAGCGAATAATTTATTATAAATAAAAAATATGCTTCATCAATAGAAATAACATTCTACAGTTTCTGGAAAAATATCGACTATCCATTAAATTGCGAATTTCCAAAAATTGTTATCTCGGTGTTGCCCTTAGATTTATATAATAAAAATGGTAATTTAAATAAAATACCCGTACTATCTCGTGGCACATTAATGAATTTATATTTTTATTAAATTAAATAAAACATATACTTAATTAAAATAATAAATTTACGTACGGGTTCATTACGTATGACAACTTTCTTTGTAAACAGATCTAACAATAAAACTTATAATAAAATAATCAGTCATTGAAAACTTCAGATTTTGTTTCAGTTGAGATTCTAGCGCCTAATGTCATCTGAAGTTTCCAATAATTACCTGTTTATTTAAAGATTAATATTTTTTGTATTTTATTTAAATTTATACTAACAAGTCTGGTTGGAAAACAAGGCACTGGATTCTCACTTACCTATAAATACACCGCGGTGAAAAGTAAATATAAGGTTAACATAATTAAATACAACGATTTTTTTTCGCTTTTTCACTGGTTTACGTATTTCCCGCGGTAACATGGTCTTGACTTTTTGTCCTTGAAACCTTTGATTAGAATTAGCACCACAACTTATAGACGAACTGTCAAAATACTTCGTTCTGACAGTTCTTCTACAGTTAGAAATGACAGCACTTTTATTTTACACTTGCTCTCAAGACTTGTTGCGCGGTGACGCCTACCTTTCCTTTTGAGGCCGCAGTGGGCCTCATGAATCCTGACGTTGTTGTCCTGCTGTTAACACTCTTTATGGGTGGCCTGGATGTGCCTACTGAGCTGCCACTGGAAGAGGATCTTGAAGCTGGCATCCTGGAGACAGGTTTCGGTACAGGTTTAGGCACAGGCTTCACAGGTGCTGGAGGGACTCGCTTCACAGTCGAAACTGATGTTGAACTGTTCAAAGAACTCCTAGAACTCCTCAATGATGCTCTAGAAGCAGACCTCTCCACTCTTAAAGAACTAGCCCGTTTGGGGATCATGCGTTTGGGGTCAATGGGCGTCCGAGGAGGCGTCCTTGTCTCTTTGGTAGGAATCTTCTTTGGTGGTCCCATCTTAGGGACTGGGGACTTGGAGATTTTCGGCACAGGTGACTCGCATTCAACATTGCAGCCTGAAGAAGCACCTTGGGATGCGCTTTCTGAATTCAGGCTCTGGGTTTCTTCAAATCCTTCGTCGTTTAATTCATGTTCGCTTTTGACTTTCGACATTCTAGGCGAGGTTGTTCTTTCTGGAACCTTTTCTGGGGCTTTTTCTGTCCGGGTGTTGAAAGATTTTCTATATCCGTCCCTCGACCAGACTCCGGTTGGGGTTTCAGCAGGAGACTTCAGTTCCCGTATCGCTTTCTGTACATCCTCCTGGTTAATGGAGGTCTGCCGCCTCATTCGAAGGTATGGCTTTGTATCTTTGGTCGGTTTGTCTGTGCTTTGGTTCTTTAGTCTATCCTGCCACCTCTTCAGCCTAGTTTCTTTCTCATCCTTGCTAACTTCGATCGGTTTTGCCACTTCTTGCGGCGCCTCCACCTTGTATGACGCTTGGACATCTAATTTCGAAGGTCTGATGACTTGAGTTTCAGCTATTAATTCAGGAGCTGGTTCAGGTTTCTTCTCTTCTTCGGGGGAACTAGTGGAATCTGTGTTCCGTTTATACCTTCGTGTCCGTCTGGCAGCAGAAAACCTGTCAAACTGGCCATCCCCTAATATTTCTTGACAGAGGTCCTTCATTTCGGCAGAAGCTTTGTCGCTGAGGTTGTTACGGGTGGGTAAGGACGGTTGGAACTTCCTGCAGGGTTCTCTCTCTGGCGGGGGATTGAACGATGAGGTAAACTTCCTCTGTGCTGGTGGGGTTTCAATGTTATCGGAGTCTATTTCTACTTTATCGGACGTTTCTATTCTCTCTGGCCTTATTATGACTTTCGGTTCCTTTTCACTGGTGACCTTTATATCTGGCAGTTTTCGTTGCTCTTCTGTGATAGCTATAAGTGGTTGTGGGGATTCTATCTGTTGTCTTGACCGCTGTCTCCTGAGCCTTCTCATCTCCTCGTTCTCCTCTGTTTTCCTCCAAGGTACTCTGGTATCCTTCTTCTGTGGTTGTACATCTGGAAAGAGCATAACATTGTTAGAATTATTGCGTGTTGTGTAGTGTTTAAAGTATTCTTCGCGAATATGGACAATATTCTAACTAATCAGCATCTTAATGTTCCCTCTGCTGGGACTCAGGCCTTCTTTCTTGGAGAAGGAATGGGCTACTTGAGTTCCAAAATTAAAAATAGTAATAATATAATTAAAACTACCTGGAATATTATAAACAGTGAAACTGGAAGATCTAAAAAACCATGTAGTGACTATAGCCTTAAAATTAATGACAGCGTGATCAAATCGGACTCACAAGTTGCTGCAGCTTTTGAAAAGTTCTTTTCAGAGATCCCCATATTAACTACTAAATCTCTGATCTCATCACCCACTGCTGCAGAGTCTCTGCTTAAAGAAAATGTTAAAGTTTGTGATTCAGATTTTAATTTCGAACATGTGACATATGTGGATATAATTAAAACCTTTAACACTTTGAATGTAAAAAAGACCACAGATTTATGGGGAAATTCTGTGGATGTTGTAAAGTCCATTATAAAGGTTGTAGCTCCTAGTTTAGCACTTATTTTTAATAATTGTATTGATCGTGGCGAGTTTCCTGACTTAATGAAGTATAGTAAAATAATACCATTGTTTAAAACGGGTAGTACATCTGACCCCACAAATTATAGACCTATTTCAGTGCTACCCACCTTTAGTAAAATATTTGAGAAACTAATTTTACATCAATTACAAAGATTTTTTAATAGACATAAGTTGTTACATAATAAACAGTTCGGTTTTACAAGGGGTCGTTCAACAACCGATGCCGGGGTTGAACTTTTAGGACATATTTATAATGCATGGGAAGACAAATGCGATGTCTTGGGCATTTTTTGTGATTTGTCCAAGGCTTTCGATTGCGTTCTCCATGAAACATTAATCAGGAAACTACACCATTACGGAATCCGGAATTCCTCTCTGGATCTTCTTACTTCTTATTTGAGTGATAGGATTCAGAGAGTTGATGTAAATGGAAAAAGATCACCCGGGTCTGTAGTATCAATGGGTGTGCCCCAGGGCTCGATTCTTGGTCCATTTTTATTTCTCATTTATATAAATGACTTGCCATACCTCATAAAGGATAACCATGATATAGTGTTGTTTGCAGACGACACTTCGCTTTTGTTTAAGCTTAAACGTCAGCAGCCGGTTACTGATGACATAAATAACGCCCTTTCAAAAATAGTACACTGGTTTAATGTCAATAACCTGCTCCTTAATGAAAAGAAAACCAAATTTGTTAAATTTACGATGCCTCACGTAAAGCAGGTAGAAACTAGTGTGCTAATAAAAGGTAAAGAATTGAGTCCTGAAGACACTACAGTGTTCTTGGGTATAACTCTTGATGCTAAGCTTCAGTGGGGCCCACACATAGATAAGTTGTCGAAAAAACTTAGCTCTGCCGCATACGCTGTTAGACAAATTCGAAATCTAACTGACTTAGAGACAGCCCGTTTAGTTTACTTCAGTTATTTTCATAGTGTCATGTCGTACGGTATTCTATTATGGGGAAATGCCGCCGATATCCAAACGATTTTTGTTTTGCAGAAAAGGGCCATTCGTTCAATTTATAAATTAAGTCCCAGATACTCCCTCAGAGATAAATTTAAAAATATTAATATTTTGACTGTGCCATCTCAGTATATCTATGAAAATATTTTGTATGTTCATAAAAATAAAAACTTGTTTAAAAAATACAGTGACATTCACAACGTTAATACTAGGAACAAACACAAGTTAGTGGTTCCTGCCACCAGGCTCAAAAAAATAGGACGCTCATTTAGATGCCAAAGTATACATTTTTATAATAAGCTTCCCAGTCCTATTCAGGAACTTAGCATTAATAAATTCAAAATATTTGTAAAGCGAAAACTTTGCCAAAAGGCTTTTTATACTGTAAAAGAGTATCTCGAGGATAAAACGGCTTGGGATTGACCTGCTCCAGTACCTACTCACTATAATTATTATCATTTGAATGTTTTTTTGTTTTAACTGCCTTTTTTTTATTGACGATTGTTGTTGTTTTACAATTATGATATTGTATATATATTATATATTATTATTTTTTAACAATTATGACATTTATTTTTACTATTTGACTGATTTTTTTTTATATACTTACTTTTTTTACAATTTGTAATATTTACACTTTTGTAAATTATATTATTGTGAATGTGAGAACTATGTGGATTACTCTTTCCTTTTCTTTTATTTTCACATGATGTCTGGCAGTTTTGAGTATTTGATGTGGCCTACCCAAATGTCCTTTCTTTGGCATTGTTCGTCAAGTCGTTGAGCTCCTTAGTAGTCCTGAGTTGAGCTACACGCATATTGACAAATGCTTGCACTGACTGGACAGGTCCACTTAGAACTGTGTGGTTCTTTCTTCAAAAGACCATCTCAGGCTCAATCTGCATGGTTCTCATATGATTTGACCATTACATGTTTTGCTGTATGGACTTTAAAAGAGACTTTGACCCCTGAGTTTGTTTCGGTGTTTCTTCTCAGGGTAGTCAGCTAGGAAACACCGGCCTCATCTAGCATTAATTGACGAAAAAAAACCATTGACGTGTAAAAGTGTTTTTATAAAACCTACTTGCAAAATAAAGATCATTTATCATTTATCATTTATCATTTATCATTTGCTGTAATTCACAAGTTACAGGTTTTTGAATTTTTGGTTTTAAGACACGCCGTTTTCCTTCACCAACTGAGAGCAGTGTTGATGAAATAAATAAATTAAACCGCGACTCGTAAGTTAGGGCCACTACTGCTCTGCAATTTTACACCACAATAGCAACCAGGAATTAATTTGTGAATAATTGAAACAGCCTAAACTTTACTCGAAGAAATCCCGCCACAAACTCTCACTCTGTTAAAGTATTTTCATGGTTCTTACCTTCGACAGTCTCGAGCGCCTTGACGACATCGCTGTCGGGCAGGACGGCAGGCCTCCAGTCCGCGCGGCCCTCCGGCAGGGGCTCCAGAGTTGCACTACGCTCGCTCTCTGCAATAAAGACCATTTTTTTATTATTGATAGACTTGCGTTTGACCACTATCTCACCTGATGGTAAGCGACGATGTAGTCTTTGTCGCTGTCTCCGCCTTCTCCTCTGTTAGTGTTAACATCATGGTTTGGCCTCAGGACTAACTTTTTGAATTTAAAGCTCGCTGATCTAAATTTTACTAGGATTTTTGCTCAGTGCTAATCAGTTACTACGAAGAATACTTGTTGATCTATAATATAAAAATGAATCGCAAAATGTGTTGGTAAGCGCATAACTCAACAACGCCAGGACCGATTTCGCTAATTTTTTTTTTGTTGTGTTCGTTATTATGAGGAGAAGGTTCTTATGGAAAAAAAAATGAAAATTAGGGTAGTGTAGGGTAGAGTAGGGTAGTGTAGGGCAGTGTAGGGTAGAGTTAGGTAGAGGAGGGTAGAGTAGGGTAGAGTAGAGTAGGGTAGGGTAGAGTAGGGTAGAGTAAGGTAGAGGAGGGTAGAGTAGGGTAGAGTAGAGTAGGGTAGGGTATAGTAGGGTAGAGTAGGGTAGAGTAAAGTAGAGTAGGGTAGGGTAGAGTAGGGTAGAGTAGGGTAGAGTAGGGTATAGTAGGGTAGAGTAGGGTATAGTAGGGTAGAGTAGGGTATAGTAGGCTGAAGTAGGGAAGAGCGGGAGCGAAGCCGCGCGGGTACAGCTAGTAGTACTATAATTATGGCTATGCAAGTAAGGCTATCAAAGACTTGTGTTGTAGAAACCTTTCAAAGGAGCAAGGGTTGCGCTACGTACCGGAGTCGTTTTCCAAGGAGCGCTTGTCAGTGTGGAGGCGGTGCGCGGTGCGCGCGCGCGGCCGCGCGTCCTCCTGGCTGCTCGCGCGCAACCACGACTCGATCTTCTGTCGCCACTCCCTGCAGGAAAAAAAAGGGATAGATATTATTAAGTTCCTATACTATCATGGAGTAGAATTTACTCTCTAAGAATTAAAAGTTGGTTCACACGTGTGGAGCACGACCTGAGTTTAACTCTTTAAAAGCTTGCGTCAGATCGCTCCGACGAGTATTTTCGTTTATTATTCGCCAGAGTCCTGTGTTTGCGGCTGGGTCCATCTCGTTTGACACTTCAATCCCCATAGATGACAGAAAAGCTGACGAGATAGAGTATTTTGTCGTTGAAGTGCGACCCTGGCGGAATAAAAGCAAGTGTTTGTCGAATATATTCGACGTAGGCGGTCAAATGGTTAAGGCTTATAGTCCCTTGAACTATCTGGCCAAAATTATGTGGACGCACCTCTCGCACCCGCCTAGGCGGCAGTACGCAAATCTGTGCATTTATTTGCAGCGAACAGCGCCCGGAAAGCGCGCGGCTGACCTTTAAATCCATTTTCTTTGCGAAATATTGATTGATTTACATATGCAATGTTCACTTTGAAGAATATTTAACCACCCGTTTTTATGTGTAAAAATGTTTCTAAAGATCCAAGCCGTTTCGAAGGAGTAGGGAAAAGTTGCGAAATTACTAAATATTTTTTTAGACAAAAGTATTAATAGCACGAAAAAATCAAAAGTTGATAATGTTGTTCATGAATCTATAATAAACATATATTTTTTTCAAACCTATTAACTGGCCGTTACCGAGGAGTCAGAAAGTCACTGTTTTATGGCACTTTTCGGGCGCTTGGGCCTTAAATTCGTATTGTAGGTATCGCTCGTGTTGGGCGGAGAGAGTCGGTCCACACTTCACAAATTTGAGCTTGATCAAATCGTGCTTGGCTCCTCTAGCGTAGACCCACTTCAAGGAATATCAGTATGAAATTGTTGGATTTTTTTGTCAGTATTTCCGAGATGAATGACTTCATCCAGGGGTAGTATTCACCCTGTCACTGACACAGAATCACAGTCAATTTAATCTGGTATGATGGTTTATACATAAAATTTTTATCAACATTTTATTTTTCAGTTTACACCAGTCAGTTAAAAATTATTTTAACTGACTGGTTAGTTTATCTGATAGTAAAATCGGTTACAAAAAATGATTTCAATTTAGAATAGGTACTTACTTGGGCTTAGCGGGCGCGGTGTCTGGGGAGGCGGGGGCAGGGGACGCGGGCGCGAGGGTGGGCGGCGCGTGCGGCGCGCGCGGGGAGGGGGCGCGCTCTCGCCCGCTCTCGGGAATCTCCAACCGAGCGCGCGGAGCTCCGCGGCGGGACCACGAACGATCTGTGAACAAAAAGAGATAAATTATATTTATTTCGAGGTTTTAAAAAACGCTTTTATTACATTTTTTTTGTCAATTTAACTAAAGAACTTTTTCTGATCTTACTGTCAAAAATTTATCTGTCGGAATTAGTTACTAAGGCACACCCTACCTAGTTTGAAAATTATATCAGCAGGTATATGAACGATTTCTTACCAAGACTGCCCCAAGCACTCCTCTCCCTCAGATCATTAGCAGCTGGTGAAGAGTGTCGGAGGAACTCCAGCAGACCTTCCTCATCATCACCAGGACTGGCCCTGCTTCTGCGACGAAGACTTCCCGTAGGAGTTACATCTGTAAAGAATAGAACATTGATCTTTCTGTGATTGTCCTATTACAACGAAAATCTTGGAAGAAGGTTGAAGGAAGTCTGTTTTAATTAGGCATATTGCATTGAATTACGAATTATCTTAGTAGTATGGTCAAACAAAAAGACGTAGATATACTCTTTATTAAATATCTTAAAAGATTCAGACACAATAGAAGCTTAAAATGAATAGGGTATCACAAAGGACCATCAGACGCCAGAAACTCTCATCATCATTCAGTCTATCCAAGGAGTATCGTGTTGTTCAGTATCTGGGTTGTGGAGGTCTTCTAGGCAGTCGCTCTATGTAAAACTAGAAAGGCTAGGGAGATGATATGTTTCAAAAGGCGGTCTTATCGCTAAAAATGATGTTTTTCCAACAACCTTTGGATGGAACACTTATAATATCACCATTTCGAATAACAGAAGTTTTAGATAGAAACACTGCTACTAACCAGGTGATGGCGATGGATCATGCGGTTTCCTAAGCGATCTTCTGCCAAGGCCATTCCTGATGTCCAGTAGTAACGACTCCATGAGAGACTCACATTCTGATACTGGTGTACTGCATACACTGTTGGTTCCTGCAGAAATAAAGACGTTTTTGTGAGTTGGAGACTTATGAACATACGAACTTAAGGAAATTCAATGTGAAAGAGAGGTGGAGCTATACAGCCAGTATATCACCATCTCTTTCAATGATAGAAAATGAATGGCTTAGCTTTCTACTAGATACAGTTATATCAGTTTTATCTTTAAACTCTGCACAATCTATTGTAGTTACCTGATTCTGTTTTTGTTAGGTATTATGTACACTTTCTATACTGCCATCGATTCGGTCATCAGCGCTAACAAATTAGAAGGGTTGCAAAACTACGATCACCCCCTTCTGGAAGAAACCTTTGGGGTTAGTTGTACGTACCAGTCTTAACCCTAGCTGCAGCCATGTCTCTTGCACGTCTTCTAGCAGCAGCTTGTTCTTCATTAGCTCTCCGCCGTTCATTGTCACTGACAGCCGACCTGAACTTGCTGCAGAACCATACGAACAACTGCAAGGAATAGAGCCTCTATTAGCCACCGCATTGAAAATAGTTTTTGGAAAAGAATTAAGGAAACTGTCCTAAAATCTTCTATCACCAACTGCACTATCCAGACTTTAAGTAAAGGAAGACTAACCTTGAAGCATTCTTCTAACTTAAAAGACACGGGGTCTTCGCAGAAGAATTCAGCGAGCTGTTTCCGTATGCTCTCCACCTCTTCCATGTCTTTATTGAGAGCGGACACCTCTTGTTCTGCAACCTGTAATGACAAAACACTATACTTGCAAATTATGAGGATAGGAGCTAATTATTTCGACATATAGCCTGCAATGGTTGATGGCAGTAGCAGATTTGATGGTTGACGAATACAACTCAATTTTAGTGACATCTACAAATATGTATCAGAAGACATGGACTGCTTTTTCTTTTTAGCGGGGCACGTCACGTATCAGCATTCGTTAACGCTTGACTGGTGACAGGTCTGCGGAGAGATGATGTACTGCTAAATAAATGGTCCAAAATAAATTCAGCAATTCTAGAAAATTTCAGAAATCTTTCTGCATCAAGATTTTTTTTTGAGATTTAATCGTCTTGTCATCTTCAGCTTAGCCATCGCAGTATGTTACCTGAAGATCATTATTTCAGACAAGCAGAATAGTGTAGCCTCACCTGCAAGAAATCCCCCATCTGTTCCTTAATATCTTGCTGCGTGCTCGGCATCTGGATCTCCTTCTTCAGACCCTGGATCCTGTTGGCCAGCGTCTTGATCTCGTTGTAGACCTGGTCCACGCTAGCTTTAGCTGCTTCCTCGAGGACACGAGTATCATCCGCGAAGTGGATCAACTCTTTGTTCTTGCGTTCGGCTTGCTGTTAGGGAGAAAGAACATTTAGTATTCTGTGTTGAAGTCGTGCAAATTCCAGTGGGTTTTTATAATATGTCATCTCTAAAGTTTCTTAACGTTGTTAGCCAATATTTGGTTTCTGTAATAATGGTAGGCAATTAATCTATAATATGTCGGTATTACCATGTTAGTTTGTGTAATGAGTCGCGGTCGACTGATAATATTATGACACTTGCAAACTTACAATATTCCAAAGCTGAATAGGATATGCTACAAAATCTCTTATGTTTCTCATTGGCAAATATCATGATTCTCGTTAGTAATATTCCTTACCATAGCAACATAGTGCATGAGCGTCATGCCAGGCTTGTTAGCCCTAATGTCGGGCAGTTTCTGCAGAGAAGACAGCTTCACTCCTGCGGCTCCACCCGCGTAACCACCAGCGTTCAGGAAGTTACCGGCGATCAACGCTATGTATAGCACCTCCTGAAAATAGATTGGATTAGATTTAACAACCAGCTCCAAACCGGGGCTAAAAAATCACATAGCGTTACTTAGCCATGGAAAAAGAAAAATACATGCTGCATCGACCATAAATCATTTTGTACATGGACAGGGGACTATATATATTTCATTGTAGACTATTTGTATACATGAAATTTGTGATAACTCCTTCCAATAGGAAGTTATAAAATCTTTTACTTTTGTTTATTTATTAAGCCTATAGAGGTTACCTGCAAAGCTCTTGAAGACATAAGATCGTCTCCAGCGACTAGGATGGCGTTGATGGCACTCTCTAAGTATCCTGATGTTGATGCCCACTCTTCCTTTAGCAGCATACATTCAATGCGTAGTTTGTAGCTGTAGACAGAATAAAATAAGAGTTACTATACCGAGTATTTTTAATCAACTTCAAAAAGGAGGAGGTTATGAATACATTTTTAATGGGATTTTTGCTATGCTTATGAACACAAATAAGTATGAAGCGCATAAATGAGTTGCAATTGGATAGAATTTTGTGTAGGTATATGGCATATTAATACTTTATGGTCTACTCAAAAGACCTAAAAGACCAACCAGTAGACCAAAAAGACAACTCACTTAGGAAGCTGTATGAGCTGTAACAGAAACTTCTCAGCTGTCCCCAGCTTCGTGACGTCACCGGTGAAGGCCTTCAGCATCTCAGACTCATCTACTTCTGGTAGAATCTTGAGAAGACCGCGCAGCTTCTCTGTACCGATGTCGTCGTGAGCTCCCTCGCGGATCAGTTGGATTATGTCTTCATTAGAACTGTAAATGCGATCAAGAAGAATGAGAATACAGGTATGCTATGATTTTGTCAGTCCGCAGACAAACTATTAACCGTTGCTATCATGATAGTGGTTGACAGAGAAATAAAACTGACAAATTGTTGCTTGCATTTAAGCAAGACCCCAACTAAAGATGGGACTAGGGCAGGAAGATGATGACGAATTAATCTATGATCGAATCATTTTACCAATTATTGTTTAGTGCTCGGACTATACTTGACATCAATATATTTGCGTCTTTTCATAACATTCCTATCACCAAATGATATCAAAAAGTATGACCTCGTACCTCCTGAACTGCTTCAAAAATATATTAACGTTGAGACTCCTCTTTCCATCTAAGAGTGTGATTTCAGAAGACTCCTTCCTCGGCTTCCTCTCTCCGGAGCTGTCGCAGATGGGACTACGACCTAACCTAGGTGAAGAGCCTGCAGAACCCGTTTGTTGTATCTGAAAATAATGAAGACAGATATTTGAAGTCAACAGCTTGTAGTAATTAAAAATGAGTAGCTTATCTTTTAGAATTAGCCGTTTTAAATGGCAACACATGGTACCTCGCGAGGTATTGAGTACACAAATGCTATTATAATTACATTTTAAAACCGATCTAATAATGTTCTGGAAGCTGAGAGCCCATTAAAAATCAAGAGCAAAAAATCATATTCGTTATTAATTAAGGATGATTGGCGAGAGAACCAATACTAAATTCTGCTCAGTATGTTCTTGGAACTAAAATTGTGCAAGACCGGTGACCTTACTGCGAAGGGGTAGATGGTGTGCCTAAGGTGGAATAACGGTCATTGACCCTCTTACATTTGTTGACATTCTTAATTTAAAAAACGGAAGTAAAGACATAAAGCTGTCTTGAATCGATATCGATCGTGATCTTTTACATGATCTAGTAACGAAAAGTAATTCATAGTTTGTTTTTCGGGTACCTACGCAGAAATATTAGGAAAAGATCAATGTACTTTATTCCACGGTTATTTGGCGCCTTCTATAGTTACTTTTATATTATTACGAGTACCTTTTAATTATTAACATTTTCTTGTTACTAACAACTTTGCCTTGCAGGACTGTTTGTTTGAAGTACTTAAATGTTTATTTATTTATTTGTCATCTTTAGAAACAGCTTCTTCAAAAGGTAACACCAAAAAGAATGTGCTAAAGGTACTGGATTTCCGTTTATGGATTATGAACTAACCTGTTGACAGAAGAGTCCTTCGATCTCCGTCCAGTCAAGATCTGCCTTCGGAGAGTGTTTGTGACTCGATGCTACTAGTGACCAGATGTTGTTTTGACCGATGACCTGAAATTATTAGAAGGAGTTATTTATTGGGTTATCAAATCTTGTTTTAAAAGTAACTATACTGTTAGGTAGCCACAAGGTGGTACAACGACCAGGGGACTTAACGTGACGTGTAAAAATGTTATCCGTGCTCGCGAGAAAGAGGGTTAGAGCACACCTTATAAAGTTCCATCCCTCTAAGTGGGGTCCTTGTCCAGTCGCCTATCGTCAACGTCGAGCATGGTTTAAAAGCTAGTTGCTTTTGATGTTTGGTGAAGAGGCAATGCGAAAAAAGAGAGATAACGGCTGAAAACTCTGTTGGCATTCGGTAATTCTGTGATTTAGGTACCTACTTATATATTTCACAAAACTTGTTTCAGGAAATACCTACGTGTTTTTTTTAAACCCTTAAAAGTTTTTCAGAAAAATGGTCGTCATTCAGAATCTCAATTAAAATAATGTGCAAGGCTTCTATGGATGCACTTTTTTATAGAAATCACGTAAGAGCGGTTGTATTTAAATGTACGTCGAATTGCCCGCTCTTAACAGTTTCAGTTTAGATTGTAAAATGAGTAACAGTAAGAGCTCGTGAAAGCACTGCTGGTCGAATCCAAAACGGTCCAACAGTGGACGTCTCACTGTTGTATAATGATGATTGATGAGATCACATTATTATCATACTAAACACCACTGACCTTATTATTAGGAATTTTATTCCAATTGATAGTTTTCATCTTCGTCTTCGGTATGGGTGTCTCCTGTTGCGGCAGCTTGATGTCCAGTGCGGGCGCAGGTGGTGACGGCGGGCAGGCCGAGGGAGGGGGCGGGACGGGCGGGGGAGGGGGACCACAAGGAGGGGGAGGGGGTAGCATCGGAGCTGGGGGTGGTGGAATAGCTGGAATGTAAAGAAAACACTTAATACAGCATTTTATTAAGGTTCATTTGAAAAGAATTCGTGTAATTTCGAAGAAATTGCAACTGATGCATTTTTTGGTTACTTATAAAATTAGCTTTAGAAACATCCTTCAATCTGTGGTGAATCTATTATATTTAACTTATGACATAAGTTGGACTTCAGGTCATCAAAACACTAAAGATGTCGGAAAGCTTATGCAATCTTTGGTATATTCAAAAATCAAACAGAAGACGCAGTGGAGTTGGACTGATGACCTGGTGAGGTTTACTGAAATCCGATGGATGCGAGACATACTGCCCCCCTAGCCAAGTTACAACCGTTTCTCTTGCGTTGAACGCCTCGAATTGGCCACGCCCTTAATTCTTTTGTTCTGACCACGTGACTGAGCGTTGAGATGAGGTCATTCCCGTATATTTTAAATTTTCTACTAGCGATAACGATTGCAGATTATCAACTTGGCTAGGGGTACAGGACCGTTCGCTGTGGCGACACGCGAGATCTATGTCCAGCAGCAGACGTCTTATGGCTGAAATGAGGATGATTCAATAAAAAACAGTCGGAAGAAGTTTACAAACCTGGACTAGGCATCATGACAGGCGGTGGAGGTGGTGGCGGTGGTGACAGCGCTCTCTGTAGACTCTGCTTCCGACCACCACCAGACATATCACGGTGCTGACACGTACAGCCCACTTTTGCCTGAAAGACGGACAATAATGAATTCGTTAGTAGGAAAAACATGATAATGTGCTCAATACCTTTTCAACCCTCGCATTATGTAGGTCGTTACAGGTAGTTAGACGCCGGAATGTCTGATCATCAGTTAATCCAAAGAGTAGCGTGTTGCTCAGAACCACAGAACATATGAATCATACGTTCTGTGCTCAGAACTGTATTGTGGAGATCAGATAGGCAGTCACTCCATGTAAAATACCAGTATTCTGCCGCATTCGGTTAAATTCGAAGCCGACCCCACCACAGTTGAAAAAAGGTTAAGGAGATGATGAAGTTCACATCATTTTAATAGGGCAGAAACAGAAACCTCATGTAAATTCATGCACTATGACGTAAAGGTACAAAAGATATACGGCGAATTTATGACAGCCGCATCAGTAACCGGACAAGGATCTGGAATTGAGGGTGGTGGGGTTTGAAAGAGGTCTTCGGGCTGCTACAAAGACAGTCCTGATGACCCTTCCAAAACTTTGACCGATTTCAGAAAAGACTCAGGAGCAGGACTCTTTGCTTGGCAGTCACGATGATTTGACAATGCCAACTGATGCTTAGGTTATTATGGCGATTGCAGAAAATATCTCGCTTTTTGCACAATTCATCTGCCCTGTTATCTCATCAGCGACCTTGGCTCAAATTGAATATCTTTGTGCGTGTAATTTTAAATAAATGAAATCTACACACCTGAACACTAGGAGCTCTAAGCAGCTTGGCAGCATCTTCCCTGGTCTCCAGCAGAGTAGCACGGTGTACCAGAGTCTCTGCTGTATCCCATACGATGTCACTGACCGGCTCCTTGGGGTCTATTCTCAGTAAGTGTTGCAGGATGCTCAAGAATGGGATTTCTTGAGGAGTATCGGCCACCTGAAAGTAAAAAGTAGGACCAGTTTTGGGAACCTCCTCATTTTTACCAACACACCTATGTGTATTAAACTGTGCTACTACGCTTCGGTGTCCTGTAATAGGCATCATCGTTTCATTGTTAGCTTGGATTTATGCCCACCTACCTAACTTCTTACAGGAATGCTGCTCACCTGTTTAAGTATCGCATAGAACACATCCAGATGCGAGTTGAGGTTGATGCCCCCTGGACCCTGGGCCTCGTCGCTCTCCCTTTGCTCCTCAAACACGTCGAGCTGGACGCTCAGGTCGGGGTGGCTGGCTGCTTCATGTCTGGAAGAAGATGGAAAATTGTTTATGATGTGGAAGGAGTCGTAGGGAGATGAGCCAAACCGAATCGACTAAACTATGTCATAGGTACGAAACGAGTTTTGAAATTTTTTTGTTTTAAAAAACTCTACTAGCTTCTGAGTTGGGCAAAGCCACTGGGGCTTCCGCACTTATTAATACTGAGTTCTTCAAAATGGCGGTAGGCTGTCTCTCGATGACTTCTTGATTTTAATCTTTCGAATACCGTAAATAGAGTCACAATAAAAAGACAATGAGAGAGCGAACGTGAGCTGAAATGTTCTCGTACTTCGAACGAAATTACATTTGTTCTCTTACTAATTGAAAATTTAAGTATTTATTGTATAATTGTATTATATATATATGGTTTATTAGTACTTATGTCTATTTTCGTATTCGTCTTCTCTCTTTCATTTATTGCACCTACCACTATTTTTCTCTGCATCATCCAAAGGTTAACTGGCAGAAAATGCCAATCAACAAAATGCATACAAAAGTACTTTTGTATGCATAAAGCATTAAAATAAGTAAATAAACTTTATTTATTTAGTAACATATTCATACAATTACTAAAGTCAAAGTTTCCAGCAATGTTGCTAACACATACTAGCTTCTGCCAGCGGCTACGCTCGCGTGAAAATAGGTTTTTCATAGAAACTTCCAAACTCCGTTTTACCCCCTTAGGGGTGGAGTTTCGTAAAATCCGTTCTTAGCGGATGTCTTCACCGTATAAAGAACCTACCTGCCAAATTTTAAGTTTTTAGGTGTTATAGTTTCTGAGATTTCGTGATTAATCTGTGAGTGGTATTTCTCTTTTATATATATAGATTAATTTTAGATATAAACACAATGTATAAATACGTGACGTAACCGTATGCATGATTATTTAATCAAGAGCTAGCTAAGCTTACTTTAAGAATCTAGTGTTTCACACGGTCAGAGTACAAAAGTATGGATTTGAGGGAAAGTAGCAGAAACAATGCCTTTAGGCAATACATTGGTTCGAGATCACTCAAGCACCACACTCTGTGATTTATGGTCAAACTTCAAATATTACGGCAGAATACGTAACACGCCTGAGTCCCGTATTAGGAAAAGGTGAAATCTAAGACTGCAATTGATTGAGTACCTATCTACTCTACCGCAATCGGATTTGGGACTAGAGTACCTACTTGTAATTTTTTTTTACAAGCTTACATATATTGTGTCCACTGCTGGGCAAAGCAAAGGAAGAAAAACGTTTATTGTACATTAGAAATAAAATACAATAGAATTAAGTGTGAAAAAATAACTTTAAAATCTGTGCAAGGCCAAAAAGGCGCCTAACTCAGCATATGCTTCGATATTTAAAACGATAAATAACGCACCGCTCTTAGCGTGTAAGGCCCCGCGCTGATGCCACGGTCACACTCACAGAGCAAAGGGGAAGGGGGAGGCCCTTCTCCTTTCGAACCTCTCTGTCTAGGGCGATATCTACCCAAGCTAGCCCCGCGAACATGATCAGATCGTCACAACTCATATCACCTCCACTGCGGTCTACTTCGACGAAGATGTCCTCCCTCAGGCGTCCAAACTTATTTAAAATGAAGATTTATTTTAAATAGGAATCGGGTACAAGATTCAAAGTTTAGTACTGATCCGTCATTAATTCAGTTAGTTTAATAGTGAGTAAGAGTTAAAATAAATCTGAAACGCGAGTAGAAAATACTTTAGTTGGCCCTATCAGGATCATTCACACATGTATCCTTTTTGCATCTATGGGTGTTAACTTTGGTTCTTTAACACCGATTTTTAGTATCTAATAGACTTAGATTTCTGTATCAACTCTTAGAATTATCTACCCTCTTTTTAGGGGGTGAGGTATTAATAATCTTCTCCTATTCTAAGTTTAGTGAGAGGGAATGTTTTCTAGAACCTTTGCGTTCCTGAGTCACGGTGAGTCTTTCCAACAATCCCGTACCTCTGGCAGGTAATGGCCTTAGTGGATCTCGTTAATTTATGCTGACAGACCTCGCCGTCGGCCCAACCTGCCCTTATCGGACGGCGAGCTATTCATTACGCACCGTCAGCAAGCCTGCTCCTACGGTGATCACTAGTCGCCCTATGCACTACCTATTTCCAGCAAATATGACACACTTATTAATTGCATAAAGAACACCTAACTTATCTGAATCAGCAAAATATAATCACGAACCGGTTCGAAGGGGTTTAGTCACATTATCCGTTGAAGCTAATATTTTAACGAGAGGTATTATTCACCGCGGATACGACGCCTTATTAGGAGTGAGCTGCGGGCTAAAAGATGCGCCTACGCAAGTCGGTTACAAACGTTCGTTTTTCAATTTAGAGCACAGTTCTGTTTAGTGGTACTAATGATGTAAAGGGTTGGAAGATGCAGGTGTTAGTACGACGGACCAAACTCACGCTGAGTCACACTCGACCTTCGTACGGACAGACTAGATCCCTTGTTAGAGGATCCCCACAAAGTCTCGAACTTTGTGGGAACACAACACTATTACTTTAGTTACATACATATTATCTTCTCTAGGTATCATACTAATCAATATGTTCTTAGTACAATTTTTTGAATGCCATGATGAAACAGATTGAAGTTTCGAGAAATTACAAAGTAAATTTGGAATGACAATACTTCTGGCTCTCTTCAAACTGATTTTTTTAACGTGATATTTTACAGAATATAACTGACTATTACTATTGATTTTACTGACTGATTATTTTGACTCAACAAAATAATCTTTTATCACTCGTAATATCAGTGATCAGTTTAACTGTGGATAGAACTGTGTTTGTATTCATTCCAGTTAGTACAGGGTTTTGTGTAATAAACTCTAATCTTACCCAATAGGAAATTTACTTTAACAATTTGTCTAAAAATAAGATCTAAGTAAAAAAGGTTTGTAATTTAAGAGTTTGTTGAACTTATGCTAAGTTGTTCAACCTAAGGCAATTCAGAACTAAATTGGCAATAATTTAATAATCTGACAGATTGCTAACCACATGCATCAAACCAGATCCAAATTATGAGGCCAGAGAACGTAGGTATGACTTATTATTATAGTAGCTACACGTCCGTTTGTTCCTTCTTTCTTCTCCTCTATGGAGAAGTATGTAATTTTTTGCATATTCATCTTCATACAGATCTACACATTCTACGCTTTGTAACGTCCAACTAACTTCATCTTATGACAGACCGACCGTGACAATACAAAAATGTCTATCAATAGTTCTTCATCGTAATTTCAACCGAAAGACTTCCCCTGTCAGACATTGGCCTCCCCCAAGCGTCACCACAACGACCGGTCATATGTGCATTGCTTCCACCGGATATCCCCGACCCTCACCAGGTTATCTGATGTTTAAATTTATTATCCTATCTTAACATTAAACCTCTAATCATATTTTCTAGTTGTTTTTTGTCCAAGTCTTTCCAAACCTTCTTCTCCATAACAAAGATTGCCAGGTCTTGAAACCGAAAGCCGGACGATCTAACCAGTTTATCCGGAAATTTGGACAAAAGGCCGGCAAATCCATTTTTTAATTATTGACCATAAAACATTTCCAAATTCTAATGAAACAACAAAAAAATTAATTGATATGATTGGTAGTTCACTCCGCTTGCATTGGCGATACAAGGTATGTAAGGCAGAATAAATTAAAAAAAAATTGTTAAGTAAATCTAAAATGCCTAACAAAAACCAGGCAGGCTGGACACCGCCTAATATGGCTGGACATGCCACCAAAAATCCTGACCATCTTCGTCTTTATCCGGACGCCTATCAACGCTATCCCCAACATATCAGTCCAAAACTAACTCTTGACCAAATAAACAACAAAAAAAAAAACTTGTAATAGCCGCCTTTTACATCTACGTCTATCAAATTAGTCAAATTACTCAATTCAAAAACTTCACAATACACACATAAATTACCATAATAATAAATAACGATCGACAAAAGAACGGAACTATATCAAATGTTTTTTGTCTCACTAAAATGACCGTGCTTGATCAACCGGCGCTGACAAAAAAAGTGTATCGATGTAATTGGCTGATATACATTTGAAATTATTGGCTGACTGATTTACTGACTAACAACGAACCATGGAAGTAATTGGCATTACCATACAACAACACAGATTATAAAACACACGAAATTGATGCGTGAACAGGAATAGTCATATCATAAAGCCTTTACGAAATTCAATTGGTCTTGGGCATAATTAACACGGTTAATAAAGTACTACATTTTGATACAAGTGCAGAAAGTTTGTGAATTTGCACGAGCTGTAGGCGAGTGTGCTATGGAGGGCCATGTAGCCATGTGCCAGGGCGATGAAGGTAACGCGTTTCATTGACATAGCCAGCTTGAGATGATGCCTGGCAGGTCTGCGGGGTTCTTCAAAATTAGACGCGTAATTAAAGGAATATGGATGAGTTTTACACAGGAAGTATCAGACTCAAAGAGGAAGGCAGACAGAAAATGTGGCAGAACTGTCATTTTGCTAGCGGTTAAGGCTCATTTGAATGAAGGGGAGTTGCAATAAACTGGAGACAAATTCAGACTCATATTGCTAGTTTACCCAATAATACTTTACAAGCTGAGGATCGAACCAAAGATCTCACGCTCAATAGATACACTAGCTAATATTAAACCAAAGAGGCAGTTGCTTCATTACATAAATATTATAATATTATAGTGTGATGGTGCGCTTGTATGTTTTTTACCAACTTTGGGTAGACCATATCCTAGAATAGCACATAAGATACTTTTGTCTCAGGAATATATTCCTTTGGGACAATTTCGTACTTTCACGCGAGCGACGCCACATCATCAGCAGCATCTAGTAGGTCCATAAAACTATAAATGGCAGAATTATAATTTCTACTCTGACATAAGAATAATGTAGTAGATTTATGTGTTTTGCACACTGCCCGCTTGAGATAAATATGTTAATATCGTTAGCTATTGTAGAGCCTTATTTGTTTCTTATGATATTTATGTATGTCATTTATGGGAAGGTTAATTATTATATAACGGTATATAAATTCTTAAAAGGGCCTCTCTTTAGGACGTGATCAGTATTATAACAATATTTTTTAAAGCAGATGCGAAACCAGGACAGCAGTACCAAGATGGTAATATTTTTAACTTCAGCATTCTATGGGTTAATATGAAACGAAGTTAAGCATAAACGATGATTCTTACCTTAAGTTATTTAATGTTGGTAGCAGACCCAGTCCTGAAAACAGAAACACAGTCTCATAAAATGAAAACTAAGAAAATTCAAAGATTAAAAAAAAATGTTATAGAGTCTAACCGAAGTAATTTCATAATGAGTAGCTGGTCTTTGCAAAGGACTGCTTTGAAAATGATTCTTCAGTTATAAAGATTAATAATGATGTCTATCATCCATCTATCCTAGTAACATCACACCTGTCCCCAAGTCCGTTGAAGTCATCATTTAATCTAACCAGATGCAGCTGAATACCAGTGTTGTACCTGGAGCGACTGCCTATCAGACCTGCACAATCCACATACTGGTCAACACGATACTCCTTGGATAGCTTCACGACGGTGAAGGTTGTTGTTTTACATGAAAAATTACCAACTTACCAATAAACTCATTTCTGACTCGGATCCTGTCAGGCAGCCGTGGTGCTGAGATGATGAGACAGTTGATGAAGGCCACCAGCGCCGTCTTATAGTCAGTGGTGCTAGCATTCTTCAGCTCCTCTACCACCACGCTGAGGCGATACCTCTCGCCTTTCAGGGACTGAAAGATTAAGACGAGGATATTATAGATCCAGGTAAAGTGCCAAGGCTGCAAAATGGTTCGAAGGAGTCACCGTGGCCTTGTAACGCAAAGAGCAACTGAAGAAAGGGTGGTTTTTTATTCAGTAAAAGTTTGAAACTCCATCTTCACCTAGAGCAAGAGAAGTTATTTGATTACGTCCCACCCGAAAAGAAAAAGAAGAAAAGGATTACCTGTTATTCTTTTGCTAAACCTGAGAAGTTTGAAAAAACAAGACTTGGAATATTTAATTGAAAAAAAGCAAGAATACATAAAGGTAACACATGTGTAACTACGATACTCTACGAGTGGAGGTTAGAGAAATTGAATAATTCCAAAAGGAGAAAAAGATCACAAAGATCTTATATTCAAAAGACTTTTAAGCAAGTATGCTGCATCATTGACTTTTTGAGATGGTATAAGAGTGACTATTACGAGAATGTTTTGCATTAACGCAATTGACACGTTTAAGAAGTTCGGGGCTCCGATTGGCGGATAGGCGGATGTCACATACGACATGTGACGTCCACCAATCCGCATTGGGCTCATGTGGTGGACTAAGCCCTATTCCCTCTCCTGGAGAGGAGGCGTTAGTTCCAGCAGTGAGAATATTATGAGGCGCGTATTGTCATTCCAGTAGTGACACCATGGGTGGGTGATTGGTGGTCTTACTAAATCTTGTTTGTCGTTAAGGCCACTGTCGCACAGTTGAAATGCTTTATTGCCAAAGGGATATTTAAATATTATAATACTATATGGCTGTTTACATTATACGAAATTCATCGCACGTAAACGATTTATCAGGGTCTACGCGACGAAGTAAGGATCCCGGACCTCGATTTATATCGATGCAAAGTACTTCAATAAACGCATATGTCACACGAACCACGTGTCGAGATCTACATCAGAAATCTGCATAAATAGTAGAAGATAATGATCTTTTACTTAATATGGTCATTGGCTCCTCAACGGTCACAAATACCGCTGTTTACCTGTTTACCTTTAATGATTCATTCAGTTTGCACAGAATTAATAAGCAGTTTAAATAGATAAACTTGTTTATTCTATCTCCTTGAAGATGTAAATTGAACGTTAGCATCGTAATTATGTCATTATTTCGTTAAGTTTTAGTTGTGCTCTTCAAGGTTATATAAGAGTAAGTAACTTTCGGTCAACGTCCTTTTTTACAGAAAATTGTTGCGCCTGCGCGCCCTCCTCGCACCGCTGGCAATGCAATGTAAAACCACTATAGATACGATTACTAACAATATTCCTACCAATGCAATGAAAGAACATACAGCTTAAAGCCATAATTGCATTTTTACTGAGTAAACTGATTTTGATCTCTAGATTTTTTTTTTTCAAATCATCAAATAGACCTTCTTCTTTTCGTGTCGATGCTCGCAAACTATATTTTTTCTGACTAATATTTGGCAACCTGAGTGCACAATTACTCTATTGTTGGTCTCGTATAGATTCTGAAAACTGCAGATGGTTATGCAGGATGGGCAGCAAATAGAACTTATCGCATTTCTTTGTGTAATTTATTTCATTGCCACTGCTCTTAATACGGGGAAGGAAAACATCGTGTGAAAACCGACATGTCCAAGAACCGAAAATTCGGATGTCTAGATGTCACATCCACCAATTCGCACTCGGCCCACGAGGTGGATTACGGCCTCTCCCAGCAGTGGGAACATTACAAGGCTGATTATGCTATATTACAAATAGATCAGTTCTTGTGAATAAGACAAGGATGAGGCCTTACAAAGTCAACTTATTTTTGCCTGCAATATTTATTTAATATAATTAAATAAATATACAACTTTACTTGGGATTTAAAAAGATGGTATTAAAGATATTAAAGTCGGGGGGTCTTGAAACTTACCTTGTATCTTTCTAGGGTGTCAGCTGCCCTGGCGTAGCCATCAGCATTGTAGACGCACAACGCTGATAACAACTCGAACACCTGGCGAATACCACCACAGTTAAATACGTCTAAATGATCATATTGAGGAATTCAAACTTAAACATATTCGTGGCGTAGAGCTACACTTTGCCCTTTCTGAGAGTTCTTAAATTGGTACATTAAACAAAGGTGTTAAAATGCTTAACACCAAAGGTTCTAAATGTCATATACCCAAAATGGGGAACAGTTTATTCCTAACCATATTGCACCTTTACCTCACCGTGTGGATAAATGTCACAAATATAGGAGCAGATTTTGGACTAATAGATGATAGCTGGTTATTTTTTATCATTTCAGTGGATACGGTATTAGAAGTTCTCTGTTAGATATATTCCTCGCCAAAACGTCGCCTTCTCGTACCATCGTTGGTCCACCTTGAAAGTAAACTATCTGACTCTAATTTGTTCTGTAATTTTTATCTCAGTGCTTGTTTTAATTTTGTTGATTCTAATTTTCCTAAGTTGTACCTAGTGGTTGGAAATAGATACTAACATGACTAACTGGTCCAGTCGTTGTTACAGTATCTACTTTGTCTTTTATTTTTTCTCTATTATTTTTTTTAGAGTTTTATCTTCACGGCCAGTTCGTCTATCTCTCTGCCAGCGAGCTGTATCTCACGAACCATACAAGGCAGAAAGTTGTAATTTTTACAGTGTGCGTAAGTTCTTCTATCACCTACTATTACAAATATATTATAAAAATGTTCTCGTACATAAGTCAAACATGCCAGTAATAGGTTTTTAAGTTTTCATATCTTACCTGCTTCTTAACAGGCGCGGCCGGCGATGTGAGCGCAGCGGCGAGCTTGCCCGTATACTCCGCATGTTCTACGATGTAGTCCAAGCCCACTCGGCTCTCCATCGCCTCACTGGAAACAACAACACTAGCTTAGAAACCAGTAGCAAACAAAATAATACATCTACTATATCTACACAACACGTCATTGCAATCAAATATTCTATTTGTATAGTCTCACAAGATGTTGCTCTTCAAGTTGTATCAGAAGAATAAAATAATAGAAACGACAAGCAAGACATGGATAAAGAAGGCTACTGAGATGCAGTTGGTTTAACAAAGACTGGATGATGATGATGATACTGAACAAGTTAGTACTCTTTTTTAGCAAGTAATGTCTCAGGATTCATATTTGTTGTATCTTTTGTATGACGCCATACCTTAGCTTTACTACGTCCGGCACTGCATGAGCATTTAGCTTCGCTACCAACTTTGCTACTTGGCTGCCCTTTTCACTACAGCCTAAGCTATTCGATGCAGCTCTTCCTTTTGAAGGTGTGATACACATTTCAAGCACTTTTTCAATACCATCTACTAGACCACTTTATCGTAAAGAAACTACAGTAACTTTAAGTTAATCGCTAAGTATCAAGGGTATTGTCACAGTCATGACGTTTCCACAAATGCAGCATACCGATGTTGTTGACATGTTTATATGCTGTTTAAGAGTTGAGGAATAATCCAAATGATAGCGAATGGAAAATATTATCTTACAGGTAAGCACTTGGTATTCTGTGCGCGATGGTCGGTGCGTTTACGGTGAGGACTTGGTAGTCTGATCGTGAATACATTGACGTATTGTCAATACATGGTAACTGTGGTATTAGATAATGAGGGACTTACTAGACTGACAGGTTCTATTGTAGCCCTAAACGTTATTACAAGTACTATTTGACTATTCAAGAGTACCTGCAAATGGACTATTTGAAATAAATGTTTTTGATTTGAATTATTGTAGCCCTTTTCAAGAGTCTGTTTGCACTTTGCGTAATGACAGGATATTTTTCCCTACGCATCATTAACATTCATCTTCATTTCAGCAGAAAGACGTTCACTGTCGTACATGATCTCCCCAAGTGTCGCAACAACGAACGCTCCTGTGCGTCTCGCAACCATTGGATTTTTTCCTATATCTTTTGATGAAAAAAAGCCTTTTGGTATTTTCTAGTTTTTCTTTGTTTTGTTAAATTTAGGAACCTTCGTAACAGGTATAGAGTATCGAGTTTTAATAGTGTTTTTGGCTTCTTGTAATAGTAATCTTTAAATTAATGTATCAATACAATCAAGTTTTTCTTTTCTAATTTAATTTTATATCTCAAGTGTTTAAAATCTTTAGGTAGTCACAAAGTCTCCTCTGACTCCTCACAACGTGACTTGAGTAGGTACTAATAATATTTTGCAGGTACCATGTAGGTACTTATTTAAATATATATACCTATTTCGCTACAGCAATTAATGCAAATAAGTCCATAAATTAAAATTAAGAAGACAAGTTATTTATTGAATGTGTTTGAGAAGATGCGACTGTTAATTAAAATTATTATTTTATTTTTAATTAAATTATGCAAAAGGACACCAGTGTAACACCTGGTTGATATTTTTGGTATATTTAATATAACTTAGGATACTTTATTTTTCTTTATAAATTATTGATTTATGAAATGACCGCAGGTAACCAAATCCAAAATTATGAGAAATATTACTCAAAGGAGTCTTGAAGCCAATTATGTTGAATAAAACTGAAATATTGGATTTATGAAATACCAACAATATTCTAAGCCATATTGAAGCCGTTAATTTTGAATTAAAAAAAAACAGTATTTATACTATTACACCAATCGATAGTGTCGTAAAAATCTATTTCTAGTAAATAATGGACCTAGGACTAGAAATCATAAGAAGAAATACACCCTAATGAATGACATTTTACGAGACAGTTGCTGCTCATCTGATTTTATTCAAAGTATTTTTTATTTGTTTGGTAAAAAAACAATTATGGCTTTTTATACCTTATAGCATTTATAGCATTTGTCTCTAGACAAATTATTATTGTCTCTCAATAAATACAAATATATTTATTAAAGCTGCCAGGTAGAACTATAAATATAGTAATTAAAAGAAACACGTTTTAAAATGCAGATGTAGCCAATGCCAATAATTCAATCACTTAATAGTATTATTAAAAATAATAGTATCTATCGATATTATTACTTTTATTAAAATAATTATGAAAAAAAACTTAATCTGAATTGGCTACGGGTGGTAAACAGCAATTATCAGTTTTTGTGATTGTAAATCAATAAGATTTTTTAGTTTTATTTATCAATAATCGATGTTTGATAGTGTTTTTTAGTGTTTACATCATTTGTTTTTCCTTCTTGTATACACTTTTGAGATTTCCTGCTCATGTTTCTAATAACCACAGTTACAGACGTCAATTCACATCAAAATTCAAAAGTATGTTTTAAGTAAACCAAAAATGGAAAAGGTAACTAATAATAAAAAAAATAAATAGTAAAAGAAGTATTTTTAAATTAATTTAAAGTGATTTTTTGATTTACATTATTTTTGATTACAATCGATAAAAGTAATTCTAACTATATTATAGACCTGTCTGATCTAGATTAATGAAAACCTCTATTTCGGGCCATTAATTTACATGAAACATTTAAAAAAGAAAACAATAAAATTAGAAGCTAAATTAAAAAGAAGACAACATTTCTAATGATGTAAAGAGTAACTATTTGAGTATAATTTTAAAACTAGATAATGAAAGATATTATCATCGTCAACTTTCTGCCCTTAATGTCTCGTTATAATTTTGTGGTCGGGTCAATACATTTTTATCTTCTACTAGCTTTTGCCCACGCGGCTTCGCTCCCGCTCTTCCCTACTTCAGCCTACTATACCCTACTCTACCCTACCCTACTCTACTCTACTCTACCCTACTCTACCCTACTCTACCCTACTCTACCCTACTCTACCCTACTCTACCCTACTCTACCCTACTCTACCCTACTCTACCCTACTCTACCCTACCCTACTCTACCCTACTCTACCCTACTCTACCCTACTCTACCCTACTCTACCCTACCCTACTCTACCCTCCTCTACCTTACTCTACCCTACACTACCCTACTCTACCCTACACTACCCTACTCTACCCTACACTACCCTAATTTTCATTTTTTTTCCATAAGAACCTTCTCCTCATAATAACGAACACAACAAAAAAAAAATTAGCGAAATCGGTCCAGGCGTTGTTGAGTTATGCGCTTACCAACACATTTTGCGATTCATTTTTATATTATAGATTCGGTCCTGTCACCCGTCATACTATCCCTATTCCTTTTCTGCTTACACAATCCATTCATCTTTTCTTTGGCCTGCCTTTCCCTCTCAATCCATGCATATGTATACTCATAATTCTTTTACTAACATGAGTTTCATCATTCCTCTTCACATGGTCATATTAGGACAAATGATTCCCTTTCAACTTTTCAGTCACTGGCACCACTTTCAAACTTCCTCTAATATACTCATTTCTCACTTTATCTAATCTTGTCACACCACACATCCATATTTTTTCATCCATCTTTTTGTCAGCCCAACATTTTGATGCATACAGTATGACAGGCCTTAAGATATAATATTATAATGTTTCAATTAATTAAATAACGCGATGTCGTGTCACAACTGTCTGTGGGAGTACAACTTAGATAAATGACAACTGAATTTGTCACATATTTATCCAATGAAAACATGCGTGACCAATGTGTTTCTTAACCAAACCATGATACTACAAGCGTTAACCCATTACCAACAATTTAATCCGCGCTTGTAATTGATAGTTTCATCAGACAGAGATAAGCATCGTAATCAATCGCAGTACTAACATATGCAAACTAATTCTAAGAGCGATACATACTGTTGCAACCTCTTTGACTATTTACTAAGAAATGTATGTAAATTACTTTATTTATTTGCCCCAGGCTTGGACGTTGGCTAAGTTCGATTAACTTTGAGGGAGATAAATCATTTGATAAGAATATTATGTCTGGCCTGTAATCCAGTCTAGGTTGAAATAAAGTTTTATTAAATTTTACACCCAACTAAATTTATAACCTTTTTTACCACAATGTGCGATTACTTTTTCAATCGGTGCCTATGAAGTTTTTTAGAGCTTTCCTAGAGTATCAAGTACTAAGTCAAATCCCATATCACAGGGAAATTGGTCTATATGAAAATAAGGCGTACCTACTTATTTTTAGCGATATGGGAATTATTTCATCAATACCCTCTTTTGTATCTCAAATGACGTATTAGAGTATTCACTTAGTAAGAAATGCAATAAACGCACATCAGTCCACCTGCGTTTAATGAATATACATGACAGCATACCTTTGATTACCAATATACTTGATAGAATGTGCTGCTTGATTGTTATAAGGTCTAAGAATATCACATATATCTGGAAAACTGTGGTCAAGAAATTATTTTAGCGTGAAGGATTAATAAAGATAACATACAGTCTTTTGCTTGCATACATTTGATTTTATTTAAAAAAGTTACCAAAGTGTAATACGGTCAAAGCTTTTTACTACATTTATCAAAGTTTAAAATAGAGATATAGTTCTAGATTAGCATTTAAATGTTAAACATTAATTGTGAAGAAAACAAGATAAAACTTAAAGCTGGTTTTCCCTCATTTATATGGTTCGTAACCAGTTCTACATCAGTCATATCATTAGCCAAGAGGTGGAACACAAATTGACTCTGTGGTATATCAGAGTAAATAAATCAGAAGTTCTACTTCATACAATAACGTAAAGGCACATGTTTTTGAATAAATCTTCTAAGAAACCTCTGGTAAAGTCAGTTTATTCTAGGTAATATTTTATAAGATATGAAATGGTTGTATCTCGTTTCTAAAATATTGTTTATATGGATAGTCCTGATCAGAATAATTATCAAGCCCTTTTCTTTTCTAATAATCTGTGCAGAATGAGCTACGTTTAAATTTAGTTACACTAATACGTGACATGAAGGCCTGTGAATCCTATACACGTTAGTATTGGTGCATCCTGTACTACGCCTAAGGTCCCGTAAACCTTACGGTACACAGCAAAATGTGAGCCCCCAATCTGTTCAAGGTGCACATTATGTGTCACATAAGCTAGGACCTCATTGTGATTTCATTTACACCGCTTTAAAACGTAACGGTACTAAAAATAGGTGACAACAGTAAACTAGTGATGCCTAACGCAATTGTGGATGCAACTTGCGTTGGTAAGTGAACTCATAAATATTAGGATATCATAGACTGAATTTATAGCAGTGTAGGTTACTGCAAAAAATATTGTACATTGACTCCAGAATCGAAAGTTACATAGAACCAAAATTACTTTTCGACGGTAAGCTAGACTTATAATTAATTGTACTCGTAATATGTATAATATCAGTATACGAGCTTATTGGGACTTCTGTTATTTCTTATTCTGTGAACATCCCATCGGTATATTATTTGTAAAAATTTATAATTTATTAGTTTGAAGCTTGAATAAAAGTCCTCAAATAGTTTTGATAATTTATACGTTAGGAATACTGATTAATGTTATGTTAATTTTTGTCACTAGTTGATTTTTTTTTTTCAATAAAACGGTCTTTTTCCTATATCAAACAGTGAGGTAATTTAATTTTTATCTAGAAGCGAATATTCGTTACTTAATCGTGTTTCTATGAAGTCATTTTATTCAAATAGCGTGTATTCACAGAATTGTACGAAATGATGGAGGTTTTGGCTACGATAATTAGTTTTCTATATTTAGTAGAATATGGCCTTTCGTAGATAGTAAAAAAAACAAGATTCCTTTGAATTGTAAAGATCAAACGAAGGTTCCAAAATTATTTCTTTACTATTGTAAAGAAATAATTACCCGTAGTAGGGTTTTAACCCGTAGTAGGGTTTTAACCCGTAGTAGGGTTACTAGTTTCATCTAGAAGATTTAAGAACCTGTTAATTAAAAGCTAGTTAGCTTTGTGTGTTCTAATCTTGCAACTAAGAGTATAACCATAATAATTTATTACGTTTATTTCATCCAGTTAAAATTCATAATCGTTAGCATTAATAGACTTTCTACTAAAGTAGATAAAGCACATTGGATTAATGGAGTGTTTCCAACTACGGAAGTATGTTGTTATTGGATATATAAATAACATTTATGTTAATAAAAAAAATTAAAAGCTTTTAAACTCTGTGGAATAAGAAAGAATACAGGACGTAAAATATTCCTTAGGGGAACCCCAAAGTGTGATTCGGCGAGGATTTGTGAAAAATATAATTAATTTTACATTATTACCTATCAGAATGAAAGTTGGCATTATACTCATTAAATACCGGCAAGAGATTTTACCAATTCTATGGCCACTTTATTTTCATATTAGATTTTATCAGTAACATAGTCTTAAATGCTTGAGAATGTTCTAAAATTCAAAGATCTATCATGGAAGTCAAGATGACTTAAATGATGGGTAAGGTAGTATTAATGAGTGAACTATATAAAACAATCAGCTTTCATTCATTTCATAACAAAAGTCTAAACCAAGATACGTTTATAAATCTGCTAAGTAGACGAAACGTATTCTTGAACCTTAACCATTTGACACATTATGATTAATCATTTTCTTACAATACAAACATTGCTCAGCCAATTACTGCCACTGACATCCAGTAGACCACCTGCTTTGATCACCATTTGTCATACCCCGATACTATCTACCATAGCTTGGTATTTAGAACCGGCTGGCATCTCAACGATATTGTCCAACAATCAACGACCGTGTGATTGTTGCCAACAATCCCACAATATATTATGTTTATTAAATTTCGAAACTATCTGTCTGAATATTTTTACGACTTTGTTTATTGTTAAACAGTTATTGAAAAGATAGTTTTTCTAGTATAAATGTCTGGTATGTTGTTTGCCTTGGAGTGGAAGTTTTTGAATAAATTTTATTGATTATTATTAGATAAATGGCAAAAGCCCCACCCATTTTTCGCATATCTGGAGAAATATGCGTCTAAAGAAGAAAACTTTAGGTTAGTTCAGCAAGTCAGAAAGATGTAGCAGGGTTCATGGCCCAACTGGTATTGATAATAAGGATCTAATCACTGTTACTAAGTTCTTGGTCAAGCTGGATGTTGATAAGGATTATTGTATAAATATGAGTAGATAAGACAAAATTCGCGAAGTATGTACTTAATCCGTTATCCTACGTTTTTTTTATTGAACTAGCAGCTGTTTATTTAATTATGTAACATAACATGGAAGTTCCATATTCGTACTCCACGTGATTAAATCCCACCACTATTATATAATAACAAGTTATGAGAATATTGATCACTATGATGTCTTAATTAATACATTAATTACAATCGTGTTGTCGAATGTAACTCGATAGGGATGCACGTGGCTTGTGTCGTATCTAGAGTTGATACTGTTGCATCTGATAAATGAGTTTATAGCTGGGAAGATAAAACATGATAAATAATAATACTGTCAATTATATTCCGATAGTGACTCGTAATTGCATATTTTGGGATAGACGCAATTTTTTTATCTAGCTACTGTATCTTAGAACAGCTGATATTTAATAAATTATGCGGATATCTTAGTTAAAATTGTTGATCGCAGCTTTATTTCTCCATTAGTCGTCTGCTGGATGCAATTTGATTGGAAATGATAAATGATCTTTATTTTGCAAGTAGGTTTTATAAAAACACTTTTACACGTCAATTTTTTTTTTTTTTGTTAGTTAATGCTAGATGAGGCCGGTGTTTCCTAGCTGACTACCCTGAGAAGAAACACCGAAACAAACTCAGGGGTCAAAGTCTCTTCTCTCTCGAAATGAGCAATACCTTTGTACTCTCAGATTATTCCCTGAGTCTTTACGCGAGTTGATACTCTTTATGTACATAACTAGAAAAATGAATGAATTCATTAGTTCTCATAATTTATTAGGATGTAATATGAAAAAAACATGTGATTATTATAAATCGAAGTATATTAGAAGTTGGTAACTGGATACCGCCCTTTGAAACCCTCCATATCCCTCCATATCCTTGTATCCAATACATTGTTTACTTCATTTGTTTACAATGTTTATGTTAATTTGTCGATTACATAATTTACTGTTGAAGACGATAAAAAAACTTTTTACAAAAAAAATAAAACCGACTTACTAAAAAAAACACTAAAACTATCAAAATAACTTTAATTTCGGAAGTCGGTGTTTCTGTAATAGTTTTGCCTCTTCGTTATTTAACACCGACTTCCGAAATTAAAGTTATTTTGATAGTTTTAGTGTTTTTTTTAGTAAGTCGGTTTTATTTTTTTTGTAAAAAGTTTTTTATTTCACACTTTTTAGTTGCAGCCAGAGTACCTTTTTCTCATGACAATTCCAATTAACTCAAACCCTGCTAGGATACATTGTTTTATTATGAAGTTCCCGTGTCTACCTTCCGGCTCCATCATCATCATCAGATCAATTCGATAGTACCTTATGGCCAAAATGCATCTCATGACAATTCTAATAAGCCCAAACACGGCTAGGATACATTGATTAATTACGGAGTTCCGGTGCCTATCTTCCGGCTCCATCATCATCATCAGATCAGTTCGATAGTACCTTATAGCCAAAGTGCATCTCATGACAATTGTAATAAGCCCAAACACGGCTGGGATACATTGATTAATTTCGGAGTTCCGGTACCTATCTTCCAGCTCCATCATCATCATCAGGTCACATCGATGATACCATTTTCAACATACCTATTCAGAACTATTCATTTATTTGTAACTATGTTCATTGAGAGATTGGTGTGACTATGAACTTCCGTTGGCCATTTCTGGTCGTCTTCACCAGTTCCACTTCATCAAATGTCATGTTTTGACTATAAATGCTTAAGTCTTTGATAAAAATACCAAAAGAACTATATGGTTGCCTATAATATTTGAGGAGTTCCCTCGATTTCGCCAAGATTCCATCATCAGATCCCGACTTGGTGACTATGGGACCATTTGGGAAGTATACCCTTTCTAACAAAAAAAGAATTTTTCAAATCGTTTGGCAAGTGACGAAGTTATGCGCGAACATACATAAAAAAAAAAAAAAAAAATACAAACATCCGAATTGAGAACCTCCTCATTTTTTAGAAGTCGGTTAAAAATTGAACTGACACATCTATTGATCGACCCTAATGAAATTAAGTGGTTATAATCTACGAGGGTTGCTATGTTTTAATTTACAGAGAGCAAGACCAGATAATGTCAACGTTAAAATAACAATAGCACTCAAAAAAGGCTCCAACAAGTTTTAAATTTTAAGCTACTTATTAAAAAAAAAAATTATTGACCCACGAAACTAAAAGCATGAAAGAAATTCGATCAAAATCCACCTTGCTACTTGATACCAAGAATAGAATCGTAAGAATTGCCTCTCAAAAGCAACATTAACAACCACAATCAAGCGGGCAATCTCCTCAGATTACCACTAAGCTGTAATCCCACAACGTTACGCGATACCAAATAGTTTCACATCATAAACTTGACGTAACTCCAGTAACATTTATCTACAATATATTTTATTACGGCGCGAACATTTCGATTGATATAACTTCACACGTTTCATGTGAATGGAAGCGTGTTTTATCAATTAGGAATTACTGTTGGACTACGATTCTTTTGAGTATCGAATCATTAGATGTTGCTACAGAAGAGTTATTAACCCAGAAGCTATCTACGTTCTTGATGCAAGGAATATATTTTGTTCTTTACTTTACTTTTTGCATGAGGTCTTCTGTAATTACAAAATGTTCCTCTTCAATCTTGGGTAAACTTTATCTATTAGCAAGTTTTTCATGAAACAGTAAGGCAAAAGCATGCACTTCTCTTTTAACCCTATTTTACTCTCTCAGTTTTGTCTAGGTTTTCTTCTTGTCATCAACCCATCAAGGTATCAAACGTGCCTTTTGATTATTACCTTCTTTTTCTTTCACTTGTTGTTTTGGCACGTTATCAGTACACGCTTTATCTAAACTTCACGTATGTACGTACTTAAAACGAACGTACGTAACGTTATGCTTATTTCTTGACTAAGTTATTGCTTATGCTTTCAAATCTAGACCATTTCAATGTGTACACTTTTAGCACAAATGACCAACTAATAGTCTCGGAGCCTAGAAGTCAAAAATCATTTCAAAAATTGTTAATTACGATAGCGTTGCGACTCACTTTCGAGTTCCTATTTAAAACTCCTAGTAACACCATCATTACTATGCCAAGGTGGACCAAGAGGGGACAGTCGATGATCCGGCGCCACGTTGCGCGAGCACGCCTGCGCCTGCGCACCAAAGTTCACTGATCAATATCTATGGTTTGTAATGCTACTGGTTTTTTTTAATGGCGGTCTTGTCGCCTCAGGGGAGGAATGGAGTGTCATCGAAGTGACCTTGGATGTGGGTGTGATGGTTTCAAGCACGATGATTTATTGTTTACATGGGCGTTTGTTTGAGGTTCGAAAGGTTAAGTATGTTCGGAAATCTAATGTTTGTTAAGAGAGTAAAATTCAAACAACGACTATCGAATAAGACCGCTCAGGGACGTTGATCACGTCTGGCGAAGAATGACGAGAAGAACCGACAAACCTTTAATAATGAGATAAGGTTAGACAAAGAGATGGCAATAGTGATAAATCTATGTCGTGCTATATGTTTTCTAAAGCCGTACCTAGTAAAGTACCGCTTACATCGAAGGACTGGAACCATTTGCCTGCTGCCGTCTTTCCGTCCGATTATAATTTAGGAGTCTTCAAGGCTATAGTAAACTAGTGCGCCTCACCATCAACGATTGCACCACTGCTTACCATCAGGTGGGATTGCAGTCAAGCACTACTTTTTAACAATAAAAAAAATACTTATAGCAAACTTAAACTGGCGCAGTAGTTGAGCGATTGGTTGGTGTGCTACATGTCACGGGTTCGTTGGTTCAGATGTCTTGTGTTTGTGAGTTTACATATTTGTGAACGCACCCACAATTTATGAGTAAAGTTATGAAACAAAATTTAAAAAAAAAAAAACTATAACTCTTGAAAATGCTTGGATTCACTGTCTACGTAGAAGACTTCGCATCGAAATTAATCATATCTGATGTGGGACAGGGAAATGGTTTTTTTTTTGTTTTTATTATAGTTATATAGGCTCGCGTTTGATCACTATTTCACTAAATGGTAAGCGATCATGTGGCTGACGATGGAACACGCGTGCCTAGAAACAACCGAATCACTCTTTTTTCATTTCTTTGTTGTAACATTTTTTTTTTTTTTTTTTCTAACACATTGCTTTTGCAATATTTTTATTTTATTTTATATTATCTGACTCCAACCACATTAAATTCGTTAGTTTTTCTTTTTTGGTTGTTAACGTCTCATTTATTGACAGCTTTTTTTTATATAGCCTCTTTTTATAATGTAAATGGAAGAACACTGTAGACTCCACGAATTCTTAGATTACTTCATATTTTGACTCACTTTTTTTAAATGATTATTTTGATGATTTTATTGTGCTTTTGAGTACAATATAGACCGGTTTACACTGTTCTTAAATAATACCTATACTTTTAATACTGTAATATGGAAATATTGTAACTACAACCATTTTTTTTAAAAGAGTAACCATGGAGTTTCTTGCCGGTTCTTCTCCATAGGAAACGACCAATTTCGAACCGTGCACTAGCTTCTGACGTTTTATAAGTGCCCATGTAGGCCTATGTGAAATAAAAAACTTTTGACTTTGACTTTGACTTGACTCTAGACTTAAAGACCCCTAGGTTATAGTTATCAGAAAACACAGACTCTGGCAAGGAATTTTACTCCTTAGCTGTACGCATAATGAAGCAAATTAAAATAAATCCTAATTATTTTTTGTTTGTAGGAGGTAATCTCTGAAAGTACTGGTCCGATTGCTAAAATTTTTTCACCGATAGAAATCTGTTTTATTCCTGAGTGACATAGGCCATATATCATGTACGCGGGCGAAGCCGCAGGCAAAAGCTAATTTAAAATATTTCTACATGATTGTGCACTTATGAAACGTCAGAAATTACGTATATGCATGGTTTCAAGTGGTCGTTTCCTAAAGACAAGACGAAATATAAAACAATTTTCAATAATTTTAAGTTTAAACGCAATCAAATACTTCAGGCACTCAAATATCTAGATGAAGACCCAGATCCCAATACCGGATCTGCTTTCAGCCTCAAACGACCACATTCCAGTAGCCAGGCATTTCTATGCAAACGGAGTACTATTAACAAACTGTAGGAATTAAACAGATTATCCTGCTTGTTACAAAATGTGTCGGTATTCGTGCTATTCGCTCAGTGGCACTTTATCTGAGTTCAGTCGAGAGGTTGTAACTTAACGGCGTTAAGTTATGTTTGGAGACTGATTGGTTAGAGGTGCAAGTTATAAGCTTATGGAAATTTAAAGCTTATACTGGACAACAATTAAATGGTAAGATATTGTATCGTTTGCAGGTTGTTCGAAAGTGTTATGGTGGTCCTAAATTGCAGAAGGCCACTCAAGGGACACAGATAGGTTTTTGTCAGTAAAACCTAATATTTGATCCACCCAGAGCGTGAAGAGTTATTTCATTAAATCTCACAAATAAAAATTATCGCATCGTCTTCAACATTATGTTAAAGTTGATCACTGATATGATGGCAGATTATTTCTTCCTTGTATACAAAATTTAACCAGTATAAAGGCCTGTCTGTATCTGTAGATGTATCAAAATGCTGTAGCGTGTTCTTCCAAATCTGATCATAGAACTAAACCTTATAATATTATACTAACAAAGTTGATATTCCAAAAAATTAATAAGTAATATATTTTTTTAAAATTCACGTTTATGTTTCGGAATGTAACATAAACAATGAAATCGAATGATGACAACGAACTCTAGTCTTGATTATCGTTACTGCTTGTGTCTTGTGCCACCCCCCAGTTCCTCGCCACGCAGGCATGCTGTCTGCCTGCCCACGCATTCCAAGTGCTTCAACATGAAGAATGGTCTGTCTGTCTGTCCCTTATCTCACACAGGGTTACAAGTTTACCTAGTCGCCCGTTTACGAATATCTCAAGTCAATCGTTAATGTAAGGTGCAATAAATGGTACTTGTTCTAACTATTTGTGTATTACATTCCAATCTGAAGTTTGAGGATAAATCAAAGGTGAATTCAAAATATTATTGCTACCAGATTCGTGGGTTAGTTTACCGAACAGTATTGGTTAGTTAGTAGTAAGATTTATCTTTGTCAGTATGTTCATCGTATATTTTGATAGTGTACCATGGAATTTCAAAAGTGGTAAGTGGATATTTTCACAAGGATACACTAACAAATTCCATTTACTACTACCTGATATACTTCCTTTGATATTGCACGTAATATTGTGTGTGTGGATCAATCACCCCTAAACACTTGTTATATTTAGAAGATGTTGGTGCATTAGTAGATCATGGACTTTTTTATAGGGGGAAAATTATCAAATAATTTCTCTTGCTCTTAATGAAGCGTGACAGAGTGTCAGAATTTTACTGTCTTAAGCCTATTCCAGGATCGAGGTTACTCTTTCGAAGGGATGCCAGCCTGGATTACGAGTTTACAGAATCGTCACTGTTGACGTCAGCTTGATCCTTACCGGACGGCAAGCTACCCATTGATGATCGTCCGCAAGCCCGCGCCTACGGTGATGGTAAAATGTAACTCTTTCGAAAAATCCCGGTGCCCTGGCGGATAAATCATGACCTGGACTAGTACTTTGGGAACTTTTTATCTTGGTAAAACATGTCAGTACGATATTTTCGACATTCGAAGACAGTCAGAGCAAATTTGACATCCTGTACATCGCAAGATTTTAAAGCTATTCCCAATAGGCACCTACCTAGAGGAAGCAGATAAGCTTAATAAAAAAACCCATAATCGCCATTTCGCAGAACCTTGAACCAAAACGTGTACAGCATGACTAACGCAGCTTTCAATTGACATGCAAGGCGTTGACAAGTTCAGATCATGTAGCTCATGGATCGTGGAGTTAGATTGCTGATAAGACTGATAAGGTTGTATGATGTAAGTGTCAGGTAACGTTATTAATGATCTGATTGTTATGGAGGTCTTATCAAAGTTGTTGGTGCTCTTATTTCCGTGTTAGTTCCGGGAGAATGAGGTACCCTTCGTATCGAGGGCGTCAAAGCACTTTTTTAAACGCTGCTCTATACTAAGATGGACTTCTATATCGTGAGAATGTTTACAAATATCTTAGCTCATATAAACTAGAAACACGTTTATTTCATCCATTCTGAACTAACCCCTGTCACAGTATCACAAACTCCAGTTTTCTTTCGAATTACATCCATCCATCTTTTTTTAGCGTCCCTCCCCATCCATCCACATATATACTCATAACCTTTTAGTAACACGCGTTTCTCCTCTTCACATGACCATAAAAAACTATTACCTTTCAACATTTCAGTCACTGGCACTGCTTTCAAACTTCTTTTTCTAAATCTTTATTAAGAAGCTTTGTCACAATATTGACTATGTCGCTCCATCATAGTCTTTTGAATTTTAAGTTTTTCATCCATCTTTTTCACAGCCCAACATTTTGATCCATACAGAATTACCGATCTTACACAGGCTTGTAGATTTTACCCGCCAACCTGAGGGACATCCGTGGGTCACAATCGTGATATATGTATATGCCTTTAAAATAATAAAAGGTTATTTATTGATTAGCATGAAGTCTATAAACCGACCGTTATAATGCAAATTATCGTCACAAAAACTTGTCGGTTCTGGACATTATAAACTCATGGAACAATTTTGATCTCACAGATATTCATTTTATTAACATTGACGCGGATCTGTTGATGTCGATCTTAGATATTATTGATCCAGTCAAATTGCCTGATGGTTACAAAGTGAGAATTGTAGATCTTGATCGCGTTTTTTGCGGATTATGTGAGGTTCCAAGGTGTTTATGATTATGTTTTATTCATATAAGTACCTAATTGGTAAGCAGGTAAGGAACTACTATTTTAAGGTGTGTAGGTTTTGTTTAATACAGCTATTGATTTTTTAAGGAAGGCTGTCGTGTCTAAATCTCCGGTTACCATCAAGCATTTTACCAAGTATGATGTAAGAATTGACATAGGTACCTACTCTTTGAGGTTCCACTACCAAGGAAAGTTATTTTTATACTAAGTTATTTTTAAAAGTTATTTTTTTTATTCCGAGAATTTCATCAAGTTATTAAAATAAATCGTTTTTTGAATACTAAGAAAGGTATTTGTGTTATGGTACCTACAAAGAGTTTTTGCTTATTCGTTTCCGAAGAAATCACAAAAATGTCGTAAGTAAATGATAAATGATATTTATTTTGCAAATAGGTTTAAAAAACACTTTTACACGTCAATTTTTTTTTCGTCAATTTATGCTAGATGAGGCCGGTGTTTCCTATCTGACTACCCTGAGAAGAAACACCGAAACAAACTCAGGGGTCAAAGTCTCTTTTAAAGTCCATACAGTAAATATGTAATGGTCAAATCACATGAGAACCATGCAGATTTGTCTGAGATGGTCTTTTGAAGAAAGGACCATACAGATTTGAGTGGACCTGTCCAATCAGTGTAAGCATTTGTCAGTATTCGAAAAGCTCAACTTAGGACTACTAAGGAGCTCCACGACTTGACGAACAATACCAAAGAAAGGACATTTGGGTAGGCCGCAGAAAATACTCAAATTGCCAGACATACGTTAAAATTACTGAATAGAAAAGAAAAAGTAATCAACATAGTCCTCACATTTACAATAATCTAAGGAAATTAATAGTTTACAAAATATTTAGCAAAGTAAATATTTGTGCAAGGAAAGTTTTATTATGAAATGGACTGCTGTACGCGGTGAAAAAGACCAAAGACAGTTCTCTGGTCTTCCCCCTCTAACAAGATCGACTGTGTTAGAGATGATATGGCTAGAAGGGATGAGCTGATGATATGGCGAACAATGCCTAGAAAAGTATGGAAGAAGTAGACATTTCGTACATGGTTCGACTCCCGCATGGAACAAATATTTTTATTGTCGTACAGATATTTGTTACCTACGTGTCCGGGTATATTTTGCATTTGAATTTAAAAGTTTCAGAATGCATTCACGTTTAAACTGGAACCATAGGATTACTTCCGAAACGGAAATCCGTAGGCAAGACAAAGAAGTTCCTTCTATAGGAGTGGGTTTTAATCAGTTAAAGTCTGACACATCCTCCAACTCCGCTCTAGAGCGAGACAATACATTGTATGATTAACCACCTAAAAATAAAAGGGAATTAAAAAATATTATGATGATTTGGACGAGTACCGCAAGGACTGGATAGAGACGACGCAGGAGAAGAAAGTTTGGGAGGACTTGGCGGAGGCCTTTGCCCAGCAGTGAGACAGTAATAATAATAATAGTAATAATTTTAATGATGATGATAATGTTAATGATGATGATAATGTTAATGATGATGATAATGATAATGATTATGTGATTTATTTTATTCTTATTTTTTTTTTTTTGTTAAATTGTAACATAATAATGACTCTCTGCACGTATTGGTTTCGATTGTCAGTGCAGAGAGTACCTACCTGTAATAAAATAAATAAATAAATGGCTAATAAAAAAATATACTTCTTTTAACATGTGCGATTTTGTAACTCATCTACAGACCACACACACTCTAGACTTACCCAATCCTTCCACTAATATTTATCATCCTAGCACTATCAGATTGTCACACAGCTGACATTTGGCCTCATCAAACATTTTGTAATTGTCGTAAAAGTGAAGTATCCTTATGTACAATGTTGTGATCGGTGTCGGAACAGGTTGGTGAAATGTGTAAAATGCCAGAACTTAAGGGTCTAAGATTTCTTAATTGATACGTTGATCTTTTATTTACGACCTCAGTAGAAAGGTTTTGAAATACTTCTTGAATGTTTTACGACAGTATTGCAGACTAGAGGGAACGTACATATTCTTACGCGACAGAAGACGCCCAGGTCGTCGGGATTCGGAGAGTGATCTCCAGCAACCGTAGGCGCGAGCTTGCAGACGACAAACAATGGGTAACTCGCCGTCCGCTCGTTCTATAAGGACCAAACTCAAGTCGTCGATGGCGCGTAGTGTTACACGTGTGCTCTAAAACGTTTGACAACAAACCGTTGGGGCGCAGCAGGGGTGATGCCTGCTACGGCCATGGGGAAAAGTGTGAAAGCCTAGCATCTAGATACCTAGTAAAATCTCTGATAAAATTCATCAATTAAAGGTGATACCTACGGTACCACGTTCATAAAAGTCCTTCTAGTTTTTAAAGTCTTTAGATAGTCTCCAAATCTATAATTTTTGACAGCCCTGTTGGTCTAGTGGTTAGTGATCCTGACTGCTATGCCGAAGGTCGTGGGTTCGATTCCCACCCAAGACAAATGTTTGTGTGATGAGCACGATCATTTGTTCTGTATCTGGGTGTATTTTATCTATAATATGTATGTATTTAGAAATATATAAGTATGTTTATCAGTTGTCTAATACCCATAACACAAGCTCTGCTTAGCTTGGGACTAGACGGCGTTGTGTGATAGTTGTGCAATATTATATTATTATAATTTGCTAATCAAATGATATCTACTGCACCTGAATACATTCTCTTGATGCATATAGTTCCTTAAACATCTGGCCGGAGTTAAATGCACACATACTCGTACTGCCGCCTGCGATCGCATAGAGCCCCGCTGATCTATAAATCGGACCAGTACTTCCAGAGATTGCCTTCTACAAACAAAAAAAAAACATGCTTTATAATATTAGGTAGTGTAGATAATTTTTTTTTTCAAACCCATTGAGTTACCGAGGTGAAGGGTTCATAAAATCACAGTTTTATGGCTCAGTTCTGCTCGGGAGTTAGGGCCTTAATCCAAACGTCTACACCCGATTCTTTCATCAGTTCTAATCCTCGAAGCCTCGTCTCACCGCTTCACCCACGCTAACCTTGCCGACGGCTCATTGTGCTAACGTTGATTGATAACGCAGCCTCTGACTGTCTGCCATCGATCGTAATCGATTTATTGTGAGTAATCGATTTGTGAAGACAAAAAGTTGACAAGTTAGAACTTGTTTTTGGGTTTAGTTTTTACAAATTTGCGCTTGGCGGGTTAATAATTTTAATTAGCTAATTGGTCTGACTAATTTTATGAATTGAATCATCTCCCATAGATAGATCATCTTTCAGATATTTAAATACACTCAAGTATCTATACTTCTATACTGATATTGTACTGTAATAGGACTGCGAGGACTTCTGAAAGAGTTTCCATGGTCTTAGAATGCAAAGGACAAATGAAGGAAAATATTATTTATTTGATTCATTTTCACATGCTACCCACGTCATATAGGAGCCTTTTTGTGATTAGGTTTTACAAATTCCTTGGATGCCACACTAAATTACCCTGTTTGGTCCAGTCTAAAAATATTGGTGTTTTGGGTTTGAAAATATTACATTGCTAAAATCAATGTCGGCAAAATAGATTTTCCTAACTTTTAACCTAAGCGTTGCTTATTCATATACGGGACCACTTGCAAGTGAGGAAATCTAAATTGAATAATCTGAAATATAAATGTCGTCTGTACGTATCGTGAAGCTCGGGCGCCGAGCAATGGGTAGCTCGCCGTCAGTCCATCCGGTAAGGACCCGTAGTATTCCACGCGAGCCTCAAAAATAGGTCAGCAAAACCGTAGGGGCATAAAAGGGCCGATGCCAAATGAAAATTTTCTCAACAGAAAACCCATGGTCATAGCATTCAAAGAGCAACTAAAGAACATAGGTATCATTTTACTCAGTTAAATTCTGACACGCCCTTTCGCTTCTCCTTAGAGAGAAAGAAGTCACTGGATGACTGACTTCTCACTCTAATGATTTAATATTTAGCATAGTATTTATTTATCCTATTTATTTAATGTGCACACCTACAACAGTGTTGTCTTTTTTAACCCAAAGGTTGACTGGCAGAGAATGCCTTGTTGCATTAAGTCCGCTTAAGTACCACTACTGTACATAAAGTTTGAAATTTTAAATAAATAAAAAAGTATAACATGAAGCCGTGTTAATAGTTCTTTAATTAATCCACACATATTAGATAACACCACATAACTTCACTCCGCATTCTCATCGCGAACAATGTCGTAACACTGATCAAACGATGTTACCCGCATACGTACCACCCACTACCTCATTATGATATTCACTTATTCTAATAGCAGTAACAATCTGCCATCATGGTTATAAATTAACCATCTACCGTCAACCGTGGCTGACCTTGGCAACCACCTCCTACACAACAACCAACCATTGAATTTGCAAGCCTAGTTTTGACATCAATTATTTTTTTAAGCCATTGAGTGAAAAAAAGGATTAGTATAATTGATTGTCTTGAGGTTGATTGGATAATGCATATTTAATTCTGTCTTATTGGTTATTTATAGACAGAAACGAATACTCGGAATACTCGTCGAAACCAAGCATAATTAATTAGGTATGTGCCTTTAATAGCATAGTCAGCCTTATATTGCTCCCACTGCTGGGACTCTGGCCTTCTCTCTAGGAGAAGGAATAGGCCATAATCCTCCACGCAGGTCCAATGCTGGTTAGTGGATATCACACGTCTTTGAATTTTTGGTTCTAGGACATGCCGGTTTCTTCACGATTTTTCCTTCACCATTTTGAGAGCAGTGGTGATGAAACTAAATTACACAAATTAATCACGGTCCTGGGATGCCCCCCCACCCTTTGCATCCCAGATTGAATGGAAGATAGGGAACGCAAAGAAACATAATTGTAATCAAATAAAAATAATGGCCCTTTTTTTTGGTGGGCAAAAATCATCCAAATGACATCACCCGCCCTTGGGCGGAGCGGGAGATAGTGTCAGACTCTTACTGACTACAAAACCCACCCCGTTCCTTCTTGCCCTTCATACCGGGGCTGAGCTACCTCTCAGAGCTAACCCTGGCCCCAGTTGAAATAATGGCACTTCTGAGAAAAGATTCAATTAGTTCTAAAGATGAACTAACTATAATTGTCCTGTTCAATAACTTAGAAGTTATTAAACTAGTCATGAATAACCAATACACGACACACGACAAACCATTCGATTTGTCGACCTCTAGGTTAACTTGGATATATGACTAATACAATCATAATAACATAAGTAACATCATACAGTTAAGTATAAGCTAATAAATTAATTATATTGTACATTATGTATATTGTATTTCTCTGATTCTGAGATGGAAATATTCCATGGATGATTCTTAATTCTGTATTTTACACAAAGACATGACAAACATATGGAGATATGACAGTTCACGTACAAAGGCGAGCTTAACTCAGTAATGAGTTTTCTCCCAGCAAACATTTAAGTAACAGAGAAAGAACATATTCAAGGATAGGATCCAATGCATAATATAAACCTACATAACTACGTCTAATATATAATTATATTATACATACTAATACATCCTATTATATACTAACGTTATGTCAATAATGAAAGAAAGTGCTCTTTAAGATTCTTCTTCATCTGCTGCCTGCCCTTATTCTATATTACTTGGGGTCGGCGCAATACGTTTTTTTCTTCCATTCTGTCCTGTCACTCGTCACGCTATCACTAACTCCTTTTTCTTTCATATCACTCCTCACACAATCCATCCACCTTTTCTCTGGCCTCCCTTTCCCTCTCTATCCATCCACATGTATACTCAGAACTCTTTTAGTAATATGCATTTCATCCCTTCTCTTCACATGACCGTACCAATACAAACTTATTTCAATTCCAAGGAAGATTACAAGGTATTATAAAAGTTTCAAGAAATCCTCAAGGCGATATAAAATAAGATAATGTTTCTTCCTAACGATGCGATGGGGCGGTCTTAAGGTTACTCTTTTTGGGATTTTTGATGTTAATCTGACGTTCTTTTAGGAGATCATTTTTCCTTTTTAGTATTTTTTGGGAGATTACTTAATGTGTTTTTAAGTACTTATGTTGATGATCATCTTAAACAAGATGGACGAAGTCAAGATCATGGTAAACCATTGACGTAGGATGCAAACGTCTCAAAATCATCCCAAATAGTAACTTAAACACTTCTTTAAACATGATAGAAGGTAGTATCAGCCACAGCCAGGTGATATGTTGGACCAGAAACTTAATGTACAGAAATTTTAATTCGTACTGGATAAGTACAATAGTAGGTATAATTGGTTTTATTGTAACTTCTGGATATCATAATGTATCTTTAAAGTAGTTTTTTTTTTAACTACTCACATTTCCGATTTTTTGGTATGCATCTGTGTGGTAAATAAATGTGTTTTCATTCTTTCTTTTCTTTATTTCAAACCATGCTTCCAACTTTTTATATTTTAAACAAAAACTTGCTACTTAACATCCAAAAATAACTCCTCTGAATCATCAAGCCAGCATCAGGGTTCATTTCAGATATTTACGGATATATTAACAAGCCTAAAACGCGGAATATTTTTGTCCGACCTCCGATCCGACCGGCCTTGCCTGATTTGGACGAGCCGACCGACGGGTTGTGCATGCCCTTTATAGTGTGTAACATTGACATGTGCATGACTGGATGATGAGATGGTGAGTGGAAGATTTTATGTAGGTTCTTAGTTTTGGAGTGGAACTTTTGAAGATAATGTTCAGGCAAGATTTGTCAAAACAATAACATTTTGACTAGGTATCTTTTCTTCGTAGGAATTTTAGTGTAATTTTATTCATCACTAGCTTTTGCCCGTGGTTTCACTGGCGAACATAAAATATAGCCTATGTCACTCAGGAACAAAGCAGCTATCTATCGGTGAAAAAACTTTAGCAATCGGACCAGTACTTCCTACAAACAAAAAAAAACAAACTTTACCTCTTTTTATATTAGTGTAGACTATCTGTGTCTTTCGCATCCTTGGGAACCCCACGACCCTCTCCAGGTGCTCGGTCCACCTTGTGAGAGTCTTCCAACGCTGGTTTCAGTACGCGATCGTTACTCCAGAACCATTTAGCCAGATCGACTTTGTTCTACTAGCACATTGCTCAGTGCTTTGCCACTTAAGTTTGGCGATTCTTCGAGCTAATTCTCATCTTCATTCCAGAATTGATCTCGCTAAGAAGCTCTGAGCATAACCCTCTCCATTGCCCTTCGGATGACTGTAAGCCATAGTTGACTAGTACAAAATGCCTAAGGTATTAAGGTAGTCCCCCTTGTATGTTTGTGTTTCACGAAGTTCTTATAAATAAATAAATCATCTGATTTTCTTCATTTGATTGTAATTTTATTAGATCCAACCAATTAAAAAGAGACCTGAATAATTTATTTACGATTAGTAATCGTGTCAGTAAGTTGATACCTAATTGAAGAAGAAATTAGAGAAATTATTGTATTTTACATAACCATAAATATTTTTAGCTTAATAAAAACTGGTAGAGGCGTCATAAAAAAGTGTTGGTAAAAAATATTAGTGTTACAATTATATTTCAATTTGAGTGAGGCATTTATCATTTACTTATCTATAGTAACTTGTGCTCTTAGCTAAATCAAATAACGATCAATGTAAAATAAATAAAACAAACCAATTAGAGGCGTAAAATGTTATCCAAATTAGCTTCTAAAAAAGTACCGACCACAGAAACATTTGCATAATAGATGTAAAAAAGACAGGTTTGTTTTACTGCAATGCTTACAGCTCTGTAATTGTATTAATTATATATTTTTAGAGTAACGAAGCTAATGAGAGCTTTAAGACTGTAATCTTATTGCGTCAGACGTTGCCTACAGTTTTTTATGGCAATTTATTCAAGCAAGTGTGGTTTCAGAGTAAGACATAAATATTGGAATTTTTTGTAATTTTATTTATGTTTAAACATTGTCCCACTCTAGGAATAACTCCTTTATCGTGTGTGCAATCTATGCGATCACTAACATGAAAACTCACTTATACAAGACACCCAGACACTTATCTGTAGACCTTACAAATATTGGTCCCGTGCGGGAATTGAACTCGTCAGTAATGCAATATTTCATTGTAATAGGAGGTCATACAAATTTTTTGCAAAATAATTAAAGAAAAAACTTATAGATTTTTTTTTTTTAATAATGATATAAACTAGTGGTTTACTGTGATCCCACCTGATGGCAAGTAGTGATGGAATCTCAGATTTAAAGAAACTGTTTCATATATATATAAGCAAAAGATATCCATAACATAATAATTGTCCAATAGCAGCAGTGTATATTACAAATTAATAAACGCCAAAATGACAAGCGGAACACGCAACAGCTTATTAATTCGAAATTGACTTGTAATTGAAACAACAGAGACAAGCCGCCGATAACGATATCTTTAAAAACATAATCACTTCAATTAACCTTTCTCCAGTTAAGTATTATAGTTGTCACAACAAAGAAAACCTTTCCACAGCCCAAATATGTCAGATATGAAACCATTTTCCGTCAATAAAGAATATAAACCTTGAATTCAGATCAGTATTGCACAAGCAGCCCTTTAAGCATTACCAAAGGTCAAAGCCGTGGGTCACTTTCACCCACGGCGCATGCGCGGGCGCCATTGCTCACAAACAATATGGCGGATTGAATCCTAGGGAACAATGAATTTTGAGTTATGTAACGGTTTTTCTGTTTTTGAATGTACGGTTATTGTTTTGATTTGTTGAAGTAGATGAAAATTGGAGGAAGTTCATGGATCTAACTAGACGATTAAAGGAGTCTGCCCACTATAATTGGCAAAAAAAATGTTTTTTGTATGTACACAGTAACAGTCTAGTACATCGAAAGAATGGGAACGAATAAGCTACGCGGATAATACGGAGCAGATATGCAGATTATACACGGAAGCTATGGTCACTAAACTTAGTGGGTATAGTAGACCGTGCCATGTCATTGAGTCTGCCCAGTACTCCGTATTGACGGAGTGCTGGGCAGACTTCAATATCAAACTTTTGCTTGAGTTTGGGCTGAGTGCGAGTTATTTAGTTTATTTAGACGTTACCGCATTTAGCTCTCTGATTGGTTAAGAGCTTGGAGCGGACCAATCAGAACGCCAAACGTCAAAGACGTATCGATAGCATTAACCTAAAACAAATTCGCACTAAGCACTCCACTCATTTTGCGGAGGCGACTATCTCGTACAGTTACGAGCCCTTCCAAATCAATCCCACATTTACCCCGTCTATAATCATCAATATTATAATCTACACCACAGATCTTTAGCCACAGGAAAAGCCTGTTAGCAACATTATCAGTATCATGAACTGTCTCGGTTACTCTTAATTCTTGTTTTTGACGGTAGTATCAATGTCGGCCTACCCACATATTCGTCCACTTGTGAAGATATCGGGTAACTAATGGTTCGGTCAATGATCCGGCTTGGGGCAGACGGTCTGGCTTTGTTTTTGGTTAATTGAGCTCTAGTTGCGCGTCCTGGCTTGGCTTGGTGCTTTTTTGATTGGATTTGGTTATAGGGATGGTTGTGTTTAGACTCAGATACTCGAGTCAGTCCGAACTGATATGCCATTCCATAAAATTCTGTTATTGGTTTGAGAGAGTTAAAATTTTACCATTTCCCCATCATCATCGTAATTCAGACGACGTCAACTGCAGGCTTCCTCTAAGTGACCAGTCTTGTACGCCTCTCATCCATCGGATTGCCGTGACTCTCACCAGGTTATCGGTCTACCTTGTGGAAGGTCTACAGACGCTGCGTCTTCCAGAACGTGATCGTCACTCCATATCCTTTCGGCTCCATCGACCATCTGTTCTGCTAGCATGATGCCCTGACCAGACCAAGTTTAGCAATTCTTCTTCCTAATCTCAAGTTATTATTAAGTAAGATATAACGTAATCTGTTTGTTGACGAATCTGTTCTCCAAATGATTTAAAGAGACTAAATTCTGGTTGATTAATGTAGAATCCTGTCGCATGTTTTCTATTCTTAATTAATTAATTTACTTAATATTTTTTAACTTAAATTCATTTACTTTAGACAAACAAACATAATCTAATTTAAAAAAAATGTAAATGATGATGAAAAAAGAGATTAGTTTTTATATCTTCAAGTATTTTGGTTTTATTAAACGTAGTGAAGCGTAGACGATTGATCCCAGAGATCTGTTTACATCGGAGGTTTAAAATATTGGGTTACTATCAGTTAAGACTCTGTGAATGAGTTGAAAGGAAGCGGCTTATTCTGTGGCAGGGATGTTACTGAACTTCCAATCAGACCGATAAGTCGGAACTTCCAAATTATATTGTAGCTTTGGCTTCCGATGTGTCGGCCCGAAGGATCAGAGGTCGAAGCATAGTAATCCTTGCGTTCAAAGCGTACGGACACATTTATAAATCTTTCTGGCTTATCTACGTACATATTAAGATCTGTCCTTTCAACGGATGCGTTAAGGGAGAAGATTTCTTCTGCCATCACCTTCTACTCTACCTCCGATTCCGGTTCGAACTCCAATAAACCAAATTTTAAGCCACTTACTCTGACTTCAAGTCTAATAGTATCACCTGCGTAACATCCCTGGTCTGTGGTGTGATTCAGAGCTTATAAAAAAGAGCACATGGGTTCAAATGAGGTCTCTGAATAAAGCTATAAATAGATTAACTGAGAGCTTCTTATAATGTCCTGGTTGAATTCAGGATGGAGGAAGTTTAATATCAGTCCATTAATATTGATATATGACAATTGTATTTAGAAGATATATAGAAGATATCTAGATATATATGTGCTCATGTGAAACCAATAGAGCAAAATGAGGTTTATGAAGCTTTTGAAAACATTTCATGAATTTTCACAGTTGGGTGTTTTGTATACGTAAGTTTACATGTTTTTTAACGCATTCATTTATTTATTATTTATTTAAAATTTCATGACACAGGATTAATTCCTAGTATATGTCAAAGTATTTTAAGAGAAAAAAGAAAAGGAAACTAACAAAGACGACTTTAAACGAGTTTTTTGTCTTTAGAGACACAGTCAAAAAGTGTAAACCGGTGAGTCAATTGATTTAACAAAGCAATTCAATTTTGTCCTGACCACTTAAAATAGCAAAGTTTAATTGTTTAAAACCAATCAGTCGTGTAACTGCAGATTCTGCACCTCACTTAGATAAAAAAAAGCTTCTTACTTAGTCATTATCGATGCTAAGACACACAATGTCTAAGTCAAAGACCTATCTGTATCTGTAGTTACTGGTGCTAATGGTATGGAAGTTGCTTATCTTCGGGTTTTTACTAACAATGACTATTGGTTTTTTTCTGTGTTTGACTTTTTGTCCTTACTTTCCGCAAACTTTCCGCTTTATTAGGTAGTGTATTTTAAACTTTAATTATTTTGTAAATGAGGTCCTGCGGATGGGGAGTGCCCTCAATGACAATTCAGGAAAAGGTGGTGAGATCATTTAAACACGTACCTACCACGAACACAAGTTCGAGACAGCGCGAAAAAATTCTCAGCTCTATTTTGCAGAGATCGCGCCAGTTTAGATTTTTCCTCATGTTGTCCAGTTGTGTAGACACTTGAGATATAGAACTACCTATCAGTTTTTTTCATTATCTATTAGGAACCAATATGCGGATAATTAAAACAGTCAGGTGCATATATTCCCTATATGATGTTTATTGTTGTAAGATAATATTGCATGATAGATTTCTTCTTTTTTTCAATGAAAAAGCTTTTCGATTGAAAGCACTCGAAAAAATCCCGACAAAATCCTCCCAATGTCAGCAATTACACCATTTACAAATAAAAACAAGATGCACAGAAAAAAAGAGACACCGTAACCAAATAAAAACACCAACAACAAATAATGAATAGGATGACAATCTAAACAAAAACGTCCATTATCGCCACAAGCCTCATCCGACGGCGACCTTCAGGCCGGTGCACATTATGCAACGGATATTATATTGACAGCCTCCGGGGAACAAGATCTTAAGCGAGATTGTCTGTTTATTGTTTTGATGGTGATTCTTATGAAGAGATAAGAATTTGAAATGTTGTGAGAACTTGACCTTGTTTTAAGCATAAATGATAATCAGCCTTGTAATGTTCCTCCTGCTGGGACTCAGAGAAAAGACTAGAGGTTTTTTTTCACAACTATCACACAACGCCGTCTAGTCTCAAGCAGAACTTGTGTTATGAGTACTAGACAACTGATAAACATACTTAAATATTTATAAATACATACATATTATAGATAAATTACACCCAGACTCAGAACAAATTATCATGCTCATTACACAAACATTTGTCCTGGGTGGGAATCAAACCCACGACCTCTGGCATAGCAGTCAGGGCCACTAACCACTAGACCAACAGGCCAGTCAAAGATAGATCGAATTGGAATTCAGCCATTAGTATTTGTAATGTAGGTAACCTACATTGATTGCAAATAAATAATATTATTTAATTGATTGAAATAGATCCTCGAATAAAATGGGAATCCAACCCATTAGAAGGAATGATGATGAATAATTGAAAAAAAAAAAAAACAGTTTGCAAAATGAAAGTACGAGAGGCACAGAAGTGGGAACTGGTATGAAACAAAATCGCACAGAGAGAAGAAGAATAAAAGCAGCAAATTAATGTAATTACTGCAAGATGGACAGTAAGAAGACGTTGCTGGAGATAAGAATCAGTTTATAGAATATTGTGATGATTTGTACGGCTATTTAGGCGGAATAAACATGATTTCTTTCTTTCTTTATAGGTACTACATAACATAAAGACAAAGAAGGCAAACCTTTAAATAAGGAAGGAGATGAACTACCATCGTTTTATGAGTATACTAACTGCTGCCAATGATATCGCCCGCGTGAAATTTGAAAATTGTCCAAAGGAGAAAATACTCCCGAGATAATAGTTCTGTGTGCTATTCCAGGACATGGTCTACCCGTATCTCAAATTTTATCCAAATCATAACAAATATATGCACAATCTTTATAATATTAGTATGATTAGTGTAATGTTTCAGCCAGATAGCAGCTCTTTATTGACACATACATGCATAGATTCTAAAAACTCATAATAACCATACCGTGCCATAAAGTTGTTGTTTACTCCAAAACTGGACTGGCCATTTTTATTTTTAAATAAAGGAAGTCATTTAAGACTTCTTTATCTATGGAAGGAGAGAAAGGGAGTATCAGACCTTTACTGACCGTAGTAACTCCTTCGAACATCACCGTATCCGCATCAACCAGCCTGGCTCTTCACACACACGTCTCAATATCACCACACATAAAGAATAAAGTGATGATCTATTTCTGCATACCTTAATTGATAGATAACCTATTGAACAAATAGTTTAATCGAAGCACACAATTGCTTCACCCACTAACAGTAGACTAGACCTTGAAATGAACCGGAGTGTTATGCAACGGATTATAATATTGACAGCTCTGCCTCCGGCGCAAGCGCTCCACGCTCGGTCAACGATAGATCAGAGGACTAGTACAATATTTATTATAGTCATTTGATAATGATTATAGTGTTTGAGGAGCTAGAAATATTTGCATTGTCAATGTTCAGAAGATTTTTTTTTTGGTTTTAGGTACCGAAAGAGGTTAAGCAATCACGGTGGTTGCAGTTGTTGGAGCGGTCAGAGTGTTTGTCTAAGATAAAGAATGACTTGCTTAGTTCTTCCGAAACCTAGCTATTTTACTGAGAATAAATTCAACCTAGTTTTTTATTTTATTGATTTTTGATGATGCATCCTTGTAATCTATACTTCTACACTAACATTAAAATGAAGTTTTTATGGTTTTTTTTTGTTTATCGGTGCTAATCTCTGAAAGTATTGGTCTGATTGCGAAAAATTTTTCACCGATAGAAAGCTGCTTAATTTCTGAGTGACCATAGGCTGTATTTTATGTACGCGGATGAAGGTACGGGCAAAAACTATTCAATTAATATAAATATCTCTCTGTTACCAAATCTTTAGCGGGTGGTATATATATCTTTACATTAATCTTATAAAGGTTGTCTATAAAACAACGCTTTTAGCGATAAGACTGCCCATTTTACAATATAAATTTAAAGCTCCTTCTGTATTTTTTTTATGGTGTACAATAAGAAGTATGTTTGGAAGCATGTGTACAATGTCTATGTTCGTTACTCCTTCATGCTCATACGTAGGCAGGTAGACTATGTCCTTAGATAGCATATATAGAATACATTTTTTATCACGGGAGTAGCTTTCCTTGGGAAAAATCAACTTTCACGGGGCAACTGTCAGAATCTAGTTAAAAATAAATCAGTAAAAATAAGAAAGCTCATCCACGTTAAAAAGCTCACTCAATATAGATTGCAAGGAGTGATGAAACTCTTAATATTGATCGTTAATTCATAATTAATTATACTAAGATAAAGACACTAAGACGCTAGTTACATAATTCCTTTGACATATCCACCTCACTCTTGACAACTTAATTCAAGGACATGTCCACCAACGTGCTTTTAGAACCAGTCCATTCATAAGTAAAGTATCATGTATGAGAAGACATAGACCTTGAATATGACCAGTATGTCGTATGTTATCCGACGGATTAACATGCTGACAGGTTAGCCTGCGGGTTCACGATGCTGTCCACCTTAATCACTTGTATAATGACATGGGACTTGACATTTTTTAAAGTATTTATATTGGATGATGCATTGGATTCCATTGTCTTATCTCCAATATTTTGTTCTTTTTAGTTTCTTTGTCTTCAACAAGCTCATCTGCTTCTTTTTGGAGCTTAAGCTAGTGATCACTTTTTACGACTGCTATTTATTATACCAATAGCGTAAACTAAGAAGATACAAATTTGATAAAACTACTGGGTGCTATAACTATTTTTTTCTAATCATTCTTGAAGAAAGTTGTTAATTTAGTGTGGGTAGAAGCAGTATCCAAATTATTACCATTTACGTTACATCCTGTATTTGCATTGCAGTTAGTCGCTTCTTAAATATTTGACCGAAAGACAGTCACTAAAGCCGGCTCCGCTGCGCCAATATTCTAACAAAACATGTTAGAAAAATATGTTCGTAAAACCGCCAGTCTGCTGCGCCAATTTGTTCGTGTTTTGTTTTATTTCAAAAATGAGTTCCGACGGTGGACTTAATTCTTCGACGAAGAAATAGAAACAGATTCCTACGGCCTCGATCTTTTAACTTATACCAAGAGTTGAAAATTGATGACAGATTTGGTTTAAAAAATTTTTTTCGTTGCTCGGAAAGCGATTTTGAAGAGCTTCTGTCATTAATTTTATCTGATATACACTACATATGTAACGTCCCAAAGCACTGGTCTTTCTCGAATTAATTTTATAAACAATAATGCTCACTCAATCACTGAACCGCGAAACGTATTCATCCGGCGAGCGCTAACATGAAATGAATGACCTCACCCCCCCGCAGGCGAACGCAGGGGATGTTATCCATTCGAGACGGCAAACATGTTAGCGTGTTTTTCCTAACAAATTTGTTAGACCACGCCCCTATTCGAACAAAAGTCATTAAAAAATAATATGTGTGTATTACAGCCGCGTCCACAAAAGCTCATTTCAGTAATATTATCAGACGGATTATGTTGTTGACAGATAGAATGAGAAGAAGAAAACGTATGCATATCTGAAGTGACACAGGCGTGAAGATGAAGACAAGGACCTGATGGATCAACAATTCAGTTCATAAAGAAGCTAATATTATTACTAAACAACAATTCCTCGACAAATCTGATAAAAGTGAAAACAATAAAGCAACGCAAGTCAGTCGGCCTCCTCAAATGATTTGAAGCAATAAAGCTGTCACAGTGCATATTAACGCAGCAGTGTAGGTCGTTGATGTGTCCGGTTCGTGAGCGTTGTCTCACTGCACAAGTAGATGCTTCCTGTCATGGACAGGGGTGTGTTACTTCTACTAGATTTGTTTACAGTAGTAATAGAGCAGCTGCTTCAACTTTTTGATTAGTTTAATGATAGACGAGTATGATTATACTAGTAGTCTATGGCGTACTTTTTAGACTTTTTTAGTCGTGTTAACCATGGTATAGTTCAAAACCATTCATTTTCGTTCTTATATTTACATATATTTAATCGCAACCTATCTCTTTCTACTATACCTTTACTACTATATATTTTTCTTTCACTTGACTATACAGTCGCATGGTTTGTCTGTGGATGGGTGTCTATCTCAAATATTGAGATCCCTGCTTACCCCATCAAGCACGTAAACTAGTCCTGGCTGTCAATTGTATATCTTTGACGGCTGTTAGAAAGAATCAGATGATAGGAAATCTCACTTCGGGAGTATTGTGTTATAAATGCTATAATTTGATCTTTATCGCATTGTCTCAAAATGAATTTTGCATTGAAAAGAATTTAGAGATCAATAGTTATAATCAAAGTATTTCTTCTCTCTACCTCTTCAAAAAGCTTTCATTCTTCGACCCTAATATCCCCTTTTCCCTCCATGGCATCCCTAAATCAACTGTCACTTCAAACAATAAGCCTTTATATGTCCAAGTACGGCAAGTATGGGCCATTAGTGGCCATCCATCGATGAGCCACGCTGTGTCACCGGACGTACAGACGATTCTATCGATTATGACGTGTCATGGCGTCGATTAGTGGCTTTTATTGGTAAATAGGTGTTGGGTGCTTCCGCTTTGTGATTTGAATGAGTGCTTTGTTTTGAGTGTCCATCGATCTGTTCATCTGTCAGTTTTGATTTTATGTGTTCTTGTTACATATCTGATGGCGTGTTGTTGGATGTTGCGTTTGAAAGTTTCCAAGCTCCTTGTGCTTGTTAGTCTGTTTATTTGGTCTGTTTCTTCAAATAACCATTTGTTTTGCGATAAGCTTCATTTATGTTTTTAAGATTAGGAAAACTCGTATTTTGTTTTCAGTATAATATGTGTTTCTCGTATATGTAGCTTGTGTCACTAGTGCTGTGGTGATTTACAATGGTAACGACCCCGAATTACTAGTTGCACGTTGTGGGTTCAAACCCAGGCAGGCACTTAACATAGTGTATGTGTAATTTATTTCAGTACTAGTCCTCTAAAATTCTCCTAAAGAGGTCTGAGTCCCAGTAGTAGGAAAATTATAAGGCTGATTATAATGTACTGTCCTATATTTCTCTTGGTAAAAGTACCCTACTTCAATAACCTTAATCATAGTAACAGATCCTTGTACTGAGATAAAGTATTTAAATCAATTAGCAAAGTATAAACCAGATTGAGTTGTCCTGTAGCACTTTAGTAAATGTCACAGCATAAGGTCAATTATCAGGAATATTTTGCGGTTGAACTTATAAAAATACATGAACTATTATTTACTTTTAATAAAAGTAAAGAGACACTTGTCTTGTGTTTTGTCGCCATATGCATAATATTTACGTCGTTACTGTGTTTGTGACTCATGCTAGCTGTTCTTGATACAATATACAGTGGTGGAAGTATTTCAAGTATTTTTCCTTGCAAGGAAAAGTCCTACTTAGTTTACGAAGTAGCGTTTTCTTGTTTTTGGGATATTGTGTTATTATCATCATCTTCCTGCCCTTGTCCTATTTTACTTGGGATCAGTGCAACATATTTATTTCTTCTATTGTATTTTGTGAACCGTCACGCTGTCACTGCCTTCTTTGTCTTTCACATTATCCACTCCTTACATAATCCATCCATCTCTTCTTTGATTGTCCTCTCCCTTCCCATCCATACGCATGTATATTCATATTCTTTTAGTAACATGCGTTTCATCCCTCCTCTTACGAAGGTAATTGATTCCCTTTTCACTTGTTATTTATTATAGATATTAGTAAACCCTAGTTGTAGGTTTTCTTAGACTACCCATTGGAAAAAATAACCTTTTTTATATACCCTCATTTGAAAGTGAATTCAGAAGATCAAGTTTTGCGCAAGAGATATTTCTTCTTGTTTAGTTCTAGCTTCAGTTTGAACCAACAACACTATTTGCAACTGTTATTTATGACAAAAGTAAGGTTTTCGATGATCTCTGGCGCCCATAGTAAGATTTAACTTTTATATCATCATCATCATTTCATTTCATTTCTGGGTTTTGGAGGCCAGATAGGCTGTCGCTCTGTGTAAAATTTTGACATGCAGCTGGATCCGGTTTGATTGAAAACCAACCCCGATAAAGTTGGGAAAAGGCTGGACAGACCTAGGTATATAGGTATATAGCAAATCAGGAAGGCAGGAACCATAAACAACCAACCTTATAAACAACAAAATAAAAATCTATTACACATTTACCGCATAAGGCAAAGCGACGTTTTCGCGCGCCGTACCAAGGTTTATACAAACAGTACTTATGTTCCATATTAGGAACAGCGCGCTTCCTAGGCCCGATCTAGATAGAAACAAAAGACGTATAAAGTCGTATCTTATAAGATTAATTACTGGTTTTTATAACGCCATATGTTGTGCTAATACCATCGTAAATGTTTTGTTTTGGTAATTTGACATAAAATGTGGCGTTTAAGGCATGCGTTTGTTTAATTGTCGAAATATTTGGCAGAGGTTAATTGTTGTAAGCAAGATTTTGATGTTAGTAGAACAAGAAATGTGAGATTTTGGTCACTAGTGGAACTAGTAACTTTGTATAAAAAACTACGAGTGTCTAGTGCCCACCCTTACGTTGTTGACACTCCTACGAGCCTCCCGCAAGGTAGACCGATGACCTGGGCCTCAAATCTGCTATTACAATAGTGTCAGAATGGTCTATCATTGATTACAAAATTGTAGATTTTGACAAGTTTGGTAATCTACTAATATAATGGCGTCACTATGACTTTCCAATGGTCAACCACTGACACTCCATTGAAGGAAGTGGCATATAATGGTAATCTCGTACAAATTGACAAATGAATGTCTGACGTATGCGGCAATCTGCCAAAATTTTGACAGTTCCTTTGATCAATAACTACCATTAGAACGTCATTGTGCAGTTATTGCTTTTAATAATCTCGATATTTTCATTCTACTGCAACTCTATTACGAGACCATTGGTCGATCAATGATCGATCATTATGAATTAGCAGATTACGAACTTTTAGCAAAATGACAATGGGATCGTGTTGGAATGACGAATTTATAAAAATAGTAGACTTGGGCCTCTGGTGAGGGTCGCGGGAATCAGATGGATGCGAGATGCACAATACCGTTCGTTATGGCGACACTTAGGGGAGGCTTATGTTCAACAGTGAACGTCTCTTAGTTGAAATGATGATGATGATGATGACTCTAAGGAGTACAAACTACAGTTTATCTTCTGGACTATCAAACAGTAGGTACACTCTATGTCTCTAAATCAGGCATCCAAAAAACACAAAAGAGGCGCTTCTAAATTTTCAAAGCCTCGTTGAATTGCTAAGTTTTCCATTTAAAACATCATCAAAATATACACATGCAAACAGTTAAATATTTATTAAAACTTATGTACTACATTACTGCATGCCATCATAGCCATCTGTTCGTTTTATGTATTATTTATATACGTACTAGAGGCGTGTGTTCCAAAGCACTTACAATAATTATCTTACACAGGATACCATGAGGAAATCTGCAACAAGAGAACATTGTTATTATACATGTGTCACTTTTAATGGCGATAATAGATCATATTAACAACTTAATGGTGTTAATGGAATGTATCAACTAGTTATTGACAGTTTAGATTAAAGTGCTTACAAGAAATACCTCCTGTATTTACAGATACAGCTTCTTTATGAAGTAGATACATAGATGCCTATTTACGTTATCGCCTGACCGTCATATAAAGACAGAAAATACATACAGAGACACACAATGATGAAACAAGTGCCTATGTAGAAACTTAAGTTAAAATAAGGGTTCCGTTTTTTGCTATTTTCTACGGAACCCTAAAAAAGCGTCAACACTGTATGTCATACGGCTGCTCCAAATAGTCTCAGTTCAGCATAATGCTACACAATTACGTACCAGTTGTCTGGCGCTGATTTTTAACTGAAGCCTGTTGCTGTTCCAATTCGTGCACAGTAAAGTACAGAAAATTTTCAGAAAGGAAACTTCGGTAGTTTTTCTTGAGATATAATAAAAATCTAGACCTTTTTACTTAGAAGCCGTCATTAAGACGTTGTTTGTACTTTTTTTTTCATTATAACTCTTACACACACACTACATCTCTATTTTTTCAACTCTCCTTTCACAGGTATACTGGAACAGACTTCTATAGAAATAAGCATCGCCTTTGAACCTATTTTTATGTTTCCTTCTTCCTATCTTTGTGTGTTCATAAATTGTTAAAAAAAAACAAGTTCCCAAGAAAATCGTACATGACAAACAGACAGACACCGAAATGATTTTCTAATTAAAGTAATATATATTGAAAAATCTCGAATCACTTAATCATAATCCGTGCACCTCGTAAGGAATCTTGTATATTGACAAGAATATTTATATTCAAGCCTGTATTACCATAAAGGGTGGACAGATATCTCTGTGATGAATAACATTGGAAGCTGGCAACATTTTTTGCTCCATATAGATCAGGAATTTAATAGACTACAGTATAATATCGTGTATTTATTAAGACGATATGTAACCGATACGAAGTCTTTCCTTATACTCATTACTTATCCTGTCAGATGTGTATCTATACAATACTAGCTTTTGCTCGCACGGCTTCGTTCCCGCTCTTTCCTACTCCACCCTACTATACCTTACTCTACCCTACTCTACCCTATCCTATCCTACTCTACCCTACTCTACTCTACACTACTCTATCCTACTCTACCTTACTATACCCTGCTCTACCCTACCAAACTTCACATAAACCATCTACTAAATAGTCCGAACAAAGCCTAAACATTTGGTTTGGATAGGTGAGCCCGTTCTTGAGAACTTATAAAATTACAACGAAAAGTGTCATTGATTTTTATATATATACAGGGTGGCCAGAACATTGACGTCCAAAAATATAATTTAGGTCCCTCGTATCGTGGGGTATCCGAATCACCCCCATGTATGTTCCGCGACTTTTCATAGTTTTCGAGTTATGAATTTTTTTCTGATTTTTTGAGAATGATCGACCAGACCAATCTAAAATTTTTTTTTTTGGACTCTATAAAAGGTGAAACTGACTGACTGACATATCAACGCATACCTAAATATACAAGGCGTGTAAAATTTTGCACAAAGTTTGTTTTTATGTCGTAGGTAAGCACTAAGGGATAATTTTCCAAAATCTATTAACTAAATGAAAGGAGAAACTGACTAACTGACATATCAACACATAACTAAATATACAAGGCCTAGGAGTGTGAAATTTTGCACAAGGTTTCCTTTTATGACGTAGACGAGCAATAAGAGATTTTTCAAAATACTCCCCCTAAGAGTATGAAACGGGGGTCTAAACATTATATGGATTCCTCCATACAATGTTTAGACCCCCGTTTCATCCTTCCTACCTTCTTGCATTTTGTTAGTGGGCTTGTATCATTTATCTGATTTATTTTAATTAAATACAAAAAGTTACGCGTTTGGATGTAGGATTTAATTCCTATGAAATTACTCTTTTTTTCGATCCTACCGTTGTATCCATAGGTTTATTTATAAGTTGTGTTACTTTTTTGGTTATAAAGTTTATACTTTTCTATTCTTTTACATTACTTATCAAAAAAAATACTCTTGCGCTTTTCAGTTTGACAGTTTTCTTTAATATCATGTGACAATATTTCATTATCATTTTAAAACTCCAATTAGTGTTTATTTATAATGTGATATTCTGAATCATCTAAAGAGAGCTATTTTCCATAAAATTCCGTGAACCAACGGGTCGAAAATGAGACTTGATGCGGCCGCATCATCAATCGATGCTGATAAATGTGATTCAGGCCTAAATCTCCTGCAACTTATGTCTGCCGGCGACATCAAAGATGGTGGTATGCGGTATGTAACTGGAGGAGTGGTTACCGTGGTTACCGGCCGGTGTTTACGTGTGATCGCGTCGGAAGCTGAGCGGTAGGAAGTTATGTGGAATGAGCATCTGTGTTTAGACGTCTTACTTTCATTGAAGAACTTTTAATTAGAATTAATAGATTGTATAATCATAATAATCTGCCTTATAAAGTTCACACTCCTGGCATCCTGGTGTCCTCTCTAGGAGAGAGAATGGGGGCACCAGACCTCGACAACCCAGTTACTGGGTGACACGATACTCCTTGGATAGACTAATGGTCAGACTTTCTGTCGTCTGACTACCTGTAACGACTGTCAAAGATCTACGGATGATAATCGAGACCAACGGCTATACGTACTTGCCGAGGCATGGAGTGTCAATAATGTTCTAGATAAACTTAGAAAAGTACATATGAATTGAAAAATTCACATTGTACTTGCCCGGTTTCGAACCCGCAACCTCAGGCATAAGAGAAGCAGAAGCCTACTGTTATGTGCCTGCCTACCTTAACTCGTTTTGTTTCATTGTATCTTTTTATTTTTATGTGAAATATTAATAATTTGTAAAAAATAATGTACTTACTTACATTCTTAAGTGCTTAAGCTACGTCCCGCCCTTGGGGCATAGTGCCCCAAGGGCGGGACGTAGCTAATCTAATTTATTTAAGACCTGTATCATGTACCTACCTATGATCCACAATAAAGATATTGAATTGAATTGAAATGAAGAGCTTGGTCCCTTAACCACTGGTTCATCCCAACATCTAAACAAGACATTGGTATTTTTTTTTTTATTTGGTACAAATCAGTGTCAAGATTGTGTGATTTGGAATTGGCTCACAAAAATATTTATGTAAGAAATCACAATGATTGGAAGTTAAAATGTTATATTTTAACTTCCAATCATTGTGATTTACAAATTTACATAAAAATAAGGAAAAAAGATAAAATATCTAAATCTTTCATTCAATCTACAAACAACATCATTTCTGGAAACAGCCTACATACCCGCACGGACATTACCGATAAGTGGTTTTATATCAACTCCTGCGCATGGCGGCGACTTCAAAGGCTGGCGGCGGTGGGCGACACTGCCGTAGGGATCGTGATTGCACACGTAGTTGATAAGGATTGTGGAGTACTGTCAGCGATAATATTACAGACCTTTGGCGATATAAATCATTTATTTATTTTATTTATTTAGAATTATTTGTATTTTTTATTTTAAGTGTAGAGCGATTACGTCGCCCTGTAATATCAAATTTATAAAAATCTAATAATAAATTAAAGGTAGTACGTGTCATTCTTGCGGTGTGGCTAAGAAAAACTTAATCTGCTCTGCCGTGCCGAGGTCGTAACTTCAATTTAGTTTCTATTACCTAGTTTAATACGGGGTCACTTTGACCTCGTACCGCATTTAGCAAAAAAGCTTTTTGTTTCTTAAAAGTTACGGGGTCTAATAAGCCCCTTACCGTCATATTGATAGTTTGCATATTCTCTATATTAAACATATCTTTTCGGCTAAGTTTTGCCATAATCGCCATTTGGAGGCTCGTCTAAGCTTCTTCTATCAGTAAAATATAGTCCAAGAAGTGTTTACGATTAAATGAAAAGAAATAAGTATTTTATTACCTGTGAACATATTTAATCAAATGTTTTAATATTCATTTATCTTTGATGAATGGCCGGATGCGACGACGCTTATAAACTATTATCAATTAGAAACAACTTCATAGGCTTCTGTTAAGCAGCCACGGGTCAGTATCACGTTGTTGTAAATTATTTCTTTATAATCTATAATATAAAAATGAATCGCAAAATGTGTTGGTAAGCGCATAACTCAACAACGCATGGACCGATTTCGCTAATTTTTTTTTTGTTGTGTTCTTTATTATGCGGGGAAGGTTCTTATGGAAAAAAAAATTAAAATTAGGGTAGTGTAGGGTAGTGTAGGGTAGAGTAGGGTAGTGTAGGGTAGAGTAAGGTAGAGGAGGGTAGAGTAGAGTAGAGTAGGGTAGAGTAGGATAGAGTAGAGTAGAGCAGGGTAGGGTAGAGTAGGGTAGAGTAGGGTATAGTAGGGTAGAGTAGGGTATAGTAGGCTGAAGTAGGGAAGAGCGGGAGCGAAGCCGCGCGGGCAAAAGCTAGTAATTTATAAAGACGAAAGTTTGTATGTATGTTTGTATCTTCTTCATGCTTAAATAACTAAACCGATTTAAATAAAGACACACAGGTAGTCCATGCCCTGGATTTGGATATAGAATACTTTTTATCCCTTTTTTTTAAGGTGAGAAATCATCTAATGACTTCTCGCATTTATTTGTTTATTGTTGATAGGTTTGCGCTTGACCGCTATCTCACCTCATCGCCCTCCCCGCTAACTGTCGTATCTTACAAACTGGTGTATCTGCACTGATATTACCAAAGTGTTCATAACATTATTTCGAATATGTTCTCTCTAATCTTCATATCTGTATCGTTTGCCGTTTAGAAGATATTCAAGTATTTCGTTTTGCGGAAGTGTGAAAGAATATGCCAAGACTAATATAAAAAACTTATTAATTCATTAATAAAGCTACAGGCAACGCAACTACAGGAATATGATTTTAACGCCCGACCGAAAAACGGTCGCTCTGGAAAAATATCAATTGCTAGTTACGAAAGTTAGCAGGGAGGGTGGCGACCTGATGGAAAGCGACAATGCGGTCGACGATGCAGCGCGCCTACCTAAAAGTAACCTATTCACTCTTGTACCGGGTTGTAGCCATCAGGAAACACAGACTCCGGCAGGAAATTCCATGCCTTAGCTGTAGGTACACACAATGAATGTGTTTAGGATGGAATGAGATGGCGTGTCAGACTTTTATTGACTTTAACCCACTCCTATTTTCCTTCTTTGCCCTTTACGTTCTCGGACGAATATCCCTTTCATACCTTTCCCCATGCCTTAGCATGCCTTGGCAGGCATCAGGCCTTCTGGGCCCCTACGGTTTACGCCTGAAGTATGATTTCTTTTCTAATCTCACGCGGGTGAAAACACTGACACAACACTACACCTTCGTATTGATAAATAGTATAATTTGGTCTACAATAATAAAGATTCTATCTAGTACTTTGTTATCGAAGAAATTTTACAACTTTGTTTTGATAGATAAGATGTAACTTTGTTTTAAATCATAAATGTTTTAACACCGAATGACACAAAGTAAAGACTCAGCAATGAGATTTTTCGGGTGGGCTAGGTTTCCTCAAAAGCAAGCAAAATAAACAAGCAATTTTCCTATAAAAATTATGCCCATAAATTAGCAGTGGATACAATAATGTGTTAAGGTTGTTCTGAAGGTTTGAATGCTGAGGTATGATCGCAGTCAACTAATAGTTTACGAGTATATATCAACACTATATTATAAAGAGGTAAAGTTTTTTTTTTTTTGTTTGTAGGCGGTAATCTCTAGAAGTATTGGTCCGATTGCTAAAATGTTTTCACTGATAGAAAGCTGGTTTATTCCTGAGTGACATAGGCTATATTTAAAGTAAGTGGGCGCAGCCGTGGGCAAAACTAATACAGAATAAAGTACCTAAATATGTAAGTGTAATTTTTTTGCCGATTTTTGCTACTATTATCCTTTCGAATGTCTTAAGTTACACAGTCCGACATAAGGTAATTGTCTTTCTATTGTGTCTCTAATTACGACATTCAAAGAGTTAAAAGAGTTCCGAGTATACATGTAGATGGATGGAGAGGGAGAGGAAGGCCGAAGAAAAGATGGATGGATTGTGTGAGGAGTGATATGAAAGAAAAGAGAGTTAGTGATAGTTTAACGGGTGACAGCACAGAATGGAAGAATAAATCGTGTTGCGCCTTTCCCCCAAGTAATATGGGATAAGGGCAGGTAGAAGAAGAAGAAGGTACGGAACCATTCAAGCGCGAGTCCGACTCGCACTTGGTCGGTTTATTATTATGTCACGAAGAAGCTCTCACTGGTCCACAAGTTTTATCAACAGCTGATAATTCATTCTCAATTACACTATCTTAGAAAAAGTTATGTTCAAGTCAGTTTTATTTACACTGCACGATTAGCTTAGAATATTAAAGTTAATTTATAATAAAGAGAGGTTTGGTTTAAAATTAATTAGTAAGTATTTGTATTTAACGCTATGGCTTACCAAAGTTTTTAATTACATATAAGTAGTCTACTGTTTTATTTATTTATCTGTGTGATAGCAAAGATTCGCCCAAGAGACCATACTCTCAGGATAAAAACATAACCCTTCTTACAATCGGGTTTTTTTCCGGTGGGAAAATCATCTAATGACATCCCCCGCTCTTGGGCGAAGCAGGAAATAGTGTCACACTTTTATTGACTAAAAACCCACTCCTGTTCCTTCTTGCCTTTCGTACCGGGACCGGTTCCCTTTCGGATAACCCTGGCCCCAGTAGGCTTCAAAAATTATCCTATGTGCGATCATCATCTCTGCCGATAGACCTCCACTGTTGGACATATGCCTCCCTCAAGTGTCGCCACAACTAACGACCCTGCGCGTCTTGCATCCATCGGATACCCGCAACTTTTATCAGGTCATCAGTCCACCTTGTAGAAGGCCTTCCAACGCTGCGTCTTCCGGCACGCGATAGCCACTCCAGAACCTTTCGGCCCGAACGGCCATCTGTTCTGCGAACAATGAGCCCTGCCCATTGCCACTTAAGGCGATTCTTCGTGCTGTGTCGGCAACCTTAGTTCTTCTGCGGATATCTTCATTTCTGATATGCTATGTGCTATGCCAAGACATAATATGGTTTATTTATGTACCACATTTCGTCTAAATCCGCTTTGCGCGTTATAGAGTACCAAACTTATTTATATACAAGTACAAACTTTCTCCTTTGAAATCTTATTATGGTATTTGAATAGAATAAAATAAAAATTATTGTAAATCAAATTATCTAGTACTAGCTTCTGCCAGCAGGTTGACCTGCGTGAAAGTTGACTACATATATATCTTTTTTTTACTGTTGATAGGTTCACACTTGACCATTACCTATCTCACCTGATGGTAAGCAATGATGAGTTCAACAATGGAGCACGCTTGCCTGGGAGGAAAGAAAAGAAGAAAAAAGGTTATATCTTTCAGAAAACAGATTGCGGTATGAAATTCCACCCATTGCAAAAATGTAGCAATCTACTTATAAAAGACTTGTAAATTGGTTCAATAGTTTTTGAGCTACAAACAAAAATACAAATATTTTCTCTTTATAATATTAGTATAGATATTATATTTCCTGATATATTGTGTTCAGAAACCGGTAATACTACAATGCCCGCGTTTAGCGGTAAACGATAACGTTTACAATAACAAAAGAAACAGCTAAAACTGATCTTAAATAAATTTATCAATAAACACAAAAAATAGAATTAATGCGGCACTGAATGCACCCGAAACATTGTAAATTTCTAGATAATGATCTCCAAGAAATGCAAATTAACGTTCACTATCTCGAAATCAACAATGAAGACGCAAAAAAATTTGCATTTCATGTAAATTATATGAAAATAAAATGGCTACTTTTATAGATAACGGTTAACAGTATAACGTAGATAACGTTTTTTTGGTGATTGTCAATATTTTTGGTGAACTTTCTAGTTTATAGAGCAACATCACTTATAATGACGTCGGTGACATAAGCCTTGCTCAGGAGACACCGTTGTACAGTCTCCTCAGGGGTGTGCCCTAACAGGCACAGACAGGGTTTCGGAATGGTATTTTAAGAGGTAAACTAACGGCGCCTTTTCTATGTGCTGATTAGTGATCACCGGTTTTAGTAAAAATCTCACACTCCCCGGACTTATATCCGAGTGAAATCCGGGCGCCTTTTGAAGATTTAACCTCATCGTTTTACATCGAGGCAAAGGCTCAGCTGGTTGCCAAAAAATTGGGGACCCTAGCAAAGGTGCAACAGTCCTTAATATCGGAACAGCTGCTCAAACTTTTAGTTGTGTATGGACTAGGTACTGCTCTCATCTTTACAATGAATCAGCTAGATATCAGCTTGATGCACTTGAGTCAACTCAGAAACGGGCTAAAAAGATCATCTGCTTGCATGCACGAATCAAAGCTCCAAAGTCTGGAGCATCGATGCCGAGTTGATACCTGGTTTAGGTTTTCTATTGATTGCATTTAGGAGAGTCTGTATCAGAATTGCATAACTCCATCAAGCCCAGTCCCACTACTAGACATGTAGCGATTAGCGGTTCCTAAATGTTTTGGGAACACATTCATTGTGCGTATAGCTAAGGAGTAGAATTCCCTGACACGGTGATTTCTGATAGCTGCAACCTGTCTTGAATAGGTTAATTCTAAGCAAACGTGCGCCATCATTAACCTCATTATCGCTTATCATCAGGTGAGATAGTGGTCAAGCGTGAGCCTATCAAGAACAAAGATCGTAGTTGCATTCACGATAGATCGTACCGTATAAACAAGTCTTCTAGTATACGACATGGGAACACTTTCCTCGGGTCGTTTGCCGTGACTTATTTCAGATTTCTTTTACAAATTGCCACCTGATACATTAATCTAAACCTGTTGTATAACATCCTCATTTTCTGAGTATCTAGGTAAACGACGTGTTTATAAACTGAACCTTTTTGGAGATAAAGACGTATTGCCAGGAAGATATGTTAATCAATTTATTTTAGAACATTTTTTTTATTTTTCTTCTTTCATAAAGAAAGAAAGAAATTGATGGTGAGGCGCACCAGTTTTTTAAGAGCCTATTCACTCTAGCCTTGAAGACATCTAAATTATACTCGGACGTGATCGTAGTTAGTGCGATCATTGCCAGGCCTTTTCTCAGTTCGTTTGTGAAGTTCTTGGCTTTTTTACGAACTTGAAAAAGAAGGTTCTGTTTGTTCTTGATTATTTTAACACGATATCTTTTCTATTCTGTTGGCATGTAAATTGTACATTAAACAAGTGGCATCGTGGTATCTTTAGCGCCAGCGCCAGTGCCATACATCACTGTGAACGATTGTCGCCGTGGCCCTGAGGCAAGGTTTTGACCCACTTGCTAACATGTGTTTAGTTGGTGATGGCACTATAGAACTAAGGCAGAAGACCCGCTTCAAAAAAGTAGAAAATTGGATATTGTAGTGAAGGAATGTTTGCGATATCCAGCTTATGGAAATAGATCAGTCAAAGAGACTGATCTGTATAAGCAACTTTTAGTTAAGTTACAGTTTTTTAACTTGAGAAAGAGCTAACTTCTTAGCTAATAAATGTATTTAAAAAGAATAATAAATATTAACGCAAACTGCGCTAAGTATAAGCAAATAAGGATCGAGATTCAGTAGTCAATTTTTTAATTATTTGGCTTAATGATGCTAAGCGACGCCGATGATGCGGTCGGCGATGGAGCACGCTTGCCAAAAAGTAACCAATATTGACTTACTCGTAGATTAATTACTTTTGTCAATACAACACCAATATTTCAAAATGAATGATGCACAAATATTTTATTTTAACAAAATATATGTACATATTGACTTAAATATTAACAAACTATGAATATTAATAACCTAACAACAAACTGTACATGCATACACAGTTTTCAGCCAAAATAGTAGTAACGGAAATTCAAATTAAACCAGATTAACAATTTAGTTGGCCGCTTCTAAAATCGCTATAATGTCTTGCTGACGTTGCCGTAGGGGCCAGCAGGGTCGAAGCCGACTGGGGTCCTGGGTTGTACAAAAAAGAACCATGGAATCCTGGAACGAAGGCAAAAAAGATAAATAGGAGTGGGTTTTAGTCAGTTAAAGTTTGACACGCCCTTCTGCTTCACCCAGGAGGGGGAGAAGTTATTGGATGATTTTACACCTAAAAAAAAGCATCGACATGTGGATCTTCTGCACCTTGTCTCTTTCGCAGTTGATCCGGTCATGCGCACTTGTTCAATGATTAATGATACGCGACTATGTTCGAAGTATGTCCTTTTGGAGATAGGGTTGGTTGTAGTGATCTTTTTCGTATGGTTCTGTGACCATTAATCAGGTTGTGCTACAGATGGTCACGGTTGCTAGTTTGGTTATTTATAAATGGCGCTTACAAAGGGGAACTGACGCCTGGTGACTTTTCAAGGATTTTAAGGATGGTCTAGCTAGGATGAACTAAAACTAGATTTTTATTTACAAGGCTATAAAGTATCCTATGAAGTATTCCAGAATAAGGTCTTTTTTATGGTGGGAAAAAATCATGCATTGACATCCCCCGCTTTTGGGCGGAGCGGGAGATAGTGTCAGACTTAAGAGTCAGCTGACTAAAAGACCCACCCCGTTCCTTCTAGCCTTCATACCGGGGCTCGAGCGCCCTTTCGGATAACCCTGGCCCCAGTAGGCTTCGACCCGGCTGGGTCCCTGCTGTTGCTGACAACTCCTTGAGGCGCGCGGGAACAGTGCGCGCCGTCGACGACTTGGGCTTGGTCCGGACAGTTACCGAACGGCCGGACAGTCAGAATAAGGTCTACCCGTGTATCAAGTTTAATAGAAATCCGTTCAGCCTTTCGAGCATGAAGACGTAACAAATACACACACAGACCAATTTTCGCCTTTATAATATTAGTCTGATATATGTTTATCAAGAACTAACTGCAGATATGAAAAAGAAGCTAATAGAAGAAACTTTAACCCGACGGGGGCTAAAGGATAAGATCCTCCCTGAGAACAACTCGAAAAAGTCCAGAAAAAGCTAAGAGTGACACTGAAAACAATCGTATCGATCGAAGACGTAGAGCTCGAGGAAGTAAGATCAAAGATTTTTTGACGACTTGCCGTTTCCTTTTATTTTAAAGCTGGAGATTAAATAACTTCTCTCGCTTTGGGTGGAGCGAGTGAGACTGTCATTACCATAACCCACCCTATTATATAATCCCTCAGTTGCCTTTTATGTTCCTGAGCCACGGTAACTCTTTCGATAAATCTCACAGCATCATCAGCTTGGTTGCCTCGAGTAACTTTTCTATTATCGTATGTCAGATAGATATAATTACAATACACCCGTCACTTCTGATGTTGAATGAATTCTATTTGTAAATTTATTAAGTATAAAGAAACTTAGTCATCATCACATTGACGCTAAACGATAGTTAATTCTACATGTGTTGGCGCCACCATATCTCTGAACTCAGGAGTTAAGACACTGTTATTAAACAGTATTATCTACAAGATAAGGTCGCGTGACTTGATGATAATATTGCAGTCAACCATCTCCATGAATACACGTGCATTGTAATTGTACGGAGTTGCACTCAGCTTGCCTGAAAGTAGGAAATTATCCCAAGGAAACACGATATGCCTTTTATGATATTCCAGAGTGTGGTCTACACAAGTGCACAAATCCATTTAACTGTTTGAACGTGAAGGAGTAACAAACGTGCACACACATATACAAACTTTCGTAATATTAGATTACGCTGTGATATTTGCGAATCAATAGTGCAGATTTTTGCGCACCTATCAAGAAACTGAGGGTTAACCGTACACAATATTTGTCCCAAAACTACCGGAAGCTCACTCCATACTAATAAACCTACGACACTGAGTATATATTTGTCAAATATATCAAATACATTTAACACTATTTGAGGTTAGAACGCGGAACCCCGGACCGACCTTATAGACAGACGTTTGAAGGCTGCATCACTTTAAATTTTGCATATCGTGTGCAAATACTTAAATTATCGTGTTTGCAGTTCAATAATGGATCTTCTTGAAAGTAATTTGGAGTATTTTGAAGATATGGTAGTAGAGTTTTAAAATTGTGCATGAGAAACATTCTCCTATATCAAATTTGCATTAGAGAAGAAAGTGGTAATGACCATACAAGCCCACACGCTGTTAACATTAGGTATAGAAGAGATCGCTTTCTGGGATCTAAATAAAGCTTACATTTTGTAATTAATTATTCTATAATGTATGTTTCCAGTTTGATTCGAGTACCGTTAATTATGCACACAGTGATTTGCATTAGCATAATTTTTGGACTCTATTAAACCGAAATTGCATGATGCTATTGACGTAATTTTGTAAAGAACTACAAAATTACATCAGTAGCATTGTGCCTTAAGAGCTGATCAGATTAGTTGACATTTCGGGCGACCGAAGGGCTGGCTTTTACCTTGAACAGAGAATAAACATTGCCATACAGCGTGGCAATGCCCGTCGAAAGCAATGCGCAGGAGTTTTACAGCGTTTCTATTTAGTTCTTATTTTTCTCTCTTAATGTATGAGTTACGTGTTTTTCTTATTACTTACATCTTACCCTAAAAAATTACGATCATCTGCGTTAGACTGTTGATCTATATCACACTATGAGCAAACAGGATCCTGACCTAACATTACCAATTCAGACAAAATGCTGCTGGGTAAACCCCACAGTTCCAAATCTCTGCTGTGCGCAATTCAACGCACTCAAGTGGGATAAGTGCACACAGTCAAGATATCAATTGCCATGACTAAATCTTTTTGTTACCATTGAAGAGGCACTTAGCCTCACATGTGGATGTAACGTGCAATTATATAGTTTATGTCACCGAATTAGTGTAAAATCCGTAAGATTGTAATAAATGTTGGAAATGGATTTGTTGGCCCAAAGAATCGTCAAATTTAAGTGCAGTGGGCAAGGCACATTGGTCGTAGTACGGATGGTTGATAGAGACTAAAGATTCTGGACTGACGCACGCGCACCGGAAAACGCAATGTTGTAATGCCTCCCCCAAGGTGGACCGATGTCCTGGTGAGAGTCGAAGGAATGGAATGGATGCGAGACGCACAGGACCGTTCGTTGTGGTGACATTTGGAGGAGGCCTATGTCCAGCATTGGAAGTGGGGATGGATTTGTTGATGACACTTTGTAATCTATAAGTGCCTTTTAAACAGTTTTACGAGGTTTGTTGTAAAAGAACGGATTCTACAATTTCGAAGTCACATAACGTTATCTTTTGTGAAGTTGTAATAGATACTTATAGTGTAGCAAAATATAGTTAATTGTATCGATAGGATTTTGACTTTAGGATTACTGGCTTCAGACTTTTTCCGATTGAGATATTATTTAGATAGGGTCGCTATCAATTCGAATATGAGTCCTCTTAATCGAAATCTCATTTGCAAATGGCTTTTCAGTTAGCAAACAAATACGCATAATACCTATAAGTCCAATTCTCTTAGGATCATTTTAATACAATAAATTGTCAAGCACATTAATACTATTATGTAATATTTGTTAAATATGTTATAGCTATTGTTTATTCAGAACTAATTTATCTATCAATTTTCGTATGCACTTTTTTCGCTCTCAATATTGCACCTACCAGTGCTATTTATATCTGCATTACCTAAAGGTTGACTGGTAGAGTATACCTAGGGAATTAAGTCCGCCTCTGTACTTTTTGTGTGCTTAATGTATCAAATTAATAAATATTATAATAGGCACGTGTATTCGAGTATAGAGCACGTGCTTATTATACCAGCATCTAATTAAATGTCTTAGGAGGTATTTCGTCCTAACAATATCTCTATCACCTTGTTAGATAAGGTAATAAAACCATGGGATAAGGTCACCGACCTCCGAAATCTCGTGCAGTAACACGGAAGGGATCCCACAGCTCTATGGGGACACACCCAGTGCCGTAACCAGCCTCATAGACGCCTGGTGCAAGCTTCTATAGTTGCGCCCATTGAAAAAAGCTTTAATCTGCTCAAACACGGCTCAGACAATAAAAATAACTAGATATTAAAAAAAATACATATTGGGCTTTGATTATTATAAACAACTTTTACAATGGAACCAGCCATGGAATTGATAAACTCATGTTTGCTTATCTCATCCTAACTGTACATAATATGCTTTGCGAGCACTTACGTAGATAGCACTCCTGGTAGGGTCTACACCCTTATTAGGTATTTTTTTTTTTTTATTAATATTAACTAGTGCTTAATTGCGATCCCACCTGATGTAAGCAGTGATGCAGTCTCTGATGGTGAAGCGCACTAGTTTATGAACCAATTCAATCTTGCCTTTAAGACACTCAAACTATAATCTGACGGGAATCTACGTAATATAATGTAAAATATGATAAATATCATATGTATGCTACTAACTTCCAAGTACAATACAAAACTTGGCCTGTTTTCATTATTTCTGCGCCCCTCCAAGGTCTGCGCCCTATACCTGGGCACCACTGATTCCGCCCTAGTTACGGCCCTGGACATACCATCATAACGAGAACGAACCAGGTGAGGAATTTATATGAGGCAATACAGGAAGATAAGGAAGGCTCCCATGGTTATGGGAACATTGATAGGCACTTTTCTTAATGTTGGAAGTGACCTATATCTACACTTTCTACTGTTCCTTAAGTAGGTGCTTGATAAGGTTGTAAATTATGACTATGGGATCTTTAACTGCTACTCATTAGAGTTGCCTAATAAAGAGGATGATTACTCACTTTTAGGAGTATGTTAATACATATTAGATGTCTTTTTTTTTGAGTTGGGGACTCGTCAAGTAACTCTCTCTGCTCTGGGTGGAGCGAGAGGAGGCACATAGTGTTCCTCCAGTTACAATTAGCATTTTAGGTCTTCATATAATTCTTTTAAACAATCCCACAATGATTGAACCACTGTATCCACCACGTACAGACTCGTGTTTAATACACTGAGGAAAGTTTAAATTTATATTTGTATGTTTATGACTCTTTCAGGTTTAAACAGCTGAACGGCTCTATATGAAATTTGGCACACAACTCTTGACTTAAAGACTCCAGGTCTTTAAGTCAAGAGTGAATTGAACTTTGCGTGATCCAAAGGCTAGCTTTTACCTCGGACAATGGATAAGCATTGCCATACAACGGGGCAATGCCTCCAGACTTTTGGGTACATTATCCGTCGACAGCGATGTGGAAGACTTTTTTGACGCCATATTAGTTAACTAGTCGTAAGCGTAGGGTTTTTATTTTTATTTTACTGTAAAATAATTAAGTATTTTTAAATGTAAGTAAATTATTCCTAAAATATTAAATAGAATGAATAGGTTATTTTTAGTAAATGTATTTTAGTAAGCATTTGATGATTTCCTATTGAAAAACAAACTACCTATTCAATCGTCTATATGCTAATTCATCCACACCTACCGCCCTTTAGGTACGTACCACTTTAGATCGCGTAAAACTTTTATTAGTGTACCAGTAGGTCACTAACAGATTTCTCTCGTAGGCGGCACTTTGTGCTCATCTTATTTACATAGACCTGATGATCTCCGACCACTTATGACATAGATATTGCCACTGTACAGAGTGTCAAGGTTGGTTAGGAAATTAATATGCTGGTTTGGAATTGAATTTTTAAGATAAAAATTGTTTTTAGAATCGGTCTTTTTTAAGTGGTACCCAATGAACGTTAAGATTGTTACCCAATTTTTATGCAAAACAGGTATTATATCTGAAAAACTTAAATATAGTTCAGTATCCTTAGGCAAGTTGATAATAATCTGCAATCGTTAACTCTAGTAGAAAACTTCAAATCTACCTACGTTAATGACGTCATCTGAACGCTCAGTCACGTGGTCAGAACAAAAGAATCGGAGGCGTGGCCAACTCGAGACGTTCGACGAATGAGAAACGGTTGTAACTTGGCCAGGAGGGCAGGTCGAAAAAAAAACAGAGCATTTAGGTCTACATTGCTTGAATATATTTTTTGCTAATTCGACATAGTTTTTTTGACTGGCGGTCTACTTTTATCTCACCTGATGGTAAGCGATGACATTATGATCTACGATTGAGCACGCTTGCCTAGAAGTAACCTGTACACTCTTAACTTAAAAGGTTTTAGTCAGTACACGTCTTACACGCCCTTTCACTCTACCCAAGAGCGTGAAAAGTAATATGATGATTCCCTACCTCAAACAAGGAAACAGGAGAACTGTCTGTAATTTTTTTGAAAGGTTATGGCCAAAGGACATCCCACCCTAGATTATAAGTGACATAAGATAGTTGTTCTCCGGAAGACGGCCTATGCAGCGGCGAGCTGCAATCATCAAATCAGCGCCAAACTCAGCCATAATTGCCTTCTCCCCTTGAGATTCGTATTGTTTAAGATTGAAGAGGGCTGCTATATTTAGCATTAGAATCATTGCCTAGAAATAAATGTAATAAGTTAGACTTAATAGAGAAAAGAAAAGTTTTTTTCGAATGAAATGTTGACCAACTTGTACAGTACAATTCAAGAAATGATGGCGGCCGTGAAGTTAGCCTTTGAGAACGTTCGCGCATACTACACTCTTTTCGCACACGCGCGTCGCCATTTGGTTCCTAGAACACGTTACTGCGCAGCCTTCTGCGCAAACTTCACGGCCGCCATCGTTCGTGAATTGTACTGTATCCCATGTTTCTTTTAATAATCGTAAAAAGTCCATAAATTTTTTGATATTTTGTTGAATTTTTATTAAACGATAAGTTTTTGATGCACTCATTGAGCCCCCTGAATATGTTTATAACTTGGTACTAAGCGTTATTATACATAATATCCTGTTAGTTCAGTGACTTACATTAAACATAGTTAACTCAAGTAAACTTAACTGTTTGAAGACTGTTGGGTAAACAGAAACGTAACTAAGTTGCGAGTGTCACTTAGTCTGAAGTACTCTTGTGTGTAACTTAGTAATATGTTACGATAGGTACTTAAATGTCAGTAAAAGTAAGTAAATACTACAAAAATAATTTGTAAACGATTAGTTAGTTTTACAGAGGTACTTGTAGTAATTGAAAAATTCTATTTTAAGCAAGTAACTGTGTAAACTAGTGCGCCTCACCATCAATGATTGCATCACTGCTTACCATCAGGTGGCATCGCAATCAAGTATTCGGATCAATCAAGGAGTTGGTTCCGCCTCCGATTCTTTTGTTCTGACGTCATCTCAACGCTCAGTCAGTCTCTAGTCTATCTTCTCGAGTCAGCCACGCCTCCGACAGAACAAAGGAGTCGGAGGCGTGGCTGACTCGAGAAGATAGACTAAAGAGAATCGACACGAAACGGTTGTAACTAGGATAGGGCTGCAGGTCTACCTTGTAGGAGGCCTACCAGCGCTATATCTTTAACCTTTTGGCTCCATCGACCACCTGTCCTGTGAGCAATGTGAATGTAACTAGAGATAGGTCCTGTCAGTCTCTTTTATATTCTGAATCTTAGAAATTCCTTTTCTTTAAAGAACATGCATTGTAAACAAAACAAATAGAGACCTTACTTTTATCACTGAGCTCTATGTCCCTCATTTGGTTGAGCTGAGTGGGGCTGATGCACGCGTCATGCTCGAGAACGGGTGCCGTCAGTTGAGACTGGTCATCTCTTAGTTGCCAGTGGCTTAATTCAGTTTCTATCTTTTAATTATTTTTATTTTACTTTTTATTATCTACGAGTACATTGTGCTCACATAATAGAAGCAACAAGAAATATGTAACCAAGATTATATGTAACTCAATATGATTTAAAAGAGTGTCCATGGAGTTTCTTGCACGTTCTTCTCTATAACGGTCTACATTTGACTATTCAAAGGCGCCTGCAAATAATTTGATTTTTGTTTTTTTTTTTTTTTTTGAAAGATCCTGTCCAAATAACATCAGCAAATAAGTCAGTGCAAATAACTTTCAACTTCTTCCAATGCAAATAATTAATATATACATCCCGGCCCCCGTCACCTCCTCCGCAGAGATACGTAAAACAAATGTGATTAGCATACAATTAACAGCAGCCCAAACTTAGACGACGAACAGACGCAATAACATACATAAAACATTGTAGTACATATGTACGTAATTTGTGACATAGTAAGGTGTTACAGTCTGTCTGCAGTGGCGAAACTTTCTGCTGAAGATGTAAAAGTAACCAAAATGTGTCCGAAATCATAAAAAAATCGCTCAGAACATAAATTGGTGTACACAATATTAATTTATCAAATCCTATTTCAGATAAAGAAAGAAAGAAGGAACATAGATATGATTTTTTAGTCTGTAAAAATCTTACACGCCCTTTCCGCTCTGCCCCAGAGCGGGAAAACTCATTGAATGATTAACCACCTAAAAAAATTCAGTGTCTGAACTGCAGCACCCTATAAACCAGTTATCAAGTCGACCTAACGCCATAACAAGCAAACTCATAATCAAATCATCGTCCCCGATAACAATGCCACAATAAACGTATGTATCACGCAAACCTGCGCACGCGCATCGCTTTTGGCAGCCAATGAATGACTCGTTCAGCTTCCTTGATAGAAAAGATAATAGTTATCTATAAGGATAACTTTTATGTATTGTATTGTAAATACATATTAGTGAACTTTTATGTACTGTCACTTAAGTATTGGGTGAAGGATAAGAGTGTAGTTCGGAATTGTTTTGGCAATCGACTACCTTCTTGCAATGTTTGTTTTAATCGTTGAAAGTTAGAAATAGTATTGCAAAGAGCAAAAGTTTAAGGAGGTTGCAATATAGTAAGGTTGAAGAAGAAATGTGCAACAAACTTCTGAAATTACGTCTCTGAGTATTCAAGTGGAGTTTTCTTGTATATTATACAAAATTAATTTTAGTAATTGCGAAAATTGAATATAGATTGTTCATAATCATACGAATCGATTTCAATAATTTTTACACCATGTTATATTTTTTCCCAAAAATACGTATTTAAAAAAGGACACAAGTTGTATACAACCGTGACTAAGTACAACACAGGTCACGGCAGGTCATAGCGGGCATTAGTTGCCAGCGCACAACTGGGTGCGGAAGCAAAACAATCCCTCAGTCGCCCGAATGGCCCGTTGACCAGTTATTTGTGCGGACAATCAGATAGCATAAGTTTATAACTTTGTGATTTTTCATGATACAGTTATGAAATGTAACTTGATTACATAAAAATATTAGGCACGCAATGTATTAAAACTTAGGTTGTTTATTTCTTATCTGTGTTTATGAATAAATGATTCTAATTCTGAGTCAAATATTGTTTGCTTGTAACCTAATCTTTTTCCACTTCTGAAAACATGAATTTATAATCGTAACAAACAGGATGACATTTCCAAAACACAGATAATGATTCTATGAGCCACTTAGCGTAAATACATTTGTAACTGAATCAGATCGTTGCTGAAGGTCGTAGTTTCGATTCCCACCCAAGACAAATGTTTGTGTGATGAGCATGATCATTTGTTTTGTACCTGCATGTAATTTATCTATATGCCGACAGTTTTTTGGAGACACTTCCTTTCGAGAGCGATGCGGAGGAGTTTTAAGACACCATATTTTAGTCAGGAGTAGCCTTTAGTGTATAAATATATTGTGTGTTAGTATTTATCTATAGTAATGTACGTATTTAGAAGTTTACACTGTTAAATTTTAATCGTTTTAATCCCGTGGAGGGTCGATCCGGTACATGAAACACTATCGATTTGTAAAGATAAAATTAAAAAATAAAATACGTTTTTTTCAAAACTCGTATTAATTTACGCATGTACGAAATTAATTTCTTTAAGATAACGTCAGCTGAGCGAGTTCAATGACCTTTAGGTAACAGTCGGCGTTGCGTACAAACTACCTACAGGTAGTATAAGTATGTTTATCAGTGTTTAGTAATCATAGCATAAGCTCTGCCCAGTTTGGGACTAGATGGCGTTGTGTGAAAGTTGTGGGATAAAAAAATTGTGACATTGAGACAAGATACGAAACTGCGTATTATTATTAGGCTATAGACAATGATAAATCACTATATCTTGATTGCAATTGCTAAAAATAGTTACTTATCATTAATCAAAAGATAAGGTGGTATTAAAATGTGCAAACTCGTTTTTAATTAAGTTGAATTTGTTTGTAATAAGTGCTCGATGGGATTTCCCTGGCGGCAAAAATTAAATCATCCCCTTTTACTTAACCTTCTTTTTCAATAAACCTTTTTCAATATAAGTGCATTTAATACATCTTAAACCAGAGGTTTACACTGACGGTTGAAGTTTTTTTTTTTCAAGTGGAATTAGACTAGGAATCTAAGACCGTGTACTGAAAGAGGCAGCGTTGGATGGCCTTCCACAAGGAGGACCGATGACCTGGTGAGAGTCACGGGGATCCGATGGATGCGAGACGCACAAGAGCGGTCGTTGTGGCGACACTTGGAGGAGGCCTATGTCCAACAGTGGACGCATCTTTCGGCTGAAATGATGATGATGACTAGATTAGTGCTGTATTGTGAGTGCGTGCACAAACAAATGAACTTTACATACACAAGACACCCAGACCCAAAACAACCATCTGCATTCTACACCGTTAAATTTTAATCGTTAAGAAAACGTCTGGTATATGTAATAGTCGGCGTTGCGTACAAACTACCTACAGGTCAATGAACTCGCTCAGCTGACATTTTCTTAAAGAAATTAATTTCGTACATACGTAAATTAATACGAGTTTTGAAAAAAAGGTACTTTCTTTTTTAATTTTATCTTTACAAATCGATAGTGTTTCAAGTACCGGATCGACCCTCCAAGGGATTAGAACGATTAAAATTTAGCGGTGTATACAAATAATAGTTCTTTACGAGCGGGAACCGAACCCGCAGTGTCCAGGTAATCGCTTAACTATTGCACCAACCATGCCATCAAAATGAAGCTTATAATTTTATTGAATACCGAAAACAGTAGCTCTATACTTAATGGTTTAATGGATAGATAAATGCTTTGTTTCCAAAAACGTTTTCAACTTTAAAGTGGCATTCAGTAGCGAGCCTTGTCAGTTACTATGACTAATAGGATGGAAAGCCAAACAATGCAAGGGCGCGCCACATTTCTATTATACCATTACAATATGGTGAGTACAGTCAACCACTTATTAACTTCGTCAGTTTTCAAATTAATTACACACCGCGGCTTCGCTCGCGTGATACTAGCATACTGTCCCAAGGAACATACTCCCGGGGTAAAAAGTATCATATGTTCTATTTCAGAACATGATCTATCCGCGTAACAAGTTTTATCGAAATTCTTTCTGTCTTTCGAGCGTAAAGAAGTAACAAACATGATGACAATCTTTGCAGGTTCATGCACGTTCATCTCCATAAAAAAATAGGGATGTTCTTTTTGGATTCCGCATGGTGTTCGGACGTAAAGAATTTCACCTTCCCATCTCTTCCCATGGGTGTCGTAAGAGACGACTAAGGACCAGAGAATGGGCAGCATCATTCTCTGTGCATTATAACAACCACACTGCGATCGCCAACACGCTTACCAAGCGTGGCGATTTAGGCAAACTTCCCCCAAAATATGAACAGTACAATAAAACGATGGCCAGAGTGCTCGGCAGGCCGTCTAACTTGGGGGAGGCCTATGTCCAACAGTGGACCTCTTTAGGCAGAAATGATTATGATGATGATGTACTTTTTGGAACGTACACCTTCACCACAGCTGCACAACTTCATCTTTCTGACTGGCCAACTCCTTGACAGTTCAAAAGTACCATCGAAGGACTGGAACAATTTGCCTGCTGCGTTCTTACCATACGAATCTTATATTTTAGGTGTCATCAAGGCTAGAGTGAATAGGCTCTTAATAAACTAGTGCGCCTCACCATCAACGATTGCGTCACTGCTTATCATCAGGTGGCATCGCAGTCAAACACTAATTATATCAATTTAAAAAAAAGTTCTTACGATGGGTTAGGATAAAATAAATGCGTTTGAATTTGACGAATCTATTTCTAATATGACTGTACCTACGCATCATGCGTCCAAACGTAATGCGTTTTTAAATCACTCCTCAGGACACGCCTTTATATAACCTAGGGTTGGTGAAAGTGAAGAATTTATAATTGACTTATTAGGATTACTTAGGGTTTCAGACTTCGTGCTATGAATTATTATAAAAATGAAAGTTTGTTTTTGCGGTCATTGACAGTATGAAAGCATAATGGAGGTGTCACCGTGATTAATAATGGTTTAGAAATGACAACATGAGTAATTTATAGACCTATGTCGTTCTAAATAGTGTACTTTGTGACAAATATAGCATTTTCTATGGTCAGTGCTATTACATGTATTTTTACCTGTTCTGTTTTCTTTAAATACGAGTGCCACCAGGGAAAAGAAAATTAGCTTTTTTTTTTATTGATATAAACTAGTAATTGACTGCGATCCCACCTGATGGTAAGTAGCGATGCAATCTGTGATGGTGAGGCGCACTAGTTTATTAAGAGCCTATTCACTCTAGCCTTGAAGACACCCAAATTGTTAGCTGCATTTTGCAATTAAGTTTAGAAATAGACTAAAGTATCATATGTGCTGTTGGTTTTAAAATCATCATAATTTAAACATAACCTCGCTTATTGTTACGCGATTTACTATAAAAATATATGTAAAATGTTGCCACTGTGGTTTCTGGCAACGTTTTACATATATGGCCGTCCATATATGTAATGCGAGTAATTCCTAGTGAAATTACTCCTGTTTCGTAGGTACGTTCACAAACATGACTAAATTCAATATTTCCAGTAAGTCAATATTTTTCTTCTACAGATGGTCTGGTCTTTTCGAACCCACGTTGTGCACCGTAGCAGCTAATCGCTCAACCACTGTGCTATTAGTGTAATGAATATAGTTATCTAACGATAATCAAAATCTCCATGTACTTAGAATTAACATGAGCTATCAGACGTGGTCAAACTTCACACTTCCCATTTACACAATGGCCCAGACTCCTAACGAGACCTTATGACCACTTTCCCAGCTTCTTAGAGATCATCTAATCAATCAACTGTATCACAGACACAACCCTGCAACTAAGGCGTGACACACACGTCAAGACTTCCTGCGACACTCTATAGTCGATGGTAATTCAATACCATAGAGCAGTGGCCTCTACTAGAGATGGCATCGTTAAAGTGTCACCGTTTACTCCGTGTTTGGTAATAGAGAATAGATCGAGCATCATAGAATTTGAAAGAGATATAGTAACTGTGCGACCAATACCTGTCTCTTTCACAAACTCATATATGCTTGCAGGAAATATCTGACAATCCTTCTCGCTCCATCCAGAGCGAAAGAGTTAATTGATGATTTCCCACCTCAAAAAATTCTAAAGAACACGTAATCCATTCTCTTGGTTCACTTACTAAAAGTGTTGACCCTTTACAATATTATACTATGTCAGACTATGGCTACAAGTCTGCTGAAATTTTTGCCCACAATGTGAGCAAAAATTTCAGTCTTCTCGTACCCACAAGAGTTACTAAAAAGTAATTTTCGTTGGCGTTTCGAGTCGGTCTAACCTTTTATTGACATGCTAGACTTCTCCCGCTCTGAGTGGACAGAAAGTGAGAACCAGACTTTTACTGACTAAAATCTACCCATGTTCTTTATGTCCTTCGCGTTCCAGCTCCGTAGTAACTCTGTCGAATAATGCCGCAGCCCAAATCGCTCTAGCCTCGTCTAATGATTCCGTGTTCTTTATTCAATACGTTTGGCCCAACACTTCCTTTTATCACCGCACTGATTGTGGCCAATGATAAACCAAATAAGACCTGATGACGTCACTAATAGGTACCGCTTTTGTCTACCTGTCAATTTTGTATCTCTTTCACGACAGGCTATGGTGGGATCGATTTCCGATGGACAAAAAACTGTCGGTGTTTTTTGTTTGTGAGGCGGCTCGATTTCATGGGCGAAGATAGGTTGTACAGGTCGATGATTTGATAAATTGTCGAAATGTCGTTAAGACACGTGACTTAGTTGGTTGATAACGTGCTTAATCTTTTAGTAACAATACTATAATGATAATCTTACCGACTGAATTGCGATTATGGTGGCCAATCTCTTCAAAGATTATTCGAGTACGCAGGGGATATTATATTATAGTGCACAAGCGTGTGCTTAAACATGTGCACTCTCTGTTCTTCTACTCTCACATTCCGATGGAAAGGAATCCACCACACCCAGAGAGAGTTCAGGCGCAAGAACAACGGTTTCACGTGCTTTCCGAGCCACGGGGGTGTGACATCACCACCTTACAAACTCCGAACTGATACAGAGTTATCTACACTAAAATTATAAAGAGGTAAATTTTGTTTCTTTGTTTGTAGCCGATAATCTCCGAAAAAACTGGTCGGATTACGAAGTTTTTTTCACCAATAGAAAGCTGCTTTATTCCTTATGATACATGAGGCTATATTTTATTTATGCGGATGAAGCCGCGGGCAAAAGCTGGTTCTTAATAAAAAAATCCAATAATATTTCATGACCAACTTCCCAATCGAACCCAGGACAGGAATTCCCTGTCCGAATCTGCGCTTCCTGATAGCTACAACCTAGGGATTTTTAAGTCAAAAGTGAATAGAATACTTCTAGGCAAGCGTACTCAATCGTTGACCACATCTTTGCTTTTCATCTGTTGAGATAGTAGTCAAATGTGAATCTATCTATCTATATATATATAAAATCAGATACTGACTGACTGACATATCAACGTACTGCCAAAACTACAGAGCTTAGGAGACAGAAATTTTACACAAGGTTTCCTTTTATGACGTGGGCGTATTAAGACAGAGTTTTTCAAAATTCACCCCTTAAAGGGATGAAAAGGGGTTCCAAGGTTTGTATTTAGAAACCTACTTTAACGCGAATGAAGCCGCGAGCAGAAGCTAGTTTTTTTTTATCTGTTATAAACTAGTACTTGACTGCGATCCCGCCTGATGGTAAGCTGTGATGCAATCGTTGATGGTGAGGCGCACTAGTTTATTAAGAGCCTATTCACTCTAGCCTTGAAGACACCCAAATTATAATCAGACGGGAAGACCGCAGCAGGCAAACTGTTCCAGTCCTTCGATGTATGCGGTATAAATGACGAGGCGAAACGCTTAGTCCGGACCGTAGACGTTTCAACAACGTAAGGGTGGATACTTGCCGTGCGCAAATAAATACATCTATCTATCTGTCGGTTTGTCCGACGTAACGTAACTTATAGTTTCAATAAGGTGATAGGCCATAAAGAAACTTAATGTTGGTGTGTTCCTAGCACGAAGTTTTAGTTGTTAGTCTAACAGACGGCAGTATTGCTAAATAAATAATTTCAAAACTATCTACCATCAAAAAAAATTTTCGCCTCATAAATTTTAAGTTCCTTGAAGTAACATTCATTGTGCGTGCAGCTAAGGAGTGGAATTCCTTGCCGGAGTCTGTGTTTCCTGATAGCTACAACCCGGGAATCTTTAAGTCGAGAGTGAATAGGTTTCTTCTAGGTAAGCGCGTTCCATCGTCGACCGCATCGTCGCTTTCCATCAAGGCCTCAAGTCTGCTATTACAATAGTGTCAGAATGGTCTATCATTGATTTCATAATTGTTGATTTTGACAAGTTTTGGTAATCTAATAATATAATGGCGTCATTATGACTTTCCGATGGTCAACCACTGACACTCCATTAAAAGAAATGGCATAGAATGGTAATCTCGTACATAATGACAAATGAATATTTCACGTATGCGGTAATCTGCAAAAATTTTGACAGTTCCTTTGATCAGTGACCTACCATTACGATGTCATTGCGCAATTGGTGCTTTTAATAAGCTCGATATTCTCTACCACAATTCTATTACAAGACCATTGACCGATCAATGATCGATTATTATGAATTAGTAGATTACAAAATTTTAGCAAAATGACAATGGAATCGTGTTGGAGTGACGAATTTATAAAAATAGCAGACTTAGGCCCCAGGTGAGATGGCAGTCAAGCGCGAAACTATCAAGAATAAAAAAAAAGATCCAGCATTTTTTTTCCTGTTACAATTCCAGCCGAACATGATAAGAATTAACAAGAAACAAATCATCAACACACACTTCTCGTTATAGGTCAAGACCGCCGCGGTTAGAACCGTTTAACACATGACTAAACGCCTTTAATTATATGTGATAGTAATTAATTGGAATTAATCACAATCATGGTTTATTTTTAACTGTTTGTTTTTTTGCTTCAGGGCTTAAGTCAAAAAAATATTTCTTGTATATGTTTGATAATGATCAGATAATTGAAAGGCTGACTGGTAATGTTTCCGTATGGCAGTGTTGACTGATAAATTGTTTATGTAGGCCTCAATAGCTTTTAAATTATAGATAATTATTAATAATAACATTCCACAATATTCTACAACTATCACACAATGCCGTCTAGTCCCAAGCTAAGTAGAGCTTGTGTTACAAGTACTAAACAACTGATATAACATACTTATATATTTCTAAATACATACATAATAAAGATAAATAATTATTGCACCCAGACACAGAACAAAGGATCATGCTCATCACACAAACATTTGTCCTGGGGGGGAATCGAACCCACGACCTCCGGCATAGTAGTTAGGGCTCCTAACCACTAGATCAACAGACCAGTCAAAATAACAATCTTTATTTCATAAAACCAAATACAATCTGAAAATCTCAATCGAATTTAAAAACAATTAAGTAAAATACAACGTTATGAATTATTTGATTTTTGAAATCCACTTTCAGTACCACTATCTCACCTGATGGTAAGCGATGATGTGGCCGACGATGGAGCACGCTTGCCTAGAAATAACCTATTCACTCTTGACCTAAATACCCTTAAGTTGTAGCTATCTGGAAACACAGACAGGGAATTCCACTCCTTGGCTGTACCCACAATAAAGGTGTTCCCAAAACGCTTGTAATAAAAATAAATAATTTATAACCCTGGAGCTCAGTATATGACGATGTTAAATTATGAAGATCTCTTAAAACTTTACGGAAGCCATCACATGTCAACGAAGCCAGTTTCTCTAGGCACGTGAACAAACGCTGAGGTCTTAGGCCAGCGGGTCGAACGACAACACAGCTCGCTTTCACAAACCCCCTGTATAAACAGGCATCATACGAGTACTGTATGATGGACTGACTCGTTCGCTAGCGGTTGCGAGTGAAACAGTTTAAAAAGGTAGTAAATAAATAAATTATTAAATAAATAAAAAAATTATCCAATGACATCTCCTGCCTTTGGTCGGGGCGAGAGGGCGTTGATGTAAGCCGACAGCCACATTGAAGCTGCCAGTGTTGCCCACTGTAGATCGGACTTGAGTACTGCGTTGACTTGGATCAACTGCACATAGTTCCCAGACTTTTACTGACTAAAACCCACTCCTGTTCCTTCTTTGCCGTCGTTCTATGGCCCCGGGGTATTCTTTTGCATCACCCATGGCCCCAGCTTCAATTCTGCTGGGCCCCCATGGTTGTTGACATCTTCTTGAGGCGCGCGTGGAGAACTACGCACCGTCGTCGACTTGGGCTCAGTCCGGACGGTTATTGGACGGTCGGACGGCGAGCTACGGTGAGCTTTGCGAGGCACGGGGGTGTCACACCACCACCTTTCAGACTCTCTGCTGCTACAGAGCAATTTTTAATGGGTAAACCCATTAGCACTTTTTGCCCGTCCTAGGAAACGAACACAGAACCCCATGCACAGCAGTCGCGTTTGCAACCACGAGACCAACGAAACATTCAAATTATATAATATGTTCATCAAGTATTTACGTAAGGACTGAGTCATATCAATTAAAAGTTGCGAATTTGGAATAGAACAACGACACTCGAACTAACTGCTGTTTTCACTCTAACATATCCTTTGTAAACTAATTTAGCTAGCCCAATACACCTACAACATTATCTTGAAGTACCATGTAACATCCATAAAAATACAAAAACATTACACAAACAAACAAATTATAAAAAGAAACTACTTAACGTCTAGTAAATAACTTCACAAACGTCAGTTGATATTATTCTACACATACTTTCACTGACTAATAGTATAGTGACATTAGGCCCACTACAACTTCTGCCGAATATTCACTCCCGCACCGTGAGAATTTGCTAGTTATTCTGTTAAGCACGGAGTAGAGAGCAAATGGAGTGATTCCGGCGATAGGGAAACCGGTGCATAGTGATTAATATCTAGGTACGGATCGCTGGTGGATAACTCATTTAAAATATTCAATAAAAAAAAAATATATATAATAAAATCTTTTTATTTCAGACACTTAGTCCATTTATTAGGCATTAAATTATCCATTACATTTCCACTATTAATTTATTATTTTAGTGTAAGTTTCATTTATTAATTTAGTGTAGGTAATTCATTTTAAGTATTAGATATCGCTCCTTACCAGTTTACCAAATTACCCAGTGAATGTATGAACACATGAGGAGGCTTCAGAGTTGGCTTCGCACTGTTGTCCCATGAAATGACAGAAAATTGCCGTGTAACACACGTTGTGTGTACAACGTGTGTTACACGGCAAAAGACGTTGTAACCACGGAACAGTAAAAACAGTGGAAGAAGTAAGTAGGCGTGGCACTGTCGCCGCTAGTAAGAATCGCGTTGCGCACTTGCTGTTCAAGCGCCCTCATTCTTTAACTAGACTGCGCAACATAATAATTAACGAAAAATAATATTAAAATGCCTTATTGTCCCATACTGTACTTTAAAAACCATAGTCTGACTAAAAATCTAACTCATGGAGGTGTATCATACCACCGAAAAGTATTATTTTCGGATTTATTTTAATAAAATGAAAAAATAAAATTACGTGAAACATTGCGCAGGATATACAAACAAAACTAGTCCTTAGTTACATCAAAACAAAGTTGATTTTCTTTTCTAGGTTATTAGCTTTTCTGGAATATTCGTTAGTCTACCTATACTTTTGACGCTATCCAAATAGTGCGTGACTTTATCGATAAAATCAATCGATATGTATAATATGTATTACATTGCCCTTTTAAAATATATATTATAGTTTAATAGTTTTTGTAAGTAATATAATACAGATAATTATTAAATTAATAAATATAATAAAATAAAAATTGTGGTATGATATTTGTGATGTATTTTAAATAAATTTAGTTAAAGAGTTAGGAACAACATAGGGCGTTTGAATTATACTTAATATTCTTATGTTTAGCAGTGGGCGATGACGATGATTTCAGCTGAGATGATGATAATTGATGTACTATGCAAATAAATACCCTTTTTACTACGTTTAAAAATTGCCTTTAATCATATTAATTTCATAATTTTAATACTATCACACTATCGCATACAATTTTTTTTGCATGATATGTTTTAAATACGTTTTCATACAATCGATACATATTTCGATCGAATACTGTCACTTCCCTATCTGAGTAGCAGCGAGCGCATTCGCGTCAGTGATACGCCATTCAAATACCAATCTTATTTTTACGTAGTTACAGTTCATACTGAATATTATATACTGAACAATGCCATCTAGCGACGAGTGGCAGTACTTGGTAGTCAAAGATGTATTTCTTTCTTGTTTTTGTCAATTTGATTTATAGATAGTTGAAATTAAAGTTGCATTTCGTATAAATTTTTTTTTGCATTTCGTCTACGCCCTGTTTTTGTTTTCAGCCAATCATATTTTTAGGTTTGTAGTAAGAGTAAATTGTAAATGTATGAGTTTGGCGACACCGGTTCTGGAACAAACATTTTCTCAAGCTACTTCCACTGTTTTTACTGTTCCGTGGTTGTAACAACCACGTAGTACAAATCGCTCTGTGACTACCAGAATAAGAAAAATGGTAGCGGCCGCCCGCCATCGAACTATTCTTGGCAAGAAAAGTGAGGAGATCCGAGTACGAACGGAAGAAGAAGAATAACCAAGTAAATGAAGTTGTTACGTAAGTCTTACTTACCTACCGTTAATACGACTGAAAAAGATTTAATTATATTATTTTACAGCTCGTTATAAGTCAAACATAGACGTATAAGCACTCCATTCACTACTTTTCTTTGGCATTAGGGAACGTTTAGTAATATGAACGTAATTATGTAAACGGTATTGCGAGTAAGACGAATTATTTGAGAAAACCTCGCGATTTGATGCGCTTGCGCCGGCGAATCCGTTTTGTATGTGTTTTGTTGTTTTGCGGTGTCTACTCTCTACACGTCACTTTACAATGCGGTCAGTTACGGCATTTGGCCTATAACAGCTGTTTTTGTGTTATGGTTGTTAATGTTATATTTATGTAAGCAAAACAAAATATTAGGTCTATGACGTTACATATGTAGGTAGTAATTTTCATTAGCTCTAATAGTGTAAATGGTTTGATGGACTATAGTAATAGTGAAATTTTATTTACAAGCGTAAAGAGCACTCTGAAAGGAATAACAATGCTTGTGTTTCTAGAAAAGTAATTCAATAGGGTCAGTTGAACTGGGAGGGGGTTGTATTGGTGATTAAAATGATTATAATTCCGTAAATAAATACGTATTATGACTGCAATTCATATTTTAATCAACAACATACAAAATGCAGAAAACTTATGAGAAATTGAATTTCGTGGGCTGCCCTGTGCGTTTTTCCTACAAGTAAGATACTAATAACTATTATCAGCCTAAAGCAGAGATAGGTCGTAGGGGCTCTGCAGGGTCGAAGGTCAGCTTCTGAAAGGAAGATTCGGCCCCGGTACGAAAGGCAACGAAGGCACAAGAGTAGGTTTTTAGTCAGTAAAAGTTTGACACTACCAATCTCCCGCTCCGCCCAAGGGCGCGGAGATGTCGTTGGACGATTTTTCCACCTACAAAAAAAACGCAGAGATTATTTTTAAATTTTCTTATTTTGTAAACATGCTTATTTATCTGTAATTCTGTATCTTAACACGTGTTATGGCAAATGAGTTATCTTTATTCATCTTTAGAGATCCAATATCGTATGTACTCCCATCGTTGATTAAAAGAAGATATTTTTTACCATTGCAATAACCTTCACTCGTCACCATAATAGACACTAAACCCCACCAATCCCATAAGACGACCTTGAACAAAAACCCGAACTTTCCATTGAGCCAGCACCCTTATAAGTCAAACATAAAGGCACTCGCACACCGACCGTGATTGTTCGCACCTTTTATAGCAACGAAAGCTATGCTTATAACTTTTGATGCGATGAGATAAAATATTAATGGTTTTATGAATATGGTGTTCAAATTGTAGGTTTGGAAGAAGACCGGTGATAATTATGAATCATTATTTTGTAATGTCGGTGTGTGTGTAGTAAAAGTTTTATTCGTAGTTTGATTAACAAGCGAGGCTGTCAGACGGAAGGATGTCAAATTATTACGCTTGTCAGAATTAATTTGATTGGTTTATAGCGTGCTTGAAATAGGTACCTACTTATATTTTTATTGATTTGTGATCTGAGTGTAATCTACTATGAGGTTTTACTCATATGTTATCAATGCCAAAGTTTAGTAATGTAGATTAAATAGTAGAAATTTTATGTTGCTACTGCGGAAAAATTGAAATGAGTTTCTGTGGCTCTGGAACGCAAATAGTAACTGAACAAACACAAGTGGGTTTGAGTCGGTATAAATCTGACACTTCCTCTCGCTCTATTTCCTTTTATTTATTTAACTGTTTATGTACATAATAAATAAAAGATACGAAGGAAGAAACAGAAAAATAGATACAAAGGTGATGCTTATTTCTTAAGAAATCACTTCCAACATACCTGCGAAAGGGGAGTTGGGAAAAAATAGAAATGTAAACACCGTGTGTGAAAATAGGTACACACATAATATTTATCAATACTTATCATAATATAACGTGCAAATGAAGAGCCTCTACCTCTATCTCCTCTAGAGAATTTTCTTTTTAAAAAAGGTATTTAGGTATCTTAGTATCTTTTTTTTACATATCGCGCACTTGGGTGGATTTGAAGGGTGTGTCAGACTTTTACTGACTAAAACCCCACTCCTGATCCTTCGTTTCCTTTTATACGAGGGCCGAGATTTCCTTTCAGAAGCAAACCCTTGGCTTCGACCATGCTGGGCCCCTACAGTTTACATCTCCTTGAGGTAGTATCTAATGAGGACAAATACCTAAGTTTGCAGCAACACGGACATAAACAGCAAGAATCAAATCTAAGTCAGTCATTTAGTCCTTTGTGCCCCTCATAAGGGCCTCCTAAACAAATTACCCAGTTACAACTATTATACCTATTTTACCTTTCAGTTTAAAGCTTATTATTCGCTCCACATCGCCTCGCCATTCAGTGTACCGACAGCCTAACAAACTATTGTTATTATTAAGTATGCACATAACTTAAAAGACGTTAACTAAGCTACCATTTAACTAAGACCTCTACATTGTAATAATTTCCAAACAAATATATTGGCAGAACAGGTCTAGTTATGCTGGTGATAAAACCAGTATAAGATGAGCTCTGGTAGCGACAAAGGAGGAGGCCGACCGCATCAGGCAACGGCGATCCCGATTTCCGGCCACCATAGGCGCGGGCTTGCGGACAGTGAGCAATGGGTAGCTCGCTGTCCGACCGTCCGGTAACTGCCCGGACCAAGCCCAAGTCGTCGACGACGCGCACTGTTCCCGCGCGCCTCGAGGAGTTGTCAGCAACAGCAGGGGCCCAGCTGGGTCGAAACCTACCGGGGCCAAGGTTAGTTTCGAAAGATAGCTCGAGCCTCGGTATGAAAGCTTGAAGGAACGGGGTGGGTTTTTAGTCAGTAAGAGTCTGACACTATCTCCCACTCCGCCCAAGAGCGGGGGTTGTAATTAGATGATTTTACCTCTGGTAGCGAACTACTTGGTTTGGATGAGGGATCAAGTTATAGTAGTAATGTTTCTTCATTATGTAATGATGTTTCTTACTTGTTTGTATACAAGTCACGATCTTGTCGTCTTGAAACCTTCCTGGCTTGGCGCTATTGATATTGTTTAAGGGAATAAAGATAGTTTTCTGTGAAGAAACTGCGACTTTACAGCTGCATTTCATTGTGGAGTATATTATTGGTGTTATTGTGAGTAAAATATTCTACAGTTCCGGATACTGTATATACAGCTGGTCTATTTTATTGTTAATTGTCACGTGCAGTTTGCTTGTTGAAGCTAAATAAATAGTATATCATGCCTAGAAAATTCACGTGAATATTCTCACGTTTGACCATAGAAGTCGCCAGATAACTGTGGAATACATTGACCTTTTCCTAATATATCTGCGTAGGTACCCGAAAAACAAACAATGAACTGCTTTTTATAACTAGATAATAATATTCCACAACTATCACACAGCGCTGTCTAGTCCCATGCTAAGCAGAGCTTGTGTTATGGGTACTAGACAACTGATAAACATACTTATATATTTATTTCTAAATACATACATATTGTAGATAAATTACACCCAGACGCAGGACAATTAATGATCATGCTCATCACATAAACATTTGTCCTGGGTGGGAATCGAACCCACGACCTGCGGCATAGCAGTCAGGGCTACTAACCACTAGACCAACAGGCCGGTCAAAAGAAGATCATGTAAAGAATCACGATACATGTCGATTCAAGACAGCTTTTTGTCTTTAATTCCACTTTTTAAATAAAGAATGTCAACAAATGAGGAGGGTCAATGACCGTTTTTCTGCGGTTATCTGGCGCCTACTTTAGCATAGCATAATCAGCCTTATAACCTTTTAACCGCTTCATTCCGCCAGGGTCACACATCAACGACCAAATACTCCATCTCGTCAGCTCTTCTGTTACCTTTGGAGATTGAAGAGCTAAACGAGATGAAGTGACGAAAATTGCAAACACACAATCCTGGCGAGTATGGCATGAAAACACTCGTTTGACCAATTCGACGATAATAAATGTTTATCTTGGCCTGAGTCCCACTCAGGCCTTCTGACTAGGAGAGGGAATGGGCCTCTCATGGAAGACATATGCCATCCACCGCGCAGACTTAGTGGATGACACATGTCTTCGAATGTTCGGTTCTAGGACATGTCGGTATTTCCTTTACCGTTTTGAGAGTATGGTAATGAAATAAATTACACAAAGTACGATGAACAACCGCGGTCATTTCTGCCTGATCACTTAGAAAAAATGTCGCTTGAATCTTGCGGCGCGGTGCCAAACCAAACCCTTTGAACTTTTCATTTCGAGTACAAGCAAAAATTAACTTAGCGGTGGTCAGGCGGAAGTGTCTTTGATGGTACCTACAACTCATAATCCGGGACTGTGCAGAAACTGCTGTTTTTACTAAATCCAAATGAAAAAGAATTTAAAATAGTTACTTACTGTGTCTATGTGATTTCATGATGAACAATATCAGCCTGACTAAAATTTGCTGTAAAAAAACCTTACTCTTGAGTTTTAATTTCTCATCCTCTCTACTATTTCTGGGCTCGTTGATCATTATCATCATCATCATCATCATCATCTGCAGCTCAATTTCTTCCAGTGCTAGGCAAAGACCTATTTATATGAGTGATAACTTTTCAAGACTCATTTTGAACTGGTAAGCTCAGTAAAAATCCATGCTGATCTTTCTAAATCATACTTATCTCTAAATACTCCCTAAAATAATCGTTCTTAATCAAAATACTAAAAACGAAAATCCTGTCTTATTGTAAGTTACCGTGATCGCTGCTTCAGAGTTTTTATTCCTCTCCCTCCCTCAATGTTACACACTTTTTTACAACACATTGTTATCCGATTTTTTAACGACACTTTTAAATTGGTCACATCACTATCATACCACAAAAAATCCACTAAAACACTGAAAAATTGACTTTTAAATAACTGATTCTTTAAACCACAAATAAATAGACTTAATAATTTATCATAATGTACCGCTTAACTTTTATCGACACTTTCAAATTAGTTACATCATTATCATTAAAAAAAAACACGGAAACAATGAAAAATTGTCTTTTAAGTAACTGATCTTTTAAATCCCAATAAAACAAATAAGTAATTAATCAATAATTTATCACAATGTACCACTTAGATACAATAACTGCAAGAATTAAATAATTGTCTCAGACTTTTGCAGTTTTCACGTTCGTATGTTTCAGGCCACGGCACAATACTGAAAATTTTCAGCTGAAAGATAATTGTAAAAGGTAATCAACACTATCAAATTAAGTCGTATCAGTCCTGACGTGTGACTGATAATAGATTAGTGATAACAGACGACCTTCCGAGGCATTTTGACTGATATTATTGTGATTTTGAACGTGAGGTACTTAATCTTAATGTATTTCTGGCAAATTATTATATATTTTTTAATCGGTACAGCAGACTTATCACACGTTTTATTTTTTGCGGATTTGGGCGATTATGAGTTACTAGCTTACGCCAGCGGCTTCGCTTGCTTGAAAGTAGCTATTTCCATACAAACTTCGGACACCCGTTTCATCCCCCTTTGAGGGTGAATTTGAGAAAATCCTCTCTAATTACTCGCCTATGTCATAAAAGGAAACCTTGTTAACCCTAACCCTATTAGTCCTAATAGAAGGGTTAAGTGGACAAAGGTGTTATCTGACAAAATAAAAAAAAACCGACTTTTTGCATGAATCTATGACGATGATATCTTTTTGGTAAATCGATCCATGGATTTAAAACACATCAATTATTATTCGTTACTAATAGGGATAAACGTAATTTTAACATATTTAATACATTTAATTTGGAGTTGTAATTAAATGTATTCAATATGTTTAAATTGCGTTAAAAGTACCGTTGAGCATCCTCACGGTGGTGGTAACCATCAACACATTGGATTCGTTACTAATAGAGATAAACGTAATTTTAACATATTTAATACATTTAACCTTTCAATCGTGGAAATTACAGACACAATAGAAAGACAATAGGTGCGCGAACGCCGTTCGCTTGGGGTTTAATGAATTAATTACAACTCCAAACTATTAAAAAAGTCTAGCACCCGTGAAAAACCTGATCATGTGCGACGCCATTAGGGATGCGAATAATCAATGCCTTTTTAACATGCTTTTATTAGTCCAACATCATAGTTACAGATGCTAGCAAAGGTTTTAACTGTCAACCAAGTATTATATTTCAGATTTGAAATGTGCTAACAGCAGAAATATTACCAGAGAATCGTAACAGTCCTCCTCCTTAGTCGTTCACTCTTGACAGAGTGGTCGTGGTTGATAATATTGTATTTTCATTTGGCGAGTGAGGCCCTCGCGATGCGTGTCCATTTGTCCCGGTTTACGGCGTCTCGAGAACTCTGAACTAAGGAGGTTTGTGTTGCAGCTTTGATGAAGTCTACCAACACGTTGGGTAGGTGAGTGCCCGCGTGACCGCTTCCCCTCCACTTGTCCCTGGACAACGAGTCGCTCCATGGAGGGTTCGTTGCGAACAACGTGACCAAAATATTTGAGGATTCGTACTTGCACAGTCGACGATAACCTCTGTTTGATGTTTAGCTCCTCCAGAATCGAAACGTTAGTCCTAAGTGCTGTCCAAGGGATCCGCAGCAGTCGCCGCCAGCACCACATTTCGAGTGCATCGATTTTGCGTCGGTCTTTAAGGCGAACCGTCCACGTTTCTGCGCCGTAAAGAAATATTGGGAAGATTAAGCTTCTCATGAGGCGAACTTTGCTAGCTTTAGTGATGTTACGGTTGCACCAGATCCTTTCGATCGTAACAGTAGTTAACATCTTTGTCCACTTACCCTTTTAGCTGTGCATTGATATGTCAGTCAGTCAGTAAGTCAGTCAGTTTCTCTTTTTATATATACGTATATTATATATACTGTAGCTTCTGCCAATAGCTTTGGTCGAGTGTATGTAGAAAATTGTGCCAAGGGTACATACTCTTGAGATAAAAAGTTCTATATGTTCTATTCCAGGATATGGTCTACACCTTTCGGACGGACAGTTCGGCTTTCGCAGGATGCGCTCTACGGTGGACGCCATCGTGCGCGTGCGAGCCCTCACGACGGGGGCTGCGGTGTCCCGGGGCAGGTGTGTCGTGGCAGTGTCCTTGGACATTGCCAACGCCTTCAACTCCCTGCCCTGGAGTACGATCCGGAGGGCACTCCGGTACCACCGGGTGCCCGAATACCTCTGTCGAGTGGTCGAGGCCTATCTGTCGGAGAGACTTATAGTCTACCCCGGTCACCAGGGAGACTGGAAACGTCGAGAGATGTCGTGCGGTGTTCCGCAGGGGTCGGTACTAGGGCCACCCTTGTGGAACATCGGGTACGACTACGTGCTGCGCGGCGACTTCCCTGACGGGATCAGCGTGGTTTGCTACGCAGACGACACGCTGGTTCTAGCGCAGGGAGAGTCGTACCAGGCGGCGGTCGCTCTAGCGACACGCGGGGTTGCGATGGTCGTTGATAGGATCCAGGAGTTGGGACTCGAGGTGGCGCTTCACAAGTCCGAGGCGATGTGCTTTCACGGTCGCCGCTCTCGGAACGCGCCGCCAATGAGTTCCCAACTAACGGTAGGAGGAGTTGACATCGGTGTCGGGTCGACGATGAAGTACCTGGGACTCGTCCTCGACAGCCGGTGGAATTTCGTGGAGCATTTCCGACGTCTGGCTCCCAAACTCAACCGGGCTGGGGCTGCGCTCAAGCGGCTCCTGCCCAACCTTGGGGGTCCAGATGCCTCCTGCCGGAGGCTCTACGCGGGGATCGTTCGGTCCATGGCCCTCTACGGGGCGCCGGTGTGGGCGCCGTCGCTGAAAAAGCAACCGGCGGCCATACTGAACGCCTGTCAGAGGGTCATGGCGATAAGGATGGTGCGGGGATACTGCACGGTCTCCCGCGAAGCGGCGAGCCTTCTGGCTGGCCTACCACCGTGGGATCTGGAGGCAACAGTCCTTGCACACATGCACGATATGCGCGTGGAGATGCAACGCCGGGGTGAAAGTCCGCTGCCGCGACAGGTCACGGCATGGCGGACAGAGCTCCGGCGGGATCTCATGGTGAAATGGCGTCAACGACTATCGCAACCCAGTGCTGGGCACGCCACAATCATGGCGGTAAGTCCCCTCTTTGAGGCGTGGCTGGAAAGACCTCACGGCGTCCTTACCTTCCGCATGACGCAGGTACTCACCGGACATGGTTCGTTCGGGAGTTTCCTGCACGGGATTCATGCGGAGGTGACGCCCGGGTGTCGCCACTGTGCGGAACGCCCGGAGGACACGGTGGAGCACACAGTCGAGGTGTGCCCTGCTTGGGCGGAGCATCGCCGTGCCCTCGTGGGGGCGATCGGCGGCGGAGACCTCTCGCGCCGGGCCTTGGTTGAGGCCATGGTCCGGAGCGAGGAGGAGTGGCAGGCGGTCGCCGACTTCTGCGAAGCAGTAATGCTCGCAAAGGAGGAGGCCGAACGCATCAGGCAACGGCGTTATCGCCGCCGCCGTCGCCGGGATTCTGATCCCGATTTCCGGCCAACGTAGACGCGGGCTTGCGGACGGTGAGCAATGGGTAGCTCACTGTCCGGCCGTCCGGTAACTGTCCGGACCAAGCCCAAGTCGTCGACGGCGCGCACTGTTCCCGCGCGCCTCAAGGAGTTGTCAGCAACAGCAGGGACCCAGCCGGGTCGAAGCCTACTGGGGCCAGGGTTATCCGAAAGGGCGCTCGAGCCCCGGTATGAAGGCTAGAAGGAACGGGGTGGGTCTTTTAGTCAGTAAGAGTCTGACACTATCTCCCGCTCCGCCCAAGGGCGGGGGATGTCAATGCATGATTTTTTCCCACCATAAAAAAAAAAAAAAAAAAAAAAAAAAGGATATGGTCTACTCATTTACCAAGTTTCATCCAAATCCGTTTAGTCGTTTGAGCGTAAAGAAGTAACAAACATATATGCACACTCACAAACTTTCGCCTGTATTATATTACTAGCTTTCACCCGCGACTTCGCCCGCGTGAAAAAATTAGCCAATGTCCGTCTCCAGGGTCCCAACTATCTCTGTACCAAAATTCATCAAAATCGGTTTTGCCATTTAGGCGTGAAGGCGTAACAAACAAACAAACAAACTCACTTTCGCTTTTATAATATTAGTAAGGATTAGTGGGGTTATATTATTGTGACATTTATATTATGCAAAAGCCTTGAGTATTTCTGTACATCAAGCCATAGAATAAAACTGTTTTTAATTAAGATTGTATTGGTTTTCACCTTATAAGGGTAACAATCAATATTGAAATTGTAGATTAGGAAATACTCTATGCAAAACTAGCTTTTCCTCACGGCTTTGCTCTCATGTCCCGTATTAAATGAACTGTATATTTTTCCGAGGTTACATAACACACAGCACACACTGTAATATCTAAAGGAGTTCTCGTATCATACCAGTACTTCATCATCATCATGTCAGCCGAAACACGTCCACTGTTGGACATAGAACTCCTCAAGTGTCGCCACAACGACCCGATCGGATACTAGGTCAGCCCACCTCGTGGGAGGCCTTTCAACGCTGTGTCTTCCGTTAAGCTGTCGCTACTCAAGAACCATTTCTAGATCAGTATATAAGAATGGTTCTTGAGTAACCATGGAGTTTCTTGCCGGTTCTTCTCCATAGGAAACGACCAATTTGGAACCGTGCACTAGCTTCTGACATTTTATAAGTGCCCATGTAGGCCTATATGAAATAAAATATTTTTGACTTTGACTTTGACTTTTACTTTGAGTGGCGACCGCTGTAAGTACTGACTTAAAGTTAAGTACAACTAACAATAAAAAAACTGTTACCTCATTACAATGTTATTTTTATTCTGATTTTTCTATCACTCAATGGTTTGCTGAGAGAAAACTCAACTTTGAGTTAAAATCGCCTTGTGCGAAAACTCAATTATCGCTGTGTATATTATAACCAGAAGTCAGAATTATGTAGAGTTATTTAAGCACTTATATACTGATTTCATTCAACGAAAGAATAAAGTGTGGATACGCCTCAAATCCCGAGATTAATTTAAAGAGCAGATTTTTTTATGATACTATCAGAAAGATAGCAGAAAAAAAATCTTCCTGCTTTAATTCCTCAGTTGACAAAAAAATATACGTTAATTATCTTTGTTTTATTTGTCTTAAATATGTTTGAGGTTTTTATTATTATTTATTTGTAATATTGTTGGGCACACGGAATTTTTCATTAGTAATTCCGTAAAGATCTATATCAATATCAACATTTCGATGCAAGTAAGTACATGAAAAGCTCTTCCAAATTCCGATATCTGGTTATGACTTATTTCGGTGTACAATAAAAAATGAAAGAATATTAGTCTTTGATAATTTGTTACCTAGTTATAAAAAATAACAATAGATAAAAAGATACTATGACGTACAGAAAAACATGTTATCAAGCTATTTCCCCAATCTCTAACATTGTTATTATCAAATGTTACATTTTTCTATCGGTCATATACTTAGCGAGAATTAAGATAATACTCATAAATTAATGACAGAAGGCCACAAATTCGCGTATTAAAGATATATCAATCAAAGGGATTACTGAAGAATGTGTTTTGCTCAATATTTTCATAGTGCGATTATTATGGGGGGAAATACAGATTATAAATTAAAACAGATTAACTGAGATAAATATTATACACGTGTCCGAAAACATTGGTAAGAAGCCACATAGCATAAAACATTGCCTTTGATGGATGGTTCATTCTGTTAGGCCTTAAACTCAGTAAATAAGCTTGGGAAATTGCTTCTCTGTAAAAGTAAAAGAAATAAAGATATCCGCAATAGAAACAAGGTTCGCCGAAGAATCAACAAACTTAGGTGTAGCGCAGACTACATACGTTTTGTGCAATCGAGTCTGTAGCACACGAAATGTTTGCATGGCATGCATTTAAGTATAAAATAATTGACTTGTAAATAATTTACTGTGTCTGTGAAAATAGCACCTAAGCAATTATATGCATTTATAGCGTATACAGGTTCTATTTTCACAGACTAAAAAAAGATAGTCTGTCGTCTGCGCTGCCCTTTAAGTGACAGTGAGCAAAGCATATATAACAGTTGGTTGATCGTTCTGGGCGACTGAAAGGTTTTGGAGTGAGACAATAGGTGTGGTTTCAGTCAGTAAAAGTCTGTCACGGCCTCTCGCTCTATCCTAGAGCGGAACAAGCCATTAGATGATTTTCAGCCTCATTAAAAATGTAGACTGTTTTCATGCACCATTTTTAGAGACTGTTTAAGATGGAACGATGAACAGTAATACTCTTGTACAAAAAGTAAAACCAAAGTCCAATATCAAAAGTTTTGTCCAGATAAGGCCTTGGTACCCTGGCGTACGTGAGGGTCGACCTATGAGCAATTCATGAATCAATCTAATCGACTCCGATAAGACTGTAATAATAGAAATGTCATGTAAGTATGAGTCAGGCTTTTAAAAACAGCTGGTGTTTTTGGATTTTTTTTTTTTCAGTATGTAGGTTGATTAAGCGGGAACTACGAGTACGTTATAATAATAATAATATCACACAACACCGTCTAATCTCAAGCTAAGCAGAGCTTGTGTAATGAGTACTAAACTAATAAACATACTTATATATTTCTAAGTACATACAATTATTATAGTTTAATTACACCCAGACACAGAACAAATGATCGTGCTCATCACACAAAACATTTAATATATATATAAGACCAATAGGCCGTCTATTTTTTTTTATTATAGACTAACTTTTGCCTGCGACTTCGCCCGCGTAAATAAAATATAGTCTATGTCACTCAGGAATAAAGCAGCTTTTTATCGGTGAAAAATTTTTAGCAATCAGACTAGTAACTTCCAGAGATTACCTCCTACAAACATAAAAACAAACTTCACCTCATTATTTTAGTGTAGATTTGCAACCACGCCTGATTTGTACGCAGAGTCGCGGCGCGTGGCGTGGATCTAATGTAGCTCTACAAGTCTAGTTGCCATATATGTAAATTGTATGGTGGCCGTTACGCCCAGTTCGGCGTAAATTTTTGGATAGTTTTTTTTTTTAAGCTATTGCATAGCTTCTATCGCGGGCCTTGAGCGTGGAGACCGAATACAGAAATTCCGTAACGAAAATAACCTAACACCCCCCACTCATTTGTTTTTTGAGCGTGGTGACCGATAAGAAAACAAATGAGTGAACAATCAATCAAAATTCAATTCAATGTGTGAAAGTGTAACTTTAATTAATATCAAAGAAAAAAAAAAACAAAGGAAAAAAAATACTGCATAAATAAAATAAATAAATAATTATAATTGCATAAGTTGATAAAAATGCTATGCAATAGCTTTACCGCGGCAGTCCCCGAGTGCCACGCGTCTTTTTAGGGTTCCGTAGCCAAATGGCAAAAAACGGAACCCTTATAGATTCGTCATGTCTGTCTGTCTGTCTGTCTGTCTGTCTGTCTGTCTGTCTGTCTGTCTGTCCGTCCGTATGTCACAGCCACTTTTTTCCGAAACTATAAGAGCTATACTGTTGAAACTTTGTAAGTCGATGTATTCTGTAAACCGCATTAAGATTTTCACACAAAAATAGAAAAAAAGCAATAAATTTTGGGGGTCCCCATACTTAGAACTGAAATTCAAAAAAAAATTTTTCATCAAACCCATACGTGTGTGGTATTTATGGATAGGTCTTCAAAAATGATACTGAGGTTTCTAATATCATTTTTTTCTAAACTGAATAGTTTGCGCGAGAGACACTTCCAAAGTGGTAAAATGTGTGTCCCCCCCCCTCTAACTTCTAAAATAAGAGAATAATAAAACTAAAAAAAATATATGATGTACATTACTATAAAAACTGCCAACGAAAATTGGTTTGAACGAAATCTAGTAAGTAGTTTTTTTTTAATGCGTCATAAATCGAAAAAAATACAGTATTATTAAAACATCGATCAAAGTTACAACACATTACAAGAACTTTTGTATTATGTTACTTGCTGCTACGGAACCCTTCATGGGCGAGTCCGACTCGCACTTGGCCGGTTTTTTAACTTAATTTCTGTTTACAAAGAGGAACGCTTGTGGAAATTAAGAGTATTGGGATAATTATGACTGGGCCAAAGTGAAAAAAGTTTTTTTACAATTTTTTTCTACTCGGACTCGGACTTTAGACAAAATAATTTTGCACGTGAATTCATATGTAAAAAAAAATGTTATTACGTTTATTTTTTTCACTATGCATACGCTAATTTATTACCGTGCAAAAATGAGTTCAACTTGAACTGTCTACAATACTGATATCTTGTCAAGTATACAGTTCATCAAATCGATATTGATGATCTCACTACCCTCACTTAATCAACGCCTCAACTGTTGAACTAATTAGAATTTTATAACAATCGATGACACAAACGCCAAAAATACCAGGTAACAGAAGGGTTGCCAAGAGTATTGTTATCCGAAAGGGCGCTCGAGCCCCGGTATGAAGGCTTGAAGGAACGGGATGGGTTTTTTAGTCAGTAAGAGTCTGACACTATCTCCCGCTCCGCCCAAGAGCGGGGGTTGTCATAAGATGATTTTTCCCATCGAAAAAAAAAAAAAAAGTATTGTACTCTATTTTGACGAGGAGTACTTTATAATAATCTGTGAACGCAGTAGAGTACGCCAAAATACTCTAGGTATTTTAATTCGGATTTTGAATTAAACTGAATGAATGTTACTATTTTAGTATTTTATTAAAATAATTTGTCTTTCCTTTCTTTTCTGTTAACCTTCATATAAAATAATCTACACTAAATTATAAAAAGGTAAAGTTTGTTTTATGTTTTTTTTTGTTTTTAAGAAGTAATCTCTGAAAGTACTGGTCCGATTGCAAATTTTTTTTCACCGATAGAAAGCTGTTTTACTGCTAAGTGATATATAGGCTACATTTTATGTAGGTACGCGGGTAAAGCCGCGGTCAGAAGCTAGTACATAAAAAGCGTTTTGGGAACATATTCATTATGCGTACACTTAAGGATTGGAAGTCCCCGCCGGTGTCTGTGTCCTGTTATGAGTTTGTAATGTGAGTCTGTGTTTCCTGATCAGTGAATAGGTTGCTTCTAGGCTAGCGTGCTACATCGTTGACCACATCATCGCTTTCTATCAGGTGAGTAAAAGAAAAAAATAAAATAAAACCACGATATGTTTATTTCGCAAAAAGTTAAACCAGGCTACTTTTTTTTTCTAACAATGTACCTACTCTTAATGTATCGTCCTAAGATCAGAAATACTCTATTTTTTTTTAAAGTTGGCAACCCTGGGTACCACGTTACCATTCAATAACAAAACAATTCCTACCTTCTTAAGATTGAAGCTTACTGATTAAAAGTGCAATCAGAGGCACTTAATCGTAAGCAAGCCCATAATAGTGGCACTATATGGACCAAATACAAATATAGTTAGTCGGTCAACTCGCGCGCATCGCGGGGTCAACGGCCGGGGACGCATTGGCTGCGTTATGCGAAGATGAGACAGTTGCTGAGATGTGCTAGCTGGAGATGGTTTAACACTAAGACTTGAAGGTTTCCGTTTACTGAACCTGATCTTATATCTGGATCTAAGAAATTCATATCTTAAATTTGAATTTCTTTAGATACCTAGGTATATACAGGGTGTAAGGGATAGCCCTCCACAAACTTGGGCTCGCTCAGTAGACGTAACTGAACAACCTTACACAAGACTTTAGTGGACCCTTAAAGTTTGTGGAGGGCTGTCCCTTACACACTAGGTATAAAAAATGAAAAACTGATTGACTGGGTCTATGCGCGTGAAATTGCTACCTTTTAAAAAGTAGGCGAGCACTAAAAAGGATTTAAAAAAATTTTGCCTTTAAAAGGGGATCTCCCTTTTAAAGGCAAAATTTTATCCATAATGGAGGTCTAATTTTGTATGGAGAAACCTACTTTTACGCGGGCAAAGCCGCTGGCAGAAACTAGTTACAGATAAATAAATAAAAACTGCGGAATTGATCGAAAGAGTTACAGTGTACCTACCTGTGTTACTCAAATTGCTTTTTTCCTTTAAAAGGCCGAATTAGTCAAGCGCGAGGCCTATAGAACATCTACCTAGGGACCCAATAAATCTTTGTAAAATGAAAACGAATTAAAAATCTTTCAAATTACAGGTTACATTTTGGAGAGTGTGCGCTGGAATTGCATGACTTGTTTTCGCCATCTCATTACCCTTACGTTGTTGAAACCTCTACGGTCCGGACTAAACATTTTGCCTCGTCGTTTATACCGCATACATCCAAGGACTGGAACAATTTGCCTGTTGTGGTCTTCCCGTCCGATTATAATTGGGTGTCTTCAAGGCTAGAATAGTGAATAGGCTCTTAATCACTGCTTATCATCAGGTGGGATCGCAGACAAGCACTAGTTTATATCAGTTAAAAAAAAACACATAAGCCGCAGACATCTTACGTAGCGACTGCCCTGTAGGCCGTTGTTTACATTGTCTTTATTGATAATTCATCCATCTTATATCACGTAACCGCATTTATACAATTTACAGTTTCGCCTTTATACCTTGGCCTAGTATTACTTTTTATGAGTGTTCAGAAATATTACGTGATTTCGCATAGTTCTTAGTTCGTTAAAATTGTTGTATTACCTACAGTTTATTACAATTTAATTATTGTGTTAAGTAATTTTATGAATAAAGAAATATGACTTACAATCGTTAACTTACACGAGTTCGTACCATATAAAATATACAGTAAAATAATAATTAGTAAATATTATTTACTGGCATTAAGGCATGAACCAGCCGCAGTGAGTAATCTAAGGCATGGATCAAGATCTGAGCAAGTGATGTGAATATCACTTAGGCAACGATTATGAAGCAAATGCACCATTACTTAGTGTAATTTCTCATTGAAAACATACTGTATAATATCCTGAAGGATATAAAGGGTGTACACTATTTTACTTATAATAAATAATAATATTTTATACACCGATCGAAGACCTAAGTTGTTATAATCATTTTGATTTCTGTTGACGATACCCAGACATTTTCATTTCGAAGCTTACTGGGATAATGGGTTGTGCGAAAGACAACCCCGGGGCCTTGGAACGAAGGCATAGAAAGAACAGGAGTGGGTTTCAGACAGTAAGTCTAACACGCCCTCCTGCACCGCCCAAAAGCGCGAGAAGTCATTGGATAATTTCCCACTTAAAAAATAAAACAAAAAAAAGACATTTTTAATTAATAAACTTAAATATTAAGAGTTTGAAATTAGAAATATAAACATCCAAAACAAATTTACGTACGGCGGCAATTCGGCTGCTAAAGACACTACATACTAATAAGCCAATAAAAATTTATGGCTTTTGTCTCGCCACCAAACATAATTTTAAAACAATAAAAAATCGCTATAACTAACCGCCATTTCTATTCCATACACGTCTTCTCAACACATTTTATTCCCATAAATTCATGACAAGATTATTAACCAAACGCTTGACTACTCGACTAGTCCAAAATAACGTCCACTTGCATTACGAGTCTCTCGATACAATTCGTCATACCGAATGATAGGTTGTTACTCATACGTATTAACTCGACTAAAATTAGAGTCTGAACGAAGCATTAAACAGACGAGACACTGGTTTGAATATCGAAATGTTTGTTTTTTTTAGGCGGGTTTTTTTTTTCGAGTGTGTTTCAGCCATCATCACCACTATCATCATTTCAGCCGAAAGACGTCCACTGTTGGACAAAGGCCTCCCCCAAGTGTCGCCACAATGAACGGTCCTGTGCGTCTCGCATCCATTGGATTTTCGCAACCCAGGTCATCGGTCCATTTTAACGCTACGTCTTCCGGTACGTGGTCGCTATTCCAGAACCTTTCGACCCCAACGGCCATCTGTTCTGCGAGCAGTGTGCCCTGCCCATTGCCATTTAAGTTTGGCGATTCTTCGTGCTATGTTGGTAACCTTGGTTCTTCTACGGATATCCTTATTCCTGATTCGATCATGCAAAGAAACTTCGGGCATAGGCCTTTTCATTTCCATTGCCCTTTGGTAGACTTTAAGTGTTCTGATGAGGCCCATTGTAAGCGACCACGTTTCGGAGCCATATGTCATCACTAGCAACACACACTGGTCATAGACTGTCGTCTTGAGACACGTATTTGTATTACATTGGCTCTTTTTAATTCAGTATTCGCAAATTGATTTCCAATGGCTATTGTGGTGAAAAGTTAGTGTATAATTAGTTATGTGGAATCATTAGAACAGGCGTGATCTCGGTTATAATGGGCCTGAAAATGTTATTTTAATACTGACGACATCAGCAAAGCTTGCCGAGAGGTCTGACTCAATGTAGTTATTTTATGCATTCTGTATAAAAAATTAAATACTTTCTAACACGAAATTAACACTGGCAGAATGTAAATAACGGTATTTAACAACGAACACAAAAAAAATAGAAATGTTTATTTTTTCTTTTTTCAAGAGCTTGAGCTTTTTCGCCAAATTAACGGACTTTAATAAAATGTATAAGGTTGTAATGGAATGTGAACTATTTTTATGCGGTAATGACCTTATTGTTCCATTTCATAATAACCTCGAATTCTGAATTCAAAATTATCAAATAAGCGATCTTTGACAGTCGTTACGGGAAATCAGAAAATCTAAAATAGAGTCGTGGGGTTCTTTGGACCGGGACCGCGGTCCCAACTACCACCTTCAAAGTTCTTTGGACCGCGACCGCGGTCCCAACTACCACCTTCAAAGTTCTTTGGACCGGGACCGCGGTCCCAACTACCACCTTCAAAGTTCTTTGGACCGGGACCGCGGTCCCAACTACCATTTTCAAAGTTCTTTGGACCGGGACCGCGGTCCCAACTACCACCTTCAAAGTTCTTTGGACCGGGACCGCGGTCCCAACTACCATTTTCAAAGTTCTTTGGACCGGGACCGCGGTCCCAATTACCACCTTCAAAGACAGATGAGCTGTCTATTTGCACAGTCTCACTTAACATAAAATTCAATTCTTGCAATGTTCCGAAGTTTGAGTACTATAAGGACTGTTGTCAAAGAAGGATTGGTCAATCAATATATTTGCAATGTGGTGTGTCAAATGTCGCGATAGGTAGTTGTTTGCTGTTTGTAATCCTGGGCGAATGTCAAGTTGTTAACCATTTTTTTTTTCTTAATTCACACGGAGTTATTCCCATATAACTCCTGAAACGTGGGCGATACAAATATTTGTTCCACCATTTTAAGCACTGCGTCAACCATGCTATCCATTGAATTACATAAATAAGTTTATGGTCTTAATTTCCTATAGTTTTGTAAGGTAAGATGACAGATGAGAGCACACGTGAACCACGCCTGATTTGTACGTAGAACGACGTCGCGTGGCGTGGATCTAGTGTAGCTCTACAAGTCAAGTTTCTATATGAAATGTATGGAGATTGACGCGCCCAGATCGGCATACGTAGCACATTTGTGTGTACAGTGTAGTTCTACGTTAAGTAGTCGCCCTGTAACTGGGTCGTGTAGGTCTGATAGGCAGTCGCTTCATGTATAATACGGGTACCTATTCAGCGACATCCTGTGTTGGTTTGCAAGAGTGGAAACCGACCCTAAGCTAGTCGGGAAAAGGCTAGGCAAATGGCGTATTTTATATAGTAAAGACTACTACATACTACTACTATCTTCAACTACAACAACAACTACTACTATTCATAGAGTGATTACGATAACGTCCTTGCATCATACAGTAGGTGCCAACATCAGACCAAATAACAGTTACAAAAAACAAACATGACACACCAAATTCAACGCTAATCACTATTGCTCACAATTTGACACATTTCCTAAACATTTGACATTTTTCCGAGTCATTTAACGTCTACTGGACTCGGAATATATATTAGCCTGTAGGCATTTTTATGCGGCTTTGGTGCATTCCAACAACAAATCGTTTCACTCCACTCCACTCAGCTCCGCTACCATGGATACACGGGTGGGATAAGGGTTTATCCTACGTTGACATGATATCCCATCAAATATACACTATTGCTTAGAAGTGACTGATTCACTCGGAGACTCGATTTTTTTTTATTATGAATAGGCTCGTGTTTGACCACTATCTCACCCACAGAACACAGGAATCTCTACATTCTTCTGTTCTGTGATCTCATCTGATGATACCGATGATGTGGCCGACGATGGAGCACGCTTGCCTAGAAGCAACCTATTCTCTCTTGATTTAAAGACCCCTAGGTTATAGCTATTAGGTAACACAGACTCCTGAAGGGAATTCCACTCCTTAACTGTACACTTAAATAATCAAAGTGTTTCCAAAACGCTTTGTGCGTATGGGTGGGATGTCCACCATGTATCGGTAGCACAACGCCGTACGGCTTGTGGTCCGATGATGGAACGAAATTGGTGGAATTAAATTGTGCAATTCCAATGCACACTCCCCGAAATGTAAACGATATAAAACTGACAGGCAATCGACTCATTTCTGATTTGTCTCTTCTGCAAACTAATCTATACTACAATAGAAGTTTAACTAAAAGCCAGTACACCGCGGTACCCGGCGAGTGGAATGCATGAGTCAAATTGATTAAGCATGCGTTCAAAGTGGCCTTAATTTTGAAACAGGCAATTTTGCGACATTTTGTTTTTAAGTTTCTGTTTTTATGTAAGATTTGCCTTTTTTAGGTTTTAATTGTTTTTTATCGAGATTATTGGTTCGGGTTAGACGTGGGAAGTTTGTTGTGAAATTTGACGATAAGGACTTCGACGGTATAGTATACCTTCGAAGTCATGTCGTTAAATAGAACTAAGAAGTTAGACGGCACTGATTGAGCAATTGGCTGCCGCGCTGCGTATCGCGGGTGATTGTATACTTCATCTACTAGGGCAGCAAAAAAAAAAATTTTTTCTTTTTTTCCATGTTGGATTTGAATAATGGAATATTGAGTACTTTATTAATATTACTTCTACAAATTGAGCCAAAAACCGATTCTAATAAAGAGTCCCGGGCTGTGTCTAATTTGAAGACTATAAGAAGAGAAACAGCAGATTTTGAAGAGACTAAATACGCTGGTTAACGTTACCATGTACTGGGCTTAAAAATTTAAACGATTTTACTAGTTTGAAAAGAAGAAAAAGAAGAATACGCTAATTTCAAAATGTGACGTAAGAAAAAGCAACTCCCGCATCTACCTACCTAATTACCTCTCCCCATTTCACTCGTTAACACCCTGATTACATCTCTGTATTTCCCAAATGACGGCAATAAAACCTGCAAGTAATGAGTCCTGGAGATATGGCGATAGCGTTGCATCGTCGATAAATGTCGGTGTAATTATGTTGTAACAATCAATATGGCCGACCTTCCACTCGATTTGTTTTGAAGGTGTGGTCTAGCACGGATTTCAATAAATTGTTTACTGATTTGAAGATAGGTTTTTGTATATAAAACTCTCGATTGTTTTCGTGTTTCAACGAAAGCATGGAAACATTTTAATCATCATCATCAACATTTGAGCCGAAAGACGTCCACTATTGGACATAGGCCTCCCCCAAGTGTCGCCACAATGTACGGTTCTGTGCGTCTCGCATCCATCGGATTCCCGCAACCCTTACCAGGTCATCGATCCACCTTTTAGGAGGCCTTCCAATGCTACGTCTTCCGGTACCATTTGATTGCTCATAGTAAAAGAAACTGAAGAATGCAATATACGTATGTATTTAATCAAGTGACTAGCACTCATACTATATGACTATATGCTAATCCAGGACATGTCCTACCAGTGTACCAAGTTTAATCATTCGAGCGTAAAGAAATAATAAACATACACATACTCGCAAACTTTCGCTATTAATGTGGTTAATAATAACTCTATGTGCTGTTTTTTTAAATATTGATAAGCCCGCGTTTTGACCGCTGTCACACCTGATAGTAAGCGATGTTGAGGTTGACGATGGGACACGCATGCTGCTCATTTTATAAAATTCAAGCGTATACACCTAGATTTAATGTCAGTTTGGTTATTAAAGTTGTCAAACTGTATAGATCAGAATGTTGGGCTGTGCGAAAGACGGATGTAAAAAGATTGCACGTAGCGGAGAAAAGAATGTTGAGATGGATGTGTGGTGTGACGAGAATGGGTAAAGTGAGGAATTAGTATATTATAGGAAGTTTGAAAGTGGCGCCAGTGACCGACAAGTTGAAGGGCAATCGTTTGTCTGGGTATGGTCATGTAAAGAGGAGGGATGAAATGCATGTTACTGAAAGAGTTATGAGTAGGTATTGAGTATATATGTGGATGGATGGAGAGGGAGAGAAAGGTCAAAGAAAAGATGGATAGATTGTGTGAAGAGTGATATGAAAGAAAAGGAAGTGAGAATGATAGAAGAATAGAAGAAAAAAAAAGGGTTGCGCCGACCCCAAATAACAACACAAACAACACAACAAGGCAAGGCAAGGCAAGACAAGAAGACAAGGGCAGGAAGATGATGATGGTTATTATAGTGGTTATCAACTGCGCAGTTACGATTTTTCAAAAATACTGGACATAATTATTGGTTATCATTAAACGTACTTACTTATTTAGTATCTGCACATTTGAATTGAGGTGAGCACTACCATAGGCATGTAGGTCTCCGATTATCACAAATATTATGGTGAAAAAATATAAAAAAGAAAGTTTGACATACATGGGTAGTAATGTCTAATTAGAACAAGTTGCTACGACTTATATTTAATTTTGGCAGTAAGGCTCTTAAAGATTGTGGGTGGTGCCTTATTAGTGAGCTGTGTAGAGTTGTATGTGACTGTACGCGCTCATTATGCCAATTTCGACTAATCATAATGACTATTATCATCTAGGTACTGAGTTTATCTACAAAAAGTCCTTAGTAAGGAAGCTTAGCTTTCACTGTTGACAGTTATGAGCTTTTTTTTAGTTGAGAAACAGAGAGAGAGAGAGACAGAGCAGGAGGACATGTCAGATTTTTGACTAAAACACTTATAAAATCCTCCTTTGCCTTGTATTCCAGGACCGTGGGTTTTCCTTTCGGAAGTCAACATATGGATCCCTCGCTAGCATTACAGCTTCGCAGAAGCAGGCAACCGTGCTATTCCTCCTCGTTCGGCTGTTATGGGCCTACCGCACTTACAAGTTTCACCACAGTTTTGCCTTCGCAGGCTGCCTGTCCAAATCAACAATCACAAATCCTACAGTCGAGTAACGCCTTCGCTATCAGTGGCGTAGCGACTAAGGGGCTAGGCGGGGCAGTGCCCCGGGGCCCTCAAGCTCTGGGTGCCCCCAAAATCTGATTAACAAACCACTTATTGATTGATCGAAAAATTTTACGAAAAATATTTCTGTTGATAGTGAGTGTGAATTAGATAATGTGTCCACTTCAGTTTTGGTTGAAAAGCCTACTCATGAAGATTCGGTAATAAAGCTGCGAAAGATATCGTTTGCGATCAAATTAACTCAGCCATGTCTCCATATCGTTGAGTGTGTAATGATAAATGTTCTTATAACTTGGGATATATATAAAAGATAAAGCAGCATTTTGTACTGATAAAGCCTAAACCATTTAGGGGCCCCAGTTTGTTTTTGCCCCAGGGCCCTTGGTCATCTAACTACGCCACTGTTCGCTATACTATTCTTTTAATTTCTTTTGCCTATTTTTCTCACTCCTGGGCAAAGACCTTCTTTCACTCTTTCGAGGGCCCGCGGAAGATGGAGATTGGAGACCAAATTTCTCTACTGTTCTTATGATGCAAAACTAAACAGTAAAGAAATATTGATGCGTTTTAAGAATCTAACTCTACACCTCTCTCTCTCATTGTTTTTTCATTCATTGTTGTCTTCAAAAGGGTTTTCAATTGGACAGTTTTTTATATCTTATTCAGCGATATTTTCCTCATATGTTAACAGATTTTGATGATATTTTTTATTTTACCGAATGAATATTTTATCGATGATCTAGTGAGAGTTTTTTTTTATGTTGGGAAAAATCATGCATTGACATCCCCCACCCTTGGGCGGAGCGGGAAATAGTGTCAGACTCTTACTGACTAAAGGACCCACCCCGTTCCTTTTAGCCTTCATAACGGGGCTCGACCGCCCTTTCGGATAACCCTGGCCCCAGTAGGCTTCGACCTGGCTAGGTCCCTGCTGTTGCTGACAACTCCTTGAGGCGCGCGGGAACAGTGCGCGCCGTCGATGACTTGGGCTTGGTCCGGACAGTTATCGGACGGCCGGACAGTGAGCTACCCATTGCTCACTGTCCACAAGCCCGCGCCTACGTTGGCCGGAAATCGGGATCAGAATCCCGGCGACGGCGGCGGCGATAACGCCGTTGCCTGATGCGTTCAGCCTCCTCCTTTGCGAGTATTACTGCTTCGCAGAAGTCGGCGACCGCCTGCCACTCCTCCTCGCTCCGGACCATGGCCTCAACCAAGGCCCAGCGCGAGAGGTCTCCGCCACCGATCGCCCCCACGAGGGCACGGCGATGCTCCGCCCAAGCAGCTATATATAACACCTCGACTGTGTGTTCCACCGTGTCCTCCGGGCGTTCCGCACAGTGGCGACACCCGGGCGTCACCTCCGCATGAATCATTTGCAGGAAACTCCCGAACGAACCATGTCCGGTGAGTACCTGCGTCATGCGGAAGGTAAGGACGCCGTGAGGTCTTTCCAGCCACGCCTCAAAGAGGGGACTTACCGATCTGGTGAGAGTTGCCGGAATGCATTGGATGCGAGACGAACAGGACCGTTCGTTGTGGCGTCACTTGGTCCCGAGGCTGATGTCCGGCAGTGGAAGTCTTTCGACTAAAATGATGATGATGATGACTAATATCAGGAATCAAAAAAATTATCATTACACCTGTTTTAAGAAATGGAAACCATCATTAGCCTGAATTAAACCACAAAACCTATAAAAAAACCGCGGCCATCCCGTTGACTGGCGATCTGTCCTAGTGACGTAACCTATATATTTTATATTTTCAGCACAGGATGCGGGTACTTGATACTAATAGCACATACATTGACCCGTCGCGTGTCATTCACCTTGTAGTAACATCTGGGTCAGTTTTTGCAAACGGCGCTAAGGTTTGAGACACAATGGAAGTTATAAAAATGAAATTGGTATAATTAAAAAAAAGTCTTCTTCCAATATACTTAATTGAGAACCCGCTCACATACCTGCTGCTTTTAGACCAATTTACTGTTTTTCGCACTAGTGCGGAAAAGTGCCCGAGCTCGCCTAGGTCACAACTTATTATTTACATATATCGTATCAAGCTGGGCAATAAGTGACCCTCACAAGTTGCGCGTCCGACCAACACTTGTATCAAAATAATATACTATTTCCGTGTATTCCATTTTTTTTACTACTATAATATTACCTACGTATTGATGTCGAGGTCAACTTATGGTGAAAAAAAAAAATCGGTTGAAAATAGGTTGTATTTAAGTACTTTACGAAATAATAATTAGGATCTATAAGATACTTACAAAGAAAAGTATATTTCTTAGGTAGAGTTGTTAAACCGTTTGCTGAAATCGCTGAAATAGTCACAAGTAGCAGCTAAGGTCACAATTTTATTACGCCTATGTGAATTACAGTTTACAAAACTAAAAATCAATCTTTAAAAACTTTTTTTTTTGACGCCATATTTTAGTTTGATTTTAGTTAGTTGTAATTAGCGTAGGGTTTTATTATTATTATTTTTTTAATTTACTGTAATTATAGTTTTTAGTTGTGTATGTAATAAGTTGAATTGATTTAAATAAAATAAAGTAATTTAGTAATAATAATAAAAAATCTTTATTATAAGAAAATGTCAATGTTTGCCTGATGTATTTTTATGCAAGATGTTATTCTATTTTAAACAAACAATTCGACGGTCCCTACGTATAGTACCTATAAAGACATGTCATATTTTTTTTCTATTTCCTTATTTACTTTGTTTAATTGATAGTATCAATTAATTCATTAAACATATTGTCTTTTTATTGTGTCTCTAATTACCACGATTGAAAGGTTAAACAAAGTAAATAATGAAATAAGAAAAAAAATATATTTAGGACATGTCTTTATGTTCTGTGGACTAAATAAATAACAAGAATTTAAAGCCGGAATAATACGGTTGCAGACAAATACAATTAATTTACTCAAGTTTACTTAAAATTATAAACTTAAAATAAAGGAGAAGTTATAATAAAATTATGTGTGATGAGTACACGAGTATTATAAAAGCAAAAGTTTGTATGTAATGTAAGTATGTTTGTTACTCCTTACCAAATATTATTCATTGACATACTAAATTATTTATTGACATTTTTTTTTGTAACTTTTTTTTTTGACATTTAATTATTATTATTTATTACTGTCCTAGTTTTGTTTTAAGTGCGTGTGATCCTAGTTTTTAAGTTTAATATTCGTATACAATTGTAATTGTTCAAGAATAAATACATCAATCAATCAATCAAACTGAACGGATTTGAATTAAAAGGCACACGAATAGAGTAGGATTAGGAGGTACTTTTTTTTCATCCCGTGAGTATGTTCTTTTGGGATAATATTTTACTATTTCACGCGAGCTACGTTACCGGAAGAACCCACAATTACAAAAAAAACGGCTCTTATCACAAATAATAAATAAATATATATAGGGTGTAAGGGACCGGTCTCTGCAAACTTTACCTAAGGATTTTTTCGTTTCCTGAAAAAAAATCTTGAGGAAAGTTGTTCAGTTTCGTCTACTGAGCAAGTCCTTGAAGTTTACGGAGGTGTCTGTCCCTGATTTTTTTTTGGGGGGTTGGGAAATATAGTAATATAGGTGTATAAAAAACTCGATCTTACCTATACCTTTCTCCAGAACAAAACACTTGACCAACAAAGAAAAAAAACATTGCAAAAAATCCTTGAACAAAGTCACAACAATTAAAATTTCAATATCACTGCACAATGCACATCTTCACTTGTCAACTAATCTTAACCGACTGCCGAGAATTAGGTTATATTAGTTTAGACAGATTACGAAACGTTTGCTTGTCTCGCGAACGGAGAAAGAGTAATAAATGCCAATGTCAAATAAATAAGCACTAAGTCCGAACTAAGTTACTTTAAGTAGCGTGTATGTGCGAAAATGATGAAGGTCGGGCATGGTTAAAATTTTAAATTGGCAAACGTTTTGTTTTGGTAATTAAAATGAAGGTGTGTTCCATTCACTGTTAATCCTGATAATATTTTGAACGGATTCGTGAGAAGAGGACGCGTGTTACTAAAATAGTTATGAGTATACATATGGATGGATGGCGAAAGATGCTGGCAAAAAAACAAATAGATGGATTGTTTCAGGAGTGGTGATAAGAAAAAAAAGGGAGTTAGTGATAGTGTGACGGGTGACAGGACTGAATGGAAGAAAAAAAATGTGTTACGACCCCAAGTAACACGGGATAAGGGCAGGAAGAAGATGTCGAACGGTTTCACTCTCATGGCTCATTCTAAAAGCATGATTCATGTTTTCGGGATCAAAGTTGGCGACATTTTGCGAGTGTTTATCAGTAATTCATATTTTAGCTCCTAAAAGCAAATGAACAATATATAATAAGTTTTAATGGATAGTTTTAACTTGCCTGAAAAATAAATGAATTTTACAGTCAATCAAAGCATTAACATAAACCATTTAAATTGACATTATTAATTCTTTATTTATTTTGGTACAAATAAATATTAACTACTTTCTATTATTTTTTTAACAATATCATATAAAAAACATTTATAATTATAAAAAAGAATGTAGTTTTCCGGAGTCAGGAGCAAGGTCCAAACTACCGGTGGTTATAGCTCCAAAGACATAAACTACGCAATGCGAGCCTACTGTAATGCATTGTTCCTAGTGGTCCCAAAATACTACATAAAAAAAAAAAACATTATAGCTGGAAGGTCCAAAGAGGCTTCGACTCGTATCGATTTTGACATTTTCTACATTTTTGCTATAATAATAGTTGACAAGCGTTTTGTACATTATCTATATTGGTGTCCAATATAAATTTCTTTGCGTCAAATCCTGATAAAGTCTAAAGTTATATTATATTATTTAGTTTTGTTTATGGAAACCTTGTTATAATTATAAAGGCAAGGCCACATTAGCAGCTACAACATTTTTGACTTTAAAAGATTAATATATTACATTAGTTAATAGATTGTAATTCAAACAATATTAAAACAATAACGAGATTGATGTTGGGCTTATCGTGGGCAACCTTCAGCTGCAGGTTATATTAATAATATAACAGAGATAGATTGAGCTAAGTATAAAATGATCGATGAAGATCGAACAATTGATTACGGTCGGCTGGAATTATATTGACAGCACATTGTGTAGTATTTAACCATACAAATCGGAATTAATAACATTGATAATGATTGTGTTAGAATATTGGTCTTTAATTATTTTTTATATAAGAGTATTTTATTGTACACCTTATAATGTGGACAAGATAAACATTTGCAAAAACTAAGTGTAAGGTACCTACAATTTACACTGAGCAATCTCTTACCCAACCTTACGATGGACTAAATGAAAGAAGATAAGTAGATTTGGGGCGGTCAGCGTACAAAATCATAAATAATATTAATCTACATAAATAAAAAGAGGAACTGGCTGACCAATCAACGCACAGGCGAAACTATTGGGACTAGAAATGTGAAATTATGCACAAGAATTTCTTTTATGACGTAGGCGAGCATTAAGAAAGAATTTTTCAAAATTCGGTCCCTATAGGGGCAAAACGCGAGTCTAAAGTTTGATGGAGAAAACAGCTGTCACGTGGGCGAAGGCGCTGGCAGAAGCTGCCTGGACATAGTTGCCGACTCTAAACTTAAAAAAAAAACGAATTTTATCGCTCAAAATTAGCCGATTGAGCTTTTATAATAAAGAAAGAAAGAAAGAAAAACTGTTTATTCACGTGAAAAAAAACGTAATCTTAACTAGCTAACAAACATAATTTAACATCATAAACACGTAGGTAGGATTATGAACTATAATGACTACTTTTATACAGAACCTTAATAAGCCTGACAGGCAAAAAAAAAAAACAAGATTATTAAATTCGAATTTAGAAAAAAATAAAGAAATATAGCCCCCACTGTGTCCCAATCTTTACAAATATTAATCTCATCCCATATACGACCATCCTAGCCTGTTCAGTGGCCATGCAACATGTTCCACCGTCCATATTAGCCTGTTCACATGTCTCGGTTGATTTTATCATCTAATTCGTGATCTTTGTGTGTTCAAGAAAAACTAGCTCTTATTAAAACTGTTATTTTGTGTTGGTATGGCCCAGATTGTAAGGATTTCGAGATAAGGGGTTCCTACTTTGTTTAATATTTGTGTCGTAGTTTATACCATTTACGTCACTGTATCTTTTCAATGAAACCATGAGCTACATAGCTAGATTTTTTATGAGGGAATAATAATAACTTCCCATAACTGTCACACAACGCCGTCTAGTCCCAAGCTCTGCTTGAGCTTGTGCTATGTGTACTAGATAACGGATATACATACTTATATATTTCTATACATATTTCTGTACATATTATAGATAAATTACACCCAGATAAAGAACAATGATCATGCTCATCACACAAACATTTGTTCTGGGTGGGAAACGAAACCACGAACTTCGGCATAACCAAAAGTTACCTTGGCCCTAAATCGCGTAGGGTATCTGAGGGAACACAACCGTAGGGCAAAGGAGGGCCGATGCCCAAAGGGCCGCGAGGATTTTCTGAAAAGGAAACCCGTAGTCGTAACGCAAAGGGCAACTGCACGACAGGCGTGGTTTTTACCTGTGTTCACCCTCTCGCTCCTCCCATAGCGGAAGAAGTCATTTGATGATTTAAAACAGGGTTTTATTATGAGGAATGAAGATATTCGCAGGAGAACCAAGGTGGTCGACATAGTTGAAGATTCACCAAAATTAAGTGGCAGTAGGCAGCCACATTGCTCGCAGAGCAGATGATCGATGGATCGATGATCTGGTGAGGATCGTGGAAACCCGATGGAAGCGAGATGCATAGGATGACCGTTCGATGTGATGACACTTGGGAGCCACCAATAGTGGACGTTTTTCGGCTGGAATGATGAAATAGTGTAACAAATAAGACAGCTCAGAGCATACGCTGCACAGTTTTATGTAGGTAGTAGAAAATAATTAATTTTAATTACTATCTTATCTTATTTATCTTATCGTAATGCAAAATATCGCCATCTTTCTGTGGCTCTATGGCGGCTTAAAGCCTACCTTAAAATAGTTCATATAATAATGCTTTTTTACTTCATTTTATATTTTAATACTTCTGTATCTGACTGTACTAAATTGCTTAAAATTAAATTTGATAGCAATGTCCGAATCGTCACTGAAAAAAAATAAAGAGACGGTTCAGACACAGTGTCCCAAAATGATGTGTCTCAAACGTCTGTAAGCCAATATTATTATGATGATTATAATGAGAAAATGAGAGCTACGATTGACAGTCTCGGATTCCTTTATTCTGAAATAGATCTCAAAATTACTGGTAAATCTCTCGAACCAGTTACTTTGTCACCAACAGTTATTCGTCGAAGCGAAAATAACCGCTGAGTCTTCGACGCGCATGCGCCTGTCATTAGTCAGATACACGCATTTCTAAATGCCACAGTCTAGTCAGAAAAATAAAATAATGTCATGAAAAATTATGAAAAATCACTAGTTTGGTAGTTACCTAAGACCTGTAATCTATTGCTGTTATAGAGAAGTAAAATAGTTCCTTCTCCTGGAGTCCCTGCTGTGGGAATAGTATAAAGCTAATCATGCTATTCGTGGGCTAGTATTATTTTAGAATTTATGACACACTAGCTGCTGAAAATTGACCCAAGGGAACTTAAACCCGTAACAAATATTCCAAGACTTGGTCTATCCGAGTGCCAAATTCCCTCCAAATTCCTTCAGCAGGGTCAGCGTGTAACAAACAAACACACATACAAACTTTCGTCTTTATAATATTAGTGGGAAGTGTGATCATAAATAAAATAAAACAAATAAAGACTTTTTCTAGTTTAAAAATAAATTATATTTTCAGATAAGATTTAGGAAAATTATCAGGACGAAAGGTGCAGGTGATGTTTCACAAATCCTACAGTTAAACGCATATAGGTCCTTTTTATTATCTCCTATCCTGACTTACAATACTACGAATTACTACTACTTCCCGGACGCTGGGAATCGTAGGGCGATACCCAGCCACAGAGGCAGTTTGCGGACGACGAGCAATGGGTAGTTCGCAGTCCGGCCGTTCGAGAAACACTACGGGTCGCGCTTGGTTCTTAAGCGCGACCCGTAGTGTTTCACGTGCGCCTCAAAAGGATGTCAGTAACCACAGACTACCCCCTGTATTATTTTAAGTTTTTATCCATCCTAAGGTTGTCTGGAAGATATCGCTGTCAGCGATAAGACCGCCATTGTACCTATTAATTTAAGTTTTTGTATAAACTGTGTTACTTTTTGGTGTACAACAAAGTTTATTCTATTCTGTTCTATTCTATTCTATTCTATTCTATTCTATTCTATTCTATTCTATTCTATTCTATTCTATTCTATTCTATTCTATTCTATTCTATTCTATTCTATTCTATTCTATTCTATTCTATTCTATTCTATTCTATTCTATTCTATTCTATTCTATTCTATTCTATTCTATTCTATTCTATTCTATTCTATTCTATTCTATTCTATTCTATTCTATTCTATTCTATTCTATTCTATTCTGTTCTGTTCTGTTCTGTTCTATTCTATTCTATTCTATTCCATTCTATTCTATTCCATTCCATTCCATTCTATTTGAAAGAGTTACCGTGGACCTGGAAAGCAAAAGGCAACTGAAGAACACTTAGAAAGGTTAGTCAGTAAAAGTCTGATAACGAGAGGGACTCGTTCCATCCTCGAGTGGAAGAAATCATTTGACAATTTACACATCATAAAAAGGTACAGTTGTCATCACGGATCTTGAACACTTGCGCAGAAGTCAAATATTCGGTCTCTTTAATGGTGCGAAGTGCGACGCGGGGGCGGGGAGTGTCAGTGATTGGCTGGCCGCGCCATCGAGTCATAGACATCACTCATTCGTTCACTGCGTTGCTGCATGTATCTAACAACGAAGACGATTGGCTCGCCAATGTATGGAATGCGCAAAGCTATCCCCACTCTGACGCCGAGCGTTCAAGATCCGTGATGGCTGACTATGACCGAGTCTTAAGAGTTCGCTTGGGGTTTGAGTGGTTATAATCTCTTTATAAAAATCGTGCAGCAAATAATAGTTACTAATATTAAAGTCAACATAAACAAAAACTGTAATCTTGTTTGTGCAAATTACTTATTGCCTCTTGAACTTTTCAAAGCAAAAGAAACACGACTACATCAATGAAAAAATCAAACAAAAAATTGCAATATCGTATCGTGACTAATTGGTCAATACCCAAGCATGTCCGCTGTTTGAACTATTATCCAATTGTACAGTACTAAATGTCACCATAAATCTCAATGATGGCCAATGGCTGGCCCTTTCTCATGGGCCCGTTACCATGGGAACCAGACAAATAGGATAAATACCTATCAAAACATTGGTGGGCCTCTTGCTATGGAGCTTAAAAATGTACTTTTTTCTTTTGTGAGAGCTGTATTGGAGAATAGAGATGTCGGTTTGTAACGGCTACTGTTTTCTTAGTTATACACGTATACACCCCTAATTTTGACCCGACTGCAAGAAGGGTTATGCTTTTCGCGCGTATCGTATTAAAATAATCTATTAGGTATACTAAAATCATTCCATCTAATGTGGGTCCCGACTATTGCAGTCAATTACGTTCCTCATCAGAATTTATTATTTGTTTTAATTTATGTGTTAATTAATACAATTAACTACGCTAATGGACTGAACTTGTTTTTTTTCTTTTCAGTTTTTTTTAAAGTAGTTTTTTACGCAGTCGGGTTTTTTGTATTTTTTAATTAATTAGTACAAATACTTCAAGGGCTTATTAGAAAAGGTCTGGTTATTATTATTAAAGTCTCAATAAATAATATTCATAAATAGCAAAGTAATTAGCGTTTATTTGTATCCCAAAATGTCACTCAATTTATGAAAATATTGTACAGGCTACTGAATGAATGAATAGACGGCGATCAAAATGGAAAAACACTGTGCGTAATATTTTCTTATTATTGATTCAATTATGAATTTACTGTGTTTTTTTATGGTTGGAAAATCATCTAATGATCCCCAGCTCTTGGGCGGAGCGGGAGATAGTGTCAGACGCTTACTGACTAAAAACTCACTCCTGTTCCTTCGTTGCTTTTCGTATCAACTAAAATTAAGAAAAACTATTTTTGACAGTTGATTTTTCCGTTCCTTCGTGCCTTTATACCGGGGCTGAGCTACTCTTTCGAAACTAACCCTGGTCCCAGTAGGCTTCGACCCGGCTGGGCCCCTGCTGCTGCTGACAACTCCTTGAGGCGCGCGGGAACAGTGCGCGCCGTAATTTTGGGATTTCATTTTTTTTACTTTTGACTACACAAAATTAAATATGACCAGTATCGGGTACGGATAGAGCCCCAATTTTTTTTTAAAACTAATTAAAAAATAGTGGTGTATATGCATACACTTTTAATTACTTAGTTCAAAACAAACAAATGTTAACGAATCTCAAAAACATATTCGATAATACTTCCATAACAATAAAGACCCGACACTTATATCAATTATGTATAAACAGCCAACAATGTAAACAGATTCAAAAGAGAACAAAAAAGTGACCGAATACCGGCGCACGCGACAGGTGCGAGACCGCCCGAGCTCGCCCGACCACCGCCGAAGTTGCCCGAAGGTGGCCGAACGTTATTTTTTATTTTTTTGCCTTCCCGATATATCGCGTTCCGCGGCGCCGCTCATTGAGGAGGGAATGGAGGGATCGTGACACTTGCACTCTCGCGCAGTTTTTTTTTAGTATTTTTTTGAATGTTTCCGCTAATACGTTTGTCGGCAAATAGGCGGGGAATTTATGAGAGGATGTGGTCTTGTTTCTGACGCCAGTTTAAAGTTCTAAGTCATGTATCGCACGCGGATTTGTTTGCAATTGTAGAGGAATGCTAACAAATTAACATGTTTAAATATTGTTTATTTTTAATGAGTCTGTGTTTGGACCTGACTGACATTTACTCATTTTTGACTTTTTTAAATTGATATAAGCAAGACTAACTGTCTATCTACCTATTACTTACGGTAAGCAGTGATGCAATCGTTGATGGTGAGGCGCACTAGTTTATTAAGAGGCCACTCTAGTCTTGAAGACATCTTCTTAATGGGACCAAATTATATTCAGACAGGAAGACCACATACTGCTGGCAAATTCTTCTAGTCCATCGATGTACGCAGTATAAACAACGACGCGAAACGCTTAGTCCGGACCGAAGAAGTTTCAACAACGTAAGGGAAATACTTAATAAACATTTTATTTTAAATTCTGACTTTTGAATTGGAAAATCTCAACATAATCCAACCCATTCCCACAGTTTGTAAACGTCCTAAAGATAAATAAACATTGAATTCAGACTTTTCAGGATCTGACTAATTTCATTCGTTGATTGACTGAGTCATCTGCATCATTTATTTCTAAATAAAGATTGTATAAAAACTTAAACAGGGCAGGAAATTCCAGAGACGCTAACAGCAGTCTTTACTTTATTTACAGACCTATTTAGTTTAACAGAATACTGTTGTGTAACAGCTGAATAAATAGCAAAACATGAGTCTGGAGAAACACTTATTTTGCAGATTAAAATAGGTCACCTAAATAGAACTGCGAGTATTGTATGGTTCTAGCACGAATACTTTGCTCTAGATACTATCCTATCCTGTAATCTTGTAACTGGCACAAACTAGTGAGTTAAAAGCATAATATAAGAAACTAACTCTTACCTAGTCTTGAGCTAGTTTTCAAGTCAGATTTTTTTTTCGTCGTTTCCTCTCAGGGTGCAATGTCAGCTAGTAAATACCGGTCTTATCTAGTGAAAATAAAAAAAAGAAATTGATATTTTAGATATCTTTTTTATCTGGTCAACTCTTCTTGTGATAAGGGGTGGGCATTTCTTTGGCAAACTTTTGGCGTTGCTATTGCAACGTAGCAAATGCTATGAACGTTCTGGATCCTTTTCTTATTTACAACGATGTGTATTATTTTTATGCCCATTTTTTTCTTGTACCTATTATTTTTAATTCTTTAAAAGTGTATTGTAGTTATATGCTGTTTATAAATAAAAGAAAAATGTCATATTTTGCCCGAAAATATTTAACATTTTTAATTTGTAAAATTTTAGCTTTTTAATTTTAAAGTTAGGAGTATTTCGGGTGTTTGATTTGAATTTCATTAAAATCGATGCAGTGCTTAAAGCGTAATGGTAAGCAAAGTAATAATGAAATTAATTAAATTATAACATATCTAAATAGTTCTACAATCACTAACTAAATATCTCGATAAAGACACTAAAATCCGAAACTTTCGCAATCATCCTTTTTATGGGAATTTGATGGTAGATAGTTTCGACATTATTTGTTTAGTGATACTGCCGTCTGTTAGACTAACAACTTGCTGATTGCCTGGCACAGACAGACACTAAGGCTTCGTGCTAAGAACACACCAACATTAAGTTTCTTTATGGTATGTCACCTTACTGAAGTTAGTCTGTCTAGAAAGTCAAACGATTTGGGAATTTTTTAAGGAATACACTTAAATTACTACTTAAACTTATATTCGATACATTTTATAAGATTCTTCTATTAGTAAACAAAGATCAAGATCTCTTAATCAACCTTGATTATTAAACCAGTGTTGTCTATATCAGATTTTATTTTACCTTCATAATTATCAAAGTCGTTTTACTTATGTTGTTCCAAAAAAAAAAAAAAAACTTTATTATTATTTATTATTTTTAAACAGACTATATAAGCAATAACTTCAAAATATGAAAAAATGCCGATATGAAGATACTAAACTGAACAGTAAAAAAAAAAACTTAAACACACGATATTTCTTTTTTTAATGATGTAGTTTACATCATTGCTTGACTGCGATAGTACCTGATGGTAAACTCGTTAAAAAATAAAAACCTCATTTTGACATTTGAGAAAGACCCTAGAATGTAACTTGGAACGAAACTGAAAAAAAAAAACAATAAAATAATACAAGGTGCAGTTTTAAAACTGCACAATATTTCAGGAGGTTGTAATAAAACTCATAAATAATCATATAAAAAAACGATACCTGGTCAATAATCAGTAATACTTGTTATTTAATTTTTTAATTACACTAAACTAAATCGATTGATCGATGGCCGCGGGGGCGTGGCTAGGGTGTGGCGTGCGGGATGATGATTGGATGATACATTATTTATGAAACTATCGTTGCGAGTTAGTGTGTGTGAAAACGCCCTTTATTGTTCCGTGTTTGTGTGTGTGAAAAAAAGCGCGGTTATAAAAAAAAAAAAATTACCTACTTATTTTATTATTGATTCGGGTCGAGAATCACTAACATAATTACCTCCTGAAATATTTTGCAGCTTCAAAACGACACCTTGTATAGGGGTCCGGTGTAGTAGTAACTACACTAGGCCGCACAAGCCGCAAAGTAGTCAAAATACAAATGTCAAAACGGACCTTTTATTTTTTGACAACTTTAGGGCGCCTTCAAATTAGCCGCAAAAAGCCGCGCGACGGCAGCGCGGCTGCAGCGCTGCAGTCTAGCGGCACTGCGGCTTTTATTTATATGGAATAACAAAGCAGCGCGGTGTCAGCGCTGCAGCCGCGCCGCCATCGCGTGGCACTTTGCGGCTAATTTGAAGGCGCCCTTACCCTACAGGTTTTGACTTCCTTGCGAGTGTCAAAATATACGCTTAAACAGTGCAGTGCAGGCTTGATTGTGTTAATGTTGTTTTGTTCAGGAGTAGTAATAAATATTAATTATAGCTTAATACCTTAACGTGTTCTTGAGAAAAAAGGTAATAACAGACGGACAACTAAGTGATCCTATAAGGGTTTCGTTTTTGCCGACTAAAGTACGGAATTCTGAAAATATACGTAGGTAAGTTAATAACTTTAAGAAAAAGTAGTCATATTGCCCTGAACCTGAATAAATTGGGATAATAGAAGAAGAACAATAGACAAATCTGCGTCTTTGCCAGGTTTATAACAATCGAGATATTGTATGTGCAATAAAGTATATAATAAATAATAAATAAATAAATGTGCATGGTACATAATACAAAGTGTAACGTTAAATGCGCAAAACCTCAGACACCCCAAATGATTTTTAATTCAATTGACCTGATTCTAAGAGAGAAAAAAAATATTAAAAAATATATAAAAATTTTATGTGCTGAACTTTCATATCTGCATTGAAATAAGAACTGTTATTATTCCGCATTGAGAAAATTTAAATTGTACGACCACCATTTTAATTTGTTTAAGATCTATTTTGGCAGGTTTGCGCACGTGATGGCTTGACCTATAAATAAATAGACAGGGCAACATTTTTACTGAAGATTTTTTGAAAAAAGTAATATATAATAATAATATTTCCACAACTATCACACAACGCCGTCTAGTCCCAAGCTAAGCAGAGCTTGTGTTATGGGTACCAGACAACTGATAAACATACTTATATATTTCTAAATACATACATATTATAGACAAATTACACCCAGACACAGAACAAATGATTATGCTCATCACACAAACATTTGTCCTTGTAAGTGCTACCTATATTATTAAAAAGTTATTCAATAGATAAGCGATAGTTAAGAGAGAATGGAAGAAGAAAACATGTTGCGCCAACCCCAAGTAATATGGGTTAAGGGCAGGAAGAAGAAGAAGAAGAATAGATTCTGCTCGTTATTCTGATCAAATTATTGTCAAGTTTTACGCATTTAACGTTACACGTTGTTTATGTACAACAATAACATTATGTGAGACGCTGCTACGATTATTATCATTTAATAATATCTAACAATCAAGCGTCAATCTTTTATATTGCACTTAATACTGTAATAATTAAATGTTCATTTGCTTTACATGGAAAAATATATGATTTTGATTGAAAACCACGGTTATTTGCAACAATGTGGTATTATAATGAAGATTTGATTGAGAACAAAGTAATATCTTATTTAGTTAGTTCACTATTATTGTAGTACTAGTGCGTGTTTTCTATTACAAATGATAAATGATATTTAATTTGTAAATAGGTTTAAAAAACACTTTTACACGTCAATTTTTTTTTTTTCGTCAGTTTATGCTAGATGAGGCCGGTGTTTCCTATCTGACTACCCTGAGAAGAAACACCGAAACAAACTCAGGGGTCAAAGTCTCTTTTAAAGTCCATACAGTAAATATGTAATGGTCAAATCATATGAGAACCATGCAGATTTGTCTGAGATGGTCTTTTGAAGAAAGAACCATACAGATTTGAGTGGACCTGTCCAATCAGTGTAAGCATTTGTCAGTGTAAATGATTGACTTGATAAACTCTATTAGTGTTGATTATATAGTAACTGTGATGACAGCTTTTTATTTTATCCTCTTACTACTACTATATAAAAAGTTTAAAATATATATAATATTAGATTTACTGCTCCATCATTGTTTTTACTTCATTATTAATACTAAAACTTTTTTTATTTTCCTGTCCTAAGACTTTGTTTTTGCAATGTTTTTTTTTATATATTAATTAAACCACAGCCCCCTTAATTTCCGTAGAAATTTTTATTGTATACATCTATCATTTATTGATAGGTTTTAAACTCCGCAGATTCATACACCACAATTTTCATTGTGCTTTTGGGTACAAAGCTGACCGATCTACATTGTCTTCTCTTATCTATTATTATTGTAAATGTAAATATTATAAAAACATTTTTTTCTTTTTTAGAGAGTAACCAATGAGTTCATTGCCGGTTCTTCTCCATCAAAAACGACCAATTAGAACCGTGCGCTAGCTTCTAACATTTTATAAGTGCTCATTTATGTTATGAAATAAATAATTTCGAGTTTGAGTTTTTTTATTTATTTTCAAAATTACGTCTAAAACAGACAAAAAAAATAGCGAAGGTCAGACAAAAACCATTGGGTGTATTTTTATGAAACTTTCACAAACTTAAATATAATTTAATTATCAATCTTTTGAAATACGGTTTTTATTCATATTGTGTTTCATAAATGAAGGACATAATTGTTATTCCAATAATGTTGATGCGCGGGGAGTGACACTAGCTCTTCTTTTGTTCGCTCAAAGTCACTGGCTTTAATGCCTTGATCACACGTACCGAGTAAAAGGGCAAGACAGTAAAATGTTGCTCGGCCGAGACAGTGATGTAAGCGAGTTGTAAAGATAAACTCTCGGCCGAGCACTTGGCGCTGTGTTTACAAGTACCAAGTACTTGGCCGAGAACATTGTCTCACCCGATTACTTGGTACGTGTGATCAAGGCATTAGTGCCGCCTTAAAAGCTAATATTTTAATCTAATTCAATATTAGTTTAATATCATGCACAAATGTGTGTTAATACACATTGCCCGAATTTTTTATACAACCTTATCAAGTTTATTATTGAACTTCGTGTCGGTTACGATGAATCACGAAGTTACCTACAGATAGAAGCTGCGAGGTGAAGGTAATCAACTTATCTTTACGAATTGTAATCAAAAAGTGTAGGATTTAGTGATTATTCATTCATACTGATTTTATTCGGACGAAGAAGAAGGTTATGTTATAATAGGATTAAGCTTAGAGATTTTCAAGAATCATCATCATCTTTTTGCCCTTGTCCTATATTACTTGAGTTCGGTGTAACACGTATTTTTCTTCCATTCTATCCTGTCAGCAAACACGTTTGACTGGCCTGTTGGTCTAGTGGTTAGTGACCCTGACTGCTATACCGGAGGTCGTGGGTTCGATTCCCACCCAGGACAAATGTTTGTGTGATGTGCATGATCATTTGTTCTGTGTCTGGGTGTAATTTATCTATATATGTATGTATTTAGAAATATATAAGTATGTTTATCAGTTGTCTAGTACTCATAATACAAGCTCTGCTTAGCTTGGGACTAGACGGCGTTGTGTGATAGTTGTGGAATATTATTATTATTATTACGTTCTCACAAACTCCCTTTTCTTTCATATCACTCCTCACACAACCATATTTTCTTTGAGCTTCTTCTCCTTCTCTGTCTATCTACATTCATAACTCTTTAACACATTGTCTGGCATTATGCTGAACTGAACCTATTTGTCACAGGCGTGGCTCATGTATTTCATTGTTGTTGTTTTTTTTATGTTTTATGTGTAATTTAAGTTGGAACAATTTGCCTGCTGGGGTCATCCCATCCGATTATAATTTAGGTGTCTTCAAGGCAAGAGTGAATAGGCTCTTAATAAACTAGGACACCTCACCATCTCTGCTTACCATCAGGTGGGATCGCAGTCAAGCACTAGTTTATATCAATTTAAAAAAAATGAAAATGGTTTTCTAAATCATAATGATATTATTTAGAACTTTACTCAAAATGTAAATACCTTTTGTAGGTACTGATTGCTTTTAATTAACTAAACATCAACCTCATAATGATGATAACCTCAGATACAATTAAAAACAAGCCTTCTTCATAAAGTCCTTTTAATTAAACCACGACAACAACACAATAGCATCGTATGCCTCAGTAATTAATGAGGCTCGTACATCAACGCGTCGCGGTGGGCGTCCTTGGTTCGATTCCCGGTAACGTTAATAATAGTCTGTCGGTTCACTGCGGTTAGGTGGCTTATTAATCACCGTTGAAGATATTTCCCTTAAAAGGTATGATTTGATGAAAAGATGTTACATGGGTTTAACGATAAAACACGTTTGGATATTTTTAGCGTCATGTGCCGAAAATGACATAAGTATAGACTGAATACTTTGAGTTCGGAGTTATTTCATTATTTATTTATATTATGCTCACATAATAGAAGCGGCATGAAATATGTGACCAGAATTTTTGTAACTCAACATAACATGATTCGGAATGGAGGAGGATGACATAGTTCTTCTCCATGATAGATATCTATGCTTTGATATGTGCAATTTATGTTTACTTTTTGACTGACTAACATTTTGACAATTCAAAAGTGCTTGTAAATGATTTATTTGAAAGACTTGTTATTGTTTTTGACCCAGTGGTAATGACCCCGATTTACAAGTTGTACGCCGTGGGTTCAAACCGAGGCAGACACACTATTTTGTGTTTAAATTATTTCATCATCTCTGCTCTCAAAACAACGTGAGGATATACCGTTTTCCGGCATATCCCATAACCAGAGATTCGAAGACATGTGACATCTACCAACCTGCACTGGGCCCGCATGGTGGCTTACGGCACATTCCTTCCTCATTTGTTCCGTGCGGGAAATCGATACCCACAACACGCAGCGCTGCCCTCTATCGCTCAACCACTAAACCAATTCTGCCATTATCTACCAAGCTATTGCGTGTGCTGTTTACCTACCAAGACTTTGTAGTTAGAAACACATAATTCTAAATCTAAACCAATGATCACAAATACCAGAATATAACTTAACGAAGCAATTTTCTCTGATTTATATCCACAATATTGTATATGAGGACAAAGTAAGGTGGTCTACTTCTTATTAAATACCGACCTATTTATATTTTACTCAGTTCAGTCCTATTTATTTATTTATTAGACTTCATGCAACACAAGTTACATAGGCGGACATTAATGCCTTAGGCAGTCTCTACCAGTCAACCAAGGGAGGTAAGGAGAAAACATGGTAGATGCACAAAAAAAGAAAAATTAAAAAGAAAGCAAGACGTCCGACCGTCCGGACCAAGCCCAAGTCGTCGACGTCGACGTCGCGTATTGTTCCACGAGCGCCTCAACGAGATGTCAGCGAACCGTAGGGGCCCAGCAGGGTCGAAGCCTACTGGGCCCAGGGGTTGTGCGAAAGTGAACCCCGGGACCCTGAAACGAAGGCAAAGAAGGAACAGGAGTGGGAGTAAGCCTCTGTGTTTATCACATTAGTATGCTCGCGACAAATGACATAACTCAAAAAGTATAATTTTGTCATTTTCCATGAGAGCTTTTCTAAGTTCGAATAAATATCACCAAAGTTTTCGTCGTGAGAAGAGAACCATCGTTCTTCCATCAAAAGCCGGTAGCCATAATAGGTTACTATGTGACAAAACTCGCATGCCTCACATCTCGCGGTCACCCGACACCTCCCGTTCCCCGAAGCGCCCGCGCATTCAGTCTGCATTCCCGTTACTGTCACCGCGTTCAACGCTCGTTCATTTATTAATTGCTTGTTGTGCTAATTGAGAAGTGCATTCATTGGAGTTCGTGCATTTATTACTTGTATGCATGATGGTTTAGTGCGAAATAAATGGTACCTACATAGTCGATAGAACCGGCCAAGTGCGAGTCGGACTCGCGCACGAAAGATGCTGTAGCATCCGTAGCAAAAAATGGCAATAAAATCACATTTATTGTATGCAAACCCCTTATACATATATTTATGTTTTTTGTTTTTGTTGTCATAGCGGCAACAGAAATCTATCTATCATGGTGCTTTGTGATCTTTTTAAATAGTTCTGGGAAAAATATAACATGGTGTAATAACTATTGGAATTGATTCAGTTACTGATTCTGAACAAACTAGTTTCTCATAAACTAAAAATAATGTTGTATACATATTTTAAAAATAAAACTAAAAGATTTGACTTTCTTCCGTGACTGTGCTTGTAATAAAATTGGGCTGTGGGTCCAGTCGACCCATGCAAAATGGGACTGGGTTAAGTGATCCCATGGACCAAAATCGAGCGGGTCCAATTGACCACAGACCTTACAGTCTGGTGACAGGTGAACAGACAGACAAACGGACGGATAGGGAGTCAGCAGATCTAAGCAAGGATGATAAGACCAGATTGACTCTTACCATAAGGACTGGACAATACTAGCTCGCCATTGATTGCTCTTCAGTGAGACTATCTATCCCAGATAGATTAGATAAGACAGTTTTACTCAACTTTTGATAATTAATCGATACTAGTGATCTTATGAAATTAATTAAATGAGTGTATACACTCATATATGTGAAAACATTTTAGAAGCTAATTACTAATCAACATATAAATTCAGGGTAGGATTAACTATATTAGTAGATTGGGTCAAATTTGACTCATAATCAAGCCAATTTAAAAGCTATCGGTTCGTAGTATTTCTAATAAAAACATGGATTCAGATAATGAGTCATTTACGTGTGACTACACCCAATTAATCGGCAAATATTAGCTGCAAAATAACATCTAATCAAAATATAAATCTACAATTGTATTGCGTATGAAAATTGCTCCTACTACGTCAATGAAAGAGTTACAGAAATAATCAACAGTTTGTCTTGTTTTCATTTAAATATCATTGTCATGCAGACGTCAACAACAAAACCAAAATTCGACGTGCACGGAGTAATATCAAAATTCTGTTTTTTGTTTCAAAACTGTTGCTACCTGATGCTGATTTAAATAAAACAGTAGCTTTGAATTTTTCCCATGATACAAACAAAACGATTGATTTTCCAATAAATGACAAGTTTTATAGACACACAGAAAACGTATTTTTATGAATTCCTTCAGTAGTGCTATCAAAATCAAATAATAAAATAACTATTTATGTAAATCAAGCAGAGGACATGAAAGAGACCAGGCCTGTGGGCTTGTTCCAAAGAGTGACCATAGCCCTAGAATTTTAAGAGCAACTAAAGCAACAGGGGTAAATAAATGTTTTTTTCCCTTCTTTCTATATTTTTTTTCTTGTTTTTTCTTTTTCTTTATTTTCTCTTTCTTTCTTTAATAATAAAGTTTGTGGAACGATTAACAGAACATAAAAAATATGTGTAGTATCCACTTGGATTAAATACGTCAACCGTAACGCGAAAACATCAAAATTAAACATTCTAAAAGTGTTTTAATAAGTGACATTGTTCTCAGAACATTAAGTTTACAGTTTCAGAACTAAGAATATATTGTATAATCTTGATCCTAGATTAAAAATATTATAAATAACTTTAGTTTAAATTAGCATAAAGGTGACTAAACTCTTTTGACCGCATAAGGAAATATCTGTTTACGAAATCATTTTGTAGGCTATTAAATATTGTTTTTAATTGAGAGAACTGTAGTGGAATCTTTGCAGTAGAATTCTAGATGACAAATATTATAGATAGAAAAGTCTGTAAGTTGTTTGTTCGTCCAATATTTTTCCAGATATGAGGTATTCTTAATATCATGCACATTAAATAAGATCACGCATGTGGGATCGCCCCACCCCACGCGTCTACTGATATGAAATACTGGTATGAAAAGGACATTAGTAGGGGTTACGCTTGCGGAGCAAATCAAACACCCTAAATGAAACCACAGCTGCGTGATTGTGTGAAAGAAAGAAAAGACATCCTAGCCCTGAAGCTGAAAGAGAAACTGATGGAGCAGGGGTGGGCTTTAGTCAGTGAAAATCTGACCGTTTTTCTTGCTTCACCCAGTGGGAAAATAGGGTAGTAGGGCTTCCCCTAAATTCCCGTAAATATGAAGATATTTGATGAATTTTTACCTAAAAAAAGGTACATAAATCACAAACACTATTTTTGAAAATCCAGTTTCGTGAAAAATAAATAGTTATTCAGTAAAAAAAATGTTGGATACACTTCATTCTGATATCTATGGATACAGCTAATTTTCTTACTGATATTATTTATAACGGTTTTGTATTTAGTTTTAGGATTTAGAAAATTAAAAGTCAAGACTATTGGTTGAATTAAGTCTTAGGATATTATTACCCGAGATATTTCTGACTTTCACGCAGGCAAAGCCGCTAGCAAAAGCTGTTTTAAAATTCAATAAATGCTACAAAATTACATAAGAAAATATACGAAGGAATGTATGCAAATTAAAAGCACGTTTTTTTATTAAGATTCGTAGGTAATTAAAACGTGTGTGTTTATGCAAATTGATTACACCTGAAGTTGTTTTTTTTATTATTTAACCTGTTAAAACACTTTCGTAATTAACAAGAAGTCTTGAGAATCGATCTAAGTCATTATAAACAGCTTAGCCAGCCGTTAATTATTTATTTTTCTAATATTTTTAATGGATCTGGTAAATATTTATGAATTTTCGAAAAATAAAAATAAATTGTAAGTAGGTACCATATTTTGATGTGCGCAAAAATCGTAAATTATAAATTCAAGGTGTCATACAAAAACATGTATTTTATGATTTCTGGTCCTTCTAATGAGGAATATGAGGAAAAAAAATGCTGTTTTTCTTGAATTCGATAATATCCAGTTATGTTTAAAGAAACTAGATTTTTGAGGCCAACACTAATTAGCATGCTAAACTAAAGATAATTAAGTAGTTTATGAATTTTTAAAAGTTAATTAACGACCAAGTTGGTACAGCCGTTGGCTGCTGCGCTGCTGAACTAATATTTGTATGACCTACAGATGATATAATTGTTCCTGGTTTAGATATCTTCTGCATGTGAGAAAGTAGTCATGATAAAGGATTAATTTTATAATGCGAGGCAATGTTCTTTAAAAAAAAAAAAAAAACAAAAAAAAACTTAGGCAAACTTAAATCTAGTTTGAGACCCATATATAGATCACTTTGAAGAATCTTCTTACTCTTTCGCCATTACACTTGACAATCCTCGTTAAATAAAAATAAATAAATTACACTACATTGCGGTCCAAAACCAAAATAATTAATGTGGCTCAAAACGCTGCCTAATTGAAATGGGACTGAGCAGAACATCTCTGCCACATGCCCAACAAACTGTGGGCCAAAGCAGCACAAAGTTTGTGCCCTGAACAGTGTGATGGGGTCGCGGTAGACCACGAAGGAGATGGCGTCACGAATTTGACGGATTTCGACAGAACTGGCAAGAGGATGCATGGATCCGCGAAAGATGGAAAGAGTGGAGGAAGGCTTTTAACCAGGAGCGACAAAACGGGCTAAGAAAAAAAAAACAGTAATTTAATCACACTGTTCTGTGATTAAATTACTGTTGAATGGCCTTATAGGCGAGGCAGGCGTGCCACAAAGTAGGGCAATGCTCATAGTTCAACTACCAATAGCAAACTTGCGATCTGAGTGTGCGTGGTCTGTTAGTTGCGTAATGCGCGTTCGTATTAGTCTATTGTCTGTAGTGGAGTTAAAGGGTGTTAGACAAGCGGCAACACGTCGTAGTACAAATCGGAAAGTATTTCCTTTCTAACCTCTTTCATCTTTTCTGCGAATTTAACCCGTTGTATGCCGGAACGCAGATCTACGCGAGACACAATGGCTTTTTAATTGTGTCTCTAATTACGGCATACGAGAGGTTAATGATTGAGGTGCGGGAATATGGGCTTTAAACCACACCAAGCGCTAATTACAATCACACTTCCCTCTAAAAATAATCCTCAAGAGGAATTTATTATCTCTCTCAAAATATTTCAATAATACGACATAAGTCAACGTCTTTAAACTTCAAAACACTATGAAGCTATGACTTACTACGACAATTCCTTTAACAATAGATAGCGATATACCACTATGATTTCAATCATTCTATTTATAAAATTTTAAAAATATATGCATATTTTTAAATCCTTTTCCTAATCCCTTATAGAGGAAACAGGACGTTTGGGTAGGTCAGGATTAAAATTAATATGGCTTTAGTATTTAGATTTATGATTTTTGGTAGGTGGTTATAAGTCTACACAATACAATTTTTTATGTGTTTTGAATTTTGATTGGTAATGGCTTCCTGTACTAATACTTACATTTCTGTTTGATCTAGCTACCTTCTTGCTAAGTATCCAACCTACTTAGCAAGGAGGAGGCAACCTACTTACTAGGGATGGCGATTCTCTTTTAAGAATATCGATTTTTGAATCGATTCAAATCGTAATCTAATCTAATTCAATGTGCATTATTCCACTAATAAGTTGTATATTATTTTTAGTATATGCGAAATCTGAATACAGCTTGTTCAGAATCAGTAAATGAATGGATTCCAATAGTTTTTACACCATGGTATAGTTTTCCCAAAAATATTTAAAAAGTTTACAAGTTGGACACCATCGAGACTAAATACAACACAGGTCACGGTGGGTCATAGCGAGTATTAGGCGCCAGCAAACAGCTGGGTGCAAGTGCAAAACAACCCCTCAGTCGCGTGGATGGCCCGGTGACTATGTTTTTTTTGCTGACATAACAAGCTTATAACTTTGTGATTTTTCATGATACAGTTATGAAATTTGGAACATAGATTCTTTACATTAAGATACTAGACACGTGTTTCGGGCTTCGCATATACTAAAATTAGTTATATATTTCCCCTCTCCATAGAATTGTTTCTAAAAATACGCACAAAGTGACAAACGTCGGAATCACTGGTGATAAATCAACGCTAAAGTGGTCAAGACTAGTTTTCACCTGGTTATAGAAAATGTATGCCCAAATACGATGACTATTTAAACATATAATTACATTTTATTTCACACCCATTTTATGGAGTCCGGTAACCATCGAGACCGAGCCTGGGATAATGCGCGGGCTTGCGGACGACGACTAATGGGTAGCTTGCTGTCTGACCGTACGGTAACTGTCCGGACCGAGCCCAAGTCGTTGACGGCGCGCACTGTTCCCACGCGCCTGAAGGAGTTGTCAGCAACAGCAGGGGCCCAGCCGGGTCGAAGCCTACTGGGACCAGGGTTATCCGAAAGTGAAGCTCGGTCTCGGTACGAAAGGCACGAAGGAACGGGATGGGCTTTTAGTCAGTAAGAGTCTGACACTATCTCCCGCTTCGCCCAAGAGCGGGGGTTGACAAATCATTTGGGGTGTCTGAGGTTTTGCGCATTTAACGTTACACGTTGCATATACCTGCTTGTACTACATATAATAACTTGTAATAAACAGTTACATGAGTACAATCATGCAGTGGTCCTATTAAAAGTTAAAAACCTACAGCATATGGTCAATGAACATCTAACTGAGTCAGTCCTAACCGTCGTCCCACACTGACATATCAAGTTATTGTTTCCAAGAAGCCAACTTACTGACGGATGCCACAAAAATGTTTATTTATAACTTAGACGTGACTTAGTGCTTAGTGGCCAAGCCTGAATATAGATCGTGCAGTAACGCTTGCAGGAACTCTGAGGATCTGGATTTCAAGTTAAATGATGTCATAGGAATTTACTGGGGCTTCGTGGACTGTTAGAAGAGTAGTGTGCAAAAACATTATACTTTTTACCTTTGTATTTTCAATTGCATTTTCTTTTTATGCATCTACCTTTATTGTCTATTCACCACCCTAGGTTGTCTGGTAGAGAATGTTTAAGGCATTAAGTCCACTTTTGTATTTTTATTTTGCCTGAAGATTTAAATAAACAAATAAAATAAGATTATTAAGGAGTAGGCCATTTTAATTTATATTTTACTATTACTATGATTCGTTATTTTATTGATGTAAAAAGTTACTAAAATTTATGAAGCCTGTTATTCTCAAACTAGGCAGGCCGGTCAAACAGGAGTCAACATCTTCTCCATTTTATTTTAGCTTAATTTCTATAGACAACATTGATTTCAAAGACCTTTCTTTTAAAGTATTTGATAAATAAAGTAATTTGAATACTAATTAACACTAAACTGACTAAATCATGTGAGTTTGTTTAAAATATACACTGATATGATTAAAAGGTAAAGTTTGTTTTTTTGTTTGTACCTACCTAGGATCTCTGAAAGTACTAAAGTGGTTCGGTTGCTAAAATTTTTTCACCGATAGGAAGCTGCTTTTTTCCTGAGTGGCATAGGCTATATTTTATATACGCGAGTGAAACCGCGGGAAAAAGTTAGTAAATTATTAAACAAAACCACCATCTATACAAAATGTTAATATACTGTTAAGAACCAAGATCAACAAATAGTTGAACAAAACAGACTATAGAATAATAAATCAAAATGTACCAAGAAAGGTCAAATCTTAAATGAAATTGAAAACATAACTGATCGAACAAAAGCTAAGAAAAGAGACAATACCAATACAAGCTAGTATCTAAAAGAATCAAAAGATAAACAGACTTAGGAAAAAGATCCATAAAAAGTTTCCTGTCCTTCAAACGAAAATAAAACAACAATTCCTATCTCAATTAAGAAACTACATAACACCTATTACAACAGCTTAACAACTTATAGGTACAAGCCAACGACCCAAATTACGCTTCGTCCTACACCGCAGAACAACATGATAATAAGTCTACGTCATACACTGGCGCCAGCTTTGCGTTGAACTTAATAAATTCGTCTTTCAGGGTTTTCCTTAATAACCTGCGATTGGTTTACAGTACTGTTATTACTTATTTCAGGTCAAGGTCATCTGGAAGTGAGGTAAAAAGGTCACCAGTTGACCTAACTCCCTCAGGTAGTTACAGGTCATGCAATAATTAAGTTAATCACGCAATGTGGGGCTGAAAACGCTTTACATATAAATGGAAACCAACATAGATTACTATCATCATACATTTAGACTATTTAGTTCAAAATTTAAGAGATACTATTACTGAAGATCCCACCCATACGTACACAGCGTTTTGGGAATACATTTATTGTGCATACAGCTAAGGAGTGGTATTTTCTATCGGAGTCTGTGTTCCCTGATAGCTACAACCTGGGGTCTTTAAGTCAAGAGAAAATAGGTTACCTCTAGGCAAGCGTGCCCCATCGTCGACCATATCGTCGAGATAGTAGTCAAAGGCGAGCCTATAATAAAAAAACGCTAGCTACATAATATATTCTACAAATATTAAAGCGAAGTACCACTCACTGATTAATCATTAAATCTAATCAGAAACAATATTTTTTTTTTATATCCCACAAATAATATAACACCTACAGACTTAAAATCTGCATGGTAATTGGCAATTGGCAGGTAGGTTCATTATAGGGTGTCCACTAAGAACGGATTTTACAAAACTCCACCCCTAACGGGTTAAAAAACTGAATTTCAGTTACTAAATTTCACGCGGACGAAGCCGCTGGTAGAAGCTAGTACCTATATGATATTTAATATATACTATTTGTCGTTAGTCACCACTTCCAAAGAATTCAACAAATTCTGCGACCCTAAATGGTAATGGGACTAATATCATGTCATTAGACCTCTACATATAATTCTGCCTACGCCATACTCATATCATCATCACAATACAACAGCAATTCGTCATCAAATAGATGTGGTATTAATAATATTATTACATACTACTCTTCCGGCGCCTTAATTCACCATAATAAACCTCATATTTCCTTTACACACTGTTTGCATTAATAATAAATTATTACTCATTTCAGTATTATTAGATAAAATATATAAATCATTTCAGGTCAAAGTCACTATCATTATTTCATGAAATTCTACATTGCGACTAGGTCCATGAAATAAGAAATGAATTACTATTATCTCCTTGTCCTTACAAAAAATTGGTCCTTTAAAAAGCTCTCTATCTCTAATCTACGAGTAATCTCTATGTTGTAAGAGTGCAAGGCCGCTGTTATCTTAAAGTAGGACAACATAGGCTTTTTTAACTCTAAAGCGTCTATCTTTCTGTATCAAATGCAAAAAAAGGTATTTTGAACTTACTACTTATGAACTTCGGTGATCTTCTGTTATTTTGAGCATTGTCTCTTCTGAATCTAAGAGTTTCTTTCTACATTTGAAGGGTTGATAATGATTTATCTATGTTATGTTATGTTTGTTATTTTTTTCATATAGTTTTGTCATATAGAAACTTCCCTATTTTTAAACAGTGTTCTCATAAAGGTTTTGAAGCCTAAATTATTATTTAAACTTTTCGAATAACCAGCTTGTACACCTGCAGTTTAGTCTTATAGTTCTTCCTACACCATTACAAACACCTTCAGAACCATACGTTATTTAGGCGCCATATAATGACGTAGCACCCAATAAATTCGCTATATACCACTATTTTCCTCAACCTACACTCGCGTAGTGTTCTCATCAATAATTATTACTCACTTTATTATTATTACTCATATTATTATAACTCATTTCAGGTCAAGGTCACTGGTGTAAGCAATGTTTACGATTCTTGTTTTTGTAGTTGCCGTTTTATTGTATTTTTGATATTTCCGTATTTGTACAGCTGTTTTTTTTAGTTTATATTGACAATTTTTTACAATTTTAGTTTCCATGTGTTAGGAACAAATGATTTCAATTTTTACTGAAATTTTCTCGAAATCTCTTTAAATCGAAATTTGGAAATTTTTGCTAGAAGGAAAGAATTGAGGGAGGAGTAAGATGAGGAATGAAACGCATATTAACTAAAAGAGTTATGAATATAGACGAGGATAGAGGGGAAGAAGGAAGATAAAGAAAAGATGGCTAGATTTAGTGAAGAGTGAAATGAAAAAAAAGGGAGTCAGTGATAGCGAGACGGGTAAAAGGAAAGAATAGAAGAAATAAACGTGTGACGCCGACCCCAAGTAATATGGGACAAGGGCAGGAAGATTGTGTGAAGTGAGTTTAGTTAGCTTTTCTATTCATTCAAAATGGTCTATTGTAGTTACTTCTATTAAATATTTTATTTACTTGTGGCAATTTCAGTCATCATTATTGCTGTTTCAGACCAAATTAACTTCTAAGTTTTCACCCAAAGAAAATCGCTAAAGAAAATATCACACCTGTTTCCAACATAAGCTGTGAAAACAATTAACAATATTTATTATTATTATATCAAATCAAAGTAAAATAAACACGACAGTACTGCGTGTGCTTAAGGTCGAGTTCCAATAGCAATGACCCGTTTCGCCATATAAAGGAGTCGTTGCGAAACGACACCTTAACATTCCCGTCAACAGATGTTCGTTGGTGAAGGTTGCTACCTACAACCTACTGGTAAGCTTCGTACCTTGTCTGAAGGTAGGCAGCGGACTGAGGAAGTAAAAGACACTGATTATGTAGCTTCATGTAGAAAAGTTCTTGGTTGGAGTAATTTTTTTCGAGAACGATTAATTTTATTAAATTATGCCCCACACTAGAAATATTGATAAGCTATATTTCGAGATCCTAATAAAATGGAAGAAGACTTGCTATGCTGGTCTCATAAGAATTGGGATAAGGATAAGTGATCATTTTCTTGTCAATTTCCCCTAATCTGATGTGACTTTGGGATCCAGATTTGTGAAGATTTGAACAAATTTTTGTGGGAATGAGAGAAAGAAACAAATTAGAAACTACAATTACTTGCTATAAGTAGATTGAGGAGACAAAGGTATCCACTGAAAACGAGCTCTTGCAGAGTCTAGTTCAAAGAAACATTGTATTGTAAAGAAGTATTCAAATTCTAAGAAACAGCTTTAGACACATGAGTTCAATATTAAAATTTAAGTTAAATCATTCCTTAAAAGTTTTATTAAGAACTATAGACATTCGACACACATTCTTACACCTGCCAATTTAATGACCAAGAAGATATTTACAACATTGCAATAAAAAGGATGGAAGTCAGTAAAGGTCGCTGAAACCAGTATGGAATCTATAAAAAGAATACACAATATTTACCTTATGATAATATATGATGTTGATGTTTACGATATGCAACAATATATTTATGTACTTGAATAAATTGTGGCACCAGCGGCTTCACCCGCGTGATAGCAAAAAAAAATCCAAGGCAATATACTCCCAGGATAAAGTCATATGTACTAATCCAGAACATGCTCTACCCGTACACCAAGCTTCATTGAAATTCTTTCAGCCATTTATACTTGCGAAACGTGGTCGCTCACAATGGGCCTCATCAGAAGGCTTAAAGTCACCCAAAGAGCAATGGAAAGAGCTACGCTCGGGGTGTCCTTGCGTGATCGAATAAAACAATGAAGATATCCGCAGGAGAACTAAGGTCGCCGCACAAAGAATTGCCAAACTTAAGTGCCAATGGGCAGGGCACATTGCTCGCAGAACAGACGACCGGGGCCGAAAGGTTCTGGAGTGGCGACCGCGTACCGGAAGACGCAGCGTTGGAAGGCCTCCTACAAGGTGGACCGATGACCTGGTGAAGGTAGCGGGAAACCGATAGATGCGGGACGCACAGGAACGTTCGATGTAGCGACGCTTGGGGGAGGCCTATGTCCAACAGTGGACGTGTATCGGCTGAAATGATGATGATGATGATTCATTTCAACAAACACTAATACAAACAATTTCACAGCATAAGTTGGAAATTCAAACTTTCAGCAAAAAAAAAAATCTAACCTAAGCATATATTTACGGTCCATCAAATAGAGTACGTAGGATCTAATTGTTAGAAAATATTGAAACAAAATATTTCGACATGACGTATCAGATGCGCTACTCAATCATAATTATCGGAGAGGCGCCAATGTCACTGTCTCTAGATATGAGCAACAATGATGAGCTAAAAAACACAGAAGCTCCGTACGGAAAAAAACCTACTTCAGAAGAAAATAAACAATCGTTGAAGATACGTTTACTGAGTGTGTTCTATAAACGAAAGTTAGAAGTCAAAATATGACAAACAATGCATTTTCGTAAAGAACCTCATCGAGGTCTGTGCCATTCAGAACTGAAAAGTTGATAAAGGTTTTGCAGATAATGCGAATGTATAATTAGTAGTCTTAATAGAAGAATATGAAATTTTCAGAATGCAAGAAGGTAGTGTTGGTAGTATATTGTATATTGTTGGTAGCATATTTCTCTTAGAAGAAAAAAAAACAGAAGAAACGAATGTTATGCTAAAGATTTTCTTTGTAAAAAAAAAGCTGCTCCACACTGTATGTATTGTGGTTCCGTTCTCAAGAGATCCAGACCTGGAACAATAATTTGTAGGCCATAAACATATTTTCTTCATGGGAGCCATAAGAGAATCATGGCATATTCTGGTAAGTAGGGAGTAATATGTAATTCCGTGAAGTTTGCGATTGCACACTTATTAATTTAAGTGAACATTCTGTATCAATTTACATACTACATACTCATATGTGCAGCCAGTCAGAAAGCAATAAGTCAATTAGTTTAATACCGAGCGTTACTTCATTCGCTGCCAATTTGTTTAACACTAACTTGAGTTATAATGTGGTAAAAGGTGTGAGAAAAAGCGATTTGTACATTATGAAGTTGAAGAAGGGTTTCTTTAGCGTCGCCGTCTTCCAGGCCTTCCCTTTTACTTAGGGACGGTGCAACAGGTGTACTGTTTCGATTCTCAACTGTCTTGCTATCATTCACTACTTTTTCTATTATGTCACTCCTAACAGAAGTTATCCCTTTTTTTTTCTCTCTTTCCATCAACATTTATTGATCTTTACTACTTTACCTATGGAATTGCCGTTTTTTTTTTTTTTTAAACAGGTTGCGTTATAAACTTTATATTAAGATACGTTATTCTTTTTTCGAAATTACGTATTTATTGTTTTTTTTTTTGTATTTTGTATTTTCTGTAATATCACAGTACTACAGTATGAAACGTATCTTCTAGAGTGATATCACTATCATCCCACCCATCTCATGTCATTTTTCCTCCGCTAACGCCATTTATTCAAATTTTTTGTTCCAACGGAGCTTCCGACAAGCTGATCGTCATCCTGTCACTGTTTTGTCGATTTCATTATTTTCTTTGCAGGTGTAAGCGGGATGAAGATTATATTCTTAACAGTCAACATGGCACTCTCAATTTTGTTTAATTCGAAGACTGCAAGCAATAACATAAAAACATTTAACGCTTAGGTAAATAACACGACTAAAATACAATTCGCTTGCAGCTTATGCTTTCTACCACCCAAATCGATGAGCGTGTTAACCGGCGTCAATTGTGCAATGCCAATCAATCGGGACGACGTGTAATTGAATGTGAAGAGGCGACACTCACTATTATGCATTATTATTATAATAGTAGGCATACATGATTATGGTCAATAGTAGTGGTGTCTTGGTAGAGGTATATTAAATAAGTAAATTATTATGATTTGCAAATTCGAAATGTGTTTATGTAACTGATAAAAGCAACAGCACCTAAGTGGAAACGATTACTTAAATTGTGTCAACTTGAGCTAAAGACTACTTCTGAGTTGTAGAAATCTACATATATCTCTTGTATATGTCATTTAGTAAAAGCATTACTGAGATAGAAGAGGTCTATGTCTGAAAAATACCAGATGAAAAAAGAACTTAGATTGCTAATTATTCTAACCATCTTGCTAACGGTAACATAAAATGCATTAAGCTCCATTAAAAAGCGGCATATTTTGTGGCTAATCTATATAATATGTTGAACTTCTTCATTATTGGTTTAATGATAGTCATAAGTTACCACCTTCATAATTTTCATAACACTTAACTCTTCATCTTATAAATACATTTCAAATAACATTTGACAACATGAAATAAAATCTTGTCGAACTAAAAATAAGAATTTACAACAAATCGTCCATTTAAGTCGTCAATATACCTTCCATAAATATGGAATATGACAGAAACCGATATCGCCCACGATGCAGCCATACGTCTGTATGTCATAAGCATTAGGATGACCTACATGTAAGTCAGTTTCTATTGACACACTTACAGCCTCTCGAAGGGCTAGTGACTCTGCCAGGTCAAAGTTATTGTTATTAGGCTTGTAGATGTTGTTACGTTAGAAAACGACATAAATGTTAGGAAGTAAGTGCATCTTATAACTGCCTACATGTGTCCTCATTTCACACACGAAATTGTACGTGTGAAATTAGTTTTTGAATCGATTTACTGACTTCAAAATTACAAACAGCTATCTTAATTTGTAATTTCATTTTGAGTCGCAATAAAAATAGCTTTTACCGAAAGTCAAATTTAGTTATGTACATCATTATGGGTAATCCACTACGCAGTTCTCCTTGTCTTCGTTAAATACTTCATATAACTAAATAGAAAAAAGGGCTCAGAACTGTACCCTGCAGGACGCCTACTTTTATTTGGGATCTTATACTCGTTTACGATGGTTTAAATTTTTGTTAAAATTGAATAACTCGCTTTTATCTGAGAGCTCAACTAGGATATTCCAAAACTACATTAACTTCCAGAATTTATTAGTAATTTACTCAATCGAAAGCTTTGCGTAAATCAAAGAAGAAGCACACAGCATTCCCTTTTCAGGCTTTATAAATGATGACAAGTTTCAAACGGTTGATTGCGCAGTATCCTTATATTCAAAGTAGAAACCAAAGCCTGTACTCACCAATGCAGTAAAATCCGATACACATGGACACTTATCACAACACTAACACTAACACTCACTTAATATTATTAATTAGTAATCAATTCGTTATATAATATAGTTAATAGTCACGGCATTTTCGCAACCGCGCCGGTCGGTACAACGGAACACGTCACTGGACATAAGTTTTTGTAAACCTGAAACAAAAATAAAAACAAAATCAATAAACATATACCATGAAAGAATTAATTAATAATACATTAAGCAAATAGGTCTTGATACTTTACGTGTCAAAAAGGCTAATTTATGCTTCAAACTGTCAGTTAGTTAGTCACCATTTTGTCACGGACGTTAACTGTTAAATTAATTTGAACCCACGTTAAGCTTCTAATCGCTTAAGAGCTGGTTGACCTCCGTAGTCAAGAGTGATACCAAATACTTCTGTATAAGTGAATACTTACAGACGTGACGATATACTGACTGAAGTAGGCATACTGATTGTGAAAATGAAGGGTTGAGTTTTGCCACAACAGTAATTACTCATCATAATAATTATAGTACCTTGGATTTATGCTCTTTATGTTTAAAGTTGAGTATCGCAATCACTGACAATGCTCGACCCATTGATTTGACCAAGATTTTTCACTTGAATAGCACAGTTTTAATAAAGATAAACTTTTCTTTTGCAAGAAATGACGGAATAAAAAAAACAATTTCACCCATTCTCGTACCTATGTACCTCCTATACCTGACTTTATGACTACAGAACAATCTATATTAAACGAACACCGGTTGGCCTGTTTTCAAGCACCAAACTGACCTAGAGATTAAAGACGATTAGCACTATTTGAACTGCCTAGTTAAACTTAAACCTAGGCCTAATGTTACTTGACCGAGAAGTAAGTAGGTTACTAAATAGCGTTTGTTTTGATACAATGTTGTGTGTACGATGTCAGTAAACCGTTTATCAGCTGCTTGTGAGATGACAGCATAGATGTGATGAGTCAGACGGTTAGAGACTTCGGAAGATAGGAAAGCAGATGTTTTGTTTTAGAAGCTTTGGGATAAGAAATTTAGAATTCTTAGTCATATTTAATTGATTTAAACTAGTACTTGACAGCAGAGAAGTGTGAATATTGGTGGCAATATTGCCAGCAAAATTCCCACCTCGGGCAATATTACCGACAACGGCACCTCTCTAATCCCACCTGATAGTCAGCAGTGATGTAATCTTGATGGTGCCTTACCATCATCAGCATTAGTTTATTACGAATTTGTTCACTGTAGCCTTGAAGACACCTAAATTATAATTGGACGGGAAGACCGCAGCAGGCAATTGGTTCTATAGCCTTCGTATCCTTCGATGTATGCAGTATAAACGACGGAGCGAAACGCTTAGTCCAATCTGGTATATCTGATATGGAATCCCAACGACTGGCATATCAAACCTTATTTGCTACATTTTAAATTATTGGACACGCTAAGTTTTTTATTCTTAGTCTACACTAGCTGACCTAGCGAAGTTCGTGCCGCCTAACAGTCGATGAATTTAGTATATCTTTCGATATAGTCAACCGATTGCGATGAAACAAAGCCTAAATATATCAAGTTTTACACAATTTTTATGTATAAAAGTTATCCAAATCGATATCGTAAATTTTACATGATGCGCGCACAACTAAAAGCTTCTACAGATTTATTATATGTATTGATTTAGTTCTTTTTCAAAAGTCATCAATGAATACAGCCAACTTTTCAATCTACTAATTCGTTACTATTTTCTAACTCTTAAACTTTTTGCCATTGGTTTCCATTATTGTCTGTCTCAAAAATAAAATGCTTCAAGACAAAGCTGCAGACTGCGAATCCTTTGTTTTAATGAACCCTCGAACCCTTCTTGTCGTGCCCATAGGAATGACTAAATTCTTATCAAATCCTTGCTATTAATAGCTTCGGTTCTTGGAGCGGCCTCAACAAAGAGTCTGCGAGTTAGCCCTTATATTTATTACTTATCTGTGGTTAATGCATGCACAGATAATGTGTGCTTCGTTAAAATTGTTTTGAGATGGTCTGTTATCTATGGCTTGTGAGTGGAATACTGATTTAGATGTTATTTTATTTTTTAGGGAAATATTGGTTTTGCTCGATGCTTTGGATCACGTTTGATTAAAGGAACGCTGTTTGTAGATTCAAATATATAAAAGTTCTTGTCATCTCTTGAAGTTAGTTAAAATTAAGTTTATATAAAAAGTAATAAGAGACAAGGGAAATCGTTGTTAATTTATTCTATGCTATAATTTATAAATTAATCCTCTCAAAAACAATGAAAATAAAAGTATAATCCTTAATAAACTATCGAAAGTTGTTTGAAATCGATAGGTTTTTAAACATTTCGCGTGTGTAAAGGATTAAATTTGAATAAATAATGATTACCAATAATATTTCTAATGTAATTTATAATACTATTGTTTTTGTAATGAAAAAAGAAATTTACATAAATATAATCTTTTTGATAATGTATTTGATTTATGTCGTAGTGATTGTTTGATTAAAAAAATTAAACAATCTCTCTCTGTGTTTAATATTTTTTTATTTAAATAAAAACTGTAGAAACTATTTTTGAAGGATTTTTCTAAATTTTCCTAGATAAAATAGTGGCAAGCGTTGAACGTGAAGTCCTGGGTTTGGTTCGGTAAAAAAGCTAATGAGCTTTTATTAGGAATTCCTCTGTCCGGAGTTTGGAAATTGATAGTGTGATATCCTCATGTTTTGGAAAGCAGTTAAAGCAATTAAACACATGACTTCTCCCCGGTCGTATTGGATTATCTGTCGGACTATGAAAGTAAAGAAATAGCGTATGCACATTAATGCACAATAAAGAACAAAGAGTACATGTGTTCGCACACGCTTGTGCACTATATTTCCTGCTCACTTGCTTAATTTCCGTTGAAATTGGCTACCGTGACCGAAAGATCGAGAGGATTATTATTATTTAGTAGAGCACAGTGGTTTGCTGCAGCTCTTAAAATAAACTCATATGTATGAGTAAAGAAACGTCTAGAACTAACTGGAGCTTCAGACCCCTTAAGCATTCTAGTTAAACAGAGACATAAATCATTAAAGTATCTTCAGCAAACCTTTAAAGAAAAATAAATCGGCTAAGCGCGAGTCGCACTCGCGCACGAAGAATTCCAGATTGCAGACGGGAGTCTGCAGCAAAAAACTACAAAAACATCAAGTTTGCTGTAAGGAGCCCACTAGGAGTCCACAAGGGAGAATTAAAATATTAGTATTAGTATGTTTTTAGTATTTCTTGATATAGCACCATCATCTGTGAAAATATCAACTGTTTAGTTATCCCGGTTCATGAGATACAACCTGGTGAGAGACAGATGAACAGTGGAATCTTAATTTTAATCTTAAGTGCTTACTACTTAAGTTTGAAAACCATAAAAGTAACCATAATTAGAAATTTTCAGCATTACTCTCAACACGAGTACCAAATACACGTGTTTTTGGGTCAGAGCCATCACTGACCCAAAAGCAACAAGAAGACAAATCAATAAAATAAATATTTCCATCAAATATATGCCGTGAACCGGAAAGCATGTGGATGTGACTCGTGCGTCGCTCGTAGGTACAGGTAGTGGTAGGTGCGGCTGCCCACGCGTCACCTTGGGCTAGCGAATGTCGCCACGAGAGGCAAGTTTCCGAGATCGGCGCCGCGGATGGACGAACTTATTTGAAATTGTAATATTTTATTTTAGGACCAGTGCTGGATACTATTAGTAGCGCAAAAGATTTGAAATATAAGAAAGGCAAGCCAGGATATTCGAAATATTTTAATTTCTGTCATTCTTTGAAGCATTGTCTTCAAAAATAAAAAAGGTAACCTACAAAATAAGCCTAAGACAACTGAAGTTATTAAGTTCATGCCAAAGCTACGGGAATATTTGAAATAAACACAACGGCTTTGGAACTCAAAGGTCAATTGAAGGAAAACGAGTGAGTTTTAGGTAAATTATCCAGAATCAAAAGGCTTTGAAATTGTTTTAGTACACTAAACTTGAATGGCTGATAACAGATTTCTTCTCACCCGATGAGAAGCCATGATGAGGCCGACGATGGAGCACGCTTGCCTAGAAGTAACATATTCACTCTTGATTTAAAGACCTATAAGAAAGGTTATAGCTATCAAGAAACACAGACTCCGGCAGGGAATTCCACTTCTTAGCTGTTCGTCTTTGTACGTATGTATGGGTGGGATGTTAACCATGTCCCGATGATGCAACAGTCAACAAGTCGAAAAGTAACCAAGTTCTTCTAGTTACTCTTTCATGGACCTAAAGACCTAGTTACACTGTGAGAAAACAAAAAATAGCTCAAGCTACTCACGCCACTGGTATTTAGCGCCCTCCTTCTAACAGAAAAAGTCATGACAAATATACAAACATATCTAAATTCGTTGCGTGACCTCTTGTTAACGAACATCATAAATATGGCGTGCTTACCATAAAAATTACCATTTTAATGAACACCTTTTCTAAGACAAACAAAATAGTGGAAAGTGTAGATATTTTTTATTGTGGCAATATATTATTTTGACGCCGTTCGTTCGTTTGGCTTGCGGCTCTGTGAAGATTAATATAATAACTTCTACAAGAAATAAAATTTAAATGTATAGATACATTTTATTTATACAGTACAAGCTCCTTAGTTTACAATTTTTGCAATGAATACTGTTATCAATAGTTTACCGACGAGGTAAATAAATAAATTAGTTTAGCAATTACATAAAATAGCTTATAGAATTATGACCTGGATTAATACAAGAACTTTGTCTTTCAAGGATTCCCTTTCACCCAATTTTCAATGTTTGTAATAAACCAGAAGATGTCTAAAGCCTTCTTATGGATTATATTCGTAATGGTCTAGTAAGGCAACATATATTCAAAAAATTTAGGAAGCTTTGACGCTTGGACAAAATTAAGTTTATTATTTTATAAAATAGAGTTTTTATAACAAGCTTGAGGATATGAAATCTCATCATATCATTAAGCTTGTTATAAAAACTTTATTATAGAGAGACTGTAAATAAATAAAGTAAAAAAAAACAATAGAATAATAATAATAAGGTATCAACCTTACGGGAACACAATGTAAACTTTGGTTGAGTATGAAAGCTGCAGATTTCATGTAAAATAATGACGTAACTGAAATGAATGACAGAAAGATGTCATTTCTGTACCGACACTATCAGCAATCTAATTTCGAAAAAATATAATAATAACAATAATATTCCACAACTATCACACAACGCCGTCTAGTCCCAAGCTAAGCAGAGCTTGTGTTATGAGTACTAGACAACTGATAAACATACTTATATATTTCTAAATACATACATATTATAGATAAATTACACCCAGACACAGAACAAATGATCATGCTCATCACATAAACATTTGTCCTGGGTGGGAATCGAACCCACGACCTGCGGCATAGCAGTCAGGGCCACTAACCACTAGACCAACAGGCCAGTCAAATTATATATTGTTAGACCTTACAATATTATCCAAATACAAAGAATACATAAACCAGAAAATAATACACATTATCACAAAATCTAGGAGCACTTTACATCTCGAACGTCAATCTAATTTTTAAAACACCGTAGGCAGTAAAATACTCACGCCATACATCGATTACAATGCGTATTGAATCAATTATACCTATACCATCGATCATGGGGTACCTATTGGCCATAGCGACTCAAGGCCCTATAGAGTAGTAGAGGAATTAAGTTATTATATGTAATTGATTGTGGAACTCGTGTTATAGGTATGGAATTTATTGTGTGGGACTTATTAGGTGTAGATACAGAAGTACACAATAGTTTTTTATTTAGGCCTCATACTTCTATTTTATAGGATCATGTCGTTTAGGTTCATGAACGGTCCCGGCGATGCAGGAAAAAAATCTTGATGGAATCGAAATGAATAGGTAAAAATCGCAGCAGTAGATGCCCTTAATATATCCCTACTCAATGAAGGAGTTGAAGAGAAACACTAAAAGATGTTAGGAAAAATATTATGTGTTTACGTGGATTTAGATAATTGATGAAAGAAAGATATCATTGATAAAAAATATGAAATAGAGAAACGACGAATATGCTAATGAATGTCCTGGCAGTGGAGTCCAATGGTGGTGGTGAAATGAAGACGAGAATGATAGTGAAACTTATCAGGGGATGAATGTCGAAAAAAACCTAACCTACCTGTATTTGAAATAACCTGCAATTTATGACTAACACATTTACTAAAAACGTCATGGCATCATTTTCATATCTATATGCGGGGAAACCTAAGCCAGCTTTTGCCAAGCAAAAACTATACTTGGTCACTAAACGAAAATGTTTCTCTTAAGAATACTTGCCTGGCTACACTTGTTAACACTACACCAATCAGTCATCATTGAAACATTTTGTATAATCATTTGATAACAATACAATAGAAATATTTCGATAATTTATGTATTATTCAACACACGACAGGTATTGTAGTTCTTATACATCGTGGTGACGAACGAGTACCTTCCGACGTCACCATTGTTATAAACTAGGACGCTTGCCAACAATGTAATGAAGGATTTTGAAGAATAATTGGCTGATAACATTATAACTATAAAAGCCTCATATCTGTGTTAGGGACAGCTTGGAGTGCATCTAATTCAAATATACGCAAAGTAAAAGTTAAAACAGGAACCTTTCGTCTTGGGTGGTTAGAGAATGAGGACGGATAAAACGCATGTAAGTACAAAAGTAATTAATGTAAATGTGGAGAAATAGAGAGAAGTGCTTAAATAAATGAAGGTGTAATTAAGTGAAAAAGAAACTGATTTACAGGGTGATGCTAGGCAAGAACAATGAAAGGAAACTATATGTTGCGCTAAATTTAAATACCATGGAATCACATAAGGAAGATTATGAGGAGCAATGTGACTATGGCAGATAGTTCGACCTTGTTGATCGATACAAATTTTTACCATGACCTGACATTTATCATAAACAGTTGACTAATACGGATAAAAAAGTTATACGGACGAAAAGAAAGACTTTAAGATTCTATGCTTACTGACTAAGTATTCGAATGGCTAGAAGAAGATCCTTTCGTATTCAAAATATCTGTAGGCACAAAAGCAATATTTTTGTCGTTGTTGATTACTCCTTACATACCTATTTGTATTATATTATTATGACTGTTACAGCTGTTTGTTAATCAACACAATACCCTCCAAATTCACACACAAAAGGACTCAATACTCATTCAAAACAATAAAAACTCAACATTTACTTCACATCGGGCACAAAATTATTTAATAGTTGTCCAGCTGAGCCAGTAAGGTCGGGTCTGAACCTCGCCCGATTAGTCACAGGCAGGCTCACGGTCGATCTCCATATACAGCTCAAATATAACACACATGCGACTATAGACCGTAAATTAAAGGAAGGAGAGGTGGAATCGGTATACGGTGATAGAGTAGCTCCATGGAAGAATACGGCTTTACTACAAGCAATGTGTTTTGAAGGGACGAATTCGTATACGTCGGGGTTATGTTCTAGGTTTTAGAAACTTATTGATTATATGAGTTAGTTAGAAGATACTGTCGTAACTGGTAAGCATTAATTAAATGCAATTGACCGGATTGATGAAGAAAATCCAAACATATTAATATAGCTTGCAGATTTGTTTCTTGAAGAGTGATTAGCATATGCAGAAGAAAATACTCTTATAAAAGATATTCCAACTCGAAATAGGACGAAATTCAGAAGGATATTAGGAAAAATATAGTTACCTACCTGTCGCTGTCTGAATTATAAGTGGACTTAGATCATTGTTAAAAGAAAGATATTACTCGTATTGATGAAAAAGGTGTAATAGAGAAGCAATCGTCTCATTATCTTCTAGTAAACGTCCCATGGATTAATGTCATTAATTTCTGTCACGAAAAGTCCGAGGCAGTGCTAACTGTACTTACATAGTATTTAATTAGTCTCTACGGATGTCGCAGATTAAGGAAATGGTCGTTAAGGTGCTAATGAGTACGCGATCGGTTTGATTAATCAATCAATGCGGACACGTCTAGAAGAGAACAACTGCCTAGTTTGAAATATGTCAAACAATCTCGTTGTTCAATGGTAATATCGGTTCAGGTATAATTAATGATGGCTGATGGACTATTATATCAATAGAGAGGAAACTAAAACTAACATTATTTAAAAAAAAAAGTAAAATAGTTGTTTGTTTATGCCTATATTTAAACGAAGAAAGCTTCATTCAAATTGGATCAGTAGTTTTGAAACAATCGCGAAAATCGCGTACCAAACGTTCCTTTTTGAAGTCAATCAAAAATTTAAATTCTGTCAATGAAGATTTTAGATCCTCAGCTTCTGATTGAAGTTTTGTATTTAAATAAGTAATGGCATTGGCTGTCTGCCCATCTGATGTTAAGAGGTAACCCTGGGCTATTGTAATTACCTACTGCAATATCTGCCTTATCTTGTCCACCTAAGACGTGCCCTATGTATCAATTGATTGCGACAAGATTCTCACTCAGAAGCAAAGATTAGAAGATGAATCTACCTGTAATAACACTAGCACACAGTCTGATGAAACATGAAAACTGGTTGAGGGCAAAAATTATTGCATTGTAGGTACTGTGAATGCTGTTATTCGACGATAATAATAAAATTGTACGTATTTGCGTCGAGAAAATATTGTACAAGAAGCTTTACTGCTGGTATCCTTCTATAATAAATAAGTGCATTTTATATGTATGCATCGTTTGCATCCGCTATAGGCAGTCCTGTGACCAACTGACTGACTTTTTGACCACACCATGACCAATGCTATACAGTGCATTCGTTTGTGCCATATACAGTGCTATAATATAATAAATCAGCAATATAATATCAGCATTCTTCGACAAATAAATATTTATTTCTGAAACAGCTTTTACGTTTGATCCGGCTTCTTAGGCAACCTCATTAAGTAGTTAATTTGGAATCTATTGTGATGCCGAAGAAAGTGATTCATTTGAAGCACCGTCAGTAAGTCACGCTACACTTTCACTGTCGCTGATTATGTTTTTGGTAATGGTGTGTGTGACGGGTGTTGACAGTTAAGAGGTGGACACACTAGGTAATAGTATTCACCAGTTACGTGAAGAGCATCGGTATTGATGCTGCAGACATCGCAAAGTACTTACATGGAAGTTAATATTAAATTCAGGATAACTGTTTAGTCTGCCATTTTTAAGATCAATATTGTTCCACTTTTGAATGGTGAGATGAATTCACTGGTAACTAAACTATCAGGTTAGGATTAAGATTCAGAGATTGAGGATACTAGAAATGGTGTTATGAAGGAGATCAAAGAAAAAACAAGTCTAAAACAAAATACATGTGCAAACATGATAGTGAAGAATTTCTTCTTATTATGGATATGCTTGTTATTATTGATAGGCTCATATTTGATCACTATGTAACCTAATGAAAGAAAACCAAGTTCCTTGTTGACCGTCTACGCCAAAAACCAAGAGCTTATGACAAACTAGTGAATACTAACCCTAACACAGCCAAAATAATCGGCGTCTGTGATGTTTCTTGATATGTTTATCACCACATCGATCATAAACTTTATCACCGATTTCTAACGGTGATTAATTAACTCAAGGAATGGCGTGAACAACCAGTTAATTATAAAATTGAATTAGTGTAATATTATCATTATGGCTTGATATCTCTATTAGTTCGCTCGACAACCGGACGTGCGATTGGCGAATTTGAGATTTATTAGGTCTTATAAATGTCGCAGATGTTCTTGCAGAACATAAATCTAAAGTCAAAATAAAAATCTAGTCTTCAAATCAAAAGTGGATATGTGATGGAGAAAATGTAATTATTATCATGGTTGGCGCTTTGTCGAAAGTGAGTAGCAGCTGCTACCCTTCCACTTGCCTTCCCATTTCGCTTTTGACGACAACCATCATCTTTCTGCCTTCAACCCGTGGTCATTGGTCTCGTCGTACTATGCATGAGCGAGGGCACAGCTTTACGCTGAGCGTTTGGACGTTTTGTGCGGATGTGACGTATATTTTTCCTATTCAATGATTATGTTTGTTAGCTAGTTTTGAGATTACGTCGTATCATATAAATAAATTGTTTTTCTTTCTTTTTCTTTCATTGGACTATGTATAACTTGTCTTCTTTTTCTATTCTTTCCTACCAATTGTCATACTATTCTTCAGCCCCTTTTCTTTTATGCAATTTCTCTCTGTAGTAACAGCTATGAGACCACATAGAAACTGGAATCCAAAATTCTGTACCTAAATGTTAGGATTCTCCACGATGTTGGAGCACGTGCAGCAGTCCATAATCACTTCAACTTTAAAGCGGTTGTCTGGACCAGACATATGGCACCTGTCTGGTTGGAGGGTCCTTCCTTTTCAATTGAGGTTTCTCGGATATTACAGTGCACCAACGTTTATACTCATAACATCTTTGTCTCTACTAACTGTTACCATGGGATTTTTTGCCACGATTATTAAAACACCATACATGATCCAGCTCTGATCTAACCCCAAAAGAATTCGATCTCAAATCGACCAGGAAAGATCAAAATATAACCGAGCTTGTCCGTCTGTCGGTGCCAAACCATCAATCAAAGAGACGCTGACATTGTCTGACACAGCATTGTTAAATATACTTCCACTATAGTCGAGGAGACAACGACCTTAACATTTGCATCATGTTTTCGTATTATCAAGATTAAAAATGTTACCAAATTCCTATAATTTAGCGGACGTTATTAGTTTTATTATTGCTGGTAATCATCAAAGATAATGTTAATAAGATATTGCCAACGATTAATTGAAGTTTGGTTAGGAGTGTACAGTTGTCAAAATTATCATACTAATATTGTAAAAGCGAAAGTTTGTAAATGTATATTTGTATGTTTATTACACCTTCACACTGAAGCTGCTGATGTATTGAATCATCATTTCAGCCGATACACGTCCACTGTTGGACATAGGCCTCCCCCAAGCGTCGCCACATCGAACGTTCCTGTGCGTCCCGCATCCAACGGTTTCCTGCTACCTTCACCAGGTCATCGGTCCACCTTGTAGGAAGCCTTCCAACACTGCGTCTTCCGGTACGCAGTCGCCACTCCAAAACCTTTCGGCCCCAACGGCCATCTGTTCTGCGAGCAATGTGCCCTGCCCATTGCCACTTAAGTTTGGCAATTCTTTGTGCTATGTCGGCAACCTTAGTTTTCCTGCGGATATCTTCATTTTTTATTCGATCACGCAAGGAATGTATTGAATGCTTGAATGAAATTCGGCATAAGTATGGATATACTATGCCCGCCAATTCCTTTCTATCATCGGACCACTAGACGTAGGTACGGCGATGTGCCACCAGTTCATAGTGGACATTCCACCCTTATGTTCGAAGCGTTTTGGGAACATATTTATTGTGCGTACAACTAAGAAGTAGAATTCCCTCTAACCGGAGTCGGCATTTCTTGATTGCTACAACCTTGGGGTCTTTATATCAAGAGTGAATAGGTTACTTCTAGGTAAGCGTGCTGCATCGTCGGCTATGTAATCGATTACCAACAGGGGAGATAGTGGTCAAACGTGAGCCTATACATAATAAAACAATGGACAAGCGCGAGACTCGCGCAATGAAAGTTCCATGCTTAATGCCAAATTTCAGGATTCTGGGTCAACGGGAAATACCCCATGAATTTTGATTCCGTTGAGAGTTCGAAATATACGTTTTTTCGACATAAACGGCCGTATTTTTTTTTTTCGTTAAATTTAGAAGTTTGATTTTTTAACAACTTGAAGAAACTGTAGACCTGATTATACGGTTTTGATTTCAACTGGATACCTTCTCACTTTCCCAAGATAAAAGGTCTTACCAGACAAACAGTACCACAAACGGACAACAAAGTGATTATACTGGAATCACACAAAATACTTGTTATCCCGGGAGTGTATTCCCTTATGATTCCCGTAGGGGAAGCCGTTGGAAAAAACAAGTTACTATTCATTTTTGGCTATACTTTTGTTACTAGGAAGAGGTGGCGAGACGACCTAGATGCCACCGCGGGGACAGGTTCGAGGTAGCTCAAGAAAAGGATACCTGGAAGAAGTTGGGGGAGACCTTTGCCCAGCAGTGGGACAGTATAGGCTATTAAAAAAATATACTTTTGTTGTACATAAAGATTAAGAGTGGAATTCCCAACAGAAGTATGTGATTTACTTATAAAAAGACATTATTAATGAAGCTAACAAGCAATTGTATATGAAATGTGAGTCAGCTTCCATTCAATTCAGCAATATGTTATGATGAACGATACTTTTTTATTTACATCCGGCCATTCATTTAAACTGAAACGGAAACGTGATTAAGTAAGTTCAGAATTATGTATAGTACTCATTTCAAAATCACTACATTTAACAACTATAAGAACTATACTATTTATATGTCATAATTTAAATGAGTATGCGTGATTACTATAATCATTGCTGTTTATATTTTATGTGAGCTCTCTTACTCCTATTTATTTTTAACGATATCATCATCATCAGGATCTTGCATAAAAGATTTCGATATGTATATTAACTCGACGTCAGACTGGCAAAATCAGTTTTCTAGTGTCAGTCAAAGAGTCACTGGGACTTTGCATGTTGAACGTGTATATCGACTGAGGAACTTTTTGCTTATAAAGACGAAGACTATGCTTGTGTAGACTTTTTTTTATAATCGACTATAGTGACGTATGTTCCTTTCATGTGTGGCGTTTTAAGTTCTATATGCTCCTCATCCATTGCATTCGGTTCATATTTAACTTGAGGAACCATTTCAAAAGCTACAGAAGACGTTTTTGCGTCTTGGAAAAGCATTTTTCTCTTCTAATTCTTCTTCTAAAATATGTATCTCACTCTCAAATATATCTATGTTCTTTATAAGGTAGTAATCTGCGTTCTTCTAATAATTTTCAACTGCTTTGTCATTTTTTACCTCTAATTTTGTTCATTCTTCCTTTCATGTGCAGTCCATCTTCCTGTCGAACGCTACATTTTTTATGTAAAGAAGACCGGAAGTTACGGAAATTATTTATCTACTTAAATCTTACAACTATTTTTTTTTATTATTTTATTAAATGACTGCTTCCACTCTAGATAAAACGAGAGCGCAATTCAGACTTATACTGACTATAACTTATAATATTCCTTTAGTTACCATTTGTGAGGATCAGCGGGATTTTTACTTATATCTAAAGGCTTGCTTCAATCTCCACCAATAAAAATAAACTCGATTAAGACATCTACTTCAAGACCTGTCAATATTTTCATTGTTATGAAAATTGACCATAGAATATAACGACTTACAGGTCTTGGAAAATTAATAAATCTTTTCTTATAATCGACTAATATACGCAAGTATTATAACAGCCGGTCTCCCGGTCTACCCAGAACAATGCCTTCGTTTTATTACATCAATACGTCGAACATTCAAAAGTAGCATTACTTATTCACATCAGGTGTCAACCGTTGATGTCCAAGCCAATGACATAAGGAGCCAAATTGTAACGGATATCCAACCTTATGACACAGAAAACAGAGTTTAAAAAACAATTGCTAGTGTCGTTTGAAACTTTCAGGTGTTTTCACCTGAAAACATTGGCGTTGTTTTGTCTGTACTGAAAGTGTACAGATCAGCTGTTTTGAATGAGTGACTTATCCATCAACATGGAAAACTTATGTATGATTTGTTTATTACCTAGTGGGTAATAAATCTAATATACAATGTCTCGCTATCTATGACAACATCGACAGCTGTTGATAGAGTTCTCAGCTTCTGAGAGAAGAAATCATTAATAACTTTGGATACTTTTATAATTCTGTCATTGTGCTTACTTAGTATTGAAAAAATTTAAACCAGCTGCCAACAAACATAAGGTATTCATTGAATGTATGTGCTGCCACTGCATATAAAACACTCAATTATTAAAACCAAACTGCAAATGCATAAAAATATGCATTCCGACATCACTTCACCACTTCCCAACAACATAAGAATCCATAATAATTTATTTTTAACCCTTCCAGACAGTTAAATTATACTTAAATTTTCATTCTGAAAGCATTTTTATTCGAACAGCGTCCTACGATAACGGACTAGAGATTAAAATCGGTTGTTAATTGTGTGTGACAGTTCGGCGCCATTTTGAATCCAGGAAGCGTGTGTCACGACGCCATGTCAAAATAGAAACAGTTATGCCGCAAAACTGGATGAACCCGTGACGGGGACAGAATTAGGGGGATTAATTAGTCCCCATACCTTTAAATTGTTAGTTTTATTACATTTTTCAAATACCAATCAGCTATGTAAGTTTTTATGTTACAAATTGTTGTTACTGTTGTTATTTTTTCAACAAAAATTATACAACGTTCCTTTTAACAAAGCATTGTTCGTAACTTAAAAAAAAACTCGAATGACTGGCAGTTGGAATCAAACAAATCCTTTTTTTCTTCGTAACAATGTTTAACATTATTAATCAGTGCCTTGTTTATAAAATTAGACACATGAACACCATCATATTCGCGGAAGAAGCGCCATAAATCACATCAGCTTATTTCAAATCACTTGACACAACCTAGTAAAATAGCGACAAAAACATACCCAAAGGAATGCTACCGAAACCCATAAAAAAACTGACGAACATCAAAGGCACTAAAAAGTAATAACACGCCATAAAGTGCCATCAGATGGCGCCACAGTCTTACGAAACTGAACGTAAATAGGTGCAGTTATTACAAAGTTATTAAGCATAATTATGGTGAAAATTAATCTCTTGCTGAATACGTTATCTTTGATCTATTTCCTGACGAGGAAGTGGCCGAGACTTCGCGACCGAAATGTCTTACTTTTATTTAGTTTCGGCCATTTTCCGGCTTTCCATGTATTCTAAATTAGTGAGGAATTTTAACTAGGCCCACATTGGAAACAACAATCTGTTTGTTGCTTTAAATTTGAGTTTAAATGCAGTTTTAGAATGTTGACGTTTCAATGCAGAGAATTTGCAATTTACATTGTGTATTTGTCGTTATTAATTTAGTTAATACCAACTGAGAAATACTAGATGAAGCTAAAGTTGATTTCAGAATCAGTAACAAGTTTGCTGAAATGCGTATAGAAAGATCAGAAATGAAAGCGAAAGCATTTATCACATGAAAACTTGTGCAAAAATGTAATGATAATATACATAGAAAATTCAGTGGAGACTCGATGAAGACTAAGATATTAAAGGTCAATATAAAATAAAAACATAGCCCAAATGCAACATTATAAAGTGGGCTAGTCCAGGACATATCAGATAATAAATTAAATAATGGATTATTAAGATGTAGAAAATTAGATAAAACGTAAGATACGGAGAGTAATATTAACATATCTAAGATAAAACGTTATCATGTAGGCGTAATTATGCAATTGCTACAATCTTATGTTGTGTTTACAGGCGGTCCGTGCATAAACTATATTTTTATTCATAATTACAATCTGTTTTATACTCATGACCAGAAAACTAGCAGTGAATCAAGGAACTGGTTTTACATTTAATAAAGAATAATCTAGATTTATCAATGAAGTTAACTTAAAATAATACTAGCCATGACAAGCATTAACACAATGCTGTATTGAAGGAAATTATAACCATAGAAAGTCAACAGTATTTGATAAAGATTACAAGAATCTAAATTAAATTAGTAATACATATCATATTTTAAGAACTTCAATCACCAAATATTACACATTTTTATAGCATGGGTGCTTTACAAATAAAAATTGTGTATAGTAATAAACACAAGAAAACTAACATTTATAAACTTATTTTTGCCTAGATACTAGATAAGGTGTAGGAAGTCGTCGATACCAAAAGATACGGTGTCTGGAACTTTGTTCAATACAGAAATAACACAAATTTAAATAATTTGCAATAGTGCAGAAATAGTACTCGACTGGCTTATCCGCCACCCACAGAACTTATTAATTTACCCGTCTAACTGAATTTAGTATAAGAACTTGTTTAAACGAAGCGTTTTACAAGTGAAATTATTACTATTTAGTAAGTTTGCAGTCCTTCTACAACCAGCGTGTGAATTATTAATCACCTCTTTCACATTAATTTCGTAAGATTCTTAAGGCTAGAGTGTAAATTCTCGATAGTAAAGATGCTACAGTCGTCTTCTTGCGTCTAATTCACTCGAATGTTAACCTTGAAGGCACTGCTCACGTTGAATACTAATCTTACCACCCCAAATTCTCGGAAATTCTCCGTCCTTACACGCCACTTATATTTCGGTACGCGCTATCCACTTCCTGTGAAACAACTCCATCTAGACCAGGTCTAACTTCCCTACCTATATGATAAACATCATTTAAATTATTTCGTGCTAGACCACTTTGAGAATACATAATTACATTTATGATTGTATTATCTTGATTATCATATTTTATCACGAATATACTAACACCCACACTTGGTAGACCGTTGGACTATAAATTCATTATTTTAATATGATCCTGCCGATAGGTTGGCAGTCGCAATTTATGATTTGTTAGAAAAAAGTTTGCTTTTGATTATAATACGCAATAGAATCGATTTTCGATTTCATCATTTCATTTCGTGTAGATCATCTTTTTTATAGACTGGATTCATGTAAAATTGAGAACTTGAGTAATCTTTACTGCTTCCCACATGATTGCTTCTGACTCAGAAGATTTAAAATTGGAGATAGAGTTTCCCAAACTATTACTGTATTAAAACCTTTCTTGATGTTATTTAAGCAAAGTGTAATACAATGTCAAGGTTTTGAGTTTGGCACGAATGCACTCGTAAGTACTTGCTGTTTTTTATAGCTTTTAAAGTAGAAGTCTGGCTTCCTCAGGGTACAGCTCAGAGTTCTACTAATCCCAAAAGGGAAAAGAGGAAGACGATAAATAAATATAATCAACAAAAATAAAACACGAACAGAACGTCGACTAGGTGACCCTCAGCTGTGACATCTCGGAACACGGTTACTAAACTTGTTTAGAGCCACCTTACCAATTTGAAAAGGCTATCAAATGCTCGCCACTGGTCCAGAGAAAGACTCGCCTCAATTTAGTCGCCTTCTCATCTAACCATCGGATGCTCCCGATACCTCGAAGGGCCCATGAATAATTTATTAAATCTTTGTTTTTTACTCAAATCGGATATAGTTTTAGGGTTAACAGGTCTCTAAATGTGTTATCAGATATATTATTGTTATGTAAAAGAAAGTTGACATCTTTAATTTTTACTTTCTCACTTGTAATGGTATAAATCTATTACTGGTATTTAGAGAGTTTTTAATATATGTATATTAATGGTTTTTGTGAGAAAATTACCTCAGTAGTATTGACAAAGAGTTCATGTCAAGGTAAACTTAAAACTGTTGCCTATTATTATGAGCATTGTTTAGATTTTGACGGTAATAACTTATAATACAGAGTATCTATTTTCAGAATCGATACGTCTAGTATTAATTTGTTAATTACAGTAAAGATTATTGATTTGACGAATTCGTTCATAACTTTGTGATATTTAATAATTTTATATTGATAAATATTTAGCTTTTTTAACAACAGAATTATTCTGCCATTACCATCGAATATAAAAAATAAGGCTTAATATAGCACCCTCACTTTTAATTATTCAGTCACTGTTTTTCTATTTATGTAGTAGCAATTTTATCCAAAATAATTATCATTGCTGACTTAAACATTACAATATTTACAGGAAGCTTTATTTTTTAACAATTTAAACTCAAAACCAAATCAAAGACATTTAACAACACAATTACATGAAGCTTAATCTAAAGGTATCGTAAATAACTCCGGACAGCAAAATTATAACAAAACCTGTTCGGGACGAAAAAGGGCTTCAGAAATAAGGAGACTTAATGGAAGATCCTACGTGGGAGGTCTAACAAAGAAAATTGCAAAATTATAATTATATGTCAGGATGAGATTAGCATAAGATCAAAGACCAAGGAGAAATGAAAAAGGGCTCAATAAAAAAAGGGGTAATGGCAAGAAAGAAAGAAGATTGATTGAAGCTGTTATTAATGACGATCGATGAATATAATAGTGTGAGGATATCAAATCATGTTCGCAATATTAATGTGTAAGGGAAATAATTAAATTTTTATTTCGATGAACGAACACGAAAAGAGTTTTAAAGAAAATTGTTTATTCAACTTATAAATCTGACATTAGTATTAGAGGTATTAGAAGTTTTTTAATGTATTTTTAATCTTATATAATTTTAATTCATCCAGAACCTGAATCATTACTTTTAAATTTATTTTAAGCATAATCTTATCGTTTGCATTAATTAATCCATCCAGTTCTACCATAATCCTTAATTTAAAGTTTATGACATTTTTTTTATTTTTCTTTACTTCAAAAACCTGTATTACTTTGACAAAGGTCAATATACTGGTCCTTCGATACAAAATTTCTTAATTTAATACAATTAAGTGTTCAACATTTTAATTAAACATTATTATCAGTTTACTTGTGTAATAAATTAGCGCCCTTGTCTTTACAGGTAGTGAACATTTAGTGAAACGTCCTTAGAGACAAAAATAAATTTAAAATTACCGGTAGCATTGTTTTCATTGTCGTTTTTGATCTGTCACTGACTTATCTAGGTGATTTATTACTACCACTACCTATATCGTTTATATTGGGCTTATGTTCTAGCAGATCATTAGAAATATGGTCTTTGCCCTTATTGTTTCCACTGGCCTCTATGCCTGCCCTTGACCAAAATCCCACGTCATTTTGATCTTATGTTTGCATAGACAATGCTGAGTCTAGTTGTGGAGTAGTCTCTTGGATGTGTAATGTCTGTAATTGCAGCTCATTTAAGTTGAGTACCGTTGTAAATGGTAGAGTAGTTACTGAGAGTGCATTTGTTATTGAGTGTGTATCTATGATTTTAATCAGCAGTACCTGCTTGATATCTGTAATTGTTATAATTAATTTAACAATTAAATCATTTTGATAAGTTTATCGTTTGATTTACTTTAGATACTTTTTGCTTTTCCGTTTGTAATTTACTACTTCCGACTTTTGTTATTTCTGATTATGACAACAAATTGTGAGTAGTCTTGTTTTAATTAATACTTGTCGTATATGGAGTCTTAGTTTAATTTAAATAATATAATCCACTTCATTTAATAGTATAACATAAAGGTTGTTTGCTACTTCAAAGCCATATGAGTATTTTATTAGTTCCTCAATCTGAGACCAATAGTCATTTACAGTATTAAGTTGTTTTTAGAACAAAAACTGAGGAAGGACGTTATAATTATTCTGTAATTAAATTTTAATAACGAAATCGTTGGTGTGTAGTTACCAACGAACGAAGAAGTAATGAAGTACCTAAATAAGTAATTAAATTATATCATCGATTATGGGAAGAAGATATTTTTTTGATAGAAATCAATCATGTTTAGATTAAACAAGGAAATATTTTTTAACGATTGATACACCAAAAAAGTGATTAATTTTAGTTTGACACGCGTTGATGGGATTTTGCGATAGCCAATGAAAAACGTCAGATGTCTCGTGCTTTTCGGAACTGCTGCTAACTGAGGTGCCCTCTCCTGAATATTTAATCTGTTTTTAAGACTATGCAAATATAGTTCCTTGAAATATTTTGCCATAAGTAGGCCGTCAAGGTAAACATTAACTTGCCGAAAGCCTAATGTATGCACGCCTTGAAGCCATATTACCAGCGACAACAGATTCGCGACGGTGACCGTTAAATTCAAAACACAACACAAGACAAACTTCCGGAACAACAACAATTGCATAAAAATAAAACTGACATACTTAAATCAGTTGACTTTTGTCGTATTCCATTCAGTATCGTAAATCGTAGCACAACACACGCGTGGAGAGTTCGTTGGGGAACACGGTACGCGTGCTCGTGGTTCGAGCGTCGGCAACGCACTGGATGTAGAAGCAGCGTCCCGCGTCCTTCGGCCGTCGACTTTCACTGCAAATGATAATACTAAAACACTACCAACTTAAACTGAATCTAATAGTTTAGGTCTACAGTCCCCTGCCTAGTATTTTCAACCTGGTCGGTTAATCTGTTTGGTCCTTTTGTTGAGGGTGCGGTGCTTGCATAATTATTTTAAAGATTGTTTGCACTTTGTTTTGTTTAGATTTTCCTCGGGCGAGGAGGATTTTTATCTTAGATTTATGGTCACCTTGACTTAATTGTTTATCTACTTGACGATGATAAACTTATACTCAAGGCTTCAGTGCTAGACGGGAACCGAAGATTTAAAAAATAATAGGTAAGTACTCAACTCACGAACCAGGATCAAATTTTGTTCTTACATTAAGAGAGCAAAGCATATTTATTGTGGGTGATTTAGAGCTTATAAACCGTAAAATTATAAGCTTGTATTTTTACTGAGACCCAACTTAAACCATGCCAAAGACTTTTCCGAAACATATTGATAGTATATCTGAAAAAAAGTGCCTAACTAAGTCTATATCATTTAAATACGATTATTAAGTCTAATTTCATTTTAATCATACATTTTAAATTTAGAATTGAGAAAATCTCATTCCAAGACTTCCTGATACCTATGACGCGACGTTTATTTCTTAAATTAAACATCTAAGGTTTTTGTAGTGTGTCCTAAAAATAGAATATGAATCAAAGGACCAATTGAAAACGTCACAAATGCTCATGTTAATGCATCTCAAATTGCATTAAGACCATAATAGTGTAGAGTAACCGCAAAATAATATTTATTTCATAGAACCTTGTAGTTGGCATTGCACACGATTTACTAAACTCATGATTATTTGTAAGGAAAACTCTGTTTTTTGTTTAGATGAACAGTAGTTTTTTAACCGACTTCTAAAAAAGGAGGAGGTTCTCAATTCGGATGTTTGTATTTTTTTTTTTTATGTATGTTCGCGCATAACTTCGTCACTTGCCAACCGATTTGAAAAATTCTTTTTTTGTTGGAAAGGGTATACTTCCCAAATGGTCCCATAGTCGCCAAGTCGGGATCTGATGATGGAATCTTGGCGAAATCGAGGGAAATCCTCAAATATTATAGGCAACAATATAGTTCTTTTGATATTTTCATCAAAGACTTAAGCATTTATAGTCAAAACATGACATTTGATGAAGTGGAACTGGTGAAGAAGACCAGAAATGGTCAACGGAAGTTCAAACTCACACAGATCTCTCAATGAACATAGTTACAAATAAATGAATAGTTCTGAATAGGTACGTTGAAAGTGATATCATCGATGTGACCTGATGATGAAGATGGAGCCGGAAGATAGGCACCGGAACTCCGTAATTAATCAATGTATCCTAGCCATGTTTGGGCTTATTAGAATTGTCATGAGATGCATTTTGGCTATAAGGTACTATCGAACTGATCTAATGATGATGATGGAGCCGGAAGATAGGCACCGGAACTTCGTAATTAATCAATGTATCCTAGCCGTGTTTGGGCTTATTAGAATTGTCATGAGATGCACTTTGGCTATCAGGTACTATCGAACTGATCTGATGATGATGATGGAGCCGGAAGGTAGACACGGGAACTTCATAATAAAACAATGTATCCTAGCAGGGTTTGAGTTAATTGGAATTGTCATGAGAAAAAGGTACTCTGGCTGTAAGTGTATTGCAACTAAAAAGTGTGAAATAAAAAACTTTTTACAAAAAAAAAAAAATAACCGACTTACTAAAAAAAACACTAAAACCATCACAATAACTTTAATTTCGGAAGTCGGTATAGAAACACCGACTTCCGAAATTAAAGTTATTTTGATGGTTTTAGTGTAGAAACACCGACTTCCGAAATTAAAGTTATTTTGATGGTTTTAGTGTTTTTTTTAGTAAGTCGGTTATTTTTTTTTTGTAAAAAGTTTTTTATTTAAATAACTTTAATTTCGGAAGTCGGTATAGAAACACCGACTTCCGAAATTAAAGTTATTTTGATGGTTTTAGTGTTTTTTTTAGTAAGTCGGTTATTTTTTTTTTTTTTGTAGAAAGTTTTTTTTTGAATATAAATCTTTAGTGTTAATGAGGGTATAACATATCCAAAATCTCTCCAAAAAAGAAGAGAGTAAGAAAGGGCTATCATAGCTCTCTACAAGAATGACAGGTTAAAACTTGTAACACAGTAAGTAGAAGTAGAAGGCGAGAGGGCGATAATAAGGAAAGAATAGAATTGATGATAAATTAATAGAATACGAAACTTAATAAAAAATATATTTTAGAGGTATGTAGAATAAGGTATCAATTCTCACATACCTCAGTTGGAAAGAGACGATCCCCTGACCAAACGAATGTTATGTCTAGTCTTTACTTTTGTATACGTTCTGATCACGCAAAGAACTCCAATATCGAGATGCAGGATTTTGAAATTTTAGTTTCTATTTTGCGTCATAGATGTCGTTATAATATAAAAGAGCATCAGGGTGGACGAAGTAGACCCAGTAAGGCCCTCACACCGGCCGTCATCGTCAGAAACTGGGAGGATTGAAGAGGTTGTCAGAAACCGGGATAGTTTCGGACACTGTTAAACAAAGACACTATCTATTTGGATTTTTTTCAGAGATGTGGACTGCAAAACTAAAACAAAACTACACAGACTGGTTCCCGAAATTGAACTTGACTGTCAACCAGACCGACAGTGAATTCTGAATTAAAATTTTCAAATTAGATACAAAAAGGAATGACCAGTCAATCTGGTCTCACAAAATAAGTATTAATTTATGTTTTTTAATAGAAATATAATTACGCTTACTTAATTTTCTTATAGAAACAAAAATAAGATAATAACAATATATTCCTGTATTTCGAAGATTTTGGCGAGTGTTGGGGTTTATGATGCAAAAAAAGTGTTTCAAAAACACTATAAATTTAAATACTCTTGTTTTTATTCTAGTTTTAAGTAATATCTACTGAAGACAGTATCCATATCCAAACTTAGTAGTTCATAGTAGTTCTTTAATAAATACCATGGCTATTCAAATAAGTATTTAACAAAAGGTCTGATTTTTTTTTAATTAATTTTACTTTTTACCTTCACTTATAGGAAAGATTTCTAAAGATTTTTTGCTATACACACAAAAGTTTCGATGTAAAAGAATAAAAAAATCAATTGAATATGTCAACACAAATTAAGTCATATTTCATGTCATCAAATAAATTACAGCATAATTAGGCTATCGAAAGGAACTGCTATAATTGCTTTGATATTTGAACTCATCATCATTGATTAGAAAATATTTTGACATTTATGTCTCTATTACCTAAGTTATGAAACTAATGATTAAGCAGCTCTCTTTGACAAATGTAGTTTATTAATAATGAGATTATTGAATATTATTTTATTATTGATGGCGACTAAACAGCTGCTGATCAGGATCTTACTCAATCATTTAAAAAACTAGATTGCAGAGAAATTTGCTGTAAGGACCAATCTTACGTAAATGATAAAAGATAGAATTAAAATATGAGTAATAACATTATTATTATATCTAGCCCATACTGTCCCACTGTTGGGCAAAGGCCTCCCTCCATTCCTTCCAATGTTCCCAGTTTTGAGCCATCTCTTTCTAATTCCCACGGAAAACATCCAACTACGAACTGTCACAGTAATAACATTAGTTCTGTATTTAAAAGGGTTTCATATAGTAAGACATATAGGTGTATATGTCGCAAGAGAAACGTTTAAGTTGAACACTATCTATTAATTTACTCAAAATATTCTTAATGTTAAAATATGCTATACTTTTGATGAATGTTATGTTGAAATATATATGTATAGCTATTGCTGTAGACAAAACTACACTGAATATTCTGTAAAAATATTCGATAAGATGGACGGTGTTTCACACCGATATTATTGACTAAGGTGCTTGATGAAAACATCAAACATATAGTCAATAATTTTTTGCATTCCAAAATAAGTATACATGCTTAGATGGTAGATTCATCAAACATTTCTTAGGACAATCGTGGACCAGTTCCGCACAGCAAAGAATATAGAAGGATGAAAAGGACTTACAATCCAATTAACACACACTCACATTTTGCCAAGTACGTACAAGCCTTATATGGTATAAGGCAAGCCTATAGCCATCAACTGGACACAAGTCCAGGCTACTAGCTGCTACTGCCTACTTATAGATGAAAAAACTAATTTTCTATTCTAGATGGTATATCGTCGAATAACTTCTCCTGCTCTTGGTGGTGAAATAGGGAGTATCATACTTTTACTGACAAAAACCTACTTGTGTTCCTTCATTTGTCGTTTACCTTCCAGGATCGTAATGACTCTTTCTAGCAATGCCGCAGCCATGACACGAGACAGCAAATTCTAATCTTAATTTACTCAATCTGAGAACTTAGGACTACATGCTCAGCAGTTAGCCATTATTACACCAACAGACGGAAGATACAGTATATTTAGACTTACTGATAATGAACTTAACGGCTATTAATACCATATGATTTATAAGAGAATACTTCAATGCAGTGCATCGTTAAAAATAAACATTTCCATCTCTATTGATTGATTCATAGTCCATCAGTCATCCTTCGTTCCACTTATATTCAAGTGCATCGAATTTGTATTTCAAATCCTATTATTTGATAACAACATCATCTCTGATAAACAAATCCTATTTAATAAATTGATACTGCTATTTTTGTTTTTAGGGTTCCGAACCTCAAGAGGAAAAAACGGAACCCTTATAGGATTTCTTTGTTGTCCGTCCGTCTGTATGTCTGTCTGTCTTTCAAGACCCTTTGTCTCATGAACGCGTAGAGATATCGAGTTGAAATTAAAACTATATACTCAGGTCTGCGGTCCCTTTAAGTTGTGAAAAAATCAAACTTCTAAGTTAACGAATAAAAAAGATATAGCCGTTTATGTCGCAAAAAAACATACCTATATTTTGATGTTTATTTTTGTATTAGTTTGTTTTTTTTTTTATAATTCTAGGTGAAAACAATAATATACCTATAGACTCATAAATAATTTTCTATCTCAATCAATTTTATTATTACACTTATTTTGTATTATTTTGACTGATAGGTATAAACTGTCTACTAGGTAAGAAATTACCTGTTAATGTTTTAATTATGAAAGTATTGTAGAAACCAATCTTTTTTTTTAACAGCATAACCGTGGAGTTTCTTCTCGGTTCTTCTCCACAGGAAACGACCCACTGGAACCATGTACTAACTTCTGACGTTTCGTAAGTACTCATGTTGGCTTACGTGAAATATTTTTTGTTTATAATTGTAAATCGTGAAAAAACGTCTTGCATCGACCCCATATAATACTGGACAGTGGAAGGAAGATGGTGATGATGAACTAGAAAGGTACTTCGTCTTACTTAGGTACTTAGTCATTTCCACGGCATTGTCGGTTGTAGTGCATAAATAAAGGTATTTTTCGAACCTCGGCTGCTGCTATGGATGCAGGTAGCGCAGCGTTCGGAATGTTTTCACATTAATCCATACTACTACATAGAAAACCGACATGGGTTCCTTCTATTTGGCAGAATCTTGATACTCCGATTTTTATTTGGCATAACTCACATGGCATAATCTTATTTAATCGAATATTTTTAAGGCATAAAAATTATTTAGCATAACTTTTGTTTGGCAGAATATTTACGTGTCCGAATTTACAATGGCATACTTTTATCTTGGCAGAATTTTGTTTCGCATAACAATTATTTAGAGATACGATTATTTGGTATGGGTGCATATTTGAACATCAAAAATTAAAATAGATGTATCTTCTTGTAAAAATTAGTGTTCAAAACATCAAAAACTTACAATATATGGAATAAAACTGATAATTTAAATAAAGTAAATTTATGCTGTCGAATGGTTAGATAACCTACGTGCAATGTATTTAAAATCGAATGGTCTTCAAAAGTGACATAGAATGTTCTAAATATAGCATGTATTGGTAGCATTTTCAATATTAAATTAAATTTGTGTCATAAAAAGTCAATACGTTGTGCTGCAAAATTTTGTGACAGAAACGAATCGCTGCGAAACCGACTTTACGCAGTCTTGTCTGCCCTACCCCTAGAGTGTAATTTAAACCCGCGTAGGCCCGGAGGGGTAGGGCGGCCCGCGAGCTGAGGAGCAGGTGGTTTGAAGGCCCGCCACCGCGGCTGAGGCCGGCCGGCGAAGCCGGCCAGCAAGCCGAAGCTGCGGTGGTGAGCGTTAAAACCATCTGTGACGATAAGCTCGCGTGGCGCCGCCCAAACCCCGCAGCGCCGGAGCCGTGACAGAAACAATGCTTGCTGCATGTTGCATGCCTGCTTGCATGCTGCATGCCTGCTGCATGTTGCATGCCTGCTTGCATGCATGCTGCATGTTGCATGCCTGCTTGCATGCTACATGCATGCTGCATGCATGCTGCATGTTGCATGCCTGCTTGCATGTTGTATGCCTGTTTGCATGCTACATGCATCCAAGCCGACAATATTTTTGTAATTAGCATTTAGGTTAGCGTTATGATATTAGTAGTCAAAATCAGTTCTGCCTTTTAATGACTATCGATATAAAATGTATGCCAAAAGACGATTCTGACTGTGAATTTTCTGCGATATGATGGTTCTGCTTTTTAATTATTATGGATATAAACATTATGCCTAAAGATGATTCTGACTAATAAAATTATGAGTTTTGAATGTATGACAGCTGAGTGTGTGCGAAATGATTTTCTGCGAAATGAAGTTTATGCTATCCGTTGTTATGCAAAACAATATTATGACGTAAAAAGTTCTGCTATAAAAGGTAGACCCAACCGACATAGCACGAAGAATCGCCAAACTTAAGTGGCAATAGGCAGAGCACATTGCTCGCAGAACAGATGGCCGATGGGGCCGAAAGGTTCTGGAAGACCTCCTACAAGGTGGACCGATGACCTTGTGAAGGTTGCGGGAATCCGATGGATGCAGAATGCACAGGATCGTTCATTATAGCGACACTTTGGGGAGGCCTATGTCTAGCAGTGGACGTCTATCGGCTGAAATGATGATGATGATGATGACACAGAAAACCAGTCGTGTAGTCGCAGCCGACTTCTTGCAGCCGCCTCATGGGCTGCCTGCATCCGCAGCCTGCAGCCGAGGTTCGTAAAGCACCCTAAGTCACATTGATTGCTTTTGCGACACAGAAGGCAAAAAAAAGGTGACAGTGTGAGACACTCTATGATGCAGTTCCATATGAAAATATGGAACTGAGCGTAGAGTGTCGCACAATGGTCTTTAGATAGTATATTTTAGTACAAAAAAAATACTACCTAAAGATCACTACAGATACTAGTTTTTATACTAAAAAATACTACCTAAAGACCACAAGAACCACTAGGACAAAGAAGAAAATATCCTTATTAATAATAATTTAAACACGGAAGACTATTAAAAAAATATCAGGCTTGGACAACAAATATTAAGTTCAAGGTGTTCATTTTGTTCGAGTCGAGAAAAATTCTTGCTTTTCCCAAAAACGGCATAATGTCATGAACATAACAGGGGCGGGGAGTTTTATAATGTGCGTCGTTTTGTATGCCGTGTTTAAGTCGTCGACGAGTCGTTGGCGTGTCGTTACAGGTAGACAGACGCCAGAAGGTGTGACCATCAGTCTATTCAAGGAGTATCGTGTTACACCAGTCACTGGGTAGTGGAGGCCTGATAAGCAGTCGCCCCATGAAAAACACAGGTGTTCAACCGCATCTATAAAAATAAAAAAGCAAGAAAAAAAACTAGACTGGAAACCAACTTGAGGTCGGCTTTTTTTTCGATGGGTATTATTCAAATGTCCCCAGGCTTGGGTGGAGCGGGAGGTAGTGTCAGACTCTTCCTGACTAAAAAACCCACCCCATTCCTTCGTTGCCTTTCATATCAGGGCCGAGCCTCCCTTTACCCTTGGCCCCAGTAGGCTTCGACCCTGTTGGGTCTCTACAGTTGCTGAAAACCCTTTGAGGGGGCAGGAACAGTGCGCGCTGTCGACGACTTGGGTTCGGTCCGGACAATTACCGGACGGTTGGACATCAAGCTACCCATTGCTCGCCGTCCGCAAGCGCGGACTTGTGGTCGGCTTAGTTATGAAAAGGCTTGCGAAATGATGATGACTCTGGCCCTATACGAAGTACAGTCTCTAGTAGCAATGCAAATCAATTGTCTCACGTGTTCAATAGCTGATCAGCAAGCCAAGTACCGCTCCCCACGATACAAACGCTAGATCCATTCATAATACTTAGAGTAGCACTCAGCACTCAACAGGATTTGAATTGCACGTAATTAGTAATTCTAATATTGACAAGTTGTTTCTTTATGGCTGGCGACCCATTCATTCTAGTTAATAGGTGGCCTAGTAGCACGGAAAATGATGTTAGTGATATACTATTATGGTTACTGTTTGAAATATTATCATCTAATATCTCTTCCATGAAAAGGGCTATGCTCGGAATTTCCTTGCGTGATCACAACAGAAATGATGATATCCGCAGGAGAATCAAGGTTACAGACAAACATAGCGCAAATAAACAGTGCAGTGGTTAGGGCACATTGCTCGCAGAACAGATGGTCGATGGGGACGAAGGCTTGGAATAGTGACCACGGAACCGGAAGACGTAGCGTTGGAAAGCCTTTGACAAGGTGGACCGATGACCTGGTGTCGGGTCGCAGGAATTAGATGGATGCCAGACGCACAGGCCGGCCATTATGGCGACAATTAGGGGAGACCTATGTCCAACAGTGGAAGTCTTTCAGCTGAAATGATGATGATGATGATGATTGCTCTTCCGACTAAATCTGCACGCTTTTGTGTTAATCTCGATATAGAGAGAATCTTAATACATAAGTAGTTGAGTACCTACTAATAAATAGCAAGTGTCATATGTTTATATTTTAAAACTTATTTATTTATTTATTTATTTATTTATTACAGCCTGGAGGACTTACAGCTTAACAAACTAAAAATAGAAATAAATATAAACGACAGAAAGCCAATTACAAGTCCTCACGTATAGTGTCTGCTTTTAACTTTCTATTCTTAAGCGCTGAATTCTCAATTTGAAATCAAAAAGTGTCAAACTCAACTTTACAGGTCTAACAACTGGGACTGGGCTGGGCTGGTCTGGGTTGGGGTAGCTTTTATCTCTTAATTTAGCAACCAGAGGAAATATACTCGTAGTATCCATTTCACCAGACTTCATTTACCAGCATTTGTAACACCGACAATATCAAGCATTTCGTTCATATCTTCCCATCGATTACAACCTCTGTAATGCAGGCTCTATTTACTTCAGATTACACAAATACCTTTACCCAACAATTAAGAATCTACCATTCGACCTAAATACGCAATAATATAGGCATTAGACTAGTCTAATCGCGCGACCTTGCCTGTATCCGTTAATTGCGCATTCATTGCCGTCTTCCGCGTGTTTAGCCGAGCCACCGTGCACACTGAGTAACTGCATGTTGATGAGCTTGGTGTCATACTAATTATCTATTTGCTAGTTAAGTTTACTTACTGTTGTATTTTTTTTTAAATTGATGTAAAGTAGTGTTTGACTGCGATCCCACATGATGGTAAGCAGCGATGGTTGCTTTAGTTGCTATTTCTTGTACTCTAGGATTGTGCCTAAAGTAACCTTGTTGTTACCATCATTGTAGTTGTCAATTATACCTATAACTAGGTTTTCTTTATTCTTTGTTGTACACATATTTTTTTAACAAACAACAAAATAGGACATTTGATGTACATAGGCGAGCTTAACCCACAACTGGGTTTTCTTACAGCAAACCATGTTGCAAACTTTTGCTCGCAACTTCCTTCGCATACATAAAATGTTTTCTGTCACTCAAGAATAAAGCAGCTTTCTATCGGTGTAAAAAATTTTGCAATCGGACCAGTACTTCCTAAAAAAAATACAAACTTTACCTCTTTATAATATTATTATTATTGTAGATATCTGTACTAATAATAATATTACAAAAAGGAACAAATGGTATTTATTGATTGTAACGGATAAATTCAAAAACTACTGGAATGATTTTAAACATTCTTTCACCAGTTTAATGCTACTATATCATTTAGTAACATAGGCATATATTTCATGTCATATCACGCGAGTGAAGTAGTGAAGCCACTGGCAGAAGCTGGTAGGGATTTCTTATTATCATATTTAGCCTATACTGTCCCACTGCTGGGCAAAAGCCTCCCTCCATTCCTTCCATTGTTCCTGGCTTTAAGGCACTTCTTGCCGATTGCTAAGGAAGGCATCTAAGTCGTCCTGCCATCTCCTTCTGACGGTAGGGACTGTATATTTTAGTTATTGATAGACTCGCGATTGACCACTATCTCATATGATGGAAAGTAATGATTTAGTCGACAATAGAACACGCTAGCCGAGAAGTCACCTATTCAATCTAAGTTGTAGCTATCAGATAAGCACGGAATTTTGCTGTTTAGCTGTACGCACTTTGCATGTGTTCTCAAAACTTTTTGTGCATATGGGTGGGATATTATGCTATGTCTATTTGTGTATATTTCTTAAGTCTAAGTTTGGATAGTAATACTTTTAAGTTTGCAACAAAGTCTATTAGTTTGACAGGTGGTTGTGAAATTAAGTTCTTATTATATAAGAAAAATGTTAATCAATTAAATTACACAATTATGAGGGTCATGATCAGATGAATATTATTGCAGATTGTAATGGTTATGATTGACAACAGCTCATGATCTGAAAAGGAGTACATCAGAGGAAAAGGCCGACATTAAATCAAGTTGTTTGTTTGATGTAAGTCCACTGAAGACTAACAATTATCGAAGCAATAAAACCAACTCAATAGGTGATAACATAAATCCAAAAAATAATAACAATAGCAAAATAACGATTATTTGTCACGCACCACCATTTAAGAAAAACAATCAAATCGTAATAATAATATCGTATCGTATGGAATAAATGGGACCACAACATGCTATAAGGTGAACGATCTCACAGTGTAAAAATAAAGTTAAGGACGGCATTACATTAATTACAGCGTATCGACTTTTATTGTCATGTAATTGTTAATCTGTGGACAGTGGCGTAAGTATAAGTTGCCAAGGCTGGCAAAATGCCATGGGCCCCTAGTATGGTGGGGCCCGCTTACAGAGGCCTTCAGCTTAAAAGAAGTAAATATACAAATTCAAATAAATTACTAAGATTAATTAAATGTATTTGAAAAGGATCAATTTCCCGTGATATTTTGCTAGTTTATCGTATCGGTATTATAGGTACCTAAACCACTGGGAAGCCCACATTCAGAGACGAAATATCAAAGAGAACTAAAACTTGCTGATTTATTAATAATAAAGAATAATTTTATGTTTATTCTTCAGTCTTCTTCTTCTCGTGTCGATTTGACTCAAATTTTGTCCGACCAATATTTAGCCACCCGGACGGCTGTGTCGTTGGTTCTTCAGTGATTTGTCCGAATTAAATAACAACGTTGACTACTTTCCTGGGGCCCCATCCAATTATTTTACCACGGGCCTCAGATTTTATAATTACCTACGCTACTGGCTGTAGAGGTCGGGAAGACGGGCATGTGATGTTGGAGTCATGGTGAAGATCTTCGTTTGATAAGTTCAGGTTTAATTGGTCAAGTTCATCAATTTTGTGGCAGTCTTTTGTTTAATGGTGACTGGCGTATTTGAAATGGCGTCTGGATGTCAAAATTATTGTCTGTTAACTGTTTTGCAAAACAACAAAGTCGTTTTTAAATTAAAGCAGTGAATTTAATTGTCATCTGCAATGGAATTCCTCATTATTTAAACTCCATTTGTCTAGGTAGTTAACTAAGTGTAAACAATCATAACATGTCTTTTATCTAAAAAATGTCAAAAGATGTTAGGTATTTAACAGAATTTAAATAATCTTTGTATGGCTTTTAAGGGCCAAGCGCCCGAAAAGTGCCATAAAACAGTGATTTTCTGAGGCCTACTCCTCCGTAACGGCTAAGTCAATTGGTTTGAAAAAAATATGTTTATTATAGATTCATGAACAATAATATCAACATTTGATTTTTTCGTGCAATTAATACTTTTGTCAAAAAAAAATATTTAGCAATTTCGCAACTTTTCCCTACTCCTTCGAAACGGCTTGGACCTTTAGAAACATTTTTACACATAAAAATTGGTGATTAAATATTCTTCAAAGTGAACATTGCATAAGTAAATCAATCAATATCTCGCAGAGAAAATGGATTTAAAGCGCTTTCCGGGCGCTGCTGACCGCAAATAAATGCACAGATTTGCGTACTGCCGCCTAGGCGAGTGCGAGAGTTGCGTTCACATAATTTCGGTCAGATGGTTCAAGGGACTATACGCCTTAAATACGATTTATTTTAAATAAAATGATATAGGTATCAAGAATGTTTACGTTTAGTTAAGTATCTAAACCGATAGAGTATAGATAATATCTTTAGGCATATTACAAAGGTAAAAATAAACACGTATAGTTTAATAAATTACTATAATTTAATTAACTTATTTTACTTAATATATACATGAAAGTAACTGCTATAAAGCAAAAAATAACACCGTAATATACATGTTGCAGTCAGAACTCTAAACCAGTTAAAAGTACTTTTAATCACAAGCTCTTGACAATAAAGTCTGTCTAAAAAGTCAAACGACTTGAGAATTTTGTATAATATTTAATCTTTTAAAAATACTTACTTATATTTTTTGAAACTTTTTACAAGGTTCTTCTATTAGTGAACAATGATCAAGATCTCCAAATCAACCTTGATTATTGAACCTGTGTTGACTGCGTCAGATTGAATTTTACTCGTTTGACTTTTTAGACAGATTCTAGCACTTTCAACTGATATTGTAGTTACAACTCATTTTGCCCAATGAACCTTAAAGAATTTTAAGAATTTGATTTATATTTTCTGTTTTTTTTTTTTTATCTGGTCTTATAGGAATTCTACACAACACCAATTGTTGAACCGACAATAAACAGACGACAGTTGTGAGTAAGATAAATTGACGACTCTTATTTCTGTCTGGATAGTGTAAAGAAATATAGGGAGCTTCATTTGCTCACAGTGTCCGCTCACTCTTACCCTACCTTCGTACCTAATGTAACAATCGAGCTAGCCATAATTTACCGGATTATAATTATACAACATTAATTTTAGTATATGCGAAACCCGAGACACGCGTCTAGTATTTATATATAAAGAATCTATGTACAAAATTTCATAACTGTATCATGAAAAATCACAAACTTATAAGCTTGTTATAGTAGTTAGCAAAAATAAATAGTCACCGGGTCATCCAGGCGACTGAGAGGTTGTTTTGCACTTGCACCCAGTTGTTTGCTGACGCCTAATACCCGCTATGACCTGCCGTGACCTGTGTTGTAATTAGCGTCGGTGGATATATTTGGGAAAAAATATAACATGGTGTCTAAACTATTAGAATCCATTCAGTCACTGATTATGAACAAACTATATTCAGGTTTAGTATATATTAAAAATAATGTTGTATAACCTTACTGACTATATATGTACTAAGTAATTACAAATACTAATATTAATTATATTACTAATTTTCCAATATTACAGCAAAAATATTTTTTTATGTGTACTTTTAAGTTTTCTTAATATTCATTGTAAAATTCAATATATCGAATTTTCAATACATCAACAATTTTATATATTCTAACCAGTTAAAATTGTATTTGATTTAGACCGATTTGTAGTCAAAATCAATTATTATGGAATGATTTTAAAACAAAACTACTTTTGACCAATTAAGAGTCTTGACTGTAACATATACATAATTATATTAAGCAATACAAGTACGTAAAATTTCAATGGCACTGTCAAGAAGTAATAAATAGAAGATCTGCACTTTTGCATAAATTAAAATTTTCCCTGTACGAAAAATACAAAACACCTGCCCAAAAATCAACTTATCTTTTGTTTTCCTTTTTTATATTCAAATCTTTTGCCCAGGTCTTACTCTAACAATTTCAGGATGGTTCGGATCACCGTTTCCTCTAACAACATATACCACATCATCTTTTGTCAAAGGTTTAGGTCTTTTTACATAAAAATTATGTTTGTGATCAAAATAATACTCTTCTGCGTTCACAGGAGTAGTAGTTTGATAGTTTGTAATTATTTGGAAATTGTTTTGCCCAGGAAAGAATATACGTTTTTCTTTCCTTGGGTAATCTCTAATCATTTGAATTTCTCGCCTATCATCTGACCTGTCATCAGGGAATTTTAATGTTTTACTTCCTCTAGATGGCCTATCTTGTTCCCGTTGTCTCTCTGGCTGTGATGGTCTCTTTGTTTTTTTAACATTCTCTCTTTTGTTACCATTTTTATTGCTTCCTTCTTCTGGAAATGACCATTTAGAACCTGTATCTTGACTTTCATTTGGAACTGAATCACTTTCAGCTTCCAAAACATTGACTACTGGTTTATTTTGTATCCGAACTTCTACCTCACTATCAGTATTTTTGCCGTTTCTATAACTAATCTGTTGGTTGTAGTAATTGTGTCCATAGCTGTAGGGATGGCCATAGGGATTCTGTGGTTGGAAACCATAACCATAGGGCCTTAGATATCCATAGTTTTGTTGTTGTGGTAGACCTTCCTGCCCAGACAAATAATTATAAAATTGCTCCAAGTTATGTGGTTGTTGGGATGTTTCTGGTAACCCAAAGAATCTGAAGAAGCCTCCGTTATGGTTGTTGAGGTAGTTGATGAGTTTCTCAGGTTCACTGGGACATTGGGGGTAGGCACGATAGCAGGCTGACGGATTTCCTTTGGCTGTCATTCCTGTGACAGCAGCTCGGCCAAATATGAAGAGTGGGGATGTACTTACTCCGTTGTATGCTTGTAGAAGCCTGAAAAGGACAAATTAAAAAGTTAATTTTTATTATTTGCTTTGGCCTATATTTGTAATGAAAACGCCTACATCGAAACACTTAGCAAACATTACTAAGCAAAACATTTATACAATGTTACGACCACATACAACGTAAAAGGTTTTCATTTGTTGGCATAGACAAAATTGCTTACCACAAAGCTAAATTGGAAATTGTGAAAGTCTAGGTACTGGTACTGCTACTTAAGTACTCTTTGACTGGTAAAGATGGATTTCAATCAGAGTGAAAAACAGTATTCAAGTGACACTTACGAAAGCAAGGGCTGAAGACTAGCAGAAGCCTTCAACAGCGTGGGTGATGACGCTGTACTGCTGCCTCCTGCTACTTCACACAGTAACCTCGGAACGCACTGTTTATCATCATATAGAGCTATTGATGTCAACGCTTCGGCAACTGCTGATACTGCCCTCTGGGTTAAAGACTTCGGTCGACGAGAAGGTCCTGGAAGTATAAAGTAAAAAAATAAACTTCAGGAACACCAATCACATCAGATACCTAGTAATAGTACCCAGGCATATGAATCATATTTTTAAAAAGAAACTGGCACAGTAAATCACGAACAATAAGATATACATTATTACTTTTTCTATATATCTTAACTTCTGGCATTCAAGAAATAATTGTACGATAATTCGATCTAGATAACCTTTTAATGGTTATGTAATTAAGAACAATGCTGAAAAAGAGCACGGGTTAGAGAAAAAGCTGGAAAAAGTTCTAGCAGCCAAAAAATACGATATGTAAAAACATGCTGTCTTACATGCAAATTAATAAGAAATATTTCCATAAATGGAGAAGGATTTAATTGAAAAGACAAATCTCTGTCACCATAAATTTATTTTTAATGATAACAATGCCTCCAAATTAACTAAAATTCGTATACCTATTACATGTTTAAGGAACACAAAAGCTTGTAGACGACCATTACCCTTGAACTCCTAAAAAAGTCAACAGTGTTCAGTCTAAAATTTACGACTTCAAAATCCAATCAAATTAAGTTCTTTAAACCAAATTACGTTTATAATATTGCTAGCCCGCCCAAGCTTTGGTCAGGTTTACATGATATATAATGTATACTAGCTCTTGTTAGCAGCTTCACCCGCATGAAAGTAGGTTACTCCATACAAAACGCTCTTAATTCCAGTTATTTCGGCTCTGCTTTGATTTGTCAGTCAGTCAGTTTCTCATTTTGTATAAGATAATATATCCAGTTCGTTGTCACTACTACCATTAACAGTTCCATGATGGAACTGCTGATGTATTTTTTAATTACTAGTTCCATTTTAAATTAATCTAAAGATTATGGAACTAATGTAGAATTGTGTTATCATTTCCGTTCGGTAGTTCTACTTTATTATTTTAGGCACTTGTGAAATAATTCTAGAGGTTGCTAAACGACCAATATATTACCGACCACATCATCGAATATCGCGTTGTAAATGTGTAAAATAATTCGCAGAAAATAATACTTGAATACATGAGATATCGATGAAGTAACAATTACAAAAACTAATTGTGTTTAGAAAACCTTTAAAAAAAATCACATGTAATTTTACGTCTAACCTTTTCACCCTTTAAAAACTTCGCAAATTCCTAAAATGGAACTAGTGATAACAAAATTCAACATTTGTACCATTATTTCCAAATTATTTTAAAATGCTACTCTCTAGTTTTTAACCCGTTGTGTGTCTAAACGTGGATCCACGCGAGACACCATGGCTTTTTAATTGTGTCTCTAATTAAGGCACACGAGAGGTTAAAAAGCTCAGTAATCCCACACACAACTGTAATCGTAGTAATACAACGAACCATGACCCGCCACACGTATGCAATCTCACAAACTCTACTATACTATCAAGTATGGATTAGAATATGGATCAATCAGTAACATTTCTGCCACAAGCTCGCTGGGTAACTTAGTCACCCGTTGACCGCTTGCACCTCTCACCTATGCATTGTTGTCGTCGGGTTTGCCTGTTGACCGCGACCCCGCACAAGCGTGAGCAAATGGACGCATTGTTATTGTGCGAAACGTTTGAGTGAGATTCTATCGGAATTTATCGAGCTGAATCAGTAAGTAGGTAGTCGGTACAGTACCGAGGTGTTATTGTAGCACGATATTCAAGTATTAGAAAGAAATTGTTATATGCATGAGTAATACCTTGCCAGCGACTTCGCTCGCAATCAAAACTTGAACACCACTTCAACCGTATATTGAGGGTAGATTTAAAAAACTAATACCTAAATAAAGTCTTTATATTATTCACTTATATTATTAAGTATCATGTTTATTAACCCAAGAAACAAGAATCGTGTATGGATGACGACACTATCACCTATTTGGACAAACTGTACTACATTCAGCGTACATAGAGCTACGGAGTAAGATTCCAGTAAATGTTCCCTGTTAACTACAGCGTGGGGCTGTTAAGCCAAGATTGAATTCAATAGGTTACCTACTTCTCTAAGCATGCTCTGTTGTCAACTACGTCATTGCTTACCCAGAGGTGAAGAGACAGTGATCAATCACAATCAAATCAATACTTTTCTGTATCTTTACGTTAACGACCGCATATTTAATTGTCTGCGTGTGAAATCTGTCATATTTTAACTAAAAGGTAAACTAAGACAGATTTCAATTACTGAGCATTGATGTTCCTGAACCTTTATAAACTTACAGTAACTGATTTACTCTATTTTACATACACATTTAAAAAAAAACATGTCCTCATCTCATTCAGCCGCTTGTGCACTTAATTATAATCGATCAGTATTTTTTTTTTACCAAACACATAATTTCACGTAATAGGATTGTCTTCGAGTGAGTGCACAAATTCTCAATGCCATATTATGGCTAGACATAGATTTCCCCAAGCACCTACATATGTTCTATAATTATACTTAACAGTTTACGAATTAAAAGATTCAGTACTTACTTTGAGGTCCAATTGGGTATCCTGGCTGAAGAGGCCCAGGATATACTGGAGGACTGTACAACGCCTGGTTTTGGGTAGGATACTGTGAGTTGGGATCAGCTGGATAAGATGGAGGATATCCATACGCTGGATAACCCTGATAATAAGGATATTCTGGACCTGGGTAGGCTTGTCCTGGTTGGCCACTTTGTGGAGCAGTTGGAGATGAAGCAACCGCAGATGGGGATCCAGTATAGTCTTGATTAGGATACCTTGTATCAGAGTGCCCGTTTGGATCACCTTGACCAGGACTTGGATATGCCGTTGGATTTGTCGGAGGCCTTTGATCTCCTGGAAGTTGATACCCTGGAGGTGGGTAAGCACCGTATCCTGGATTAATTGGTGGATACATGGAAGGGTAAGGTAAATATCCTGGATAGGCAGAAGTTGGAAATGCCATACCTGGATATGGGCTGGGGTAGTTAGGATAAGGATAACCAGGGGTTGGGTATCCTGGATAACTTGGGTCTCCTGGGCCAGGATAACCAGGTCCTGGGTAGCCTATCCCTGGATAGCCAGGATAGCCTAATTCAGGATAAGATGAATTCGGAGCCGTTGGTGCAGGATTTGTTTGTTTTCCTTCGATTCGAGATTTTCGTCCTTGTTTTCTTTTCTTCTTTTGGACAGGTGGTCGGTTGATATTACTATTATCTTTAAAAATAACTCGTTCAGTTACAGTATTCCTATCTGAATCTTGATTATTGGAATAAGATTCATTATCTTGATTTTCGAATTTGATAGGTTTGTCATTAGTTTCTGCTTCAATTTCTGTATCATCTGAATACTCAGAATCATTTTCATCAGCTTTACCATCATCGTCAAATACTACTTGACTTGCACTATCCTGAGAGTCTTTACCTTCATCATTATCTTCTTGATCTTCATAGTCCTCTTGGTCCTCATTATTGCCTTCGAATTTTATCTTATTTTCAGGATTATTGGATTCTCTTTCATATCTTGTATTAGAAATACGATCTTTATGGTTGAAATTTTTTTCATCATCGAATGTTATATCTGCAAGAAGTGATCCTGGGTCAGCTTTGTCAATGTCAATATATCCTTGGTCTTTCTTGTCATCTTCGATTTTTATGGGTCGTTGTGGAGATTGATCTTCAATCTTGACGCGACCTGGTTTTTCCGGGTGATGATCAGAGCGATCGTCTGCATTGATTCTTCCATTACTAGGAAGATGTGGAAAGTTAGGAGTATATCTGAAAATATTGAAAAAATGTGGTGTAAAAGAATAGATCGTGTATTTCGAAAAGAAGTTATGAAGACACTTATAAAGAAACGAAAGTAAATGTAATAATATTCTACTATTTGTTGTGAAAATGAATTATTATTGCACTTTGGTCTTTTGTGATCTAATCTTCAACAGTAAGCTTATTAATTTAAAACAATTTTAAATTACCAAACACAAGCTCCATACTTGGAACTGCCAACTACGTATTTATTACTATTATATAATTACCAAAATATTATGCAATGTAAAAAAAAATATCGCATTTTATTATGCGATAAATATATTGTCATTTTAAAAATTCCGGCCGATTCGTTTTAGTCGACAATCATTGGAAACAAGGTCATTTATGAATTAATGCAAATGACTAAAATCATGTAAGTGAATACGAGAATCTAATGGATGCGAGACGCATATAACGGATCGTTACGGCGACACTTGAGGGAGGGCTTTGTCCAACAGTGGACATATTTCTGCTAAAATGTTGATGGTGATGATGATGACGTGAATACTTACGACGAAGCTTCACCGGGGTCGTAAGTAGTGATCAAATTGTTTTGATTGCTCTGCTCGTGTGCGCTTGAGTCGTTTGTCAATAAAACCAGGATTACAGCACTCAGGATGCATATTTTCATATTTTCTAAACTGGAAAAGTTAATTTAGATTGTATTAGTGACATGTATAATCAAACCAATGTAGAGATGTCTTAGAGGTAGTTTCGTTCACATTTAAAGGAATGCAGATCAGTCTGTAAAATCTCGCAAACCTTCGTGGGCACACCATAATTATGGCGGTAAGACCCCTCTTTGAGGCGTGGCTGGAAAGACCTCGCGGCGTCCTCGCCTTCCGCATGACGCAGGTTTTCACCGAACGCGATCAGTTCGGAAAGTTCCAGCACCGGATTCGTGTGGAAGCGACGCCCGTATGTCACCACTGTATGTGGCCTGGAGGACACGGTGGAGCACACGGTAGAGGTTTGCCCCGCTTGGGCAAAGCACCCTCGTGTCCTCGTGGGGCGATCAGCGGCAGCGACCTCTCGCGCCGGGTCTTGGTATAGGTCATGGTCCGAAGCTTTAAAATATTGGGCATTATTTTATTCATTAGTGTGGAATACTTGCAGCATCTGCGAAAAATATTAATAGGTGCCCAAAGTGGAATACCTCAGGTGCCATTTGCTCAGGCACTTTGCTGTTTTAGAGGGGAATACCTCGAATGACGCGGTGATGAAATATTCTCTGATCCGCATGACGTTTTAATAAATAAGTAACACTAAATAATATGAAATATTAAAAAATACAGTAAACTTTAGTTGTGCAGCATCTTCAGTTGCAAATGTCATCAATAACAAAATTAATTATGTACCATTCATTTCGCGAGGAATGCCGGAAAAAATATTAAGTATGGAAAACAATTTGCTATCGAATGATTGCCAACCAAATCAACAAGGACTAAGACAAAAACTTGTTTACAACCTGTTTAGAAATGTTACGTTGTATTTTTAATTAGCTAAGTTTAAATTCAAAATCACTTTCGCTGAATAAAATTGTCAAATTAGTAATAAATACAATCTCGAACTGTCTGGTAAAAGAATCTGCTAACCAAAAAGCCCTGTATTCTTAAATTCATATCACTGTAACTGTTTTTAGTCACGGAATTTATACCATGGACTCATTTTTTTTTATTTGATATAAATCAGTGCTTGACTGAGATCCCACCTGATGGTAAGCAGTGATGCAATCGCACTTCACCGTGCAGTAGTTTATTAAGCTCACTTTAGCATCCCTTGATTCGCAAAATTTATATATAACTAACGGCTTTTAACCACCAATATATTAACACTTGTCACAAATGATAAATGGACTAAGATAATTTCAGAGTTATACCCCAGGGATGGCAAATGAGGTAAAGTTCGAGAAATAAAACATTAGGTAGATAACATTAGAAGAGTTGCCGGTCCAGAATCACTTACCACCAGGTGAGATAGTGGTCAAACGCGAGCCTATCAATAATAATAAAAAAAAGAAGAGATCAGAATCGCAAGAAATAGAGATAGGTGGAAATCTTTGGAGGAGGTCCTTGCCGAAGAACAAGTTGTTACTGAAAACCGATCGCCAATAACGAATGTAATATTATATTATTATTATATATTAACACTATTGTTCAACCCATGTATACATAATTAGTAAAGATAATAATTTAGATTAGAGAATTATTCATTTATTTTAATAATGCGATAGCGAAAGCAATGTCAGGTTCACACATTTTGTAAAAGTATTTAATCATCGGAATTACTAAATTTAACTAATTAAGAACTAACAATACCTAATTATAATCTAATAAAAACATTTAACTTCAAACTGAACACGTCACTTTGCACAAAAATGTTTGATAACATACCGTGTGTCCGATTTTTTTAGAAAACAGGTAAAAAGCCAAAATCTTACACTATTAATTTTCACTCTTTTTTAGAAATAATAAATATCTAGTAACTAAAAAGGTGACAAGAATCATTAACTTGGGGTAGGTTATAGATAAAGACAGATAAAGTTTAAATTATAAAAACAATTTATAGAATTTTCTTGAATTATATTATTAATACTAAGTAGATACAACGTAGATATTTATACCATAAAATTTTACGTAGGGCAATAAACAACACAACCACGAAATTACCGGCTCGCTCATCAATTACATTGTAGTATTTTTCATAAAACTCCACTTAAACGAAGCAAAAAATACACAAATAATAAAAGAAAACAACTTACTTTCTAAAATATTCACAACACTCACAAACTGTGCAACTTGGTAAGACTACTGCGATCAAATGCGACAAGAAATATAAAAAAATAATTTTGTCGCTTCTCAACGAAAGTTGCCCACTATGCAATGCAAATAAGGGTAGCTGACGCGATTGACTAATATGGTGTATCCTGGTTCAAAATGGACATAGTTAAATAATATATTACGTTATACTATGGTGTAACAAAATCAAAATAAGAAAGAAAAGGAAAGTGCAAAGTTATTTTTTTTTTTGAAAAACTCAAAAATGCATATTATGTAGACGTTGATATATTTTCTGTCAAAATTTGCTTGTCTATTGATGTTTTATGTTAATTGTGTAGATTTGAGATTAAGTAGTATATGCAACTTATACGATTTTTAGTCTTTATTTTACATTCCATCGCTACGTGCATAACATGCAAGAGGCTTCGGCTTCGATACCAGGCAAGTGCGGATTATTCAATTTATATTTTTTTTTATTGTTGATAGGTTTGCGCTTGGCCATTATCTCACCTGATGGAAAGCGACGACGCGATCGACGAAGATGCCCGGGTTATACCCATCAGGAAATACAGACTCTCGCAGGGAATTCCACTCCTTAGCTGTACGCACAATGAGTGTGTTCCCAAAACGTTTTGTGCTTATAGGTGGGATGTCCACCATGTACCGGTAGAACATCGCTGTACGTCTGGTGGTCCGATGATGGGACGGGCTAGATGGAATTAGGATATGCAATTCCGACGCACGCTCGCAGAATATTGTACCTACTGTTCTAAGTTTATGTAGGACATTACAGACACCCGTGCCTCGGAAAGCACGTGAAGCCGTTGGCGCCCGTTGTCATTCGTAGATCTTTGATAGTCGCGACTGTCAAGTAGTCAGACGCTAGAAATTCTGATGATCAGTCTATCCAAAGAGAATTTGCCCAGTAACTGGGTTGTGGAGGTCTGATAGGCTGCCGCTCTATGTAGAACAAAGGTCTTCAGCCACATCCTGCTAGACTAGAAACCAACCCCAAGCTAGTAAGGAGAAATCTAGGAAGATGATGAGATATATTGGCATCGCTGTCGACATTTGCTTGTATCTATTTATTTACTAGCTTCTACCTGCGGCTTCGCCCGCGTGAAAGTCGGTTTCTCTTTGGACCCCTTAGGGAGTGAATTTTGGAATATCTGGCGGATGTACTAGCCTATAAGGAACCTACCTGCCAAATATTAAGTTTGTAGGTGTTATAGTTTTTAAGATTTCGTGATTAATCAGTGAGTGGTATTTCGCTTTTATAAATGGTGTAAGGGACAGTCCTCCACAAACTTTAAGGGCTTGCTCAGTAGACGAAACTGAACAACCCACAATAAATTTTCTTTTCAGGAAACGAAAAAAAAATTTAGCCTCTCCATACAAACTGTCCAATCAAGTTAATAATTTTGTATGGTGAGGCGGATCTTTTTTCTCGTTTCCTGAAAAAAAAATTTATGGTAGGTTGTTCAGTTTCGTCTACTGAGCAAGCCCTTAAAGTTTATGGAGGGCTATCCCTTACACCTTGTATATAAAATTTAACAACCTTTCTATCGTGTAATTAGAGATACAATAGTACGACAATAGGTGGGCGAAGCCGGCGTTCGCTTGGGGTTTAATGAATGTATCAATAATAAAAGAAAAAAGAAGAAAACAGAAAAATATAGGTACAAAAGTGAAGCTTATTTCTACAGAAATCTCTTCCAGCATACATGTGAAAGGAGAATTGAAAAAAAGAGATGTAAACAGCGTTGTATATTGATGTTTAATGTTAATTTTGTAGATTTTAGTTTAAGTTGCATGCATACATTCAATTCCATAACAATTCAATCATTCATTCCACCGCCGACCACATCATCGCTTTCCATCAGGTGAGATATTGGTCAAGCGCGAGTCTATCAGCAATAAAAAAAGTCGAGGACTGGGTACAACTGGACTAATACTACACATAACTAAGAACGATAGAGGATCCACCAGTACATATCAGTAGTGTTACTTGAAGTAAGCAGAGCAGTTAAAGTTATGATGTCATATTACCTCAATTTCTTTGGACATATATGTGCCTCATCGCCCACGGTATTCTCGTAATAGCTATGCCTACTTTGTTATGGTTTGAAAGAAAGTGTATTTTATTAGCATAGGTACACAAGTGATTCATTTTAATATGCCAAAATCATCTAATGGCTTCTTCCGCTCTAGGGCGGAGTGAGAGGGCGTTTTAGACTTTTACTAACTAAAACCATTCTTCGGGATCCGATGGATGCGAGAGGCACAGGATCGTGCGTTGTGGCGACACTTGGAAGAGGCCTATGTCCAGTGGACGTCTATCGGCTGAAATGATGATGATGAAAACCCTTCTTCTAGAACCACAGTTTTACTTACAGAAATTTCCCGCGAAGGTATTCCGTCTGTCCCCTTTTATGTGTTTTTCGAGGAGGAATGATTGGAGCTGAAAGCAAAAGTCCAACTTGTAGTCAACATTATGTATTTGATACACAGTCACATTTTGATAGTTATAAACAATAGTGAGCAAGTATACATATAACTAATTGGATATCAATTGAGGTAATTGAAGTCATTGGATGATTTCCCACCTCAATATAAAACGACAAAATGAAGGTATTCGGTTTTTTATTAGCAAAAGAATCCTCAAACTTCTTCTCAGTCGTATTCTCCTGGCGGAGTGGCCGTCGTCTTGAGTCTTGGATCGTTTGATAGATTGGTTGCGTCTTTTGCAAAACTTCTCCATCTTTCTCTATTCATGCCACTGAACACTTCGAAGCAAGTCCAAGCAACCCTTAAAAATGCGGAGTAGTGTCACATTATTTGTTTTACGGATAATAACGTAATGTTTATTGCGTTATTGTCTGTTGTACGCACATAAATTTAATTATATATATATATATATTATATTTAATGATCCCTGAGATGATCACTTATTTCTAGGGATTTATTTTTATAGGTAAACTATGTTACTAGCTAGTTTTAAGTATTCGATATTGTAAAAAACCAGCGCTGTGAGCTCAACGCATTATGCGTGAGGCCGCAGCTTTATGCTGAGCGTTCGGCCGTTTTGCGCGGAGGAGACGCATATCTTCCCTATTTTGATGTTATGTTCTGTTACCTTCTTTTAAGTTTGCGTCTTTAACGCGTAAATAAACTGTTTTTCTTTATTTTTCTTAATATGTGGAAAACGTAGTGGGTAGCAAGATTGTTTTATATTGTTATATTTAAGCTGTAATCTCTTATTATGCTACTGTTTGTTTTTCCTTAAATAAATAAAATAAAATAAAATGATTCAAAGAGACCTCATTCCTGCTGGTGTCCAGCTGGTGGGTAATCGGCCCTTTACTCTTCTTTATACCACTAAACATTCCAAAGAGCTTTCATTGCGGATGATATGTAGATATGTATGTTGTAAACATCTTAAAAATTCGCACTTGCGCAATCGATGAAAGTCTTTGTTTAATGCAAAGCTCCTCAAACTACTGCGCTTAATTATAATCATCTAATTTGCAAGGAGTTATAGCTTCGGATACTGATTTAAAATTTTACACGAAATGGACCAGATGGTATAATACAAATTATGTAATAGATGCACTTGCTGTGGTATGTCACGCAGAGAAACCCTACAGTTATCTCAGTAGTTACTAGTAAGCTTTTCATCAGGCGAGATAGTGGTCGTAACGAGCGCCTATCGACAATCAAAAGAAATATAAAGGCAAAAGTGTACCGATAAACTTTTAACTTTTATAGATTTTAACGGGTGCGCTAGTTTGTGTATGTCACACCTTCACGGTCAAACTACTAAAAGGATTACTACTATATCCTGAACACATAATACTTTTTATTCCATTCCACGTTCCTATTATTATAATTTTTAGGTGGGAAATCACCCAATGATTTCTCCCGCTCTAGGGCGGTGCGGAAGGATGTGTTATACTTTTACTGACTTAACCCACTCCTATGTTTCTCTTTGCCTGGTGTTCCGGAACCCCAGGTTCCCGTTTCAGAAGCGAACCTATAATCCCAGTAAGCTTCAGCTCTATTGGGTCTACAGTTGACATCTCTTAGAGGCACGCTTAGAACACTACGCGCCGTAGATATAACTCGGTTTCGGTCCGAACATTTAGCGAATGGTCGGACGGTGAGCTATCCATTTTTCGTCATCCGCAAGCTCACGCCTACGATGTCTGAACATTAAGGTCAGGATCCTGGTGGCTGGGGCATGAGGAAGTCCCTACCCTCACGCGTGCAGTCGCGTATCCATCGCTAGCTTTATTGCTTTGTATAAAATCAAAATCAAAGCATTTATTTCAAATAGACCATTTGCAGGCACTTTTGAATAGTCAAGTGTCGGTCAGTCCAAGAAAAGTGAAGCTAAATTGCTAGAAAAGTGAAGCCATTCCTCCTCACTCCGGACCATGGGCTTATATCAGAGCCCGGCGCAAGAAATTTTCGTTCCCTTGGGATAACTAACATGCCCGGTGTACTTTATGTAATAAAGTTAGTGAAAGCAATGTGTTGACTAGACGACGAATATCATAAAGTCGGGCAGGCGTTTCTTATAATTCAATATTAAACATTTTTCAGTTTAACGAAAATAGTATAATAGATATACGTTCTGATACAACATACAAGTGAAGAAAGTTTGTCATTAAGACCGAGGCAGGATTCACCCGAGCCGCAGGTGAGTGTTATAGAGTCGAGGGCTGCAGTAACAAAGTTCCACGTGTATCAAACGACGTTTTTCAATACTCTTACGAAGAAATAAACGGGAGTAGACGCGCGACTCGTGGAGGTCGCTTAGCGCCTAGCCTTATACGATTAATACAATAAATTGTAGTGGGAGTGGGTTTCAGAGTAAGTATAGGATTCAAAAAGAAATACCAATCTTCAAGATATTTTTTTTTATTGTTGATAGATTCGCGCTTGACCGCTATCTCACCATTTTTTTTTTATGGTGGGAAAAAATCATTCAATGACAACCCCCGCTCTTGGGCGGAGCGGGAGATAGTGGCAGACTCTTACTGACTAAAAGACCCACCCCGTTCCTTCTAGCCTTCATACCGGGGCTCGAGCTCCCTTTCGGATAACCCTGGCCCCAGTAGGCTTCGACCCGGCTGGGTCTGTCTGTTGCTGACAACTCCTTGAGGCGCGCGGGAACAGTGCGCGCCGTCGACGCCGCTATCTCACCTGATAGAAAGCGACGATGCGGTCGACGATGGAACGCGCTTACCTAAAAGAAACCTATTCACTCTCGACTTAAAGTTTCCTGGGTTGTAGCTACCAGGAAACACAGACTCCGGCAAGGAATTCTACTCCCATCTAATACTATAAGAAAATTCGAATATTGCTTCAATCTGCATCCACTGTTCCTTCTCTTATAAAAATCGTTGAGACAGATATAGATAGTCTTCTTTGCAGTTGATTTGTCGATCGTGGGCAGGTGGAAAAGTACAGAGTACAGCAGTCTTTCACATGGACTTCTTTCAAGAATTCAGAACTAACGAGACTACGTGAACACTAGGTAATTGAAGTTTTGAATTATCGTCAGATATATCTGGACGACTATTAAGCTTATAGGCGTGAGTGATTCTTATAACAACAACATCACTAATCCTCAAAATTGAGTAGGTATATGCCAAAAAGTCCGTATTTTTTTACTGTTTTTAAAAGCCATTCCTCAGACTATTGGACCACTGGACCTTCCCACCCAACATTTCACAATCCAAACACGACTAGAAATAATTAGAACAAAGCTTCACATTGACCTTGAGTATCGATACTTTACAGTTTCATCACAAACTGGCCGGGCCGGTATCGATAATAATCGGCTAACGAGAATCGTTGGCCAACTCTATTGACATATTGACAGGCGCGTGGACGCACCTCTCTACTAGTGATAAGTATGTTTGAAGTGGTCTGGGGTATACAACATTAATTTATTCAAAACCTGAATATACGAGTAGTTTGTTCTGGTTCTGAATCAGTAATTGAATCGATTTCAGTAATTTTTACACCATGTTACATTTTTTTTATCAAAAATATTTAAAAAAGGTCACAAGTTGGACGCCACCAACACTAAGTTCAACACAGGTCACAGCAGGTCATAGCGGGTATTAGGTGCCAGCAAACATCTGGGTGCAAGTTCAAAACAACCCCTCGGTTGTCTGGATGGCCCGGTGACTATGTATTTTTGCTGACATAACAAGCTTATAACTTGCGTTAGGGACCAGCGCACAGCTAAGCACGGGAGCAAAAGAACCTCTCAGTCGCCCTGATGGCCCGGTGACCATGTATTTGTGCGGACAACCAGGTAACTTAACAAGAAAAAGATTTATACATAAAAAACACGTGTTTCATATTTTGCTAGACTAAAACTATTGTTTTTTTTTTTAGCTAATGTTGTATACAGGGTGGTTTTTTGAGACGGGTCGATAACGGCAACCTTTATAGGCATATATGTTCCGTAACCATCTGTAACTTTTTTAATAAAATAAAAAGAGTTTAAGGCGATTTCTAGTACTCGTACCTTAAATGGTCCAATAGAATCTTTTGATCCCTACGTGAAGTAGAACCTGTAGGCATATCATATAAATTATATTATTATTATAAAAACGTGACTCCACCATCCGTCTGCCTGCTCTCCTCCAGACTAGCAGAGTCTGCTAGACTCCACCAGCTTGTATCTCATGAACCGTGACAGTTAAACAGTTGACATTTTCACAGATGCTCTATTTCTGTTGCCGCTATAACAACAATTACTAAAATCAGAATAAAATACATGTTTAAAGGGGGCTCCTAGACAACAAACGTGCATTTTTTGTTACGGACGATACGAAATCCTTCGTGCGCGAGTCTGAATCGCACTTGTTTAATATAAGTAACCCAATTTATATCAGTAGCCTGATTCACGTAAAATCAAACAAGCCAAATATCGTTGAAGTTTTATAGTCGTTCGATCGAAGTCCTATCCAAAAGCGGTATTCACGATCTATCGACTTATTTTCAGTTGCATTAATAAGTATTCTACCAGGATAATAAAATACAGATATTTTTTTTAAATCGACGAATTTCAAACGTCTTTAAAATCGGTGTCGTTCAAGCTCGATTGATGGATTTGAATAGGGAAATGGTCTAAACGACTAAATCGCTACCATATCGTTACGGTTTTCATTACGTGAATCGGGCTACTGGTTTAAAAAAAAATATCGGCTTTATTTTAAGCTGCTTTTTTTATCTGTTATAAACTAGTACTCTAGTAGTAGTAGTAGTAGTAGTCTTGAGATGAAGGATTTTTTGTTGTTAGATATATAGGGTTATTTGTAACACTGGCACTAGAACTAGTTTACTAACATCACAAACAACAACTTTTGTTCTAAGACTTTTAAAATTTATCACATTTTAGCACATCAGATGTTCATACAAAAATAAAAATATTTAAACTGAACGTTCTAAATATTACGAAGTCTATGTGATGCAAGCGATAGTACAATAGCGGAGGGGAGCAGGGGTCAGGCGGCGGAGGTGCTTGATGCGTTAGGTAGGTATAGCAAAATACAGAGTTGAAATGTCTCAGATAGAACAACGAAATATTGAAGGTTTGTTTTTGGTAAATGAATTATGTTTTTGTAAAAAGTCATAGAACAAAAGTTGTTGTTTATGATGTTAGTAATACAGTCCTGTAAGGTTATTACTGTTTTACAAATAACCCTGTATACATATGATGTCTGGCGTTGATTTGTTTATATAAATATGTATTGTAAGTGCATTTATATCAACAAACTGTCCTGATTTGGCGAAATGTTTATTTACAGAGAATGCTGCCGTAAAAGTCTGGAAAGATGTCTAACCATTAAAATCTTCCCCGTATTATTGAGTTTAAAAATAAATTAAAATCTGTTAAATATCATTTAACATAATAAGCAGATACGCAAAAATATGGCGACGGTTACAAAAGTCTTCTGGATGCCAGAAGCACAGAACTGGGTGAAGTGGTGAGGCTTAGGATAGGTTTATGTCTAGTAAACGTCTTTTGGCTGAAATAATGATCATGACCTTACCATCTTGATGTTCTTGGTATTACGTTTTTTTTTTTTTTAATGGGTATGCTCGCGTTTGACCACAATCTCACCTGATGGTAAGCGATGATGTGGCCGACGATGGAGCACGCTTGCCTAGAAGCAATCTATTCACTCTTGACTTAAAGACACCTAGGTTATAGCTATCAGGAAACACAGACTCCGGCAGGGAATTCCATTCCTTAGCTGTAAGCATAATGAATGTACTCCCAAAACGCTTTGTACTTATGGGTGGGATGTCCACCATGTACCGGTGGCGCAACGCCGTACGTCTTGTGGTCTGATGATGGAACGGCTTGACTTATAAAAGAAAAAAAATTACGTTAAAATCTACTCTCAATTTTGAGCCAACGTCATACTTCGCGGCAAAGGCTCAGCTGACTGCCAAAAATTTGGATATACTAACCAAGGGGAGACACCGGAACAGCTCCTTAAACTTTATCAAGTGCAATAGTGTATGGAGTAGGTACTGCTCTCATCTTTTAGACGGATCTGCCAGATATCAGCTTGATGCCCAGAGACCAGTTTTCTTACGAATATCAAAATATGTGGCATAAATGGCTTTATCTTAAGATTGCGTTGATTCAGAAGTTTGATGTAGGAATTTTTTGAGGTACGGAACCAATAAGGTGTTCAACGCAAACTGTTTTGAAAAGCTTCCGGGTCAAAAAGATGACAAACAAATCCATACTTGGCCCTTTTCCATATGTGTGTTAACAATAACACATGACGTAAAAAGATTAGAAGATTACATATAAGTAAGTAAGAAGTTGGTAGCCCACCGCCCACTGGACTTATGCGACACACTTTCCTGCGTCGAAATACACGTATACTTTTGTTGGTGGCCGTAGACCCTAAAACGCACGGGGGCTGATGGCTAACTCTATACAAGGCAAGTCACATTTGCAACTTGTCTTACATATAGCTTCTGCTAGAGTGAAAATCGAAATTAGGCTTCGGCTTCGGCTTTGTGGTGCGCGTTAAACACTACGCGCTGTCGACGACTGGGGCTCAGTCCGGACGGCGAGCTACTTATTGCTCATCGTCCGCGATTCTTGCGGAAGAAACCGGTGCAGGAAACTTACCATGTCCGGTGATGACCTTTGTGTTATGCGGAAGGCGAGGACGCCGTGATATCTTTCCAGCCATTTCTCAAAAAGAGCACTTACCGCAATATTATAGCGGGCCCAATTATATGACAGTACGAGTGACACAGTGGTTGAAGCGATTGGCCGCTGCACTGTGTTTCAGGGATTCACGCACGAAAAAAATATTTTTATGATGTACCAGGTTTGAGTATCTTGTTTATGTTTGTACACGTTACACGATACAGGAGTTTTCCTAGGGTAAGGCAACATTAAAACAATATTATATTTTCTTCGGGATCGACGACCCACCGAGATGTATGTGGAACAGGTCGACTGACCCGCATACATTTCCATCGCACCTTATTGTCAAATGAAATTGCCCAAACGTTTTTTGATAGATAAATAAAATAACTTGTAATTCATCCAGTAGCGTAACTAGCATTTTTACGCCCAGTGCGAGCTTCTCAAACTGCGCCCTAGAAAAAAGTACAGTACGAACAAAAAGGACTATTAGATATTTTTGCGCCCAGGGACTGCGCCCTGTGTATGGGCACCGCTGACAACGCCCTAGTTACGGCACTGAATTAATCCGTGAAACTAGAGTAATCACAGTCGGTTTTTTTTTTAATTATTTTAAACAATCTTTATTTAATTATTTTAAACTTTATAATTTTTAATTATTTTAATGCAATCGTTGATGGTGAAGCAGAGCATAGCATAACATAGTCGGTCTAATAATGTTCCCACTGTTGGGACTCAAGCCTCCTCTCTAGGATAGGGATGATAAAGCGCGCTAGTTTATTAAGAGCCTATTTATTCTAGCCATAAAACCACCTAAATTAGGACGATTGGAGCAGGCAAATTGTTCCAGTTCTATAGATTGTTCATATTTTAAGTTCAACCTTTTGGTCTAGTGGTTAATGTGGCTTTGAGCGTTTGACAGGCCTGTTGGTCTAGTGGTTAGTGGCCCTGACTGCCATGCCGCAGGTCGTGGGTTCGATTCCCACCCAGGACAAATGTTTATGTGATGAGCATGATCATTTGTTCTGTGTCTGGGTGTAATTTATCTATAATATGTATGTATTTAGAAATATATAAGTATGTTTATCAGTTGTCTAGTACCCATAACACAAGCTCTGCTTAGCTTGGGACTAGACGGCGTTGTGTGATAGATGTGGAATATTAATATTAATTAATTAATTAATTAATTAAAAACCCGAAACCCTTAAAATTGTTATTCTACAAAGACTGTTAATCCTATTTGAGTCTATTAAATTAAAACGTACGTCCGTATTTAATCCTATGTAAATAATATTATGTTTGATCGTGATCTGCGCAGACGCCGAGTGCTGTTGCGACAGGCTCATGATAACGAGATTAAGCATTGATACACACATTACTGTCCTGTTACAAACTACTCAACACTTATAAACATCAATAAAATCGTGTAAGAGAGATTCACAGATCTGCTACGAAAATACATGTCTCGTTTAGTAATATCATCATCATCCTCATCATCATCATTTCACCCAAAAGATGTCCACTGATGGACGTAAGCCTCCCCCAAGTGTAGCCATAGTGACCGGTCCTGTGCTTTTCGCATCGTTTAGTAATTTAGTAGCATTTTTTAGCATTATCAGCCTTATAATGTTACTCCTGCTGGGACTCAGGCCTCCTCTCTAGGAGAGAGAATAGGCCGCAATCCACTACGCAGGCAAAGTGCTGATTGGTGACGTCACATGACTACAAAGTTTTGGTTCTAGGACATTCTAGACAATCTCAGACAAATCTACATGGTTCTCATGTGATTTGACCATTACAAATTTACTGTATGGACTTTAAAAGAGACTGACCCCTGAGTTTGTTTCGGTGTTTCTTCTCAGGGTAGTCAGATAGGAAACACCGGCCACATATAGCATACTGACGAAAAAAAATTTACGTGTAAAAGTGTTTTTTAAACCTATTTACAAAATAAATAGCATCATTAATCATTTATAATTTATAATTTATAATTTATAATTTATAATTTATAATTTATAATTTATAATTTATAATTTATAATTTATAATTTATAATTTATAATTTATAATTTATAATTGATCATTTATAATTTATCATTTATCATTTATCATTTATCATTTATCATTTATCATTTGTCATTTATCATTCATTCGGTTTCTTCACGGTGTTTTCCATCGATATAATGTAGAATATAAGTCAATGGTGTTTTCCTTCTCCGTTTTGAGAGCAGTGGTGATGAAATAAATTACACAAAGTAATACACCTGGTTGGGTTCGAACCGGCAACTGCTGCTCACTGGGCCACTACTGCTCAATATGTGATACTTCCAATGGAAATGATGGAAAAGGGTTTATTATAATTTTATCTTTACACGGTTTATGTATTTATTTATTTATTTATAACTTTATTGCACATCTTAGCTTATTATATAAACATTTACAAAAGAATAAGTGTACAATAGGCGGTCTTATTGCACAAGGCAATTTCTACCAGACAACCTTTTTTTTTGGGCAGAGCGGGAGATAGTGTCAGACTCTTACTGACTAAAAGACCCAGCCCGTTCCTTCTAGCCTTCATACCGGAGCTCGAGCTGTCTTTCGAAACTAACCTTGGCCCCAGTAGGCTTCGACCCAGCTGGGTCCCTGCTGTTGCTGACAACTCCTTAAGGCGCACGGGAACAGTGCGCGCCGTCGACGACTTGGGCTTGGTCGGGACAGTTATCGGACGGCCGGACAGCGAGCTACCCATTGCTCACTGTCCGCAATCCCGCGCCTACGGTGGCTCCGGCCTCAGAATCGGGATCAGAATCCCGGGATGGACTTAACCAAAGGAAAAGATTTGGGGCTGTCAGTGTGCATTTACCCAGTTAGGTATCAATAATTTTTTCTTCCAGCTAGCCCATTCTCTCCAACGAGCACGGTTCTTCGCTTTCTCTTAAGAAGCTCCTTTTCCACTCGCCTATCTTCAACATCGAAAGCTTGTTGCTACATCTAACGCAATCCAACGCGATGTTTGACGAAAAGGCAACGCGAAAAAAAAGAGATAACGCCTGAAAACTCTGTTAGCATTCGGTAATTCCGTGATTTATATTTTAATTTTAATATTTTACAAAACTTGTTCCAAGAAATACGCGGTTTTTTTTAACCCTTAAAAGTTTTTTTAAACAATTGTCGTCGTTTAGAATCTTGATAAAAGCAAGGCAATTATTATACTTTTTTGACTTTCACAATTTTTGAGTAAATTATGAAGCGTCAAAGTAATCCAATTTCTGTTAATTTTTCATTCAAACTTGTTGAAGAGTTTCTCTTTTTTATACGTTTTAGAATTATTACCTATGTTAGTATTTCTCGCAAATTAAATATGGGACAATGTTTTAATAGTGTTTTCTAGATAGAGAAGACTGTAACAAAACACCGGTACAAGACAATGATACTTGGTCCGCCATCTGTCGGCGAGCAGTTACACTAACTTACTGTTAGTTTGTGGAGTTTAGGAGAGAGGGCGCCACCTAACTTAAAATCGGCTTTACCGTTTAGCACTGCGGTTGCGATATGCATGTGGTTCTAGACTAACACGTTTTCATGGCGGTAAGTCCCCTCTTTGAGGCGTGGCTGGAAAGACCTCACGGCGTCCTTACCTTCCGCATGACGCAGGTTCTCACCGGACATGGTTCGTTCGGGAGTTTCCTGCACCGGATTCGTGCGGAAGTGACGCCCGGGTGTCGCCACTGTGCGGAATGCCCGGAGGACACGGTGGAGCACACAGTCGAGGTGTGCCCTGCTTGGGCGGAACATCGCCGTGCCCTCGTGGGGGCGATCGGCGGCGGAGACCTCTCGCGCCGGGCCTTGGTTGAGGCCATGGTCTGGAGCGAGGAGGAGTGGCAGGCGGTCGCCGACTTCTGCGAAGCAGTAATGCTCGCAAAGGAGGAGGCCGAACGCATCAGGCAACGGCGTTATCATCGCCGCCGCCGCCGCCGCCGGGATTCTGATCCTGATTTCCGGCCGCCGTAGGCGCGGGCTTGCGGACGGTGAGCAATGGGTAGCTCGCTGTCTGGCCGTCCGGTAACTGTCCGGACCAAGCCCAAGTCGTCGACGGCGCGCACTGTTCCCGCGCGCCTCAAGGAGTTGTCAGCAACAGCAGGGACCCAGCCGGGTCGAAGCCTACTGGGGCCAGGGTTATCCGAAAGGGCGCTCGAGCCCCGGTATGAAGGCTAGAAGGAACGGGGTGGGTCTTTTAGTCAGTAAGAGTCTGACACTATCTCCTGCTCCGCCCAAGAGCAGGGGATGTCAATGCATGATTTTTTCCCACCATAAAAAAAAAAAAAAGACTAACACGTTTATTTCCAAAGGCTATGATTTATGGGTGAATATGAAGGATTTAAAAAAATCGTGGTGTAAAAACTAAGACCCATTATTTATTTAAACTTAATGTATAGGTACCCAGTACTGGCACATAGACGGACTTAAAGCAACATTAAGGCATTCTGTGCCAGTCAATCCTTGGGTAAAAAAATATAACACTGTAGTAGGTGTACACAACACACATACCTACCATCCATTCATATCATACATTTAGCCATTTACCCTACCTGTCTGGTTCCTGATTAATAATAATAATTATGAATCTAACAAATTTTGTAAATACTACATCATCCTATAAAAATATGTCCGAGATTCACATACCACAAAAAAACGTGTTAAGTTTGTCACGGTCTGAAACTATTTATTTAAAGTATACTTATGTTGCAGTCATAAAAATAAAATTCTGAATTCAATTAAACGACTAATATTTTATGATGATTAAATTTTAGTTGAAGGCTCAAAGTCACCCAAAGAGCAATGGAAAGGGCTATGTTCGGGGTTTCCTTGCGTGATCGAATAAAAAATGAAGATATCCGCAGGAAAACTAAGGTTGCCGACATAGCACAAAGAATTGCCAAACTTAAGTGGCAATGGGCAGGGCACATTGCTCGCAGAACAGATGGCCGTTGGGGCCGAAAGGTTTTGGAGTGGCGACCGCGTACCAGAAGACGCAGTGTTGGAAGGCCTCCTACAAGGTGGACCGACGACCTGGTGAAGGTAGCGGGAAACCGATGGATGCGGGACGCACAGGAACGTTCGATGTGGCGACGCTTGGGGGAGGCCTATGTCCAACAGTGGACGTGTATCGGCTGAGATGATGATGATGAAATTTTAATAATTACCCAAAGAATAATGCAAAAAAGTAGTTACAATACCTACAACCCTTTTTTGCTTTAAATGACATCCTTATGTCTACGTAATAGAAGTCAAAATCGGTTGAACGGACAGTGAAAAAGGTTTGTTTAAATGTCTTATCTTATAGCGAATGGAGTATAGAGATATATCTTGATCGACATTTAACCTGAACCAATAACCAAATATATCTCTGGGTGTGTCAGACCTTTACTGACTAAAAACCAACTTCTGATCCTTCGTTGCCTTTCATACCAGGGGCCAAATTTGCGACCCTGCTGGGCCCCTACAGAAAGGCATTAGTGATTAACACGTTGGCGGACAGTACTATCTTACTGACTGCGGCGACTGTGACACTACTTATTTTCATACATTGCCCACGGACATAGTGTCACAATGCATTGTAAAAAATATATGCTAAGTGATACTAATCTAGGCGTAAACGTCGTAAGGCGTTAAAAAGGCGAAAACTTGCAGCGACACGCAGGATCACCGAAGCGGCGCAGTACTCGACTGATCGTATGTAAACACGACGCCCACGGGCGTAGTGTGCGTAGGGAGGGTAGTATGAAAATATGAATGTATGCGTGGAAGTACTTTCTTTAACGAATTTTTGTAAATAATGTAGTGACAGTACAAAAGTCGTAATTATACCTGTGGTGACAGTACAACATGCCGTTCTTTATGATAGTATGAAAAATCGGTCGTCGTGTGGCGTACTGATTTTATGCAAGTAAAAACTCACTCGACAGGCGTACTGTCGTATCACTTTTAGCTAACTAGACGCCTGTGGTCGTTAGTGATCGTCAACGTGATAAGTCTACACTTGAGTATATTCTACTGGATTTTTTTTTCGGGGTGAAAATCGTAACCAACAATGAAAAATAAGCTCTTACTTTACAAGTGCTTACTTAAACCCACAGAAAAGATGAAAGAATGGCCTTATGGGCGTGGCACGCGTGCCTAAAAATATGATCATGCTCATAATTAACACAACCAATAGCAAACTTGCGATCTAAGTGTGCGTCGTCTGTTAGTTGGGTAATGCGCGTTCGTATTGGTTTATTGCCTGTAGTGGAGTTAAAGGGTGGGAGACAAGCGACGACACTCGTTGTAGTACAAATCGGAAAGTATTTCCTTTCTAACCCCTTTCATCTTTTTTGTGCTTAAACCCATATGGACGCACGCAATACAGTCCTGGTGCCGCCGCTCAACTTAGAAATTCTCCAACGCTTCCAATCAAATTTTCTGCGCATGGTAACTGTTGTATCGTGGTACATAATGAATCAAAGAATTCACTGCAAATTAAAAATCAAAATATACAAAACTGAAGTAGTAGACTCTCTCAAAACATACATGAAGCGTATGCTAATGCATCCAAGCCGCCTGGCAAATAATTTGATTTACAAACTCCTAAACACAATTCTAAACATAGAGAAGAGCAGCATAGGATCTTATATCGATATAAGATGCCATAATAAAATAATTAGACCATATCAATGGATGTTATTCCATATGCACGACCAAATGATACTGATACTTAATTTCCCGTTCAATGAGTAGAAAAAAAAGAAATCACTATCTATTGGTGTACATCTGACATGGTAATATCACATAAAAGTTAAAAAGAGATCATGTTAACAATAAATTAAAAACTTTATACTGGCTCATGGGGGCAGAAAATTGATTCTCACGTTGGAAAAGAAAACCTAATATACAACGTAAATCTTAAACCTATTTAGACAAACGATATCCAGATATGGGGGATTGCTTCTTCTTCTGAGTCGGTACACTCTTGCCAGAGTGGTCGTGATCATCACTGTGAATCATGATAAGTGATCATCCTTGTAATGCGGCGCCATTCATCGCGGACTGCAGCTTTCTGGGTACATTCGTAAACCGAGCACTTAGTTGCGGCCTTGATCTGGTCTGTCCATCTCATTGGTGATCTACCACGTGGCCTGGTGCCCTCAACTTTGCCCTGCACTACAAGACGGGGGATTGCTAGCAACAGCAATATTGCTTGCCTACAAAGGTTACAAAACGGCATATTAAGGAAAATTATAAACGCTCCATGGTTTACGAGAAACGATAAAATCCATGAATATTTGGAGGTACACACACAATGAAACACGTCGTGGATTTCGGAATGTCTTCTATTGGCAGTAAACAGTAATAACTTACACGAGGGCCAAAATTACAACAAGAGCTCACATCGTCTCGAGTAGCGGCAACAGTCTATGTCTTTCAATATGGCGGCAGACTCTAGTCTGGCGCCGGAAACATTTGGTGTTGTCACACAAAATATAGTAGGCGGTGTTGCGACGTAATACGCCACAACCACCCCCCTACGGAGAAAATAACAAAAAGTTATTTACAAATAAAAATATACATACACTTGATGACACAAGATAGGCAACAAAAAGTTAAAGAAAAAATAAAACTTAAGCTAAAGATCTAACCTATCCTTAAATCTAACCGTGCGACCTGACCGGGTGGTAACTGGTTGTTGTGCAACAGGGGGCACAGTCGGCTGTGCAGACGCGGAAGGCGCAGGTGGCGCGGGCGCAGGCGCGGAAGGCGCTTGCACGTCAGGCGCGGGCGCTACGATCTGTTGCGGAGCGGTTGCCCGGGAAAGGTCGCTCTCCAAGTCAGGTGCGATGTATGCAGGCTTCACGCGGTCGATACTGACCGTCACGCGTTTACCTGCAATGTCAATGTCGAGTAACTTGTCAGTCCGTGACATTACCTTGTAGGGTCCTGTGTAGGGCGGCTGCAGTGCACGGCGAACAGTATCGTCTCTCAAGAGAACATGAGAGGCATTCTGAAGGTTCTTGAAAATAAACGACGTCGGCCGCATGTGTCGTGAGGCCTGAATTGGACGCAAATTAGCCATTTTCGTGCGCAGAACCGTCACAAAATCGTTGACGTTGTCAATGTTATGGGACGTGCTGGCTATCAGGAATTCTCCCGGTAGGCGAAGCGGCTCCCCGTAAACAAGTTCGGCAGCCGAACACTCGAGATCCTCTTTCAAGGCAGATCGAATGCCGAGAAGCACGATCGGTAAGGCTCGGTGCCAGGTGTCGCTGTGGCACATGAGAGCAGCTTTCAATTGTCGATGAAAGCGCTCGATCATGCCGTTAGCTTGAGGGTGATAGCTGGTGGTTCGCCTTCGCTCAGTCGCGCCAACATTCATGAGCCGTTTGAAAAGGTCCGACTCGAATTGACGGCCTTGGTCAGTTGTGACTGTGGTAGGAACGCCGAAGCGAGCAATCCAACCTTCGACGAAACGATCAGCTACCTCCTCGGCGGTTATCGAAGTCATCGGCCAAGCCTCAGGCCATCGAGAGAAACGGTCAATCGCCGTCAGGCAATATGAGTAACCTCTCGATGTTGGCAAGGGGCCGATTATATCTAAGTGGACGTGGCGAAACCTGGAAGATGGAGCGGCAAAAGTTCCAAGTGGCGCGGACACGTGGCGCGTCACCTTAGCTCGCTGGCAATGGAGACATTCTCTTGCCCAGGTGCGGCAGTCGCGTGCAACGCCAGGCCACACGTAACGTTGTGCCACGAGGCGCGCGCTGGCGCGAGCACCGGGATGGCTGAGCGCGTGCAGGCGCTCGAAGGCGGCGCGGCGCAGAGGTGCTGGCAAGTAGGGGCGCGGCTTGCCTGTTGAGACGTCACACTGGACGGTGGTGTCCGTGCCTGGAATTAAAGTACGTTGCATATTGAGAGACGAGTCAAATAAGGTTTTTAATTCATCGTCAGTGTCTTGTGCTCGAGCCAACGCGGTATAATCGCACTCGAGCGAGACGGCTTCGATGCGCGACATCGTGTCGGCAACGACGTTATCGTCTCCTTTTACATGTCGTATGTCGGTAGTAAATTGGGAGATAAAGGTGAGCTGATTAAGTTGGCTGGGTGGCAGCTTTTCTCTACGTTGCTTGAAAGCATACAAAAGAGGTTTATGATCCGTATATATTGTGGCGTGTTGCGCCTCTAATATATACCTGAAATGCTGCACTGCCGAATATACTGCCAACAGTTCCCTATAATACGCTGGCCACACTGACTGAGTTGCCGTAAGCTTCTTGCTAAAGAAAGCAAGTGGTTGCCAGCCCTGTTCAGTCTGCTGTTGTAAGCACGCGCCCACCTGTGTGCCAGAAGCATCTGTGTACAACGCCAATGGGGCGTTAGGTACAGGATGTGCTAACCTGGTGACCTGAGAGAGGCTGTCCTTGCATGCAGTGAAGGCGTGCTCCAGTTCAGGAGTCCAGGGCATGGGTTTGGCTCCCTTAAGCTTCGTAGCTGTAAGGAAGTCAATGAGCGGGGCTTGAGTCTCGGCAGCATTGGGCAGAAACTGTCGATAGTAATTTATCATGCCCAAGAACCTGCGGAGACCTTGGGCTGTTTTGGGAAGGGGGAAATCTTTCAAGGCTTGGACTTTTTCTTCCGGGGGACTTATGCCTTTACTAGAGACTTTATAACCAAGGAAAATAACCTCAGATGTGCCTAACACACACTTAGTTGGATTAACTACTACACCGTAGTTAGCCAATCGTTCAAAGAGCGTGCGCAAGTGGTTACAATGCTCCGTGGCGTCCCTGCTAAATATTAAAATGTCATCGACATATGGGAAACAAAAATCCAACCCTCGGACAATTTCATCAATGAAACGCTGAAATGTTTGTCCAGCATTTCTGAGCCCGAACGTCATATAAGGGAATTCATACAAACCAAATGGTGTTGTAATGGCAGTTTTGCAGACGTCAGCTGGCTCTACTGGAATTTGTTGATAAGCCTTAACTAAATCAATAGTACTAAAGATGGTAGAACCAGCGAGAGCATGACCAAAATCCCCTATATGGCGCACGGGATACCTATCCGGTACAGTACGAGCATTCAGCGCTCTATAGTCACCGCAAGGGCGCCATGAAGAGTCTTTCTTCGGGGCTAGGTGCAGTGGCGATGACCACGGGCTCTTGGAAGGGCGTGCGGTGCCTGCTTGCACCATATCTGCAAACTCCTTCTGCGCTGCCCGCAGTTTGTCCGGCGCGAGGCGGCGCGGCTTAGAAACCACGGGTGGGCCGTCGGTCGTCTTGATGTAGTGCACCGTGTTGTGCTTCACCTCGCGATGGATGCCAGGGGGTCTCGTAATAGCTGGAAATTCAGATAAAATTTTATGAAAATCTGAATCTTCGATTTTAACGGTTTTTACACTGACCTGGTTAAATTTAGCTATGGAGGCTGGAGCAGTAAGACCAGTAACTCCGCAGCGTATTATTTTGTTTCTGCAGTCAGGAAGCAAGTTGTAGAAGGCCATGAAGTCAGCACCAATGATGGCGGTATCAACATCGGCAACTACAAAGTTCCACTTAAAAGAGCGGCGGAGACCAAAATTAAGTGTGAAAGTGTGACAGCCATAAGTTTTTATGGTACTGCCATTTGCTGCGCATAAATTGTAGTTTACATCTGCTATTTTGTTCCCTAACAATTTTTTAGGAAAACAACAAATGTCGGATCCAGTGTCTAGCAAAAATCTGAATTTGGTGTCTTTGTCCACAACAAATAAGCGGCTGCTATTGAAGCAATCAGTCGCCGCTGCTACTGACTGTTCTGTTGGTTTCCCGACCACGAGCATGGTTTGGTACATTTAGTTGCTTTTGCACCGAATTTATGGTGGTACCAACACAGAGGCTGTCGGGCCGCCTGGGACGCAGATCTAGATCTAGGTTGATGGGACCTAGGTCCAGAGCGTCGCCTAGAGCTAGACTCCCTTGTAGTTAAAGCGGCCACCTGACATGTAAGCTCTTGAACTTGCACCATTATGGCAGCAAGGTCAAGAGCGCTAGCTGTACTGGGAGAAATGGCATTGACGGAGACGGGGTTGACCTCTAATATTTTGTCAGCCAGTTCGGCAACTTTGTCCAGGGTGAGATCACCTTGGGCAGTCAAAATTGCCTGAACATGTTTTGGTAGACGTTGTAGCCACAGTTCTCTAATTATAGTGTTATCTTTGAACGACTTACCAGCCAGAGACTTCAGATGACGGAGAAACTGAGTAGGTTTCCGGTCACCGAGCTCCTCACCTGATAGTAGTTGTCTGACTTTTTGTGACTCGGAAGTGGAGAAACGCTTGATAACTTCCTCCTTTATCCACTCATACCGGCCACCTTTAGGAGGAGGGTTAGTGACCAGGTCTTCAACGTCATGAGATATCCTAGAATCAAATTGTGAAATGACATAATTGTATTTTGTTTCATCCACCGATATATTACATAAAACAAACTGTGATTCCAAGTGAGCAAACCATCCAGCGGGATGCTCATGCCAAAAAGGAGGCAGTTTAGGACGGACCGCATATGCTGCTGGATTCTGCACACTTTGGGCATTTAATTGTGCCCGCAGGTCTGCATTTTGTTGCATCAGTCGTTCATTATTTGCCAAAATTTGGTTGAGTCGCTCCTCAATTTGTTGGCTCTCCATGTTGAATGTGTATATAAATATATTATAAAACGAGGTATACGTTTGTTGCAGTTACCACTCAGTCAGGTTGCTTAAAACTATAACAAGCAACTTAACACTGAAGACAAGGTATATACAGAATGAGCAAGATAATTATGCATGTGCTGCAGACAACAAGAATATAAAAATAATCCACAAAACAAATGGGTGCAAATAGCTTAATTTAAAAATACAATACCTTGTACCATTAGCGACTTAAAATGAGCTTCAGACAGAGCTAACTTCTAAGCAAACACGCACACGATAAACCAAACACCAAAAATATGTAAACCGAAAAAACAAAAATGTGTAAAAATAAAGATATAAAGAGATAGATTTGATAAAGTTTTGATATTAACGTTTGAAAACACCGAGCACACCACAAGTTAGTTCTTTAGTAAATGTTTAGTAGGATCAGTACGTTAAGATGCACATGCAGGCATGCAGTCGTATTTCAATTTTCAATTTCCAGTCTTCAGAATCCCGCGTTGCGATGACAGATGACAGTGACGTATCGGGTTGACGGCAGTTCAATCATTCATTCGATTCGATCACTAACCGAAAGTTCCGCTACTCCCCGATAGGTAGCGTATGGCGTCACTAGTCGCAGGTCTTCACGAAATTCCGTTTCCGGGTCGATGGCCTCGGAGCATTCCAAACTCGAGAAAACGCGAAAATGATGCGTAGGATGACGAAAACTGCTTGAAAAATGATGCACTAGTTAACACAAACTTTCTGCGAACCGTTGGTACGTCTTCCGATCCTCGGAGAGGCGCGTAGCGTGCTGGTGTGAGCCGGTAGGTAGGTAGGTATCTACTCGGCAACTTCTCGTTCGGCGATTTCCCGGCGGTTAGTGATAAAACCAGCCTGGGAACGTTGCGGGGCGTTGTCAAATTAAGCAGGCTGAAGATCTCAGCGAGGTTTACTGCTGAAGTCCGGTTCCACGTTCCTGCTGTAGGTACCTTGCTGTGTAGTTGCGTCTCGTATCACGTCGGGGTCACCAATTTGGAGGTACACACACAATGAAACACGTCGTGGATTTCGGAATGTCTTCTATTGGCAGTAAACAGTAATAACTTACACGAGGGCCAAAATTACAACAAGAGCTCACATCGTCTCGAGTAGCGGCAACAGTCTATGTCTTTCAATATGGCGGCAGACTCTAGTCTGGCGCCGGAAACATTTGGTGTTGTCACACAAAATATAGTAGGCGGTGTTGCGACGTAATACGCCACAAATACTTTAGTACAACAACAGTGGCCTCAGAAATAGACCACTATAAAAGGCAACACACAGAGCGTCTTGCCCGCCATCCTAATGCGCTTGCCTCTTGATGGCTTCATCCTGCAATGTGGTCACAAGACTCAAAAGAAACCACAGGCTTTAAGAAGAGCAAAGGCCACTAGCCCCCGTTTCTGCCAATAACAACGTCTCACGCAACTCATTTGGCGACTGATCTGGTGACTGATTGCAAATAAACAGAAGAGAGAAAAAAATCTATTGGTAAAACCGTATGAAAATCTTTTCATTAGTTTTTTAATTTTTCACGTTCATACAGACAGACTGACGTGATGGGGGACTTTGATTTATAATATATTATGTAAGGAAAGTTAATAGTTATTTAGTTTCTTAGGTAGGTACTTAAATTATATTGTTATGTACTTTTCATAAGTACCTATAATGTTAATATTGTGTATCTGTGTATCTATGTGTAAAATTGGAGTGTCTGTTTATAATATTAAAATAACCGATTTTTACTATTTAATTTGTATGTGAACGAGTTACTGGAGGAGCTGAGCAACACCAGAGTCGGATGCCACGTAGGAGGCGAATGCCTTAATAACCTTAGCTACGCTGACGACATGGTGCTGCTCAGTCCCTCTGCTGGCGGACTGAGGAAGCTTATCGCGATTTGCGAGCAATATGCAGTTGCGCACTGTCTTACATATAATGTCAAAAAATCGGAAGTCATGATTTTTAAATACTGCAAAGGACCAGATCACATACTACCCATCAATTTATGTGGATCTCCCTTGAAAATTGTAAACTCTTTTAGGTATCTTGGGCATATTGTTAGCGATGACCTAAGTGATCATCTCGACCTTGAGAGGCAAAGACGAAGCATTGCCTGTAAAAGTAACATGCTAGCAAGGCGTTTTGCGTATTGTTCAAAACAGGCAAAAGTCACTCTGTTTAAAGCATATTGTCAGGCGTTCTACACTGGCCAACTGTGGTACAGGTACACGAAGAGTACGTACAATACTCTTCGTGTACAATACAATAATGCATTCCGGGCCATGCTCAACCTGCCTTGGCGGTGTAGCGCGTCTGGCATGTTTGCCGAGAACAGAGTTGACGACTTCTATGCTGTAGTGAGAAGGCTGAGAGCATCGTTTCATGCAAGACTAATGAGCTGCAAAAACGTAATTGTAACTACGATTTTCAAAACACTATACATGACTTCTAAACATTTTATCATTGTAAATTGAAATCTGACGTTAATTTATTTGACATTTTTATTAATGAACCGAGTCTGACATTTTATGATGTATGTAATTTGACTTTGTATTAATAATAATTATAGAATAGAATCTGACATTTTATTATTAATTTATTAATCTAAACCTGACATTGTATTAATTTAATTTTTGACCTTTTATAAGTTATAGAATTGAATCTGACATTATTATTAAATATCTGACATTGTATTAATTGAACAAAATTTGACATTTTATAAGTTATCGAACATTTTATAATTTTTCAATTTTAATTTTATCATTTTTTCAATCTGTAAACTGTCTTTTTAATATGGGTTTTTTTAGCCTAAAATAAATGAATTTATTTATTTATTATTTATTTACTACATGCATATGAATACGAATGATGAATACGGTACATCATACAACAAAATATATTTTTTTTTAATTTTTGTCTGTTTTGACGGGACTTTTATTGGCAGGTAGCTGATGTAATAAGGAGTAACTTAGGCTAGTTACTTTTATTTTAGAAAAATCTCAAAATCCTGTACTCCACGCGAACGCAGTCGCGGGCACAGCTAGTCTATTATAAAATTAGAAATATATAGATATATATTATATAGAAAGACAAAAGAAAAAGAAGAAAACATGTTTATTTTGCCCGAACAGACACACGCGATCTTTCGGGCCATGTATGAACCGGGCATAACTGTGCTACAGCTAACCTAATAATAAACCTTCAACAATAGCAAGTTCAGTTAAACTTTTTGCACATGTCGAAGGTCACGGCACAGGTAACTTCCCTGCTCATCATGAGAAAACCAGTCTAAAGATACTAATCTACATAACTAATCAAATCATAACAATGTAAAGTTTTTGTTACTTTTAGAAGTTTGTATGGAATATTTTTAAACGCTGGGGAGTTTAAAAATCTCAAAATAAATGTGGTATACTTAGCAATTTGAAAGAAGAGCCAAGCCATCAAAAAATAAAAACCAAGCTATAATTATTTATTTTCGTAAAAAATCTAGTCAATTTAAATTCCAATTAAGACGATTTTTTTTATGATCCTTAGGTTGGCCATCATGTTGATTTGATAAAACGTAGTCAATTATTTCGTTGGTATGATGATGATGATGATGCCATCTAGCCGATTTCGGCCACAGCGACCGCATTCCCTGGCTCTTCATGGTGGTTGTGAGCTCAGATCTGCTGCTCTGTCATGTGCCCTCATGTGACTTGCATATCCGCGTTGGTATACATTATCATGGTAAGTTATGTTGACTGTAGACACTTAATATTTTTATCAACAATTTCCTCGCCATTGTTCTTTTCAATATACGAAACGTTGACAAGTTTTAATTTGATATTTTTTCTAACTTTTAACACGTAACATGCAACCGAGATATTGGTAATACATAGCATGATTGAAACGAGTGTCCATGGAGTTTATTGCACATTATTCTCCATAGAGATCTAAGCAATTATACCTTTTTTGTCCTATGATGAGTTCCCTGACAGTTCTTGTCTGACAATTATAGTGATGTGACCTAACGAAATTTAATCGATTTTTTACAATAACGAATCAGTTGGCAAAGAAAATGGAATCGGATTACCGATTTTAGATTTATAGATGATAACTGTGAAAGTTTTTATGTGTGTGTGGATGTTTGTTACTCTTTCACGCAAGAACTAGTCTACTAGTCCAAGATCCCAAAAAAATTACATAACTTCACGTAAATTCTCATGCTTGATCATTAAAGCGTCTGTTAAGCAATATGGCCGACGGAATGTGTCTGGGAGTATTGGCGACTTGATTTTAAAGATATTGCTTACAAAATACGTAAAAATCAGCTTTGAGAATTTACGTGAGGTAAGTAATAATTTTATGTACCTTGATTACCTGATACCTGAAAATTGGCTGTCTAAGAAAGCTAGCAGGTAGGCATGCGTTCTTAGTACATACTAATAGTACTAAATCGTCTACATTTCGTTCGTCAGAAAATACGTGATGTCTGGCGGTCCTGGGATCTTACTCTATACGGATTTTAAAGAAATTTTACAGTAAACCAAAAAACCTGACAAAAACTAAAAACCTGAAATAACGCGGGCGGAACCGCGGGGGACGGCTAGTGTTAAATAAAATGCAGTCTGTTTAAAATAATAATTTATTTATTATTCACTGTCAGAACTTGACTCTTGATTTGAACTCGTATCCATATCGGAATCGGAATTTTTCCAACTAACCGCGATGATTAATTATTGGCCATAATTCGGTCGATCCGGATATATTTATTCCAGTCCTCTGTTATAGTTTTTTGAGTTTTTTCTATTACTTTTTTCTAATTTTCTGCCGTTACATGCGATTACAAGATGGCCGCTCCGATTTTGTCGATTAGTGTGTCGTCGAGTAGTGTCAATCTCTATTGGCAGAAGTTCCGTTTAACGCATTACACATTTTTAAGTTCTATACTTTTTTATTTTATTTACTTAATTTATTAACAGTTAATTATAACCACAATAATTTACTTATTAATTTACGATAGACAATATTTTTTTTATCATTTCATTTTAATTTTTTTTTGCCATTTTATTTTTTAGTAATCTAAAGTAGTATGCGTGCCACGGAAAAAAATGAACTGTCAGGGAACTCATCATAGGACAAAAAAGGTATAGTATCTATGTATATTTTCTTCTGACTGACTGACTTCTTGAAAATTCAAGTGCCTGTAAATGTTAGATAATATTGAAACAAATAAAATAAAATAAATATATCTGTACCCCTAGCCAAGTTGATAAACTGCAATCGTTAACGCTAGTAGAAAACTTCAAAACAAAAGAATGGAGGGCGTGACCACCTCGTGGCGTTCGACGCAAGAGAAACGGTTGTAACTTACAAAAGAAATATAGGTATTTTACAAAACATATTTACTGGAAGTAATTTCCATTTTGACTTTTAACCGTTTTGTGTGAAAGTAAAATAAATGAATTAGGAGCTTTCGGCATTAATTATTAGTTACGTTTGTGCATTTTTACGAACTTGACGCGGACGAAGTCGCGGGAAACAGCTAGTTATTGAAATAAATGCTCTTTATTTTGAGTCCATTGTAAGGCAATTGCCCTAATTTTTGACTCAACATGGCAATAACATACTGAATTCTCACCCAGTATTATTGACATTATTGCATCGCACTCTTGCGTAGTACGGCTTTCATAGAGACTTGTACCACATATTGTTGCAACTAAAATGAAAATAGACACAAATTAAATTAACTATAGAAAAAAGTGACACATTTACGTGTAGCCATGTTAATAGTATTACAACAAAGAACGTGTCCCTACCGCCATAGCACCAAGAATCGCCAAACTTAAGGTTTATAGCCCCTTAAACATGTGGCCGGAATTAATTGGACACAACACTCGTACCCGCCTAGGCGGCAGTACTAGTATCTGTGCAATTTCGGCCAGCTGCGCCCGGATAGTGTGCGGCTGACCTTTATATCCATTTTCTTTGTGAAATATGTTGTGGGTATCATAGATATCTTATGTGCATAGAACCTTCAACCTATATAATAAAGTCAGTCGACTCTTTGGTCAGTCGCTAAACAAACTACGTGTTTTATTACACAACATGGTGACAGCGGTGAAAATAAAATCCATAAAATACATAATTATCGAAAGTGGTTGTAATTATTATACGTACAGGGTACATATAAGTATTGTTCAAGTATGGAACACGCGCGACCACCGTCGGAACTATGTTTGGAAGGCGACTCCGTCAGCCGGGCTGACGCTTGGAAAAAATGGAGAACTCAATTTATGTTGTTTTTAAAAGCATCGGGGGTGCTTAGAGAGGAGCATGGTGTGCAGGCCAGTTTACTGGTCAACTTAATTGGACCCGAGGGGTTCGATATTTATGAGACTTTTACATTTAACAAAGATAGTGACAAGGATGATGTCACTTTGTTGATGAAAAAATTTGATGAATATTTCGGTGTAAGACAGAATATAACTTTGGCTAGATACAACTTTTTTACGAGGAACCAAGAGGCTGGCGAATCGATTGATCAATATGTAACAGTATTGAAACTAATGAGCAGAAACTGTTGTTTTAAATTAATAGAAGAGGAGCTGATTCGTGATCGTATTGTTTGCGGTACGAAAAGTACAATCGTAAGAGATCGGCTGTTGAGAACTGAAGATTTGACTTTAGAAAAAGCAATAAAAATCTGTCAGGTTAGTGAGATATCTAATGACAGTAATCGCTTGTTGGAGACACGAGGTGCAACAAGCTCGGCAGAACCGGCTTCCGTGCAAGTCGATGCTGTTGGCGTGCGCGGCGGCGGCGGCCGCGGCGTCTGGCGAGGCTGGGGGCGCCCGCAACGTCGGGGACGTGGCGCGGTTGGTTCCAGTTCCAAAACGGCTCCGCAATCAGGTGCATCTGGATGTTGTCTCAGGTGTGGAGGCGATTGTACTGAACCTGCATCGTGTCCGGCTATTGTTGTGAAGTGTTATTTTGGCCGGGTATAGCAAAAGACATCGAATGTTTTGTTAAAAAATGTAAAGTGTGTCAGGAGAATTCAAACAAGCCGAGTAAAGAACCAATGATACCTGTGTCCATACCAGAGTTACCATGGAATAAAATTGGGACGGATATATTTGAGTACGCGAAGAAAAGTTTTTTAATCATAGTTGATTATTATTCGGGTTTTGTAGAAGTAGCGCAATTAAGGGATACTTGCTCTAATTCGGTTATTAAAATAATAAAGGAAAATTTTGCGCGATATGGAATACCTGATACGGTCATTAGTGACAATGGTCCACAATATTCTGGCCGCTCTTTTAAAACTTTTGCGTTAGAATGGGGTTTCAAACATGTCACATCTTCCCCATATTATGCACAATCAAATGGAAAAAGTGAAAGAGCAGTGCAGACTATAAAGAGGATGTTAAAAAAGTCATTACAGAGCAATACAGATTTTTATTTAAGTTTACTAAACTACAGAAACACTCCGCGAGAAAATTTGGATTCTCCTGCGCGACTAATGATGGGAAGGCGTTTAAATTGTAGATTGCCTGTTCATCCTGATCTATTAAAACGAAACGATTGTAATGACGATATACAACATAAAATATTATTAAAGCAACAAATAAAAAGTAAAACATATTACGATCAACATTGTAAGTCGTTACCTGAATTAAATGTGGGCGATGACGTTATCATGCTTGAAAATAATAACGAACGAATCCATGGCAAAGTAGTAGCAAAGGCACCAGCACCGCGTTCATACTTAGTGAAAAATAAAAAGGGTATCTACCGCCGTAATCGCCGACATTTGATTAAGAGTACGTCAGTGAGTAATCAAAGGGAAAAAATAATGAATGAAAATGTTGTTGTATCGGACGATGATGACGACGATATCTACCTTTCAGGTAATGAGGATGATGAGGACTATGTGCCTAGTGATGAAATAAATAAAAGTATGCAAGATTCTTATTCACCACCTGTTACACGTAGCAAGAAACAAAAAATATAGCAAGTTTATTAGTGCTAGTTTTATTAGTTTATTTTTAAGTAGGAAACAGTTTATTTGATGTTATAATAAGTTCGTTTATAAGGGGAAGATGTTGTGGGTATCATAGATATCTTATGTGCATAGAACCTTCAACCTATATAATAAAGTCAGTCGACTCTTTGGTCAGTCGCTAAACAAACTACGTGTTTTATTACACAACAAAATATTGATTGATTTACATACCTAAGCTATGTTCATTTTGAACCCTTTTTATGTATGGAAAAGTTTCTAAAGATCCAAGCCGTTTCGAAGGAGTAAGGAATATTGCGAAATTGCTAAATATTTTTTTTTGGACAAAGTTATTAATCGTACGAAAAAATCAATAGTTGATAATGTTGTTCATGTATCTTTAATAAACCTGGCTGTTATTGAGGAGTAGGCTTCAGAAAATCACTTATAGCACTGCTGGGGTGCTTGGGCCTTAAGTGACAATGTTACAGGGCACATTGATCGCAGAACATAATATATTCTGCGATCAATGTCTCCTCAAAACTCCAGAACCCCATCTACATATTATGTCGATGGGGCCGAAAGGTTCTGGAGTGGCGATCGTGTACCGGAAGGCTCCCACAAGGTGGACCGATGTCCTGGTGAGGGTCCTCAAATCCAATGAATGGCCGTTGTGTGTCACTTGGGGGAGACCTATGTCCGACATCATTCGGCTGAAATGAAGATGATGACATAATCTCATAATCTTTTTTTTTCTCTTTTTTTTTATGCACCTACCATGTTTGCTCTTCGCCACCCTAGGTTGACTGGTAGAGAATGCCTAAGGCATTAAGTCCGCCTTTGTACATTTGTGTTGCATGAAGTTTTAATAAATAAATAAATGACATGTCCCTCTTAACTTATACCTAAGTATTAGTTATAAATTGTGTTTTGCAAGATTTCACATTTTAGCGAATTTGCGATTGAAGACGGGAACAAAAATTAGACTACAATATTTTGTTTGTACTGAACCATATACTTAGTTTAATTTGACATAGGAGGTATGTATATCCGGTTGATTATTTAAAAACAATCATTTGATTTTATCTTTTTCCCATTTTTTTCTCTATTAACCTATATCAAAACCTTGAGCTTAAATACGACTCACGTTTTCTTTCAAGTCATCCTCATATTATTGTTATTAAGACTGGAAACATAATAAACATAATAAAGCATTGATTTCCTTCTGATCGCTAACCACAATAACTTGTTATCCTAAATGTATTACACATGTATATCTGTGTATCAGACAGTTAAGGATAATGCTATAGTTCTTCGCATCTAATGATTTTGATGATATTTTATTTCGATAAGAACCAAAATTATTTTGAAAACCACATCTATGCTTCTTTACTTGCTCTTTGCATTCCAGGATCACGGGTTTCCCTTTCAGAAGTCAACCCTTAGCCTCAGTTGGCCTCGGTCTTGCAAGGTGCCTACGGTTTTACTAACATTTCGTTGAGAAAACTAAGTACGCACCCTCGATGACTTGGGCTCGGTCCAAACGGTTAATGGCCGGTCGAGGCATATAATATAATAATAATATTAATTTATTTATTTCAAGCACTATCGACTCATATAAAATAATAAATTAAATTTTAAAAATATAAGTAGACACAATTAAAACACAATTAAAATAAATAAAATAACAAAAATAATAATCCGCATAATAAATTAAAAATTATAAGCATACCATTACAATACAATTTGGGCACAAATAAATGCTTTCAGGATGTTTGAGTCTTGTTTATTTGCAATGACCTCTAGGATGCGTTATATACGCGTGCTTCATCTTTTGATATGCCTAATCAAAAAGATCAAATTAAAAATAAAAACCCTGTTGTTCACGTGTTTATTTTCAAACAACCAAACACCAGTTATTGCTTCCAAAGAACATCATTAATGACTAAATCCGTGCTATTCCGTATTTGGCTACATCACTAATGACACACGCTATCAGATACCTACCACAAGCTCTTAATGCGGTACATTTGACGACCTAAAATGAACTGTTAAGGGGTCATACATAAATTACGTCACACGAATTTCATGATTTTTTGCCCCTACCCCCGTTCTGGTCACAGCTGGTCACATTTGTGAGACGCCCTCCCTAGTGTGACGTCACATATTTTACAAATTTACATTTAGAAATTATTGAATGAAAACAGCGGTTCCGAAATCAGTTTTACTTCCATTTAAATTATTTTTTAATAAAATTAACATCAAATCAAACAATTAACAAAACAACGATGAATGGATGGCCTCTAAAGGGACGGAGCCATATTATTATATCTATCCCTCTTTCTCACTTGCACGCTTGACATTTTAAGACGTCATGGTAAGACCTTAGCACCGGTTTAAAGAAAGCCATTCTCATCACGTCTTGTGTAGGAAGAAGACATCACACAAATGTGACCTTATTCACGAAGCCACTCATACGCTCAATGCTACCGTTTGTCACGGGGCAAATGAAGAATTCGTTTTTTATTATAAAGTCGATACGCTAAGTAAGATGACACTTGTCGAGTCTAAACTCCAAAGTCTTGAGCATCGACGCCGAGTTGCTAGCCTGTCGGTTTTCTATCGTTGACATTTCAGGGTGTAAATTGGAATTGCACAATTTAGTTAATTCCACAAAGGCAGTTCCGTCATCGGACCACAAGACGTACGGCATTGCGCCTTCGGTACATGGTGGACGTCCAATCTTCGCGAGGAATATAATGTGCCATCAACTTCGGCTTTGTCCTTACCGGATTGCTGGATGACCGGCTACCCTGTTCTCGTCGTCCGCAAGCCCGCACTTATGAGGGCCTGAAGTCGCCCTGCAACTCTCGACCCTCGTGGCGTCGCTAGCGCCGACAGCTGGAGTGTTGTCTCCCTATGGTTTCAGCCATTTCCTTCGCTCGCGTGACTGCTTTCCTTCTCACCTCACTTCGGACCATAGCCTGAACCATCATCACCTGAGAAGACGCAAGAGTTCGCCTCCACGAAGGCACGGCGGTGCTCCAGCCTAGTGGGGCATAGTTCCATCGTGTCCTCCGTGAGATCCACACGATGGTGACCTAGACGTTTCTCCTCGCCGAATCAGAAACCGGAAACTCCCGAAACACCTATGTCCGGTGAGGATCTGCTTCAGGCGGAAAGTGAGGACACCGTGGGGCGTCTCACTTGCAACTTCTTAAAGTCGCGATTGTGACATTGTTACAACTCACGTGAGATGGACTGTACTAAGGACACCTGAATAGTTGGCTAGATATTAAAATAATAACTGTTTCAACCCTTTCTCTCCAACCCTCTGTGTACCCTCTCCTAGAGAGGAACACATACTTATGCTTAAGTATGCTCATCTGTATCAAAATATTACAACAAAGTTTTGCAATATTACAAAAGAAACCTAACCTTTCAATCGTGGAAATTACAGACAAAATAGAAAGACAATAGGTGCGCGAACGCCGGCGTTCGCTTGGGGTTTAATGAATATACTCGTACATCTTGTTTACTATTTTTCGTAGAAGTAAATTGTTCAACTTAGTAATCTCATTCAAATATGTACCGTTTTGCATAATTTACATAATCATCAGTATTTAACGCAATTTTAGTTGAAGAATTCACAATCGTTTTAAAACAGAAATAACAATGATGAGTGTCGCAAATGTAGACTTGTTTAGCGCACTAGTTTGTAATCAGTTGCAAGTTTTAAAACAATTACTTTATGTACGTATTTTTTCTTAACACTGCCAAGGGGACGGGACGACCTGGATGTCTTCCTGAAAAAATTGAGATAAAAGATAAAAATATTAATTTCGTCAAAACTATGACAATGAAAAACATAGATATAGGCTGTCTGAAGGATATGAAAGAAAAGTAATTCAGTGATAGGATTAATCTAGAACTACATTAGACTGACGCAAAAGTGTAATACGCCTGATTTGTACGTAGAACGATGTCGCGTGGCGTGGATCAAGTGTAGCTCTACAATTCTAGTTTCCATGTAAAATGTATGGAGACCGACGCACCCAGGTGGTACACGTATACGCAGTATAGTTCTACTTCGACGGTTGACCGGAAAAAACCTGGCATAGGAGCAAGAAGATGATGGTCTCATCCATCTCTAAATACTCGTATGTTCGTCATAAAAAACTAGACCTCGATATTCTGCCTATGTACAGCCTGATTTCTTAAGCTTTCTTATAAAACCTGTTACTACGCAAGGCATCTCGGAATACATCATACACAAATAACCCGGCTATTTTGCATACAGCCTAATTTCAATGTTGCGCCGGCGCATCGAACTTATTTTTCCTCTCAGTGTTAGTTTGGTTGTCTCATTGACGAGTGGTCGTGATCGAAATTAATTTAAATAAATACGGTTTATTTTTATTGTGAAAAATTAAATAATGAAATAAAATAAGGTAGGTGATGTTTTTTTAATGTACCCGCGTTTTTATTATTTGCTTTGTCACGTTTATGAAGGAAATTGAGAGACGTGTGTTTTAATTTTTTTTTTTTATCAAACTTCATATTCCACTTTATTGAATTCAATCGAATTATTACCAAAATCAAAATCAAAGGGTGTTTTTAATATAATTTTTATTATACTTGCAACATTAATCTTAGTGAACTATTCCAACTTTACACGGGTGTAAATTATAGCCTGGCAAATCAGAAGTACTGATTGACGTTTCACACTTTTCTAGATTTGCTTTGTATAGGCGTAACTCACACTATTTCTATTATCTTTTCCATTAAACCATTAAATTATGAAGCTATTTTTATTTTATCACAATATTTACAATTTTAATCAACAAATTCAAATTAAAATGTACTACGTGTAGAACTGTCAAACGTTACTTTATATCAAAATAATTTTATTTCACATAATCAGACGCCAGAAAGTCTGATCATCAGTTTATCCAAGGAGTAACGTGTTGCCCAGTAACTGGGTTGTGGAGGTCTGGTAGGCTGTCGCTCCATGTAAAACACGGGTGTCCAGCCTCATCCCGTCAGACTGGAAGGCGACTCCAGGCTACTTTTTTTTTATCTGATATAAACTAGTACTTGACTGCGATCCCACCTGATGGTAAGCAGTGATGCAATCGTTGATGGTGAGGTGCACTAGTTTATTAAGAGCCTATTCACTCTAGCCTTGAAGACACCCAAATTATAATCAGACGGAAAGACCGCAGCAGGCAAACTGTTCCAGTCCTTCGACGTACGCGGTATAAATGACGAGGCGAAACGCTTAGTCCGGACCGTAGAGATTTCAACAACGTAAGGGTGGATACTCGCCGTAAGTCGGTTTGTCCGATGGTAGAAATGAGATGGCGGAATCAAGTCATGCAATTCCTGCGCACACTCTCCAATGTGCAACCTGTAAAACACCGAAAGACTGGCTACCCTACGCCTGTTTTCAAGGCTTTGAAGACTGGACTTAACCAAATCTGGATCACCAATCAGCCTCTTTGAACGCCTTTCCACCGAGTCTGAGAGTTGGTTAAAAGACTTGGGATATGATGATAGCATAATAGCAAAGCATCATCAGCCTTTTAATGTTCCCTCTGCTGGGACTTAAGCTTCCTCTCTAGGAGAGCGAATAGGCTGTAATACAGCACGCGGGGACCAGTGCGGGTTGGTGAATGTCACATGTCTTTGAATTTTTGGTTCTAGGACATGCAGGTTTCCTCACGATGTTTTCTTTTAACGTTTTGAGAGCAGTGATGATGTAATAAATAATACAAAGTAATGCGCTTAGATGGGTTTGAACCCGCGACCTACAACTCGTAAGTCGGGGCCGTAACCACTCAGCCACCACTGCTCACATGATGATGATTTTTATTAACATGGGTCTTGTTCTTCTTCTCGAGTCGATGGTTTCTCTTCCTTAAAGTTTTTGGGCCCAATAGGTTGCCATGGGCCTACATACATGGGCACTTGTAAAATGTCAGAAGCTATTGCACGGTTTCAATTGTTCGTTTCCTATGGAAAATCATATAACTACATAACCTTCGCTTATTGCTCTTTAAATTAGTGAAATCCTCATTAAAATTCGTTGTGTGGAGTAGAAGTTAGCGGATAATAAACAGATAGACGCGAAAATCGACTTTGTTTTATACGATGTAGAGAATATTTTTATTATTTGGCCTTGAAATATATCGCACGTGTCGCATGTTTACTAAATAGGTAAAAATATTCACAATAATAACAAAGTACATGTACATTTATCACAACATTAGTTTTAATATAATCGAAACCCAAAAAACGTGTTTAGACATTTTGTAACTGTATCATAAAAATTTACAAAGTTGTAAGCTTATGTTACCTGGTTGTCCGCACAAATATATGGTCACTGGGCCATCCGGGTGACTGAGGGGAAGTTTTGCACCCGCACCCAGCGGTTCGCTGAGGCCTAATGCCTCCTATAATCTCCTGTGACTTGTGTTGTATTTAGTGTCGATAGTGTCCAATTTGAGACCTTTTTGGGCGGAGCATCGCCGTGCCCTCGTGGGGGTGATCGGCGGCGGAGACCTCTCACGCCGAGCCTTGGTCGAGGCCATGGTCCGGAGCGAGGAGGAGTGGCAGGCGGTCGCCGACTTCTGCGAAGCAGTAATGCTCGCTAAGGAGGAGGCCGACCGCATCAGGCAACGACGCTCTCGCCGCCGCAGGGATTCCGATCCCGATTTCCGGCCACCGTAGGCGCGGGCTTGCGGACAGTGAGCAATGGGTAGCTCGCTGTCCGGCCGTCCGGTAACTGTCCGGACCAAGCCCAAGTCGTCAACGGCGCGCGCTGTTCCCGCGCGCCTCAAGGAGTTGTCAGCAACAGCAGGGGCCAAGCCGGGTCGAAGCCTACTGGGGCCAGGGTTATCCGAAAGGGCGCTCGAGCCCCGGTATGAAGGCTTGAAGGAACGGGATGGGTTTTTAGTCAGTAAGAGTCTGACACTATCTCCCGCTCCGCCCAAGAGCGGGGGTTGTCATAAGATGATTTTTCCCATCGAAAAAAAAAAAAAAAAAGACCTTTTATAAATATTTTTTGGAAAAAGTATAAACACGGTGTAAAACTCCTACATTTTGCTGTGCCCGGCTGGGTCTATATTGATCAATGAAAATTTTAAAAACCATTTATAAATATGGATTGCAATAAAGTATTGAGTATTGAGTAAAAATGTTTATATTTCTATCCATCTTTATATCGCTTTAAAACCGCAACACTATCTAAATTAAAGAGTCATTAAGGTGTAATTAATTATTAATTTATAGCAGTATAAACTGTGTTACAGTGATAAAACTAGCACGTCTGAAATCATCCTGCCCTTGTCTCGAGTGCCACATGTTTTTTTTTTCTTCTATTCTGTTCTGCCACCCGTCATGCTATCGCGGGCTTGCGGACAGTGAGCAATGGGTAGCTCACTGTCCGGCCGTCCGGTAACTGTCCGGACCAAGCCCAAGTCGTCGACGGCGCGCACTGTTCCCGCGCGCCTGAAGGAGTTGTCAGCAACAGCAGAGACCCAGCCGGGTCGAAGCCTACTGGGGCCAGGGTTATCCGAAAGGGCGCTCGAGCCCCGGTATGAAGGCTAGAAGGAACGGGGTGGGTCTTTTAGTCAGTAAGAGTCTGACACTATCTCCCGCTCCGCCCAAGGGCGGGAGATGTCAATGCATGATTTTTTCCCACCATAAAAAAAAACCCGTCATGCTATCACTAACTCCCTTTTCTTTCATATCGCTCTAATAAACAATACATTCCTCACACAATGCATCCGTCTTTTCTTTGGCCTCCCTCTACCTCTCCATCCTTCTTATATACTCATCTCTTTTAGTAACATGTTTCATCCCTCCTCTTCAACTTTTTAGTCAATCACGCCACTATCAAACTTCCTCTAATATACTCATTTCTCACTTTATCCATTCTCGTCACACCGCACATCCATATCGACGTTATCATCTCCGTTACATGCAATATTTATCCATCCGTCTTTTTCACAGCAGGAAATCTGAAATAAATCAGGAAAATGTTTTCATGATATGAAAAGACTTATAGATTATTTTTCGTTTATCCCAAGAGGATTGCGTCTGTGCAGGGGTTTTGAAATCTATGAAAATTTTCTTTTGTAAAAAAATAAGACAATTATTACTATTTAACTACTTTTTTTAATTTTCTTATTTTATAGGTAGGCACTCGGTAAGTTTAAAAAAGTGATGATACGTTCGGGTTCTGAGCTCTAGAATCCGGGGTTTTTTATGCTTCTTGTCTCAATTGCCAGATAATAGAGATGGTAACCCTACGTGTGTGTCAACTAAAGGCACTTTTGAAGAGTCAAATGTCAGTCAATCCAAAAAAAAAGTGAAGCTAAATTGCACGTTCCAAAGCTTGCACATTTTTCTCTATGGAGAAAAATGTGCAAGAAACTCCATAAACATTTTTTTTAATAATATTATGAGTTATATATAATCTTGGTTACATATTTCTAGTTGCTTCTATTATGTGAGCACAATGTAGATACGTAATGAAAAAAAAAAAGAAATAAGCCACTGTCAGCTAGGGGATGACCTGTCTCAACTGACGGCACCCTTTTACGAGTAAGTATAAAACGTATTATGTAGGTAAAATAGATACGTAGTAAGTATGCACGCGAGAACCATACAGGTATATTGTGCTCGCGTGCACACTAAACTAGATAAACATACATTACATAATCATGCAGTATAACAAAATAACTCAAGGTTTCCATACCATACAATTGATCAGTTTTATAAACACTTAACATGTCTTGTTTCCTGGTAGCTACAACCCGGGAATCTTTAAGTCGAGAGTGAATAGGTTTCTTTTAGGTAAGCGCGTTTCATCGTCGACCGCATCGTCGCTTTCCATCAGGTGAGATAGCGGTCAAGCGCGAACCTATCAACAATAAAAAAAAAAAAAAAAAAAAAATCTGTACCTGTAAGATCAGTGACCTTAGTAATAAACCAGTTTTTTTTTTTTACTCAAATGCGTGAATAAATTACCGAATTTGCGTCCTGCATAATAATTATACAACCTTTTATTCTGGTATCTTAATATTACAATGTTTATAAACTTTAAAAAGCAGAAAAATTAAACAGTAATTTTAAACTAAGTACCTACTTAAATTAATATTTTTAATAATCCCCCTCATTTCAACCGAAAGACGTTCACTGTTTCACATAGGCCTCCCCAAAATGTCGCCATTACGGCCGGTCCGGTGTTGGTCAGATTCCACCGCCCCAAATCTATCTCCTTTCATTCCGCCCATTCTAAGGTTGTCTTTGAGAGATTGCCCTGTGCGATAAGACCGCCAGAGATTTAATTTTTTTGATTTTTTATTTACCATAAGAGATTTTTATCGTGTCCACATAATTAGGTGTATAATAAAGTATATGGGGTGACTTGTAATTAGTGTACAATACTTAAACACGTGATTGTGCTCATGATAACCAACAACTTTTACTATGGGAATAAACCTGAAATCGCGAAAAAAAATCAGCTGTTCAGTACATTTATGTTTGCCTAATGTACTGAACAGCTGATATTTTTTTCGCGATTTCGGCTTTGCTCCCATAATAAAAATTGTTTGTTATCATGAGCACAATCACGAGTTTAAGTATCGTACACTAATTGCCAGTCACCCTATATATAATAAATAAATAAATTCCCGCGACCTGCACCTGGTCAACGGTCCACCTTGGGGAGGTTTCAACGCTACATCCACGTGGTCGCCACTCCAAAACCTTTCGTTCCCATCAAACATCTATTCTACGAGCAATTTGTCCTGTTCACTGCCACTTAAGTTTGACGATTCGTCGGGCTATGTCGATAACCTTGGCTCTCCTGCGGATATCTTAAACATCGAGTATTCCTTTCCATTGCCTTTATACATATAAGGTGGGTTGGGGAAAGATCGGCATTGGGTCAAGAACGTATAAATCAATATACCACTTGTTTAGCTTTATTTTTAATGCCAGCCACATTGCTGGGCAAGGTGGAACATAATGACGCGGCACGCAATATGACTAGCATTAAAAATAAAGCTAAATAAGTGGTATAATTTATATTTATACGTTCTTACCCCAGTGCCGATCTTACCCCAACGCACTATACCTATTTTATTCATTTATTTATTTAAATTTCATGTACAATAGTGGTACATAGGCATTTTTTTTGGTGGTATTTTCTCCAAAACTTAAACAAATTCACACCCACTATTGGACATACTTAATATAAAATACCAAAAAGAACTGTGCTAACTTATAAAACAGTTTATAAAAAATAATAAGTAGGTCTTCGCTTCGGCATTTCCAGTAGAAAATGGGCAAAAAATAATATGCCGAAACCGTTTTTATAGTACCTAACAAAAACCCATAGCTAATCAGAATAATCGATCTTATAATTTGAACACGACCTTGACATTGCTATTAAATATCATATCGTTGATTGTTTTTATACTTAGATACTCATCTACTTTTTAGGATTCCGTAACCAAAGAGTAAAAACGTAGAATAAAACATTTAGTGTAGGTATGTGAAACATTATTTATGTATTTTTTTTTTAATTTGATATATTTTGTATGCTGAACACCTATTTATTTATTATTTATCGCACATAAACATATATAATATGGAATTTATTTACCCTACACCTAATCACTAATAACTGAGTACTAAAATATAAACCAATTTTCAACCGTACACTCGAAATAAGGTTCAGTTGAAAACCAGCGTCTGGCAACTACCATGTAGTTGTCTGGCATTATTGCTGAACTGGACCTATTTGGCGCCGCCGTGAGACACACATTGTTAGTTGTCTCTTTTTTTTATATATAACAATTTATTAGTGTCTACATGTTGTTACTACATTGTGTGTATCTACGAGTGTGTATGCCAAATAAAATAGAAGAAAACTTCTTTTCTTTCTTTCTTTCTTTATCTACACTAATATAATAGAGAGGTAGTTTGTTTTTTTGTTTGTAGGAGGTAATCTCTGAAAGTATTGGTCCGATTGCTAAATTTTTTTCTCCGATAAAAAACTGCTTTATTCCTGAGTGACATAAGCAAAATTTTATGTAAGTACGCGGGCGAAGCTGCGGGCAAAAGCTAGTTTTTAATAAGATATTGTATGCATCATATTCTGAGAAATAAATAAATAATTATATTATTATTAAACGAGGCCCTATTACTAAAACTCCACTGACCGTCTGTTTGTCACTGGGCTGTATCTCAAATTTTCTGTTGCCGCTATAACAACAAATACTAAAATCTAAAAAAGGTTATAGTATTTAATGTTGTATATAGCTAATGGTACGGAACCGACTCGCATTTACCCAGTTTTTTTTAGTTTTGAAATGCGTTTTGACACCTACCTACATACATGGAGTAAATAATGGAACTAGATATAAGTTGATTTTTATACTGTTGCCCGACATTCTTTTTTGGAAATCATCTTGTGACTTCTCTCTCTTCAGGGTGGTGCGAGAGGTGTCTGACTTTTACTTACTAAAACTCATTTGTATTCTTTAAATTGCCCTCTGCGTTCTAGGACCACGGGTTTCCTCTTATTTTTGTAGATGTACAAAAAATTAACAAATTATAACAAATACACAAACTTAGTTTTACTTTTAGTATAATTATGCTAAACCCGAAACACGTGTCTAGTATTTTTTATGTCAAAAATCTAAGTGTAAAATTTCATAACTGTATAAGTAATAAGTTTGGTATGTCAACAAAAATAAACCGGGCCGTATAGGCGACTGAGGGGTTGTTTTGCACTTAACCCAGCTGTTTGCTAGACCTAATGCCCGCTATGAACCGCCGTGACGGTAGTGTTCAACTTGTGACCTTAAATATTTATATTATGGGAAAAAATATAACATGACTACATACTTACATAGTATGTAACGCCATGTTATACAAGGTGCAGTTTTAAAACTGCACAATATTTCAGGAGGTTGTAATAAAACTCATAAATAATCATATAAAGAAACGATACCTGGTCAATAATCAGTAATACTTGTTATTTAATTTTTTAATTACAATAAACTAAATCGATTGATCGATGGCCGCGGGGGCGTGGCTAGGGTGTGGCGTGCGGGATGATGATTGGATGATACATTATTTATGAAACTATCGTTGCGAGTTAGTGTGTGTGAAAACGCCCTTTATTGTTCCGTGTTTGTGTTTGTGAAAAAAAGCGCGGTTATAAAAAAAAAAAAAATTACCTACTTATTTTATTATTGATTCGGGTCGAGAATCACTAACATAATTACCTCCTGAAATATTTTGCAGCTTCAAAACGACACCTTGTATGTACATAGTTTTACTATTGTAATCCATTCCGTTACTGATTCTGATTGACTGGCCTGTTGGTCCAGTGGTTAGTGGCCCTGACTGCTATGCCAGAGGTCGTGGGTTCGATTCCCACCCAGGATAAATGTTTGTGTGATAGTTTTGAAATATTATATAATATTATATTCTTAACAAACTTTAATCAGATTTCGCATAAACTAAAAATAATATTGTATAAATGTATTATAATTGTAGTACCTAAAAAAAACGTACTAATAGGTAATTAGCAACCAAATGTTTTAGAGTTTCAAACAATAAAGCGTTTTGTTAATTAATTAGCTTCGTGTATATTGTCATGTGATTTGTATCTAGATTATTCTAGATACTACTCGTAAAATTTATATCAGGTAATTCAGTCACGAACATAAAATATATACTACATCGTCACATTTTCTATCTAAGAATATCTCAAGGCCCTAGCTCCCGAGCAGTGCCATAAAACAGTGATTTTCTGTATCCCTAGCCAAGTTGATTATCTGCAATCGTTAACGCTAGTAGAAAACTTCAAATGTACGGGAATGGCGTCATCTCAACGCTCAATCACGTGGTCAGAACAAAAGAATCGGGGACGTGGCCAACTCGAGGCGTTCGACGCAAGAGAAACGGTTGTAATTTGGCTAGGAAGGCAGAAGCCTACTCCTTGGTAACAGCTGGGTTAATAAATTTGAAAAAAAAATATATATATTCATATAATAAAACCTCATATGCTTTTTAAAGAATTATCAAAACGCTTAGTTGACTCTTCGCGTGACCCAAGAGCTGGCTTCTACCTCGGTCAGAGATTAAGCATTGCCATACAACGTGGCAATGCCGCAGCGTTTTGGGCACACTTCCAGTCGACAGCGATGCGGAGGAGTTTTATGACGTCATATTTAGCTAGGCATTTAGTGTATACAGGATGTAAGGAACAGCCATACAAAATTAAAAACCAGATTGGGCCAGTTTGTATGGAGAGGCCGATTTTTTTCTTCGTTTCCTGAAAAAAAGTCTTGTGGGAGGTTGTTCAGTTTCGTCTACTGAGCAAGCCCTTAAAGTTTGTGGAGGGCTGTCCCTTACACCTTGTATACTATTTTTAATTATCTAAGAGTATTCTATTGTTTAATTTGGTTAATTATTGTTAACTAATTTAAGTATTAGTAACTTATTTTTAGTAAATGCGAAACCTAAATATAGTTTGTTCAGGGGCCGTATTATGACCTCTTAAAACCATAATGTTTTCGGTGTGAAAAAGAGACGGAGCTATACAGGACGAATAGCACTATCCTTTTCTCACACAGAAAACATGATGGTTTTAAGATGTCATAATACGGCCGCAGAATCAGTAACTGAATTGATTCCAATAATTTTTACACCAAGTTATAGGTATAGGCTCTTAATAAACTAGTGCGCCTCACCATCAGCGGTTGCATCACTAGTTACCATCAGGCGGGATCGCTGTCAAGTACTAGTTTATAACAGATAAAAAAAAAGAAGTTACATTTTTTCCCAAAAAATTTTGAAAAAGGTCACATGTTGTATACCACCGACACTAAGTACAACAGGTCATAGCGGGCATTAGCTGCCAGCAAATAGCTGGGTGCAAGTGCAAAACAACCCCTTAGTGGCCTGGATAGTCCGGTGACTATGTATTTTTGCTAATATAATAAGCTTATATTTTTGCGATTTTTCATGATACAGTTATAAAATTTTGTACATTTGATTATTGACATAAAAATATTAGACACCTGTTTCGAGTTTCGGGCAAAAGCTAGTAAAATATGTATACGCGGCTTTGCCCGCATACAGAAAATATAGCCTATGTCACTCAGGAATAAAGCAGCTTTCTATCGCTGAAAAATTTTTCGCAATCGGACCAGTACTTTCAGAGATTACCTCCTACAAACAAAGAAACTTAAAAACAAAAAAAAAGCAAACTTTACGTCTTTATAATATTAGTGTAGATTGCTCGTGACTAGTCGCGTTACCTAACAATTTTACGATGAGGTATCTAAATACAAATTACATGATAATAAATGTGAGGAAAATTAATTAACAAATCGCTTGTAGCCAGTTCTTCATGTTTTATTGTCCGGAAGACTACCATGTTTTGATTGCTAATGACCTATTAGTACGTTTTTTGTATTAGCAGTTATTAGTTTTTTTACAATTTCATTGTTTAAGGTAAATTAGCTCTCATATTGTTGTGTTTATTTAAATGTCACGGTTATAGATTGTAAGAATCGCCCAACTTAAGTGACAATGGGCAGGGTAGGTACATGACTTTCAGGACAGGGTGCAGGGTCCTTATCATGTGGTAGCCTGTTGGTCCAGTGGTTAGTGGCCCTGACTGCTATGTTTATGTGCTAATGTTTATGTGATGAGCATGATCATTTGTTCTGTGTCTGGGTGTAATTTATCTATAATATGTATGTATTTAGAAATATATAAGTATGTTTATCAGTTGTCTAGTACTCATAACACAAACTCTGCTTAGCTTGGGACTAGACGGCGTTGTGTGATAGTTGTGGAATATTAACAGGCGTGCGAGCGAGTAAGGTTGCTTTTCCACGAGAAATGTGCTATGCAGCTAAGCTAAACTGTGAAACTATGTGACTGTTTCCACTGATACTAAGTTAAGTAGCGGTGCAAGCAAAGTGTACTATGAAGATGAGCCGCCACAAAGTAGCTGCGCGAGGTATATGCGCAGCTCGAGCTATGCGATGTCACGATGTATTGATAGTAGGGATTTATAGCATGCATCCTTCCATATAAAAACATATCTTCGTTGAATCTGTTTCCACCAGTGCTATGCTATGTGCACCAATGAATGTAATAGGCTAGTTGCCGTAAAAATGTAAGTAATTAGTCCGTCTTTTCGATTATTCAAAAATAACACGTATTTTTTTATTTGTAAATTAAACCAAAAATGACAAAGATATAGCCTATTAAAGTTACGTGTAACGTCACGCCGTGCTGCATTTTTTCGCACGGGGTGACGTCACACTTAACTTTAATGGGTTATATCTTTGTTATTTGATTAATAGAAAAAAGAAAAAATACGTGTCCAATCTTTTTTTATAATCTAAAATACGGACTAAATAAAATGTAATTATTTTGACCCTGGAAACTACCCTATTAGTGGATAGCCGTCTTGGCCGAAAGGTTCTGGAATGTCGATCGTCTACTTGAAGACGAAGTGTTGGAAGGCCTCCTGCAAGTTAGACCGATGACCTGATGAGGGTCGTAGGAATGCGATGGATGCGAAAGTGGTGATGAAATAAATTACATAAAGTAATACGCCTGGCTGAGTTCGAACCCGCGACCTCAACTCGCAAGTCCAGGCCGTTACTACTGGGCCACAGTTCTTTGCGCGATTGAGAACATACCAAGTTTTATATACTACACTGGGCAGCAAAACTAATGAGTCACTTAAAAAAATTGTGATATCTGTTTCTTTTTTTTAAATAAACTACGATGTCCATTTTTATTGTCATAAGTTCGCAGTATATTTTTAGTATCTACTTAATTAAAATTTAATTGTGTATAAAAAGTTTTATGTATTTTATCTAATGTATTAATCAGTAATTTACAACATGTAGGTACTACCAACTCATCTTATATATTTAAGAACTATTACACTGTTTTTAGCGAACAGGAGTTTTTGGCGGCCTTGTGTATTATTTACTTTGTGTAATTAATTTCATCACCACTGCTCTCAAAACGGTGAAGAAAAACATCGTGAGGAAACCGGCACGTCCTAGAACCCAAATTTCGAAGACATGTGTAATTCACCAACCCGCACTGGGCCCGCGTGGTGTGTTACGGCCCATCCCTCTCCTAAAGAGGAGGTCTGAGTCACAGCAGTGGGAAAACTAAAAGGCTGATTATACTATGTGTATTATTCAGACTCCTACATAGAAATAGACAGTACTAAATGTGGAATGACGTTTAAATATACTTAGAAACCTAATAATCACCGGGTCTAAACCTTTATACATGGGCAAACACTACTATATCATAAAATTCTCTGACTAGTCCATCTCATCATTTAGTCCTTTTTTTAAATTGATATAAACTAGTGCCTGACTGCGATCCCACCTGATGGTAAGCAGTGATGCAATCGTTGATGGTGAGGCGCAGCAGTTTATTGAGAGCCTATTCTCTCTAGCCTTGAAGACACCTAAATTATAATTGGACGGGAAGACTACAGCAGGCAAATTGTTTTTTGTACAAGTTCACTTCACTGTCGATATTCTCTAATAATTTTATGACCGCAAAATGGCCAAAACGTAGGAGTCGCGACCGAAGTGCTGAACTGTAAAATTAAATCTTTTGATAGAGTTATAGGTATATTTATACTCGTAGAAAGGATAAGTTACTAGATGATACTTTGTGTGAGGTATTTTGTTAACTTTCTATTGATAGTAATTATTTATATTTTTCTTGCTATTTTTTTATAAAACCTCTTTTTTGTAATGTGAATGTGAGAACACTGTATACCCACGAACTCGCAGATTACTTCCTATTACAAATTACTTTTTTTTATTTTTGTTATGATTTTTTTTTATTGCTTAACTATTAATATTGTGGTTGATGTTTTTTTGAAAGAGTAACCATGGAGTTTCTGGCCGGTTCTCCACCATAGGAAACGACCAATTTGGAACCGTGCACTAGCTTCTGACGTTTTAAGTGCCCATGTAGGCCTATGTGAAATGAAATACTTTGTTTTTTTTTTTTAATTTTGATAAACTGGAGTGCTTCACCATCAATGATCGCATCACTGCTTACCATCAGGTGTAATTGCAGTCAAGCACTAGTTTATTTCAATTTAAAAAAGGTTTTTTAAAGATAAACAAATTGTTATCTGAACAAACAGCTTCTCATAATTACTTTTTAGTACAGGCCACTTCCGTTGCATTATTTATTTAGACAATTCGGAACTGGTTACTCTCTATTTGAATTTAGATTAAATAAGTAACTTATTTATCACTTGTCTCACCTTGGCGACTCGGATAAGGAAACAGTAACACTTGGTTGATTACGAGGTGAACCGCGAACGAGATGAACACTAGTTTAAGATCCAGTCAGTGCATGAAATCGTCTCACTCACTCTGAAACGCATGCATGCTCTCGCGCTCATACTCACATCTGAATAATATTTGTGTTATACTTTAGGCTGTTTTTTTTTTTGTTAATGTTTGTGGATGTTTGGTCACTACAATTTATCTGACTAATGAAATATAACATTGTAATTGTTATCTTAATAACATATTTAAAAATCAGACATGTAATAATAAGTAAAGTTCATTTATTTTTTGTGGAGCTTTAAAGTATCTGACGGAAGTTTTGGTCTATGGAAAGTGTCTGACACTTACAAATGATATTTATTTTGCAAATAGGTTTAAAAAAAAAACACTTTTACACATACATTTTTTTTCGTCAGTTTAAATTAGATGAGGCCCGTGTTTCCTAGCTGACTACCCTGAAAAGAAACACCGAAACAAACTCAGGGGTCAAAGTCTCTTTTAAAGTCTATACAGTAATACACAGTAGTGTAATGGGCAAATCATATGAGAACCATGCAGATTAGTGACTCAGATGGTCTTTTGAGGAAAGAACCACACAGACTTGAGTGGAATTGCCCAATCAGTGCAAACATTTGTCAGTATTCGTGTAGGTCATACTTAGGACTACTAAAGAGCTCATATTCGCAATATGATTACACATTTAAACAAGTCTTTCTTGCTGTCTGTTCAACAGATTCTGACTTCTATTGCGTTGGTGGCTTGATATATGGCGACTGCAATAAACTCACTTGCCGATTTTGGCTACGGTGACTACGATTTCTGATATTGGTGCAACTAATGTGTTGCGATCGTGTGCTTAAGGCGTATAGTCCCTTGAACCATCTGGCCGAAATTATGTGAACGCAACTCTCGCACTCGCCTAGGCGGCAGTACGCAAATCTGTGCATTTTTTTGCGGCCAGCAGCGCCCGGAAAGCGCTTTAAATCCATTTTCTCTGCGAGATATTGATTGATTTACATATGCAATGTTCACTTTGAAGAATATTTAACCACCAATTTTTATGTGTAAAAATGTTTCTAAAGGTCCAAGCCGTTTCGAAGGAGTAGGGAAAAGTTGCGAAAAATTGCGAAATTTCTAAATTTTTTTTTTTTGACAAAAGTATTAATTGCACGAAAAAATCAAATGTTGATATTATTGTTCATGAATCTATAATAAACATATATTTTTTTCAAACCAATTGACCTAGCCGTTACGGAGGAGTAGGCCTCAGAAAATCACTGTTTTATGGCACTTTTCGGGCGCTTGGCCCTTAAGTTTGGCTAAAATATCCTATCTTTGCTGTAAAGGCGTGTGAGACTTTTTTTGTTTTTATTTTCGGCTCTGGTCCACAAAAGGAGGCGATAGCTTCCAATTTGTCGACCTGCCTGGTTCAGGCAAACCAGGGCTGGGCGCAATGTTGTCACCCGAACGTTTTTCCGCCTGAATCTGTAACGGGATCTTCCGATCTGATCACACTCGGTGAGGATCTGCGTCAGATGGAAGGTCAGAATACCCTTGGCACCTCTTCAACCACTCCTTTTAGTGCAACACGATAACAGCTGGCCTATCCGTTTTTGACTACACCAATCCATCTATGTAGGTACGTCTTTTGATCTTTCCCTAACTACCAGTATTGGGCTCGACTACCAAAGTATCTTGGACATTGAGCGACTACCTATCCGACTTCCACAACCCAGTATCTGGTTTACACAATACTCCTTGGCAAGACTGTGTCAGATTTCCATTTTTTGACCACACCAAAGATGGTCATAAGATCTAAGGTGATATGAAGGTGAGGTTTCTTATAGTCCGACTACGGGAAATAACCGATTTCAAGACAGTATTCATTATGTAGGTAGCTAAACTTCGCGATCAAGTTTAATTTGTTTCGACATGATTGCACAAGTACATATCCCGTTTAGATAACCGGTTTGATTTTAATTATTACAAGTACCTAATCACCTCTTATAATTACCTAAGTACCTTAAAGTTTAAAATTTATATTAAAAAAAATAGATATTGATTTGTTTATGAAGTGTTGTTTTCAAGACCTTTAGAACTACCAAAAAAATTGTCGATACTGGTGTGTTGACAAATGTCTCTGTATTTTATTATGTAGGTATTATTACATAAGGGGGCGTCCATAAATTACGTGAGGTGTTTTTTTTAATTTTCTGCCCCTCCCTCCCCCCCTGGTGAGATGTCGTGAGATTTTATTCAACCCCCTCCCCCATCTCCCAATCTCACGTGAGATTTTTCAAAATGTGAGTTTCTTACATAAACGTGTTGGATTGTTATTGTAAAAAGAAAAAAACAAATTTGCTTCGTGCTTTTATTTACGACTAGTTATGACTAGTAATCAATGTTGCTGAGAGTTTAATTATAAGTGTAATAAAAATTTAACAATAGAATACTTAAATCGTAACTACTTAGATTAAAAAAGAGTATCTACTCTAATTCAGTCCATGGAGAATCATGCACGGTCTCAAGAGAGACTATTGGAACCAACATGTCCATATGATTTTCAGTAAAATCATCTGATCCTTCAACTTCGTTCTGATCTAGCCACTCTAAGCCATTGGCACTTGCACAAAGTAATTCATTAGCTCATCTTGTGACAATCCGTGTGGGTCGCACTTTTCGGAACATACGCGCTTGCTTAGCTGGTGCAATGTGGGCTGATCGTCTGTGCTCTGCAGCTCTTGTGCTAGATGCAAAGTAAATACCGCATGTACTGCAGCATCTTTTCTCTAAATCATCACGTACACTTGGGCAATAGAGATCATAAGGCGTGCTGATGAAGGCATTCAGCGGTTGAATCGGTAGGCAGTGGCGTATTAGAAATGGAGCAAATGACTTTCCGTCATGCTCTTTAAAGTCCGGAATTGTCAAATGTCCATCAACTTGAGTGATAGGGTACGGAGGTGGCAGAAAACGGTCGTGAAGAATCATATGCAGATCACTCCGGCGTGGGCTGCAGCACTTCTGGTCATCGCATTTTACAACCTAGAAAAAATTAATAACAATTTCCCTTTGTAACTCTTATTAAAAATTTGTTAATATTCGTGCTCGTTAAAAAATAAAAAAAAATGAAATAGGCACGCATAAAAATTTGATATAAACCAACTGCCAATGTACCTGGAGTAAATATTGGCTCTCTCTAACGTGCTCAGTGTACCATTCTTCGCCTGGCAGGTCTGGAACGCTGGAAGTGTCATTATTCGGGTCTATATATTCAGCAACAACTTCGTGCCCGTCAATGCAAACTGCAGACCATATTTCAGCCAAAATATCCCCTGCCTTTTTGAAATTATCCTTTTCCAGACTTTCGTCTAATGTTCTGCCGCTGGAGTCAAGATGTGTCCCAAAAGCCCAAAGTCCCAAAAGCTACCTTTTGAAGAAATGCTAAAGTAGACCGAACTTTTCTCTCAGTGGCTTCCCTGAGAAGCTTTTCAATCTCATGTTGAATGTGATGTATTAACTCTTCTTTCTTCGGGAATTTTTGCTTCGCTGTATTCCATAATTTTATTACATCGTCCTGGCAGGATTTCTTCGTCTTATAGACGTATCGTTTGACGTATGCGTTATAAAAATCTTGATAACTCATTTTAAATTAGTAAGAGCATGCACTGAGTCGAGTAAAACATTTACAAGAATAAACAAAGCAGGTTGGAACCTGTCCGTGTGTCGCTGCCACTCAGCTCGTACGCTCTCGTTCATCGAGTCGCGCGTTCGGCTGACAGTGGCGCGAAAACAAAGGACGGGCTACACTGTACCGTGAATTCAGATTGAATTGAGCTATTTGGTATAAAACAAATATGGTGGTTTGACAGTAAGTAAATGTATAACGTCGAAGTATGAATGAAATTATTTTCTATTGAACGAATTAGTGAATGATCTTTATCGTATTACGATTACGCTTAAGATTAAATCTTATGCATGTACAATCTGGATTAAATGGACCAAAATAGTGTAATTTTTTTTTGTTTCAATCAGAAAAAAAATTGCGTGATATTTGCCGAGACCCCCCCTCTCTCCAACGTAAGATTAGATGAGATTTGACTCGACCCCCTCCCCCCCTTAAACACCTCACGTAATTTATGGACGCCCCCTAACAGATATTTGCATGCTAATACTTATCGAAACATGTTTGTTCCTATTTGTTCTCTTTTACCATCTTGTATGCTTTGTTTTTAGCAAATAAATATTTATTATTATTTATTTGTTTATCTCAGGACCCTGAGGGCCTGGACCTTTGGAAGGCATACGAGGAGCCGAAACCAACTCGCAGAGGCCCTTTTAGTCGCTTTTAATGGAATGTTGTGCAAACCGGTGATTATCCCTGTACGCACTATGCTAGTGCATCCAAGGACAACCTCCGGTTAAAGGGAAACTATTGCAACATGTGGATTTATATTTATCTATGGTTTTTGGTGGACTGGTTACCAGGAACTATGTTAAGGCTATGGCTCCTGCCTGAACAATGTTTTTAATTTCCATCGATAAAAAGGCAGGGGGTAACTTGCACACTCAACAATGACAATTATTATTATTACCTATATGATATAAAATCAATAGCAATTATGAGTAATTTGTATCTCATTATTTCTCTTCAAATATTCTCTTTAAATAACTTACCAATTCGCGTGACAAACTTCTATTGACTAGAACCCGCCCTGTGTTCCTTCAGTTGCCCCTTGCATTCCAGGGCTGCGGTGTCTCTTACGAACATTATCGCAGCCCTAAGAGATGAAACCCTAGTATTAGACAGGGTTGGACAGGTGAGGGCCCCAATCCCCGAGAGCCCCGGACCGGAGGCATCCGATTTGTTTTGATTTTGATAAACTCAAATAAAAGTCAGTTTAACTTTAAAGTACCATCAGCAGTTGTTAAATAGTTAATATATTATTAACTTTAAACATTGACTTAACATGAACTCAAAAAGCACTTTTTATGTAGTCCGTACAATTTGAAAACAGAAAAAGAAACTTAATCATGTTTATCGGTACGGAGCTCTCGGGAATCGGGGCCCTCAGGGATTATTCCCTGACGGCCCGGCTGAGGAGCCGGGTTATCCCGGCTGAACAATCTTGCACTGTCATGTTGGTACGCCGACGTGCGGTGAGGACCAGTGGGTAGCTCGCCTTCCACCCATCCGGTAACCAACCAGACCGAACCTGAGTCGTCAACACCGCGTAATGTTCCACGCACGCCTCAAAGAGATGTCAGCATAATTGTAGAGGTCCAGCAGGGTCGATGCCCGCCAGAGTCACGAGGAATAACTAAAAAAGAAAACCGTGGTCCTGAAACTGGGCAACTGAAGGAGAAAGATTAAGTCTTTGTATGTGATTTTCCACCTTAAAAAAAAGAATCAAACATTGCAAGTTAAAATAAAACCGGCCAAGTGCGAGTCGGACTCGCCCATGAAGGGTTCCGTAGCAGCAAGTAACATAATATAAAAGTTCTTGTAATGTGTTGTAACTTTGATCGATGTTTTAACAATAGTGTATTTTTTTCGATTTATGACGCATTAAAAAAAACTACTTACTAGATTTCGTTCAAACCAATTTTCGTTGGCAGTTTTTATAGTAATGTACATCATATATTTTTTTTAGTTTTATCATTCTCTTATTTTAGAAGTTAGAGGGGGGGGGACACATTTTACCACTTTGGAAGTGTCTCTCGCGCAAACTATTCAGTTTAGAAAAAAATGATATTGGAAACCTCAGTATCATTTTTGAAGACCTATCCATAGATACCCCACACGTATCGGTTTGATGAAAAAAAAATTTTTGAGTTTCAGTTCTAAGTATGGGGACCCCCAAAATTTATTGCTTTTTTTCTATTTTTGTGCAAAAATCTTAATGCGGTTCACAGAATACATCTACTTACAAAGTTTCAACAGTATAGCTCTTATAGTTTCGGAAAAAAGTGGCTGTGACATACGGACGGACAGACGGACAGACAGACAGACAGACAGACATGACGAATCTATAAGGGTTCCGTTTTTTGCCATTTGGCTACAGAACCCTAAAAAGTCATAACACTTTATATGGCATAAGCACAAAGCATAATCTGCCTTTTTTAATATTCCCACTGCTGGTACTCAGGCCTCCTCTCTAAAAGAGGGAATGGGCCGTAATCCACTACGCGGGCCCAGTGCGCGTTGGTGAATGTCACATGTCTTCCAATTTTTCATTCTTGGACATGCCGGTTTCCTCGTGATGTTTTCCTTCACAAATTCCGTAACGAAAATAACCTAACACCCCCCATTCATTTGTTTTTTGAGCGTGGTGACCGATAAGAAAACAAATGAGTGAACAATCAATCAAAATTCAAATCAATGTGTGAAAGTGTAACTTCAATTAATATCAAAGAAAAAAAAAACAAAGGAAAAAAAATACTCCATAAATAAAATAATTATAATTGCATAAGTTGATAAAAATGCTATGCAATAGCTTTACCGCGGCAGTCCCCGAGTGCCACACGTCTTTTTTTTTAAATAACCAAATAAGATCAACTAATCTGTCCGTAATTTTAGCGATCTATGTCAATCTTTTTTGGACACAACGAGGTTATAATTTGTTTTACTGACCTATCATTAGACAAAACATCAATATTTTTTAATTGAGATTCACCAAAGTCAGTACTCAAGGTATCAGTATTCTAACCTCCATGGAGCATGAAGGCATATAACCTTTCACCTTTAAAAAAGGTTCTTATGTAGGTGAAGGAAAATCTTTTGTTTTACTGCTCTTGACTGAGTTAAAGTACCTTAAAAGATAAAAGAAATATTAGTGAATGGTTATGGACCTTGCAAAGGGCTGTCGATTTAAGAGCGCAAAATCGGAGATACGTGATACAACCGCTCTACGTGATTATGACATTATTACACATCTTTCATTAGAAACAAATATCTTGTCGTTATTATCTAGGGTTCTATTGAAATCAAAATATAAATTTGTTTGAAAGTAACCCAGTAATTACCTCTACAAATCAGCAGATTTAAAATAACAATTTTGCGTGAACATTGGCCTTTCATAATGTACTCATAAAAAAAAGCAAAGAAAATATACCTTGCACATTTAATCGTGATTCTGAATGACGAAATAGTTGTCCAAAAAAACACGTTAGTATTTCCTGGAACCAGTTTTTAGTATTTAGGAACATTACGGAATCCTTTGTCCGACTCGCAAATAGCCGGTTTTTATTTTAATTTGCGTTGGTTGAAACAACAAGCTTTTAAATCGTGCTCACGTTGAAGATGGATCGAAAAGGACCCTCTTAATAAAATAAGTAATATTATAAGTTGATTGATGCAATAAAATAGTAACTTAAGCCATTTTTGTAAATGCATTAGAGAGGTCTTCTAAGGTCGTCATAATGTCATAGGTTCTTGTGGCTAAGCGATTGGTTTGGACTTTGGGCAATCGGTCGAGAGTTCGATTCTTGCGTGGATGAAATGTGGTATTGAACTCTCAATAATCTGTACTAATATTATAAAGAGAAAAGATTTTGTATGTTCTAATTTTTGTTTGTAATTAATAAACTCAAAATGTAATGGACTGTTTTTAGGGTTCCGTAGTCAACTAGGAACCCTTATAGTTTCGCCATGTCTGTCTGTCCGTCTGTCTGTCTGTCCGTCCTCGCTTAATCTCTGTGACCGTTAGCACTAGAAAGCTGAAATTTGGTACCAATATGTATATCAATGACGCCGATAAAGTGGTAAAATAAAAATTGGAAAAAAATGTTTTATTAGGGTAGCCCCCCTATATGTAAAGTGGGAAGTGATTTTTTTTTAAATTTCTACCCTAACGTGTGATATATTGTTGGATAGGTATTTAAAAATGAATAGGGGTTTACTAAAATCATTTTTTGATAATGTCAATAATTTCGGAAATAATCGCTCCAAAAGTAAAAAACAATGTGTCCCCCCCTCTAACTTTTGAACCATTAGTTTAGAAAATATGAAAAAAATTTAAAAAGTAGAACTTTATAAGGACTTTCTAGGAAAATCATTTTGAACTTGATGGAAAGAACAGTTTTTGTACAAAAAAGACAAAAAGGTTGTACAAAATAATTTCTGGACTAAATTTGTAGTATAATCGTATATGCAATCATTTTTTTAAACTCATAAGTGGGTACACTTATTGTGACGGACGGGAAACTACGGAACCCTACACTGAGCGTGGCCCGACACGCTCTTGGCCGGTTTTTTTTTTCTCCAGTAGAACGCTACTTTATCAATGAGTGACATGGGCTGTATATTTTCCAATCAGCCAGTTATTAACCAAAGCGCCAGGGGGTAAATGACTTGGAAAATTGCTGTTTTTACGTAAATCACCAAAAATAAATAGTTAAATATTTTTTTATGGATTTTTCTAGAAAAAACAAAAATCTAAAAACCAAAATTTTCGGCTAAATAATTTTTGTACAAACGTGTGTACAAAACGAAAATTAAGTTTTTTCAAGCTCATTCAAGTTGTACAGACGTATGTACAATCGGCGCTCGAGGGGTTAATATACATAATATCGATTCAGCCCTCGGAAGCCAAAATGCGATAGTTCCAGAAAATTCATTTTTTTTTTATGACTAGAGAAAAAAGTATTGCATTGATATACTATTTAGGTCGTTACTCATTTTATAAATACCAAAATATACGAAAGTACCTTGTGCTTATTTGTTTCGAAAACACACCTCAGAACCGATCTCCGATCTCCGATCTCTCCGATCCGAATAACTGGCGAAATGGAGGTGTCGGTACTTTACTGCCCAATAAAAACTGAGTTTCGAAAAAACTGGAATTTAATAAAAAAATATGTCCGTTTTCATAATGACATTTAAAAACTTTACTGGCTTGAGTTACTGCTTTTTTACCGAGCCAAAAAGCAATAACTCAAAAAAAATTAGTTTTTTCGTATGCCGTAATTAGTAATAATTGTGTCTCGCGTGGATCCATGTTCCGGACACACAAAGGGTTAATATTATAAAAAGGTAAAGTGTGTTTTTATGTTTTTTTTTGTTTTTAGGAGGTAATCTCTGAAAGTACTGGTCCGATTGCTAAAATTTTTTCAACGATAGAATATTGCTCTATTCCTGAGTGACATAGGCTATATTTTATATTATTATACACCGGCGAAGCCGCGGGCAAAAGCTAGTATTAAATAAATTAAGAAACACTTCTAAAACTTTTATTTAGCAAAATACTCATCTATACTGTAGTATGTTTAAAAATAGACAGCAATTTGAAACAACTAATTATTTTGATATGTCATGTTGCAAAAGCTATGAACATATAAAATATTGCTAACACTAAAATATTAGCAAATCATAACCATAGCAGTAATGTCTAGGTTACATTTATTGATTTTGGCTACAATGGCATCAATTATGTTACATACGGTGTTTTTGAGTTAAATATTTTGTAATTTTGCCATTTTCCCATTCGGTCATGGATCAGGTCCCACGCTTGATCTTAAATGGTCACATTCACCATCTTTCCTTATTTTAAAGGCTATCGAAATTACACATACTGTCTTAAAATGTATGTCCTATGTAGGGTTGGCAATCTTACTCTATATTGTACTCTAATTTGCACAGAACTATCCCTACAATCTACGAACTCAATAAATTACAAGTGAGAGCAGTGGTAATCGAGTGGTAACGACACCGACTTACGAGTTGTAGGTCGCGGGTTCAAACCCAGCCAGGCGCGTTACTTTGTGTAATTTATTTCATCACCACTGCTCTCAAAACGGTGGAGGAAAACATCGTGAGGAAACCGGCATGTCCTAGAACCAAAAATTCGAAGACGTGACATTCACCAACCCGCACTGGGCCCGTGTGGTGGATTATGGCCCATTGCTTCTCCTAGAGAGGAGGCCTGAGTCCCAGCAGTGGGAACATTATATGGCCGACTATGCTATGCTATGCAATTAAGTACCTACGCTAAAATACTCTACTTATTTTCACTCACTTTTTAAAAGTCAATTTGGTCTTCCCAGCCATATATTATAAAGTGGTAGTAAAATAAGTAAGTAATTATTAATTGCGAAAGATATAAGCCTGAAACACTAAGAATGAGAGTGGCTATTTCACGCACACAAATAAAACAATGACTTCATTAAAGTTGTATGGTAGTCGTACAATTATTTCCGCCATTTGTACCCACAGACGAAAGTTATTTTAAAAAGTTTGTTACTCTTTTGGTGTGCTATAAAGTTTATTCTATTCTTTTCTATTCTACTCTACTCTACTCTACTCTATGTTTTTATGAATATATTCTTCATTTTTCTTTTCTAAATATAAGTACTCTAATTCTAAAAAAATAGCAACCCTAGCACTAATGTACACTTTATTCGAATATTTTACAACACTTACAATTAAATAGTATTAGCATCGTATACACATTAGTTTATTAAGTAAAACTACTACTTAATAATCATTTGTAAGCAGGGTCATCAGCCTCTAACGTGCTCTAACTGTGTCGCGTTTAATAAGATCACCTTGTAGATACAAGTCGCGAATACCTTAGAAACATCTTCTTCTAATTGGTGCCTACCTGCGCCTAACCTTTACACAAAAATAACACTAAAATTGGATCTTTTATTTCGAAGAATGAAATAATCGCATGCTGAGTGAAGCGAGAGTGTTGGACTTTTACTGAATAAAACCCACTCGTACTTCTTCAGTTACCGTGACTCCTTGGAACAATTCCAGAGGTAGGTGAGTCATTTAAGTACTCGAATATTTCGCAAAACTTGTTGGGACATAAGCCTCCTCTTTAAGAGAGTTTGTTTTTTTATTTACGTGTACTTTATGAAGGGCCAAAGTTCACCTAAAATAGCAGATTTTCAGAGGTCTTTCCTGGATTAGTTTTACACAATCATAATCGTAAAAAAAGTGTACTGAAAATGTATCTCGGGTTCCCTCTGAAATAGATAGTGCCAATTCGGACATGGCTAAACCAGATCAACTATTATTCGAACCAGTTAATAAATTAATTTATGATCATAAACGAACGATGATTACTATTTTAATATATTTTATTGCATTAGTGCAAGTTTTGCACAATTTTCTGCTATAAAACATTGCGTGACCTCCACTCTTGTGGATTCTTTAACTACTGTGTTACGTTATATAGGCAATATTTGCAAGCTTTACTAACACCTAATGTGATTTTGTCATGCGTATAGTTATTGCCTCGTTTAGAGTTCTAGTTTAGTTATTTAGAATTGGAAAATACCTCTTGTGTCCCAAGACTGCGACTAGCCTGTTGGTCTAGTGGTTAGTAGTCCTGACTGCGATGCTGGAGGTCGCGGGTTCGATTCCCACCCAGGACAAATGTTTGTGCGATGAGCACGATCATTTGTTCTGTGTCTGGTTATAATTCACCTATAATATGCATGTATTTAGAAATATATAAGTATGTTTATCAGTTGTCTAGTACCCATAACACAAGCTCTGCTTAGTTTGTGACTAGACGGCGTTGTGTGATAGTTGTGGTATATTATTATTAAAATATCCGTTTGTCCGTAATAGGGAATTAGGCTGAAAAAATAAATTAGAATGAAATTTATAATCGTCGTCTTTTTCTATAAACCGTTACGTCACTTCTTAGTGAGAAGTATACGGCCCGGGGTACTTGATAGCAAGAAGCGAAAAGGCTCGCAATTCCTTAAGAATTCCTTTAGTTTTTAATGGTGGACATTCCACCCGTACGGACAAAGCGTTTTGGGAACACATGTATTGTGCGTACAGCAAAGGCGTGGAATTCCTTGCCGGAGTCTGTATTTCCTGACAGCTACAACTTAGGAATCTTTAAGTCAAGAGTGAATAGGTTACTTTTAGACAAGCGTGCTTCATCGTCGACCACATCATCGCTTACCATCAGGTGAGATGGTGGTCAAACGCAAGCCTATCAATAATAAAAAAAAGGTGACGGCACATGGCGAGACCTAGTTTACAGACCATGCTTTCTCTTCGTGATTTCTTTTTTAAGTTCTTGGTGGTGTGAAGAGCATATTTAGTGCACAAGTAGTATTGCTGGAACATTTGCATATTTTGTGGCAGAAAACAGGGTTAAATTGACGAATAGTTAAATAAAATGGAACAGTTAATTTTTTATTTTTTTTTTATTTTGTTAGGCTCGCGATTGACCGCCATCTCACCTGATGGTAAGCGACGATGCGGTCGACGATGGAGCTCGCTTGACTAGGAGTAACTTTTTCACTCTTGACTTAAAGACCCCTAAGTTGTAGCTATCAGGAAATACAGATGTGACTTCTTATCTTTTACTAGTGCCTACGTATGTAAGCTTCCATCACCATCTCCCTAGCCATTTCTAAACTAGCGATTGGCTACTGTCTTTGGCGTCTGACTACTTGTAACGACTGTCAAAAATCTATAAATAACAGCCTGGCTACGTAGGCTTTTAGAGGTCTATGTAAAATTAAATAATTTGAATCATACGACTCCCTTCTGGCAGTTTTTAAATAAATCGATTCAAAATGTAACGTTTTTTCTCAGGCAATAAGACAAATTAAAGGTATTTATGTCGATTTTTCTATTGGAGTACGAAGTAATTTTCTACAAACTAAATACATATTTTGAATATGTAATGTACTAGAATTTAGATAAGACTTTATTTCCAATTCAAGGATATAATATATGACATTTAATTAGCATCGCCACATAGGCTTGCGATAGGTATCTAAATAAAATTTATCTAAATATAAATGGTGTAAGGGACAGCCCTCCACAAACTTTAAGGGCTTGCTCAGTAGACGAAACTGAACAACCTACCATAACAAATTTTTTCAGGAAACGAAAAAAAAATTCAGCCTCTCCATACAAACTGTCCAATCAAGTTAATAATTTTGTATGGTGAGGCGGATTTTTTTTTTCGTTTCCTGATAAAAAAAAATATGGTAGGTTGTTCAGTTTCGTCTACTGAGCAAGCCCTTAAAGTTTGTGGAGGGCTGTCCCTTACACCTTGTATATAAATAATATTTATCTAAGTATTTACATAAGTATCATCGCGGTCATTTCTGCCTAATCACTTAAAAAAAATTTCGCTTGAATCCGGCGGGTGCGGCGCCATACCAAACCCTTTGAAATTTTCGTTTCGAGTGCAAGCAAAAATGAACTTAGCGGTGGTCAGGCGGAAATGTCTTTGATAGTAAGTGTTGTGTCATTTTTAGGGTTCCCTACCCAAAGGGTAACGAGACTCTATTACTAAAACTCCGCTGTCTGTCTGTCCATCTATTACTAGGCTGTATCTCATGAACGTGATAACTAGACAGTAGACATTTTCACAGATGAAATATTACTGTTGCCGCCATAACAACTTTCTTCTTCCTGCCCTTATCCCATAATACTTGGGGTCGGCGCAACACGTTTTCTTCTTCCATTCCGTCCTGTCACCCGTCAAACTATCACTAACTCCCTTTTCTTTCATATCACTTCTCACACAATCCATCCATCTTTTTTTCGGCCTTCCTCTCCCTCTCCATCCATCTACATGTATACTCAGAACTCTTTTAGTAATATGCGCTTCATCCCTCCGCTTCACATGACCATACCAAGACAACCGATTACCTTTCAACTTTTCAGTCACTGGCGCCACTTTCAAACTTCCTCTAATATACTCATTTCTCACTTTATCCATTCTCGTCACACCACACATCCATCTCAACATTCTCATCTCCGCAACATGCAATCTTGTTTCATCCTTCTTTTTCACAGCCCAACATTCTGATCCATATAGTATAACAGGTCTTATGACGGACTTGTAAATTTTACCCTTCAACTTGAGGGGCATGCGTGGGTCACAAGTTGTTCCCGTGACCTGTCGCCATTTCATCCATCCTGCGTTGATCCGACGTGTTACGTCTCGGTCTACCTCACCATCCCCTTGGACGAGTGACCCGAGGTACCGAAAGTCGGAACAGATTGGTATGGGCGTTCCGGCGAGAGCTAAAGGCACAGGGTTGGAGAGACCGCCGAAATCGCAGAACAAGTACTCCGTTTTGGTTCTACTTACTTTCAGGCCAACACTCTCCAGTCTGTGCCACCACACCTCCAATCTGTTTTGGACCTCTAGGCCACTCTCGGCAACCAGCACAATGTCGTCGGCAAACAGCATACACCAGGGAGCCTCCTCCTGAATGTCCGACGTCAGAGCGTCCATTATCATCAGGAAGAGATAAGGGCTGAGAGCCGATCCCTGATGTAGGCCGACAGCCACATTGAAATTTCCAGTGGTGCCCACTGTTGACCGGACTTGCGTACTACATCGACTGTACATCGCTCGGATCAACTGCACATACTTCCCAGGCACACCTTTCTCCTTAAGGGCCCACCACAGAACCTCTCGAGGTACCCGGTCGTATGCCTTTTCGAGGTCAACGAATACCATGTGCAAGTTTTTATGCGCACCTCTGTATTTCTCGCACAGCTGGCGTATAGCAAAAATGGCATCCGTCGTACCCCGACCAGGCATAAAACCGAATTGGTTCTGTGAAATTTCACTCTCTTCTCTCAGTCGCCTTTCAATAACTTTCTCCCAGGCTTTCATAGTGTGTGACATTAGCTTTATTCCTCTATAATTGTTGCACTCAAGCACATCACCTTTGTTTTTAAAAATGGGCACCAAAGAACTGCTGCACCACTCATCAGGTATGGCTTCTTCCCGCAACAACTTATTGAAGAATAAAGCTAACCACGTCCATCCATCCACTCGCAATAACTTCCACACTTCAACGGGTATTCCATCTGGACCAATGGCTTTACCATTTTTCATTCCATTTACTGCTACTCTGACTTCATCCATACTAACCATTCTCACTAACCCTACATTCACTGGTTTACTCTTTAAAATTCCACTCCAATTATTTTCCTCATTCATCAGTCTTTCAAAATAGTCCTTCCACCTCTCTTTGATTTTTTCATCATCCGACAGGACCACTCCCGCTTCATTCCTTACACATCTTACTTGACAACAAGACCACTCCCGCTTCATTCCTTACACATCTTACTTGCCGCCATAACAACAAATATTGAAAACAGAATAAAATAAATATTTAAGTGACTTTTTTTTAAAGATGATAGGTTCGCGCTTGACCGCCATCTCACGTCTTGATGGAAAGCGACGATGCGGTCGACGATGGAACGCGCTTACCTAGAAGAAACCTATTCACTCTCGACTTAGAGATTCCCGGGTTGTAGCTATCAGGAAACACAGACTCCGGCAAGGAATTCCACTCCTTAGCTGCATGCACAATGAATGTGTTCCCAAAACGTTTTGTGCGTGTGGGTGGGATGTTCACCATGTACCGGTGGCGCATCGCCGTACGTCTGGTAGTCCGATGATGGAAGGGGCTAGGCGGAATTAGGTTATGCAATTCCGACGCGCACTCCCCGAAATGCAACCGGTAGAAAACCGACAGGCTGGCAACTCGGCGTCGATGCTAAAGACTTTTGTTTTATGGTGGGAGAAAATCATCCAATGACATCCCCCGCTCTTGGGCGGAGCGGGAGATAGTATTAGACTCTTACTGACTAAAAGACCCACCCCGTTCCTTCTAGCCTTCATATCGGGGCTCGAGCGCCCTTTCGGATAACCCTGGCCCCATTAGGCTTCGACCCGGCTGGGTCCCTGCTGTTGCTGACAACTCCTTGAGGCGCGCGGGAACAGTGCGCGCCGTCGACGACTTGGGTTTGGTCCGGACAGTTACCGGATGGCCGGACAGCGAGCTACCCATTGCTCACTGTCCGCAAGCCCGCGCCTACGGTGGCCGGAAATCGGGATCAGAATCCCGGCGGCGGCGAAAACGCCGTTGCCTGATGCGTTCGGCCTCCTCCTTTGCATTCTCAAGACTTTGAAGCCTCGCTTTGAAGCCTTGCTCCCATAGAAGAAACGTAATGGTTTTTTAATCTTTATTGTCGCAATATTATTTCATTGTAACGTAAAGGACATTGATTGATATGATAACAAGATTGTAACTTCGTTTTGTATGTGACAAATGCTCTTAAAAACCCTTTTAACATTTTTTCATTATTTTATTAAAAAGGCGGATTAATCTAGACATAAATCATGCACCGTCATAATTATTAATCGATTTTATAATTTACATGCAATTATACAACATTATTTTTAGTCAGATTTCTTATTCAGGTTTTGCATATTATTTTTAGTATAGGTATTAAATGCAAAACCTGAATAAGGTTTATTCAGAATCAGTAACTGAATAGATTCCAATAGTTTTTTTCCAAAAATATTCAAAACACTACGACACAGGTTACGGCAGGTCAAAGCGGGCATTAGGTGCCAGCAAACAGCTGGATTCAAGCAACCACCCCTCAGTCGTCTGGATGGCCCGGTGACTATGTATTTTTCTGACATAACAAGCTTTAAGTATAACTTTGTGATTTTTCGTGACACAGTTTTGAAATTTTGTACATAGATTCTTTACATAAAAATACTAGACAGTAGGTGTTTCAAGTTTCGCATTTTTTTTTTTTAAATTGAGATTAACTAGTACTTGACTGCGATCCCACCTGATGGTAAGTAGCGATGCAATCTTTGGTGGACTAGTTTATTAAGAGCCTATTCACTCTAGCCTTGAAGACACCCAAATTATAATCGGACGGGAAGACCGCAGCAGGCAAACTGTTCCAGTCCTTCGACGTACGCAGTATAAACGCGAGGCGAAACGCTTAGTCCGGACCGTAGAGGTTTCAACAACGTAAGGGTGAATTTTCGCCGTACGTCTGGTTGTCCGATGGTAGAATTGCGATGGCGGAATCAAGTCATATAATTCCTGCGCACACTCTCCAAAATGCATAGGTACTGTATATACTAATAAGAAGGTTGTAATATTTCACTAAAACAATTATAAATAGTCCCAGGAACATCTTGGGACGCAAAGGGCTAATGAAGGAAAATAGGTGTAGTTTTAGTCAGTGAAAGTTAGACACGCCCTCCTGCTCTGTCCTAAAGTGGAAGGGTCAGTTTATAAACTAGCACTCAGTATCATACACTACCGTTGTGTTATAATCATACATGAAGTCATCTGATCCACTTACCAAAAGTAAAATTCAGTCATACTTTGTGTATAAGTCGGAAACCGGTATTCGGAGAGATCAACAGCCAACAATTTAAGGAGCGATGATGATATATGATGTAATATCGACCTGTAAACATTAACTACCAAACAACCCGGTTTTTTTGAGCTTTCCAAATATTTTTTTAAAGGATATTGTCAGATGAACACCCCAATCTTGATTCGTTATTGAAGACTGCAACACTATTTTTCGAAAGTTAATGTTATTAAATAAATAATCATTAACGAAAGTATATTGAAGGTAAAAAAAAAGTCACTGAATGACATCTAGAGGCCGCAGCCCAAAAAGATGAGCAGATCAGGTCGGTTTCACCCCTGGACACACAATTGCACGTCGCGCTTCATGACGCTAAGAACCGTCACAGATGGGCAGATACCATCAATACAAAGCTAATCCAGCGGAAACTTCACGACCCTTAGTAATGAGGAATACGACTCGAGGAGGAGGGAATCAGATCAAAGATCAATGAACAAAACAATTTCCTCAAAAGCACAAAAAAAGACTAAACAATCTAGATTTCATAGGTCGCTGTGCTCCATAGTAGTCCTGAGTTGAGTTTTACGAATACTGACAAATGCTTGCACTGACTGGACAGATTCACTCAATTTTGTATGGTTCTTTCCTCAAAAGCCAGACCATCTCAGACACCAATCTCCAAGGTTCCCATGTAATTTGACCATTATATATTTGCTATGGAATTTAAAAGAGACTTTGACCCCTGAGTTTGTTTTGGTGTTTTTGCTCAGGGTAGTCTCAGCTAGGATACACCGGCCTCATCTAGTCTAAATGACGTGAAAAGTGTATATTAAAGCCTATTTACAAAATAATTATCATTTAAAGAAATAAACCTTCCAATAAACATAAAACATTTCACAAAGCTAAGATTTATAAATACAATAAACCCAATTAACCATCATTACACTCTAAACAAAGCATCATCCACACGAACTCATAAACTAAATAATCCTGTAGATACTACGAAATGATAACCTCTTGACGCCATCAATGTGGGTTAATCTAAACTATTGCTTACTTTACTGCCTACAGGTAATACGGAGCAGACGTCGACAGAGGACACACGTCTCGAGCGAACAAGAAAAAAACTGACGCCCGAAAAAAAAAGTGACGAACTAAAAAAAATTGACAATCGAAAAATAAAGTGCTTATGAAATAGAATTTTCAAAATGGTGATCAAGTTAGCAAACCAAGTGACTAACAGTGCGAAAAAAGAAGATACTTTTGCTAAACTGTTAGGGGATTTCGGAAAATGGCAATTTTTAGTTTTCGGTACGGTTTCTTTAGTAAAATTGAGCTCAGGGTGGGTTCAGATGGCGATTTTATTTCTGACGCCTAACCTAACCTTTCGGTGTAAGGAACTGAGTAATTCTACAGAGGAGATCAGTAACTCAACGTGCTACAAGGACTGTATAGAGTATGAATACGATACGAGTCCGTTTGAGAATACTATTACTTCGGAATGGGACCTCATTTGTGACAGAAGATTTCTCGCCAGCTTGAACCAGATGATGTTACAAGTTGGAATCCTCATTGGCAGCACGTTTTTTGGATTTATGTCAGACAGGTAAGTTTAATTATAATAATTCTATTTCTTAGCGTTTTTAACAGTTCTTTTTTAATTATTTTTTGTTTGGTCAAGTTTGCGTCAGTAAAAAGTAGAACCGTAACTGAATACTTGGTATAACAAAATACAAACATTATTTTTAATACGATCGTTATGTCTCTAAACTTATTTAGATGCAGGATTGAATCTTTAGAAACAGTAGCCTTTTGCCGATTGCAAAACAAAAAAAATCCTAATATAATCTTGGAAGTGACTACTATGGGATATTAAATAGAAACTGGCTGATATAAAATAAATTAATTTATGATATTCTTTTATTGTTCCACAATAAAACAGCTGTGTTATGTCTAGTATTTCTATTTAAACAAGACACAGTTCTTCTGTTTGAATTAATTTGAAATAGCGTTTGGCAACTTTATGGTCCCTCGCAGTTTTAACTGCGTCGTTGGGGACACAACAACACATACTGGTCATAGACATTCGTCTTAAGACACTGTGGTATATTGGACGAGAAGACACCGCGCAGCCTCCCGAATGCTGCCCAGCCGAGTCGGATTCGACGATTGACCTCTTTCTCGAAGTTAGACCTACCCAACTGGACCGTCTGTCCCAGGTAAACGTCCACAACTTCGAGTGACAAATTACCAGTAACAAATATACTCGTACTTACAATATAGATAAGTATTAGTATACTTAGATTATACGTTCACACTTGTCCATTTTTTTTAATGCAGAATGAAATAGTCACTGGCTTGTAGAACTACGAACTTCAACTGTGTGTAAAAGTAACTCGAGTTTCGAAACTTCTCTTACTCAAGAACGCAATCGTTAATGAATTAAGAGCAGTAGTACACAGGTACAATCAGTTGCATAACAACAACATTTTAGGAGCTATTGTACTAGTTTTTTTTTTTTATTTTATATTTTTGTATAAGTTACATTAGTTAATTCGAAGACATGTGACATTCACCAACCCGCACTGGGCCCGCGTGATGAATTACGGCCCGTTCCCTCTCCTAGAGAGGAGGCCTGAGTCCCCGCAGAGGGAACATTAAAAAGGCATGATGATGATGATGATGACAATTTACATTCAAGTTTCATCTGATAGTTTATTATTACAGAAGAGAGTATAATTAGTTTACGAGCAACGAACCAACATGTAGTTCTAATACAAAATTTAATGTACAAAAAAACACAAAAGTACATTCTAAGTTATGCTTACAAACCTCATTAGCATAGCATAGTCGGCCTTATAATGTTCCCACTGCTGGGACTCAGGCCTCCTCTCTAGGAGAATAGGCCGTAATCCACCACGCGGGCCCAGTGCGGGTTGGTAAATGTCACATGACTTCGAATTTTTGGTTCTAGGACATGGCACACACAGGCCGGTTTCCTTACGATGTTTTCCTTCACCGTTTTGAGAGCAGTGGTGATGAAATAAATTACACAAAGTAATGCGCCTGGTTGGGTTTGAGCCCGCGACCTACAACTCGTAAGTCGGGACGCTACCACTCGGCCACCACAGCTCTCATATCTTATTAACATTATGCAAAAGTTTGCCTCTCTGTGTAGCTAATTGTAGTGATGGGCTAACCTACTGAACCACTTTTGATGGGTCTTCTAATCTACTTTATATCGGAAACTGTTAAGAGAGACATATCAAGGTTTTTACAGACGACGTAAATGGTACTAGCAATTAAATACCAAGTGTTTAAAAGAATACAAAAAATAAATGTTTGGAAATACTGTTAATGGAATTCATAAAAATAAAAACCTACTGACGCCAACACAGTTGAGATACAATCTTTTTAACGTCGTTTTGTTTTTATTCTTGTGTCTTTTAGTTTGATTACTGTTTTGATAATTTTGTTTATTTTTAGAATTATGAATTGTAGATACGTAATCTTTATCTCTACATATAATAAATCTGTAGAAGTTTTTAATCGTGCGCGCATCAAGTTGGTATGTATCTATGATAAATCTGTACAAGATTTTAGTCGCATCTCGTAAATTGTACGAAATTAATGAAGACAACTTTTATAGAATTTTTTAAAATTATTATTATTGATAGGCTTGCGTTTGATCACCATCTCACCTGATGGTAAGCGATGATGTGGTCGACGATGGAGCACGCATGCCTAGAAGTAAACTATAATAGCTATTCACTCCTGACTATGTTGTATTTTGTATGTGATACTTAGACTTTATATTATCGCAATCGGTTGACTATTATAATTATCAAAAGATATACTACATTCATTGACTGTTAGGCGATACGAAGTTCGCCGGATCAGGTAGTCGCAAATAATAGATAATAATATAGTTTTTTTGAAGGTTCGCAAACAAAAAGATACTCAGATTGTTATCAGTGATAGTGCGCACTTTAAGTGATATAAAAATATATCTTTGACCTATTTATATCCTAAGTGTCTCTCAAATACAATATAGATAGTATTCACAATATCTCACTACGTTATTTTCTAATCTTTTCATCACTACGCGTATTGTCTGGGCATCTATAAAACATATAGAGGATTTAAGAAGTTTATATGTTTACTTACATACATTTTTGTTTCTTTTTATACGGGTTATGAGTAGGGTTGCCACCTTTTTTTGTTGGAATTAAAGTACATTGGTCATAATAGATAAGAACTTTTTTTATTCTACATGGTATCAAAATAAAGTACAATTTATTTGTTATATATAATTGTTATAAAAATAATAAATTTTAAAACAATATCCTATCAGAAAAAAAAAAATATATTTATTTATCTATAAAATTTTAAAAAACAATGTTTTTAAAATTATTATTTTTTTTGCTTTTTGTAGTCTTTATCACATCAGTATGTGTACTAAACAATTACACAGCATTTTTACAATCTATATTTAAATCAAAGTAAACAATTACTTAATTTTTATCAAATTCAGAGACGCAAGAAAAAGCAACGACTTAAGAAATCAAACCATACGAAATAAAGTATTTTCAAGTACTTTATTATTCTCATAAAGTATAGAGTACAATTACCTGAAATACAATACTTTACAACACAATACTTTATTATAAAGTACGAGTGGCAGCCCTAGTTATGAGTATAAATGTGAAAGGATGGAGAGAAAGACCACAGAAAAGATGGATGGATTACCTATGTGATGAGTGGAAGGTGAAGTGATAGTGTGTCGTGTGACAGGGCAGAATGGAAAAAAACGTGTGACTCCGACCCCAAGTCACTGGGTCAAGGGCAGGAAGATGATGATGATATACGTGTACTACTCAAGTGGCGGATTAGCCATATAGCAAGAGTAGTAAATGCTACAGGCCCCGCATATTCTGGGGCCCGGCGAAATCGATGATCCTGTACTTGAACGCAAAAAAAATCTAGTCAAACTATATAAATATATCGAAATCCGAATACAGCTGATTATTTCATTGAATTTGGTAGTACTTTCCACGTATCTTACCCAGTATTAATAATTACGGAGTTATGAATGAAAAGTATTTAGTTAGGTCTACACAGGGGCCCCTTGGTCAAATTTGCTATAAACCCCGCGCAGGCTTAATTCGCCACTGCCAATACATGTAAAAATCATAATAATAACTAAAAATATCCTTACTAATACTTTATAAGCGAAAGTGAGTTTGTTTGTTTATTTGTATGTTTGTTACGTCTTCACGCCTAAATGGCAAAACCTATTTTGATGAATTTTGGTACAGAGATAGTTGGGACCCTGGAGACGGATATAGGCTAATTTTTTCACGCGGGCGAAGCCGCGGGAAAAGCTAGTATTAAATAAAATCGATGTGGGTATGCACCGAGATGTAGCGTCAGTGGACATGGAATTCACCCCGTTGTCCATGGCTAAAGAGAACCGGCGCAACATTGGAATTCTTGACACTGATGACCACAAGGAGAAGATGGATGATTTTATCGTGCTCTTGCACAGCAGACATAACCAAGTGGCCAACCAGCTACTTGCTTTGAAATACAAACTTGTGGATTCTGATGAACCGTGTTACAAGTAGGTATGTGCCTAACTTATATATTATCTTATATATCTGTATGCCCGCCCATGTAACTTTGTTCTGGGATCGGTTTATCATCACTGACAGGATTATTCTTGCCAGTAAGCTGGATATAATAACGATCAATCACCACGGCAGGTATAGGTCGATGTCACCATCCCACATCACATAACGAGAACATCATGAAAGCTGAGAAAGAGAAACAAATGAGATATCACGACTTCACGAGGTTGTCGGCATGTGGAATGTGGACTCGGTCGTCATTGTGCCGATTTTCGTTACTGCCAGCGGCCTAATAGCCTTGACGACCATCTGTCGAAGCTGTCGTAGCGCGGCTGGATGGGCTTGATACAGAAAACAGAACTCCTTGATACGGCTCACATTGTGAGGAGGTTCCTTAACGGCGGGTAGTTTGGACCCAACTCTTGTCACCGGCAGACTATATAGTTAATATTTTTTATTAAGAGTTTTAAAATAAATATTAAAAAAAATAATGAATATTTATAAAAGGATTAACAAACGGATGCGGAATGTATTTAATGAGTTATGATTAATGAACGAATTAAAAATACGTTATTTAGTTAATTTTTACCGCAAAGCCAATTTGACGGTTAATGACCGCCGCCGTTTATGTTGCAAAAAAAACGTAGGTATATTTTGACTTTTGATACTCAAGAGAATCAAAATTCATAGGGTACTTCCCGTTGTCCTTAAATCCTGAATTTTGGCTTGAAGCAAGGTCTTATAGCATAAGTACCTAAAAGAAAAAATCTGAAAACTGTAAATTCGTAGGTACTGTTGTTACGTCACAAACTTTTTTGCGATTCGTAAAAATCTTTGAGACACGATTCAGAAATTGAACTTTTTTCATAAGAAAGTTTGTACGGTACCCGCAGTGCACAAGTCTGACTCACACTTGCCCGGTATTTTTTGTTAAGGATAGGTTCGTGTTTGACGACTACCTCACCTGATGGTAAGCGATGATGTGGCCGACGACACACTTTAGAAGTAACCTCACTCTTGACTTACAGACCCCTAGGTTGTAGCTATCAGGAAATACAGACTCTGGCAGGGAATTCAACTCCCAAAACGCATTGTATGTATGGGTGGGATGTCCAAGATACACCGGTGGTACAATGCTGTATGTCTACTCCCAGAAAACTAATGTTATTTTGTGGTCTAGTGGTCCGATAATGGAACAGACTTGGCGTTGTACAAGAAAATTTTTAATACTTTTCCAATCCTTTTCTTTATTTTATCAATCTGTATAACTTATTTATATTGTCTTTTTTGTTGACACTTTTTCAAAGATTATTTTAGATAAGTAATTCAATGTCTCGTTATTGCTTAATCATGTCAAGAGGCAAAAAAAACATAGTGTAAACGAAATGTTAGTGACATTATAGTGTTTAATCTTGTAAATAAAATCTGGCAGTGGCGCTAATGAAGTTGTTGTTTTAAACTAATTCGAGTCGAAATGATTTTCATGATGAAAGCTTTGGACCAAAAGACTAACATCACAGGCAGATCAGCCGATCATCATCAGCCGGATCTTCCTGCCCTTATTATTTTTATCTGGGTGAGCAATTATCAAATTACTCTCACTCTGGATGGAGCGCGATGTGTCAAACTTTTACAGACCAAAAACCACCTGTATTCCTTCAGTGACCCCTTGCGTCTCAGAGCCGCGGTAACCTAAGAGGCTCTTTTTAGGGTTCCGTAGCCAAATGGCAAAAAACGGAACCCTTATAGATTCGTCATGTCTGTCTGTCTGTCTGTCCGTCCGTATGTCACAGCCACTTTTTTCCGAAACTATAAGAGCTATACTGATGAAAGTTAGTAAGTAGATGTATTCTGTGAACCGCTTTAAGATTTTAACACAAAAATAGAAAAAGAGCAATAAATTTTGGGGGTCCCCATACTTAGAACTGAAACTCAAATTTTTTTTTTTATCAAAGCCATACGTGTAGGGTATCTATGGATAGGTCTTCAAAAATGATATTGAGGTTTCTACTATCATTTTTTTCTAAATTGAATAGTTTACGCGAGAGACACTTGCAAAGTGGTAAAATGTGTCCCCCCCCCCCTGTAACTTCTAAAATAAGAGAATGATAAAACTAAAAAAAATATATGATGTACATTACCATGTAAACTACCAACGAAAATTGGTTTGAACGAGATCTAGTTAGTAGTTTTTTTTTAATTCGTCATAAATCTAAAAAAATACACTATTATTAAAACATCGATCAAAGTTACAACTTACAACGAACTACAAGAACTTTTATATTATGTTACTTGCTGCTACGGAACCCTCCATGGGCGAGTCCGACTCGCACTTGGCTGGTTTTTAAATTGTTCCAGAAAAAAGTGTATCATCATTTAGAATCTTGATAAAAGCAAGGCTTCTATTGCTATGTTCTTTTGAATTTTTAAATTTTTTAATAAATTATGAAGTGTCAAAGTTTATGCTAAATAGCAGATTTTCAGAGGTCTTTATTGGATCCGTTTTACACAAATGTATAAATTGATTTCAATAGAAACCAAAATGTCTAATGAAAAATGTGTAATAACGTCGTAATTACGTAAGTGCATAGTTATATGAAAACAGTAAAAATGTATGTCGAGTTGCATCTCCTTAATACGGTGATCTATCCTTGTCCTTGACTTGGAATCGGCGAAACACACTCTCCTGATAACCGTCACATTATCACAAACTCCCTTTTCTTTCATTAACTTCTTCTGACACCAAGATCTAACCTTTTTTTTTTATTTTCCAGGTTCGGCCGCAAGCACACCTTCCTAGTCTCCATAGTAACGCTCATAATCTTCGGCCTGGGCATGCCCTTCTCTCCGAATTACCTGGTCTTCACGATCCTCCGGTTCCTGCTCGGCGTGGCCACCGCAGGGACCATGGTGGTCTCCTTCGTCATTGTGATGGAGTCTGTAGGCCCTCGGTACAGGGAAGTCACTGGATGCCTGTTCCAGATACCTTTTATAATTGGTAAGACAGATTTTGAACTAGCTTTAGCCCGCAGCTTCACCCGCGTCCATAAAATATACCCCATGTCACTTGGGAATAAAGCAGCTTTTTATCGGTACAAAAATTTTTGCAATCGGAGCAGTCCTTTCAGAGAATACCTCCTATACCAGTTACTTACCAGTTTAGAGAGTAGTGGTGGCTGAGTGGTAACGTCCCCGACTTACTACGGGTTCAAACCCAGCCAGGCGCATTACTTTGTGTAATTTATTTCATTACCACAGCTCTCAAAACGGTGAAAGAAAACATCTTGAGGAAACCAGCATTTCCTAAAAAAAATTCGATGTATGAAACTTCCACCAACCCGCACTGGGCCCGCGTGGTGGATTACGGCCCATTCCCTCTCCTAGAGAGAAGGCCTGGGTACCAACAGTGGAAACATTACAAGTTCAGTTCAGTTACGCTTAGATGAGACCTATGTCCAGCTGAGGACGTATTTTGGATGCAATGATGATGATCTACCATGGGGTCGGTCAGTAAGAAAAATAAAGCTTGCAAACCGTAAATCGCTGCGGAGAAGAATTATAGAGGCATAGAGGTATGCGGAAAAAAGTGTAAAGTCTCGCAACAAACTTTAGAAAGGGAGAATTCTCTGATCCGATGTGTCTAGTTCAGGCAACTGCCCGTTTTTTTTTTTATTGTTTTGCCTATAAATTATAATTATGTTGTAATTGCTCGGAGACCTGATACCGAGGTGTAAGATTTGTATGACATTCGATCTTTTTAGTTCTTAAGTAAAGATTAGCGATGATTTAAAATTCAGTGGAAATCTTTCCAAGGATAAAAATACGCAGAAAAATAAACAAATTTAAATTGGGGCCAGCCGCGAAAAAAGAATTTAGCTTAATTAACGAAACTACTGATTAAGTATTTCTTAATAATTAGAGGACAAATGTTTTGCACGTGTTTCGTGTCAAAACAAACACACGTGTATCTAATTAATAACATCTATTTTTGGTACTTTTGAAAACCTTGGGCAGGTTAGGCAACTATCCAGTATTCTAATGAGATCAAAATACCTAAATCGTGTTACGGGAAATCGTTAATTCAATTTCTAGATAAACATAAATTTATGCCTACTTTACTAGGTGGGTATAAACAGTTGCGTAGTTAGGCGTGGGTGAAGTTGGCCCTCGCACCCAAAGGGACCTCGTGTGCTAGGGCTCTTTAACAGCGAGTGTTTTGTTTTATGAGTGACTAGCTCTTGCCCATACCTTCGCCCGCGTACCTACAAAAAATATAGCCTATGTCACTCAGGAATAAAGCAGCTTTCTATCGGTGAAAAAATTTTAGCAGTCGGGCCATTACTTTCAGAATTACCTCCTACAAACAAAAAAAAACTTTTCTTCTTTGTAATGTTAGTGTAGATAGGCTCGCGTTTGGCCACTATTTCATCATATCCTGATGGTAGGTGACTATGTGGTCGGACCACAGAAAAGATGAAAAAGATTAGAAAAGAAATACTTTCCGATTTGTACTACAACGAGTGTCGCTGCTTGTCTGCCACGCTTTACTCCACTACAGGCAATAAACCAATATGAACGTAACGCATTACGCAAGTAACAGATCACGCACACTTAGATCGCAAGTTTGATTAGGTGTGCCAATTATGAGCAAGATTATATTCTTATGCACCCCTTCCCCGCCTATAAGTCCATTCTAACCTCTTTCATCTCAACAGTCGTAGTCTCGTTTTCATATTTATGAAAGAAAAAAGCCTCGCTGATGTGTCTTCGCCCACGTCCAAATTAGTCGACGCTACGCCCCTGAGTTTAGAGCGAGTCCACTTGACGAAACTAGTCTTGGCCACACTTGACTATGGGTTGTTGACATTTTATTTTAATTAGATAATTTACATAGTTATTTCAATACCAAAGAATGGAACTGCGCAAAAAAGCGACGTAGATATTGCAATAACGAATATACAGTCAAAGGATTTAAGGCCAGAACTAACTAACACTAAAATGGCTGGTTTACACAACGCAAGCTACTGACTAGACAGAACACAGCTACTCGTATTGCCTAGTCGTCTGCCAGCGGCTCGAATCGCTTTCGCTGTTTTCACAATAGCTGTCCAGTCTTTTAGCTAAACTATAGTTAACGCGTCACAATCTACTCTCTGTCCGGCTGGTACTGGTGAGCTACTGCCGAACGCGTCTAAACGATGCTAGCGACGGCCGAGCTGCTGCCAGGTACGAGTTGGTGCAAGTTACTCGTAAGTGATGTCCAAACAGAGCGAGTTACTGCAGTGCAGGTATTCGGGAGGCTGGCTCGTACGCTAGCTCGCATTGTGTAAACCAGCCATAATTTGACTTGCGATCTCATCAGTTTTGCTAATAACATGCATGAGAAGCTACTGAAATTATAATGAAGACGCTCCTATTTAAGAGGCTTCTCTCTCATTTCGACGGCAATGACATATTCGAAGGTGTGAAAAAAAAGAAATAATGAAAAACTTCTGTCCTTACTTTATATAAATATATATATGTAGTATATATATTATATTAAATGTATATGTATGTGTATTTTATCTATAATTATGTATAATTTTTACTCTTGTTTCAATACCAAAATTTTCTTTTTGTGCGCCTACCATATTGTCTCTTCACCACCCTAGGTTGACTGGTAGAGAATGCCTAAGGCATTAAGTCCGCCTATGTACTTTGTGTTGCATGAAGAATAAATAAATAAATAAATAATAAAAACAGTTTAAAACGAAAGTAGACGCAATCTTATAACTAGCTAAAAACATAACATAACATCAAGTGATAGGGAAGATATGCGTCACATCCGCGCAAGCCGAACGCTCAGCGTAAAGCTGCGACCTCACGCATAATGCGATGAGCTCACACCTTGTCTACTGACTGGCCGGTTTATGTGCCCTGAGGTAAAGCCAGTAATGGGATTTGGATTGACCTGCTCCAGTACCTACTCACTATAATTATTATCATTTGAATGTTTTTTTGTTTTAACTGCCTTTTTTTTTATTGACGATTGTTGTTGTTTTACAATTATGATAATGTATATATATATATATATTATTATTATTTTTAACAATTATGACATGTTTATTTTTACTATTTGACTGATTTTTTTTTATATACTTACTTTTTTTTACAATTTGTAATATTTACACTTCTGTAAATTTTATTATTGTGAATGTGAGAACTATGTGGATTACTCTTTCCTTTTCTTTTATTTTCACATGATGTCTGGCAGTTTTGAGTATTTGATGTGGCCTACCCAAATGTCCTTTCTTTGGCATTGTTCGTCAAGTCGTTGAGCTCCTTAGTAGTCCTGAGTTGAGCTACACGCATATTGACAAATGCTTGCACTGACTGGACAGGTCCACTTAGAACTGTGTGGTTCTTTCTTCAAAAGACCATCTCAGGCTCAATCTACATGGTTCTCATATGATTTGACCATTACATGTTTTGCTGTATGGACTTTAAAAGAGACTTTGACCCCTGAGTTTGTTTCGGTGTTTCTTCTCAGGGTAGTCAGCTAGGAAACACCGGCCTCATCTATCATTAACCTTTCGAATGTCTTAAGTTACACAGTCCGACATAAGGTAATTGTCTTTCTATTGTGTCTCTAATTACGACATTCAAAGAGTTAATTGACGAAAAAAAAAAATTGACGTGTAAAAGTGTTTTTATAAAACCTACTTGCAAAATAAAGATCATTTATCATTTAATGATAAAAAATTGCTGCTGCTACTGAGAATCTGCTGTTTAATGTATAAACCCAATAAGACAACCGACCTGAGACCATCTCAATACTAACCCTTAGATCATCGAGGGAATTGACTGGCCTGTTGGTATACTGCTTAGTGGCCCTAACTGCTATGCCGAAGGACGTGGGTTCGATTCCCACCCAGGACAAATGTTTGTGTGATGAGCATAATCATTTCTTCTGTGTCTGGGTGTAATTTATCTATTAGGGATGTAATTAGAAATATATAACTGTACCTCAGAGGTAAACAACAGTATGTGTCAAAAAGTAAATTTTACAGGAGAGGCAAAAACGCGCGGATAGAAACTTTAAATGTATTTTTGACATAGTTGCTTTAAATATATTGAAACAAACTCAATTGTATTTTTTATAATTATTAGATGGAATTATTATTTAGTACACATAATTAAAATAAAGTTTAGAACAACATTAAGTGCGCGTAAAGGTGAGGAGTAAACAATCTTATCATCATTTTAAGTCCTATACCCGATATGTTTTTGTCATATACGATTGGATATTTCTCTTTCTAGATGCCGTAGGACTTGATGCCTTATACCATTACGTAGAACTGGTTCTTACGATTTTAACAGTGCAAAAAAAACATACTTTCAAAAAAGTGGAGTTACTATTGTTTACCTCTGAGGTACAATATGTTTATCAGTTGTCTAGTACTCATAACACAAGCTCTGCTTAGTTTGGGACTAGACGACGTTGTGTTGTGGAATATCATATCATATCAATTCTTAAAACCCTGAATATTCCTCTTTCCAGGTCATATGTCAGTTCCCCTCTTCGCGTACTACTTCAGGAGCTGGAACACGTATCTGCTGGCCCTGGGCCTGCCGCCTCTCATCTACCTGGGCTACTTCTTCGTGCTGACGGAGTCGCCCCGGTGGCTGGTCAGTGTGGGCAGAGTTCCTGAAGCCACGGCGATCGTCACCAGGGCTGCTAAACTGTGAGTACTACAGCTAAGGAGTGGAATTCCCTGCTGGAGTCTGTATTTCCTGATAACTATAAGCCTACGGGTCTTTGCATTTTGGACATGTGACATTCACCAACCCGCACTTATCCCTCGTGGTGCATTACGGCCCATTCCCTCTCCTAGAAAGGAGGCCTGAGTCCCAGCAGTGGGAACATTAGAAAGGCTGATGATGATGAGGGGTCTTTAAGTCAAGAGTGAATAGATTGCTTTTAGGCAAGCGTGTTCCATCGTCGGCCACATCATCGCTTACCATCAGGTGAGGTAGTGGTCAACGCGAGCCTATCCATAATAAAAAAGATGGGTGGAACAAGATGTAAAGCACGGCAACCTATTTTTTTTTGCCCCATACTAGGAATTACACTTGTATCGTGGATGCGCTCAAAAACGGTAAATTCACATGGACAATTTATTTATTTATTCATTTATGTACACACACAAACACTTAAAAATGAAATGGACAAATACAGAAAAAAAGAGTACAAAGGTACTGCTTATTTCAAATGAAATTTCTTCCAGCAGACCTGCGACAGGAGAGTTGGAAGAGAGATGTAGACACAGTGTATACAAACGAATCAGAAAATTAAGAATTTACTAAATTATCTAAATTAACTTATAATAATACATCATCATCATTTATCATTTATATATAAATACAACAAAACCAGTATATAAAACACTAAAATAGATACAATACATAACATACACATACACATACATATATATGATTATATTATAAATAAAAAATATCTATAAAATAAAATATTACGAGATGGTTGAGAGGTAATGATCTTTGACTAGTTTTTTGAAGATAGATATATTTTTAGCGTCACGGATGTTAGCTGGAAGTGAGTTCCACAGTTGTACTGCATGAAAAGAGAAGGAGTTGGAATAAAAATGAGTATTATGGGATGGGAAATTAAGATGGTATTTAAGGTGGGATCTGCATGGGGCGTCGGCAGGACGAGTGAATGAAAAACGATCACGCAGGTAGCCAGGGTACGCAGGGTTGAAAAGGATGTTGTAAAGGAGACATAATACCCGAGTGTTCCTAAGAAGACGGATAGGGAGCTACTTGAGATCCTTGCGGAATTGAGAGACATGGTCGTATTTTCTTAGGCTAAAAACAAAACGAATGCATAGAAACCTATGCATTCGTTTGCAAGCTCTCAAGCTTGTTTAATAGCTCCTCAGTGGCATCCAGGTAGCAAGCATCCGCATAGTCGATGATCGGCTGAATCAAAGTTTGAGCTAAATATATCTTGGTTTTAAAGGGCAAGAACTTTTGAAGGGATTTAAGGCTGTGGAAGGAAAAGTGTACTTTACGGCTAACCTCATTTACTTGCGCTCGCCAAGAGAGATTGCTGTCAATAGTGAGAGCGAGATTCTTGGCTAAGTCAGAGTACGCAATAGTTGAGCCGTTGAAAGATAAAGGCGACAAAGAAGAAATATCAAGCGCATTGCGGTAGTACCGAGTGCCTATGATCATGGCCTGGGACTTGGAGGGATTAACCTGTAAGCCGTAAGACTTGGCCCACTGATTAATACTCTCCAGGTCACGATTCATAGCATTAATCGCTGAGTCTGCATCAGTCAATAGGAATTGACGATACAGCTGCAAATCGTCTGCGTAAAGATGGAAGTTGGAAGTGATAACTTTAGTAACAGTATTTATGAAGATAGTAAAGAGAAGAGGAGAGAGAACGCCACCCTGAGGTACACCAGCAATGACATCACACCAATCAGAGAAAGTCTCTTCAAGGCGGACACACTGAGAGCGACCCCGAAGATAAGAGTCAAACCAGGCTAACGCTGAGGAAGAGAAGTTAATAGAATTAAGAACGTCAAGAAGTATGTCGAAATCGCACAACTGAAGTCAAGCAAAACAAGTAAAGTGAGAGATTTGTGGTCCATAGCCCAGCGGATATCGTCAGTGACTTTCAAAAGCGCAGTTACAGTGCTATGACCAGAGCAGAAGCCTGACTGGTAAGGGGAAATAATAGAGTATGTCGATAGGTACCTGGTGATTTGCCCATGAACAATGTGTTCGAGAGCTTTAGAAAGGAAAGTCAAAATGGAGATGGGTCTGAAGTGAGATAAGGATGAAGGATTGTGTATCTTGGGAAGCGGTGTTATATGAGCCTGTTTCCAGGCTGAAGGAAATGTGCCAGAAAATAAGGAAAAATTAACAATATGAGTGAGAATGGGGAGCAGTTGAGGGAGAATAGGAATAATCATTCTTGAACACAGATGATCATGGCCAACAGCAGAGAAGAGATTTTTTTACATCGTCTTCGGAGACAGGACTAAGATTGAAAATTGGACAATTCGGTAACGACATTTCAGACAGCTCAAACAAAGTGGAAGCTAAAGCTTAAACACTTGGATTAAGGGAGACAGGGAGAAGAGAAAAATGTTTATTTAGAGCGTTCAAGTCTAAATCTTTACAAGAATGTGAAGGAGATTTGCCGATACCAATAATACACCGAGAACCGGAACACCTTATCTGTAGACCATACAAATATTTGTTCTGTGCGGAGATCGAACCGACGACATGCAGCGCAGCAGTCAATCGCTCAACCACTACGCCAACCGCATATCAGACGAGTATTGTCTGTCTGCTGGGCTACATACAAAAGAAACGAACATTAAATTGCTCATCACTTTTTTACTTTTTAAGGTCGTTTGGTATTTAAATTAATATCTTACAAAAAGAGTAAAGTCATGTAAATACAATCAATTTAGAACTATTCATAGATAATAGAATTAGGGCACGAGTCATACAAAAACAAAGATTAATAAAGAAATGAAGGTGAAGCGATATGTTTGTCACCACCATTGAACTAAAAGTCAAAATCCTGCATCGCAGTACAACAGTCCGAAATTAACTAGGGGGCAGTTGTCCAGACCAGACTACTCGTTTGATTGGAGGTTTCTCCATTTTCGGTCCACTGTTGGACATAAGCCTCCCCCAAGCGTCGCCACAACGAACATTCCTGTGCGTCTCGCATCCATCGGTTTCCCGCAACCTTCACCAGATTATCGATCCACCTTGTACGAGGCCTTCCAACGCTGCGTCTTCCGGTACGCGGTCGCTACTCCAGAACCTTTCAGCCCCAACGGCCATCTGTTCTGTTACTGTCTACTGTCACTTAAGTTTGGCAATTCTTCGTGCTATGTCGGCAACCTTAGTTCTCCTGCAGATATCTTCATTTTGCTCTTTGGTTGACTATAAGCCTTCTGATGAGGCCCATTGCGAGCGACCACGTTTCGGAGCCATGTCATCACTGGCAACACGCACTGGTCTTATACAATGAAAATTTAGTTCCACATAACTCCATTAAAACCTGTTCCGCGTACTCTGAAATTAAAGTTCAGAGGCTGTTTCTCACCATCTCACCTGATGGTGAGCGCTAATATCACTTCATATCACCCAATGACATTGTGATGTTAAATTGGTACCTTTGGTTTTGCATATCAAGTGTCTAATGTCGTGGCCAGATCTTAATATTAATCACTTCATGACATGGTCAAACATGACTGATTGGGCATCTCATAATTATGGCGGTAAGTCTCCTCTTTAAAGCGTGGCTGAAAAGACCTCACGGCGTTCTCACTTTTCACATGACTCAGGTTCTCACCGAACACGGTCAGTTCGGGAAGTTCCTGCACCGGATTCGTGCGAAAATGATGCCCGTGTGTCGCCACTGTGTGGACCGCTCGGAGGACACGGTAGAGGTGTGCCTCGCTTGGACAGAGCACCACCGTGTCCTCGAGGGGGCGATCGGCGGCAGCGATTTCTCGCGCCAGGCCTTGGTACAGGCCATGGTCCAATGCGAAGAGGAGTAGCAGGTAGTCGCCTCCTTCTGCGAAGCAGTAATGCTAGCAATATATAGCCCTTGCACCCCAGCCGCCGCCGGAATTCCGATCCCGATTTCCAGCTACCGCAGGCGCGGGCTTGCGGTCGGCGAGCAATCGGTAGCTCGCCATCTGACCGTCCTTATCCTAAAATAATTATGTTGTCCACCGGTAGAGCTGTCGATTCACTTGGTTTTCGTGGTAAGAATAAGATAAGAGATAAGAAGATTAAAGAAGAGTATTAAAGCAATTACATTAGTAAGTAGGTTACAAAAACAACCAGGCTTAGATTCAGTCAATATGAGTTACACAACTCATTAAAGCAATTAATCTTTATACCTGTATGTTTGCAAAATATTAATAAATAGGTAGAGGAAAGTAATCAAAAATGGAATACAGTTTTATTTTTATGATATAATAACATAAAAGTTCTGTAAATTAAATCATTTATTCTTCTCTGTTGGTATCACTCTTGACAGAGTGGTCATTACTTCAGGTGTTGGTGGCAAGCTTCACAACACGCCGCCACTCCTCTCTGATGGCTGCCTTCTTCGTGCATTCGTGTAGTGATGATGACCCATTCACTGCATTCATTTATTAGTATTTACAATTTGCCACACGTTTACACTTAATTTAGTAACACTCTGGTAATGTTTATATTAATTTAAAGTCTAAAATTTTCTCAAAAACAAAATCAGCAAAAAGCGATCTAATTATGGAATAGTTACCAAAAATTAAATACAACAAATCTATATTTACATAAAAATTTTGGCCAAATCTAAAAAGGACCTTCACACTATTTGCGAAAATCACAACTCAAGGTATCGAACTCTGCATCAGCGCAATTACCACTTACTTAAAGCAAACACAAAAGACAATTGATCCATGTCTCTTCCGAGCATCTTAAAAACTACCTCAAAAAATAATTCTGGTGATGAAAAAACTTGCCTTGCTTGCGTGCCTTTAAGTTGCACCCAGCATGTTTTACCCTAAGGTCGACTGGTAGAAAATTCATAAGGCATTAAGTCGGTCCGCCTTTGTACTGTGTTATAAAGTTGTGTGTTTATAGTTTTAATAATAATAATAAATAAATAAATTTATTTCAGACTAATTTCAATGTCCATATTATGTTAGTGACTGAAACTTAAAACTACGTTAGTATAATAGTAAACCAATGCATTCAATTATAATTCGTTCATAAAATAAATAAATAAAATTACAATCAATCATTCCAAAACACATAATAATCATAATACTGTCAAACATAACACACAAAAACAAAAAGTTTATTTATGAGCTTATAAAACTGCATGCTTAACATGCAGCTTTATAAACCTATCCCACACTGGTGACTTTGGGCTTTCAGCGATCATCTTTAGGATTCTGTTACCACCACCCCTAATCCGACGCATGAGTGAGGCCGACCTTTTACGCATTATTGCATAAAAGTCATCCACACCCGCGTCCGCAAACATGCCTGAGGCACTGCAGAATCGAGGAAGTCGCACCAGAACCCTAAAGGCATTGTTGAACTGGACTCTAAGAGCACTGTAGGCCCGCTGCGTATAATTGGTCCACAGGGCACTGGTGTAAAAGCTTTGACAGTAGGCTCTGAATAAAGTTACCTTTACTTGTACTGTACACCTAGCAAACCTGTGCACCAACATGTTCGCGCGCACCGACAACGCTCTCCGTTCCCGCTCAATATCTGCGTCATCATTTAAGGTCTCGTTTATAACGTGTCCTAGGTACTTAAACTGAGAGACTCGACTCAAAGACACTCCGTTCAAATACACGGGTGGTATCTGCTCAGGTTCCTTGTTCTTACCTCTGATTACCATATACTCACTCTTTTTATCGTTGTACTTTAAGCCGTGTTCCTTCGCGTATGACTGGCAAATACTGAGCAGCCGTCTCAGTCCACCAACAGATGGACTCAGCAACACCATGTCATCCGCGTAACTGATATTATTCACGCAAACGTTATGTATATGACACTCGACATGGCTATTGCTGAGCTCATCAATCAGCTGATTAACATAGATATTAAAAAGTCTTGGAGAGGTTAGTCCCCCCTGCCTCACGCCACAATCTAGTTTATATTCATCTGAATAAACATTTCCCCACTTAACCATGTTTTTCTGATGTCTGTACCAGAAAGAAAATATATTTATTAGTTCAGCGGGAGCCCCAATCTCCCCAAGCTTAGCCCAGAGCTTATTATAATCAACAAGGTCGAAAGCCTTTGACAGGTCAAGAAAGCATGCGTAGATGGGTGTGCTTCGATTTATGTAATATGAGACCGTGTGCTTTAATGTCAAAATAGCACTCTCAGTCGACAAGCCTTCACGAAACCCAAACTGTGCGTCATGCAGAGAGGTGTACTTGCTGAGCTGCGCATCTAACAACCCATCAAAGACCTTCGCCATCACAGTGGCTAAAGAGATAGGTCTATAATTATTCTTATCAGTCACATCCCCAGTGACATTCTTTGCTATAGGCACAACAATGGTTTCCATCATTTTAGAGGGTAAATATGAGTGTCGTATGCAGAATGTAAATAACATAGCTAAAACTCTAAACAAGTGGCTACCCGCGTGCTGTAAGTGCTCAATGCTGAGACCGTCACTGCCAGGAGATTTGCCTCTTTTCATGTTTCGGATGATATTTTTAACATCCCTGGTAGTAAAACCAATTGGGTTCTCACGGACAATCACAGTCTCACCACTCGCGGTCGCAGCCTCTGTATCTAGAGATGACTTAACCCTAAAATGGTTTTTAAAAAGGTTAGCTATGTCCCTAGGCTCACTACAATGATCCACACTAACTGGTAAACTCACTTTTCCATTCAATCTCTTAGTGCCCTTCCAGAAAGCACGAAAGTTTTTTCCCATAATATGTGAGGCTAGCGTATCCATTCGAAGCTGGTCTTGGTGGTTCTGACAGTACTTGAGTCTAGACTTAAAGATTTTACGTGTGAGGTACATGTCGTCATAAATAGGCCCACTATCAGGTTTCCCGTATTTTAGGTAACTGTGATACGCCTGCCTAGCCCGCCTATGAGCATCTCTCACGTTTTTGTTCCACCCCACAACATTCTTACCCCTTCTAAACTTTCCTACTTTCCTGCTTTTCATAGAAGCTTCACAAATAATGTTTATAATGTCATTGTATAGGTTGTCAATTACTGATCTATGTTCCAAATTACTACACATACTGTCCGCACACACACTTAACTCACTGGGAAAGTGTAGGTCCTTTAATTTAGTCTTACAAATGTCAGAATAATTTTCTATTTCGTCAGCCTTTCTGTCACCCCAATTAACATCATTTTTATAAAAATTTACACATACACACTTCTGTTTAATAATGTCAAGATTACAATTAATTATCACAGGTAAGTGGTCGGACCAATACACTCCATAGTCCACACAAATGCTAGTTATTGTTTGCCAAGCTGATTCCGTTGCTAAACAATGGTCTAACCAGCGGTTACATCCGTGTGCTTCACTATGGAATGTATGGGTATCCGACGACCTGCCCAACATAGCCATGTCCGCACATATCCAATTATTATCATTACAAAAAGCAAGTAATTCGTCACAAAAAGGAAAAGTAGGGTGAGCGTTAAAATCACCTAAAATATACACAGATTCTACGTTACTTTGCTGTACAATCGCACTAATCTCGCCTAGACAATTCGTAAATAATGTTAGATTGTCTGGTTGGTCCGTAGGCATGTACACACATATAACTACAACTTCACAATTCATACCTGTTTTCGCTCTTATCGCCGTAATACGCTCGCTTTCGCACTGCACTATTGACACACTTGTAAATACACTTTTACGCCATAGGATAGCAACCCCACCGAAAGGGCGACCTCGTCTCACTCCAGATGATAAGTCCATCGCCGACTTCCCCGTATAACTGAAGTTATTATCAATAGTTCCGAGGAAAGGTAGGTCCTCGGGCACCAGCCATGTCTCCTGAAGAGCTATCAAATCCGCATCCTTACACAGTGACCGAACACACTGTACACTCCTTTTCACATTTTTACAGTTAAAACTAACTAGTTTGCTGCTTTGTGGGTGATCCATTAAAATATTGTTTTTCAGACCCCTTTCTCATGTCCACAAAACGGCGGAATTTAATTCCGTCCGGCCACAGATTGTCATCAAGATACGTATGCATTCTATTTCTTGAGACAAACAATTTAAAGGCATTGTACCCTTTATCTTGTTTCATTTTAATTTTTATTAGTCTCACTTTTTCCTGGGTTTTATTATAAATATAATTACTTATGTCCGTTTCCTCTGTATCTTTATGCACATTGGAGACAAAAAGGGGTACTTTGGTGTCAGCTGCCTTAAAATTACATACAGGCTCCGTCGCTGCCTTGCCTAATTGAGTCACGAAACGATTACGAAGGCGTTTTCTCTGCACTGTAATCCAGCTAGAATTTGGTTTATCTTCCTTGAAATCCCCATTTTTTTGTACGATTTCTGCCAAAGACAGTCGCTTCTCAGGCACTTCAGTGGACTCAATTGCAGAACAAACTGGTTTTATTGCCTGTAATTCACGATCAGCTCTTTGCGATAATTTAATTTCCATACAATCATGTTGTTTTCCAACTTGCGCGACTGTTGTCAATTCTGTGCCTCGATCTACTATACCTATCTCGCTCACTGACTCATCATCAGATCGTGGATGCGACGGAGATAGCAAAAACGGTGTGCTTATACCCCCGCGTTGCCTTGGCGCCGGCTCCTTAATCTTCTCTAAGACTGGTGATATGCCTACCGGCCCACTATCCAAACAAAAAGCACCTCGCATACGTTTGTTCATATTACAATCATCTAACCCAATAACTGACCCATATTTGCAATTATGTAGTTCACTCCTTATTTCCTGTAACTGCTCCACAGTTGCGTAATTATTCTTCATATTGTTCAACTGATTTTTTAGTACAACTAACTCCTTAAGCAGCCCCGTCACATCTATGTGATCAAATGTTAAGGGTGGTAGCTTGCACAAATCTTTGGCCACAAACATGGGGATTAGTTCGGGATCCGTATTCTTGAACAGGGTTATAATGTCTTCCAAATCTTTGTGACGTTTGTCTTTTCTCCTGGATATTTTTCGCTTGCCCGCTGCCATAGATTCAAATAGTAACGTCTTTGCATGGTCAATATCCTCCACAGAGAAACCACTTGCACAAACACTAATGAGGCTCTCATTGTCCATAACATCAAGTTTATTTTGCACAAACGCTAACAGCTCGTTAATTACAATATTACACGACGAACATTTTACGATTTTTGCACTCGCCATTTTTTTTTCCACACACCCTCACGGGACGGCGCATGCGCACGTACTGATTAATAAGTAAAATAAATAAATAAATAAAAAACTACCAACTCTTACCATAGGCACACCATTAACCGGTACGCGAGTATTATGTTTTAAAGTGATAGAAGAACACTGTTTTGCGCGGCTCGAAGTATCAATTTACGAGTATTCCATATTGAGATACTATTCCATATTTGGTTACTTTCCTCTAGGTATACTTATATAACATTAATTCAGGTAGGTAAATATTTTAACAGAGTTTTCTCTTTAGTAGGACATCTTGATTTCTTTTTATCTTGTACATTGTAAAAACAGATATGTCGACAGGAAAATTGTCATGTATTTTAAGTCTTTACTAAGCACTTTAAGCTGTTCAAATTGAAGTGAATTCAACGAAGAATGCAAGACGCGACTGCCCATCAATTGTTTTAAAGATTTGATATTTACGCCAATTACAAAAACGAATGCTTACAAAAGCAATATGAAAGTTACCGGAAAATAATGATAATATTTTCTAACGTGGACCAAAATACCAATACTGTAAAAGCCTTAAACACTTCAGCTGTCAGCATATCGCGAATCATTACAACAGGATACCATCATCTTCCTGCCCTCGTTCCGTGTTATCTAGGATCCTGTCACCCGTCACGCTATCACTAAATCCCTTTTCTTGCATATCACTTCGCGCATATCCATCCATCTTTACTTTCCAGCAATCCACATGAACTCTTTCAGCAACATGCGTTTCATCCCTCCTCTTCACATGATCATACCAAGACAAACGATTCTCTTTCAACTTTTCAGTCACTGGTACCACTTTCAAACTTTCTGTAATATAATCATTTCTCATTTTATCCATTCATGTCACACAAAATATTCATCTCAACATTCTGAAAGAAAGAAAGAAAAACAGTTTATTTACGCGTTAAAGACGCAATCTTAAAAGTAGGTAACAGAACATAACATCAATTGATAGGGAAGATATACGTCTCCTCCGCGCAAAGCGGCCGAACGCTCAGCATAAAGCTGCGGCCTCACGCATAATGCGTTGAGCTCACAGCGCTGGTTTTCAGCGTGGGCCGGTCGCTGTGTCGACATAAAGACGCTGGAACGGTGCAGTAAATAAAAGTAACTAAAAATAAGTATAGAAAAGTTATAAATAAAAATAAAATAAATAGATAAGGTGACAAATACAATTTTATAAAGTTTTATGAAGTGGCAACACCACGACGCGCCCATAGCTCAATTTGTGCAACTCGTTTTAGTAATCTGTGGTAATTTCATACACTATGGCAAAAACACTAATACGTGATTGGACGATTGGACGCGACCATGATGCTGTTGACGTCAAAAAGTATATGACTGCATGCATTCTCAACTACGCTACATGCAATATTTTTTCGTCTGTCTTTTTCACAGCCAAACATTCTGATCCTTACAGCAAGACAGGTCTTATCACGGACTTGTACATTCATCACAACAACATCAGTCCAGTACGTTATGAAGTCCAATTGTATCAGTCGAAGATTTATACACCTATAGTACTACTTACGTTTCTAGCATACTAATTCTTTGTGTTAAGGATATAGGTACATACTTGTCCAATTTACTTTCGACTTTGGCAGAATAGTCGACATCGGCTCTATTTGCCATTAATAAAATATAGAATAGAAATATAATCATAACAACAGAACATCATACTTTCTAAATTTTGTGAAGAACTTCAAAAAGTAATCGAAACTCCTTCTCTTTCTAGAAACAAACTACCCACAGCAAAAATTGAAGAAACCCTTACGCAACTGGCAAAAGAGATCTGTGCCAAAGCCGACGAGCCCAAGCTGAACTATTCAGCCCTGTTCCAGAAGTCCTTGCTGCTGAAGACTTGCTGTTGCTGCTTCATTTGGCTGATCACTGGGGTCACCTACTTCGGGTTCAACCAGTATATCAGTCAGACCAGTCCCGATCCGTTTGTTAGTGTGGCCTTGGCTGGTGCTATACAGGTATTAACCATTCAACCATTTTAGTTAAAATTAAAGAGATATAAACGAAGGTGTACTATCACTTTGACCATTTCAGCCAAAAAGTGATCGTGCTACAGTTTATAGTGTGTGGAAAATCAAGTCAAATAACTTCTCCCGCCCTGGGTGGAACGAGAGACCGTGTTAGGCTTTTATTGACTATAACCCACTTGTATTTCTTTAGAGTCGCGTTGACTCTTTCAAACCATTCTAAAACCCATGGGGGGAAAATAGCATCGATTATTTGCCGGTTGCTACCCATTAAGAAATAACTGGTTACGATTATGTTATGCTTAATCAGACGAAGAAATTAACACAGAACTACCAATTTACTTGTATATATTTCCGACTTTATGCGTTACTAAAATATCACGTTTATGTTATTCAATTACGAGACTAATACTAACACGTCCCTCATCTAATTCCAGATCCCATCAAACCTAGTCTCCATTTGGCTCATCAGGAAGCTCGGCAGGAGACTCACCACCACCGTCTTCTCCATCCTCGGAGGAGTCTTTGTAATCGTCCTGTTTTTCGTCCCCAAGATCTTCGCTTTGACCCTCACACTCGGAACCATGGGCGTCAGCTGTGCTGCCATCGTAGCTTCAACCATCTACATCTACACTTCAGAGTTATATCCCACAGTGATCAGGAATATGGGTATGGGAGCCTGTTCCACCGCCATGAGGATTGGTTCCATGGTTGCGCCATTCATTTCGAATACGTCGACGACCATCCCATGGTTGCCTACGCTGATCTTTGGGTTGGCTCCCGTCCTAGCAGGACTGGTGTGTTTCTTACTGCCTGAGACGAGAGGCAGGAGTTTGCCTGACAGTATTGAAGATATTAGGACTGAGTGAATAATTTAAGTTAATTTGTAGAAACTATAAGTTGACGATGAAATGGTTAGTGATAATGTGAGTGTAGAAATTGATATCATGCATAATGTCAATGATATTATTGTGTACACTGGAATTTGTGATACCTCCAGTATTAATGTGATATTTTAACGTAGCATTCGGGAAAATCCCAATGCAGCTCTGAAAGAGTTTACTTTAAGATAAATCATGTACTAATAAGAATGTAGAATAAGATATTGTAATAATTGAGTGATAATTGTAGGGGTTAAGTGATATCGTTGTAGTTTAATGTTTCAATTGTTCAGATTTAATACAAATCATGTAAAATAATTTCTGAAGTTAGGAATTTTTTCGACAAAATTAAAATTTGGAGTTATATTTTTACTTGACTGAAAACTATTAATTACAAAAAAAAGAACGCACGCACATAATAAAGACAATATTTTTGTAAATGATTTTAAAAGTTTAGTTGTACTTTTTATAATATTAATAATTTCTATAAAATTAATATTTGTATCAATGATTTGCAATTTTTATGCTGCCATTCAACTTTACAATGACTGTGATGACAAGTAGAAAATAATTTTAATAAAACAACTGTTGGAACATAATTTTAATTTTATTTTTAGTATTATCACTGTAGATTGGTGCTTGGTCTCCATCTTACTAAATGCTAATTACTATGTAGCTGCCTCTGTGGGTTTATACTTAGGTCTTTTACATACATTAGAATAGCTATGTATTTATGATTTATTTACATTTTTACCCGCATAGTTTTCAAGGATAAATTCGAAAACTATGCGAATTCTACACCACTGCGATCACACTTTTCTCCGATTCCTTTTAGTCTATCCTTCGGTACGTACTAGTTTTTCATATTTATCTCCTAATAATGCTTAAATTCCCGTTTTACTGACTTCTCTTCATGTTTCAGTATAGGTGATCTATCTTATATCTAATTTCTCCATAGGTTTTGACCATTGACATCAGCTAGCCCCTCGCAAGTTGAGCCCGTAAGGCAACTTCGCTCCGGTCTTCAAGTAGAAGTTTCCGCGTAAACTGTAAATAATACATCAGAAATTAAAATATGTTTTGTATTGACTTTTACATCTTGTTTATACCCGTAACGATACGTGCAATTTTAAAACATGCACACAGCATATAGGAGCTAATTGAGAGTTGTGTAATGCGCAAAAAAAGTACATGATCGACTGCAGTAAACAAAATCAAAAAAATATAAATAAGTTATTCTTCAGGATAAATGCAAGGTCTATGTAGCATTTTTGTGTTCAAAATCGAATACAAATAATTTAGAACGATAGAAAAAATTAAAAAGATACCTCTAAAAATAACTTTTATGCAATCATTTTAATTGTTTATCAGATTATTATACCATCAACGTTTTACCGTTATCTTAATTTTAAATCTGTGTAGATTTTTAGTAAATAGCTAAAATGCTTCATATATAATAATAATAAATAATAATAATATTCCACAACTACCACACAACGCCGTCTAGTCCCAAGCTAAACAGAGCTTGTGTTATGGGTACTAGACAACTGATAAACATACTTATATATTTCTAAATACATACATATTATAGATAAATTACACCCAGACACAGAACAAATGACCATGCTCATCACATAAACATTTGTCCTGTCCTGTCACATAATCGAACCCACGACCTCCGGCTTAGCAGTCAGGGCCACTAACCACTAGACCAACAGGCCAGTCAAAATATGCAAGCATTGTATCTTTCCTTCCATAACTCTTTATTTTGTATGCAGTTCGAGAGTGACCGCGCTTTTTAGGTCCTGGCGCCTTGGCATTGTGAGCGAGATAGAGTGGGATGGTGCTATATAGCTCCGTCCTTTTATTAACAGTTCAGATTAAGCCATCAAATTGCTCCTCTTAAACAAACAGCGCCTTATCAAACCGTAAAAGCAACATAAACGAAACTCACTCGGGTGTAGCTCTAATGCCCATGAACACGGCAGGCTCCTCCATGCACTGTCCCCTGAGGAACATGTCGTAGTCCTGGCACTTTCGCGCCAGGAAACTGTCTCCTGTCAAAGACTCTGACCAGAATGCCCAGGATCGCCAGTGGCTGCAGAAATCTGCGTATGGGAAAAAGAACAGGTCTGTCAAGTCTATAAAAAAAAATTTGAAGTGGGAAATTATCCAATGACTGTTTCAGCACTAGGGTGGAACGGGAGGGCCTGTCAGACTTTTACTGAAAACAGAATTTTCCCGGGCCTTAGCGGGTTATTCAACTGGATCTGTGAACCTTTGGAGCCTGAATAGTCAGTAAGAGTCTGACACTATCTCCCGCTCCGCCCAAGGGCGGGGGTTGTCATAAGATGATTTTTCCCATCGAAAAAAAAAAAAAAAAAGCAGTTTTGAGGAATTTGAACGATCCAACGTTGCATCGCAGTTTTATAAACCAATATTTTTATTTTATGCGAAACCTGAATAACAGTTTTTTCAGAATCAGCAACTGAATCGATTTCAATATTTTTTTACACCATGTTATATTTTTTCGCAAAAATTATTTAAAAAGATCACAAGTTGAACACCAAGTACAACACAGGTCATGGCAGGTCATAGCGATCTTAAGGCGCCAGCAAATAGCTAGGTGCAAGTGCAAAACTAGAAAAAAAATGGGGCTCTATCTGTACCCGTCACTGATCATATTTTTGTAGTCAAAAGTAGAAAAAACCGAAATCCTAAAATTGACCACGAAAAGGTAAATTCATCATAGAATCAATCAAACATAACAATTGCTAGTAGAAAATACTGCGGGCAGTGTTTTTCTTTAATAATTGTCACTTATTCATTCATTAATCAATAGCCTGCACAATATTTCCATAAATTGAGTGACATTTTGGGACATAAACCAACGCTAATAACTTTGCTGTTTATGAATATTTTTTATTGAGATTTTATTTATAAAATAACAAGGGCTTTTCTAATAAGCCCTTTAAGTATTTATACTAATTAAAAAATTGTGGTGTATATTCTTTACATAAAATTACTAGACACGGGTTTCAGGTTTCGTTTATACTAAAACCTATGTTGTAATGGCTTCTTACCTTCATTAGTAAGCGGTACAGTTGCGGACAGACAGCCGGGCTGCTTGGCCTGCCCGCCATTGGGCCAGAAGTCCGCATGTCCCGTGGCCGCGGGTGTGCCGTACCCACCGCCGTCCGTGTGTATGACGTCCACGAAGCTGGCGTCTGATGCGGTCATAGGTGGTGCTGCTAGTGGTGGGTAGAAGCCTGGGTAGGCTGGGTCTAGGCCGGTCAGTCTGTGAAGTAAGGCAGAGGATATTTAGCATCCGCAGTTGTCACACTGAAGGACCTATGTAGGTGAACAAGGAACCGGGAGGTAAGTCAAGTCAGTCATTGAACAAGTGTGTTTAGTGGGCAACTGCCAAATGATGGTGGTCAAGTTGTTGTATATGATACTAGCTTCTGCCAGCGGCTTCGCCCGCGTGACAGTAGAAAATATAATAGCCTGTTACTCAGTGATAAAGTAGCATTCTATTAGTGAAAGATTTAATATCGACCCAGTAGTAGTCTGTTCATTACAAACGATGTTTTATTGTTTATCAGCAGGATTTGTGTGACGTTAGATATTTTTGTAGTTCGTATGTGGCGGCATAGATGGCGCTACTAACCACAAAAGCCCTGTCTTACTTCTCGTGTGAGAAAGCTTCTATTATTATCATGTGTTCCCGCTACTGGGACTCAAGTCTTCTCTCTAGGAGATGGAAAGGGCCGTAATCCACCACGCGGGTCTAGTGCAGTTGGTGAATGTCACATGTCTTCGAATTTTTGTTTCAGGACATGCCGGTTACCTCACGATGTTTTCCTTCACCGTTTTGGGAGCAGTGGTGATGAATTACAACTCGTAAGTCGGGGCCGATCTATAACACTCAGCTACCACTGCTCATTCATTTCATAAATGCTTAACGCTAAATGCATAGCTGATGTTATGAGTATCTGACTGTAGCAATTCGGGCGTTTGCTAGTCAATTATTGACAGGCGCAAAGTCGGTTACGTATTTTATCTTGCTAGTATTTGCTCCCTAGTACGGTCTTCAGTCATTTACAATAGGTTACTTAGTTTAGGGAGACTTTTGTGAAGAGAAAATACTAGGGTAGTCACAGCCCATTTGGCCTCTACTTGGACTCTCTATACCCAGCTATCAAAGAGATCTCTCTCTCAACTATAGATCGAAAAACACTCTTATAAAAGATCCTATTATTTTAAAAAGCTGTATAAAAGCAGCTTTCAAGATTTTTACCATTCAACGCGTTTTGACACATTACACGCCTAGGGCTAGGAACCGACTAATACTCTATCCTACTCTACCCTACTCTACCCTACTCTACCCTCCTCTACCCTACTCTACCCTACCCTACTCTACCCTACCCTACTCTACCCTACCAAACTTCACATAAACCATCTACTAAATAGTCCGAACAAAGCCTAAACATTTGGTTTGGATAGGTGAGCCCGTTCTTGAGTTATAAAATTACAACGAAAAGTGGCATTGATATTTATATATACAAGGTGTAAGGGACAGCCCTCCACAAACTTTAAGGGCTTGCTCAGTAGACGAAACTGTACCACTTTCCACAAAATTTTTTTTCTGGAAACGAAAAAAAAAATCAGCCTCACCATACAAAATGATAAACTTGATTGGACAATTTGTATGATGATACCGATTTCTTTATCGTTTCCTGAAAAAAAAATCTTGTGGAAGGTTGTTCAGTTTCGTCTACTGAGCCAAGCCCTTTAAGTTTATGGAGGGCTGCTGTCCCTTACACTTTTTATAGATCTATTTAGGTACTTAATTAACGTAAACAATCTTGATATGTCTTTTTTTTTTAAATAAATCGTTTCAAAGATGTATAATGATTATTTAAATTTTGTTAATTTTCTAACATCGATTTAGGTAAATACCTAATTGTTAACATTTTAGATAAAATTCTTAGACAATTTTTTAGAAAAAAAAAGGTTAAGATTGTTTACATTTAGTTAACTACACAAATGAAGTATGGGTAGTAAGTTTTAACCCTGACTTTTAACTTGACCTACAGCCAGTCTCACTTATAAGAACTTGATCAGCTTCGTCATTATCGAATGTATTGCTGATGCCAGGGTCGATATACCTCACTTATATAACTCGGTAGATTATGAATATACTTAATTATAATAATTAGATATTCTATCAAGATATCACTAAGGTTAGTTACTACACATCCTCGTTCTTTCACTTCGACTGTGGAACTTTACCGTCGGTTTAACATTCAAGGTTTATTATTGAACTTAAAATCATAAAAATACACAACAAAACGCACACGATAGTAAATGATAAATGATATTTATTTTGTAAATAGGTTTAAAAACACTTATACACGTCAATTTTTTTTCGTCAGTTTATGCTAGATGAGGCCGGTGTTTCCTATCTGACTACCCTGAGAAGAAACACCGAAACAAACTCAGTGGAAACGAAACTAGTTTAAGATTTTTTTTTTTATGGTGGGAAAATATCGTCCAATGACAACCCCCGCTCTTGGGCGGAGCGGGAGATAGTGTTAGACTCTTACTGACTAAAAGACCCACCCCGTTCCTTCTAGCCTTCATACCGGGGCTCGAGCTCCCTTTCCTGCATCATACGGAAGGTAAGGACGCCGTGAGGTCTTTCCAGCCACCCCTCAAAGAGGGGACTTACCGCCATGAGTCGGAAATCGAGATCGGAATTCCGGCGGCTGGGGCTTGCGCGTGCTGCCGCCTCCGTTTCTAGCATTACTGTTTCGCAAAAAGAGGCGACCGCTTGCTACTCCTCCTCGCTCCGGACCATAGCCTGTACCAAAGCCCGGCGCGAGAGATCGCTGCCGCCAAGCGCCTCAACAACTCGGCGTCGATGCTCAAGACTTTGAAACCTCGTCTCGTCGAGTGAATCATTACCAATGATCCTCTTGGCTTGCCTCTGTCCTTGTTTCTTTATTAATCTTCGGTCTTTAAGTCATCATACTGAAGACTTAATATTCACATATTTTAGCAGTATTTTTACCTTGGCACAGTATATCCTCTGGACTTGAGATACCTAGCAGCATACGCGATTAGATGACTGCCCATGGAGTGACCGACCAGGTGCAGAGTCTTGACTGGGAGACCTCGCTTCACCAGCTTCAGAAGTGCCTTGCCTACGTGCTGGCCTGCCTGGAAAGACAATAGAGAGTGTGTTGGATCATATAGTTCCATTTTTAGGCCAAGATCGCCGATGAGGCTGAGGTTGTTGATCAGGTATGACCAGATGTTGTTGGGTCAGGATACCCTTTATTGCCGTGGGTCCTGGCTGTATGGCTCGCTGCTCAAAAATTGAGACAGTGATGATGACGTCACGTCACGTTATTTATGATTGCTATAAGAACTTCAAGATCCAAACAGTTTTCTAAAGCTTCAGGGCAAATCTTTTTACATTATTTTCCACGCAAATGTTTTAGAAATATTGTTCTCCACGTTGAATACTAATTGTGTACGTTTGTACGTAAAGCATAGTACCCAGATAAAGGCCCAGGATCCAAGGGTATCCAAGCCTCTTCTAAGCCTGCTGATTAACTTATCTATTCGACCACTAGTCTGTTATCATGTCCATTCGCAGTACTGGATGAACCACATAGACTTTTTGATCATCATTTCGTCATCCTCATTTCAGGCAAAAGACGTGTGGACGTCTTTGAAACTGAACTTAGACCTTCCTCAAACTTAGGCCTTCCCAAGGACGTAAAATATTTTGATAGCCAAAATTATTATTATTTGTGCTTGTTGACTGGCTTCGTTCACAGTAATTCTGGTCATTTCTGGTAACACAAATGCAATCTTCTCACACCAGGCAGAGTCTTGGCGATGATGACGTAGTTCCCGAAGGCAATGTTGGACCAGTCCAGCAACAGCACGTTGTAGTCTCCTCGCTGAAGGTAAGCAGACACCACGGTGGATATGCTCTCGTCAGTTGACAGTTCTACGTAGCTGGAAAGAAATAATGTGGTTATGGATTTAGAGTTCTGTTGATTAGTCAATACAGACACCGTCAAGAACTAAAGGCTACAGAGAAGAAACTACAGCCGTATTGCGGACAAATCTACTGCCTATGATCATGGCCTGTGATTTAGCTGGGTTGATCTGTAGGCCAAATGATTTAGCCCACGCGCTGATACGTGACAGGTCATGATTCATGGCAGCAATCGCAGAATCCGCGTCAGCTACAGTAAAATGTCGGATATCCGTTATAAAATAATATCCATAACCGTAACCGAATCCGAAATAAAAGTTTCAGATAATATCGGATAGGGGCGGAGCCTAATTGCGACACGTTATGACAGGCTGCCATAAAGTGTCGCGTCGTAAAATATAAATAGTATTTATATTATATATATATAAATAGTATTTATATTTTACTTCTGAAATTCATTAAAAATCTAATATCCGTAACCGAAATTATCCGAAACTAACGGATAATCCGAAATAATTTCATATCCGTATCCGTATCCGGTATAATAATCATTTCTATATCCGTATCCAATCCGTATCCGAAATTTCATATCCATAACATCAATGGGCGATACTAAGTTCGCTGGGTCACCTAGTAAGGGAATAAATACCAAACAACTTTTCAAACAACTAAACTTTTAGGTAATATTTAGATTAGCTTTTATATAACTTACTAGCTTTTGCTCGCGGCTTTGCCCGCGTACATAAAATAGCCTATGTCACTCAGGAATAAAATAGCTTTCTATCGGTGAAAAAATTTTAGCAATCGGACCAGTAGTTCCTAAGATTACCTCCTACAAACAAAAAAACTAGAAGTTAGAAATGGTGCTTGGGCAGAGCATCGCCGTGCTCTCGTGGGGGCGATCGGCGGCGGAGACCTCTCGCGCCGGGCCTTGGTTGAGGCCATGGTCCGGAGCGAGGAGGAGTGGCAGGCGGTCGCCGACTTCTGCGAAGCAGTAATGCTCGCAAAGGAGGAGGCCGACCGCATCAGGCAACGGCGTTATCGCCGCCGCCGTCGCCGGGATTCTGATCCCGATTTCCGGCCAACGTAGACGCGGGCTTGCGGACAGTGAGCAATGGGTAGCTCACTGTCCGGCCGTCCGGTAACTGTCCGGACCAAGCCCAAGTCGTCGACGGCGCGCACTGTTCCCGCGCGCCTCAAGGAGTTGTCAGCAACAGCAGGAACCCAGCCGGGTCGAAGCCTACTGGGGCCAGGGTTATCCGAAAGGGCGCTCGAGCCCCGGTATGAAGGCTAGAAGGAACGGGGTGGGTCTTTTAGTCAGTAAGAGTCTGACACTATCTCCCGCTCCGCCCAAGGGCGGGGGATGTCAATGCATGATTTTTTCCCACCATAAAAAAAAAAAAATGTTAGAAATGGTGTGCCATTAGTTTAGACTTCAGAGATCCTAGTGGAAGAAAATTCTCAGACAATATACCATGGTCTTATCTAGATAACACTAAAGAAAACAGAATGTCATAAACAAGTAAAGTAATATACTTACCCATGAGCGTAGATGACTGTAGGTCTCTTGACGTCAAACTCTGGGTCAGTCAACAAAGACTTGACGTTGCCGATCCGGTAAGACGACGGAGATGTGAGATTTGTCCTGAAAATAACAAATTATTGGCGGCTATACTTATACATAAGAGCTTTGATTCTGTGAATAACTGCAATACGTACAATTCGACGACAAAACGATTCACACATCACAGTATTTTGCCGATAAACCTTTCAACGATGGACGATTCAACACAGGCAATCGTATTTAAGGCTAACTCACAGTGGCGCCGAGTCGCTGTCGTCGCTTACTGAGTGCCTAGTGAAAGTTTGTTTTACGTTAACGCGATCGTCACGTTTATGACGTTCGGTGCTCCGATTGGCCCGTTCTAAGCTCTAACCAATCAGAGAGCCGAACGCGGTGAACGTTTCGATCGCGTGAACGTTAAAAAAAATCGCACTCGGAGCACTGGTGGTCAACTACAACGCGCGGGGACTTACCAGGGGACTTACAGTTGCCATCACGGATCTTGAAAGCTCAGCGTTAGAGTGGGGATCGCTTTGCGCATTCCATACATTGGCGAGCCAATCGTCTTCGTTGTTAGATACATGCAGCAACTCAGTAAACGAATGAGGAGTGACGTCTATGACGCGATGGCTCGGCCAGCCAATCACTGACACTCCCCGCCCCCGCATCGCACTTCGCACCACTAAAGTGACCGAATATTTGACTTCTGCGCAAGTGTTCAAGATCCGTGACGGCAACTGTACCATGATATGTTAAAAGTGAGTCGTGCGAGAGAGAAAAAGGGATGAAGCTTTACACCCTATTTAACTCCATCCCTTTAACCATTCAGTTTAGGTCGTAACAGCTCGTGGTAGCACTGCAGTCTTAAGACTTTTGAACATTCTTGAATGACTCTCATGCTCCTCAGCTAACGCGATTCAATATTTGCATAACAGTACCTTAACATGGGAAAATAGAGTTGAATATTACTCTGCTCTGCGGCAGTGTGAGTTGAGCCTAAAGGTTGCTTAGTTCATAATATAGTATAAACATTTTCAGCCTTGTAATATTCCCACTGATGGGACAGGCCTCCTCTCTAAGAGAGGGAATGGACTGTAACCCACCACGCCGTCCCAGTGCGGGTTGGTGGATGTCACATGCCTTCTAGGACATGCCGGTTTCCTTACGATGTTTTTCTTCACCGTTTTGAGAGCAGTGGTAATGAAATAAATTACACAAAGTAATTCACCTGGCTGGGTGTGAACCCGCGACCTCGTAAGTCGTTACATTGTTCGTCATTGAACAAATTGCAAAAAATTGTTTCAGAATTCTTTGAAAGTTTTGCAATTGACATTTAGAAACTAATGCTTTGATTGATGATCATCAGGGCTCAATATTTGTCAATACTTTTTTGCAACGCAACATTAATATTTTGGATGGCAGCATTAAATTCTTTGCTCTTTACATAACAGTCAAAACAAGGAAGGAACGAATTACCTATCTACTTGGTCTACTCCCATTTGCTACAAAGATTTGTCAAATTATCTACTTAAATTATTACAAGATAGTTTAGACCGCTTGACCCAAGACAATGAATAGAATGATGTATTTAAGTAATCAAAAGGCAATTTGTAGTAGGTTGCATGGCTTACCTGTAATATCGGATGATTATATCTGAGACTATTGGAGACCTGCCGGGGGCCACTGAAAGAAGGAATGGTTGGTACTGGTTCAGGCTACAAATAAATATATTGACAAGTTCCATGAGATGTGTTGTTACTTTAGACACAAACAGATTACATAAAATATGGAAGTCTGATATTACATAATGTCGCGCAAAATTTCGCGTGAGTCTGATACTGTATGACAAGATACCGCATGTGCCTGATATTATACGACAAAATGTCGATGGTGTCTGAAACTGAGCAATAAAGTTTCCGAAGTAACTGATACAGTGCAATCAAATGCCGTGACTGTCTCACACAGTACGAAAAAATATCGCGAATGTCTGTCACTAGCCGGGGAAATGGAGGGAAGTGTTATACTCACTGCTCAATCCTCGTTCTATTGTTCGGAAGCTGGATGCAGTAAAAGGCAAGGAAGGAGGCCTCTGAGCATCACATGATAGCACCACTAGAAACATAAGAATAAGGTTTATAAAAGAAGTATGCCAATATTTGAAACTGAAGTTTTTGATAATGGTCGACAGTTTTAAATCTGAATAAAATTCCTGGAAGTTGTTATAAAACTTATAAATAATAGTATAAAAAAACTATACTTGGTCAACATCATCAATACTTGTTATTTTAGTCAATATTTTTTTTAGTTATATTGAGAGAAAATCTCTTGAAAAACGTCCTCAAAAAACAAAATCACCCATTGCGATTTATCGCGCGTCATGTCTCTGTGTTCGTAGAGCCTTTACGACTCTTCACCCACGTACTCGACGAAACACTTTTACCGATTTCCGTAAACATAGAATAAAATAAAATACCTGCTTATCTAATTTATTGTTGATTCAGATCGAGAATCACTAACCTAATTACGCATTAAGCGCACGTACACAATTTTAGAGCTGAACACATAAGTCCCCACTTTGAGGAGTGGCTGGAGAGACCTCACGGCGTTCTCACCTTCCGCCTGACGCAGATCCTCACCGGACATGGTAAGTTCCTTGTATGTACTTACCTACATACACCGTTAAATTTTGATCCTTTTAATCTCGTGGAGGGTCGATTCGGTACATGAAACAAACGTCAGCTGAGCGAGTCTGATGACCTGTAGGTAGTAGTCGGCGTTGCGTACTAACTGCCTACAAGCCATCAGACTCGCTCAGCTGACGTTTGTTTCATGTACCGGATCGACCTTCCACGGGATTAAAACGATTAAAATTTAGCGGTGTATATCCATGGTCAGATTTTGATAGTCATTATTTTGTACAGTAGTGTAAATAGGATTGAAGGAGAGGAAGGCATTTATCCTACAATGGGACAATAATATAGAAGTTATCGATGATGTGCGGTTGATCGTACATACATTTAAAAGCCGTTACTTGAAATGGATCTCAGCAAATGCAATATCCTTATGGGTTGAAAGTTATAAGTCACTAGTTGTTGCCAGCGGCTGCGCCTGCGTGAAAGTAGAAAATTGTTCCAAGGTAACATACTTACGGGGAAAAAGTATCGTTTCCATGACATGTTCTACGCTTGTGGCAAGTTTAATCGAAATCAGCATTTCAGTGTACAAAAATAACAAATTAAATCATTAAGCCCCAAGCGAACGCCGACATTTGCTATTTCTTCGCTATATTCGGTAGATTTTTTCCCAAAAATCACAAGTTGGACTGGGACACCATATCGACACTAAGTACAACACAGGTCACAGTCGATCATAGCGGGCATCAGGAGCTAGCATACAACTGGGTGCAGGAGCAAAACAACACCTCAAGCGCCCAGATGTCTTGGTGACCATGTATTTGTGCGGACAACCAGGTAACGTAACAAGCTTTGTGATTTTTCATGATAACATAAAAATACAAGACAAGTGTTTCTGGTTTCGCATACCTCTACAAATATAATGTATACACGTACGAAATTGTACTTTACCTCTTAGGAACGTATACTTCTATTATTTCCCCTCTTTCTAAATACGAAAAATACACTATCTCTTCTCGAAGTGATAGTGTTTTTTCTTCTCGAAGAGATAGTGTTTTTCGAATTTAGAAAGAGGGGAAATAATAGAAGTATGTATAAGAGGTAAAGTACAATTTCGTACGTGCATACAACATTATTTTTTGTAGAGGTATGCGAAACCAGAAACACTTGTCTTGTATTTTTATGTCTTCATCATCATCATATTAACCGAAAGACGTCCTCTGTTGGACATAGGACCTCCCCCAAGCATCGTCACTATCTCTTAAAATTACAAAATTTATGCGTGTTTTACTAACATAGGAAAAGCATTCCATAACGGTTTGAAGGCATACAATTACGCTTTATCACCGAATTGTTAAGCAGTAAGTTTCTTTAATATAAATACAATCACAATTCGATCCCATGACCTCGTACATACTCGTACATACTTAAGAGTAGACCTTGCGATCACTAAACCAACGAAGCATTAGATTCCAAATTAAATCTACTTTCTGTAACACCTATGTATTTTTAGGGTTCCTTACCTAATCGCAAAAACGACACCAAATTAAGAGCGGCTAATCCGAGATAAATTTTCATACAATCGCTCTTACATGATTATTATGATATTACTAGGGATTGCAAATATTCGAACTTTGATTTTCGAATATTCGAATAATATTCGAATAGCTCTGAAGAAATGTTCGCATATTATTTGAAAATTAAAACTTCGAATATTTGCAATCCCTACTTATTACACACCTTCTCCAGATACTTTGGATACACAGATATCATGTGGATATTATCTAGACTTTTATAGAAATCAAAACATAAATTTGTGTATAACTAATCCAGTAAAAACCTCTGAAAATCTTATATTTTACGTGAACTTTGGCCCTTCACGTACTCACATATTAAAAATATAAAAAAGTAGGTACATCTAGAGCAACCTTGCACATTTTAATCGAGTTTCTGAATGTCGACAATTATTTTTCTCAAAACACTTTTAAGGGATTAAAAAGGAACACGTAATTCCTGGAACCAGTTTTGTGAAATATTTGAGTAAATCAAGGAATTACCGAACGCCAACAGAGTTTTCAGGCGTTATCTCTCTTATTTTGCGTTGCCTCTTCATCAAACATTGCATTGGATTGCGCTAGATGAAGCAACAAGCTTTTAAACCATGCTCGACGTTGATGATAGGCGAATGGGGAATGGCCCTCTTAATATTTAATACTCAGTAGCCTGATTCACGTAAAATCAAGCAAGCCAAATATCGTTGAAGTTTTATAGTCGTTAGATCGAAGTCCTATCCAAAAGCAGTATTCACGTGTTCTTTAATCGAGATTGGATAGAACAACAACTCAACTGGCTCGAAACTAAACGATCTATCGACGACTTATTTCCAGTTACATTAATAAGTATTCTACCAGAATAATGAAATACAGATTTTTTTTTTAAATCGTCTCTTCGACCAAACGACTTTAAAATCGGTGTCGTTCAAACTCGATTGATGGATGTGAATACGGCAATAGTCTAAACGACTAAATCGCTACGATATCGTTACGGTTTTGATTACGTGAATCGGGCTACTGGTCTGCTATCTCAAGCAGTAGTGAAAAAAAAGTAAACAAAATTCAATGCAATCTAAAGATCCGATTGTAATATAATCGATTCATGTTTATTCGATATCGACTATGGTAAGATGGTGTAGTTTTTCGATAGTAACTCATGGTAAAGGTAAAGGCCGTTTATGCTCTGTTTAGGCGCATACTTTGACACTCGTCGCTTGGAAATCCAAAGCTATACCGCCTTATTCCAAAACGTGTTCTAAATATAGTGTAGTTCCAGGATTATTACTAGGTTTAAGATTATGAGTTCATGAGTAATTTAAAAAATGAAGTTTATCAGTAGTTTCCGAATTATCTATGGTAGTAAAGTTAGACCGCTGGGTGACGGTTCTTTCCGTTGATCTAGAATCCTGGAAGGTATGAAGCAAAATCTCATAGCACATGTATAGAAAAATTCTAAAACTATAAATTAGTACCCTAACTACTACTAACCTTACCTAACTTAACAAAAAAAAAAACTTTTTTGTGATTTGGAAAAATCTTAAAAAAATTACATAGATAAGTTTGTACGGGACCCTCTGTGGACGAGTCTGGCTCGCACGTAACCGGGTTTTTCCTGGAAGCTCACAGTAGCATGTTGACACTAGATAATTATGTACTATACAAAATATACTATTACGGGTTTACATTGAAATAGTCAGCCAGGGCCGCCTGCCCTCGACCATTTAATTTTACAACCATTGGAATTTACCTTGATATATCCAGTCCTCAAACCGGATTGTTTACTCACAGAGGATGTGTTTAACTTAAATTGTGACAATGAAATAATAAAGTACGAAGTTAAATCTTCATGTACCGTGAGATTATCCCACAGAGCACAAATTCATGGTGCTGGCAGAATATACATATACGCTATTACTAATATACCTAATAGCGTATGTATTCTATCTTCCAATCAAATTTTTCAGTGAAGGTAATACACGCAGTTTTTCTTATCCATATTAAAGCTGAAGTTTGTTTGTTTGATTGAACGCGCTAATGTCAGGAATGATGAATTCCGAATTGAAATAGATAGTTATTTGTTTTACAAGAGTGCAAAAATTAGCGAGATAATCAAAAGGAATTGTCAGCAAACCATAGAGTCCCAGCAGTGTCAAAACCTACTTTGTTCGGCCGGTACGAAAGGCAACGAAGGAACAGGAGTGGGTTTTTAGTCAGTAAAAGTCTGACACTATCTCCCGTTCCGCCCAAGAGAGGGAGATGTCATTGGATTATTTTCCCACCTACAAAAAAAGTGTTTTGGTCCTGCATAGTAAACTTTTTTTTTTAATAGGTAAATAAATGTAAAAATAGTTAATAATTTTACATTTTAAAAGAAAATTTTACTTCGGTGCCCGATGATGAGTTCCGATGTTCTGTTGTTTTTACCGGTCTACTGCGTTCAAAACCTTGTTCAATAAAGAATTTACTCAAATAGTATAATAATACGAGTAATTTGTTATCAGTTTAACATCAAAATTAACAAAAGTAAGTGAATAAAATTTATTGGTGCTAAAGTTCCGTACAGTTTTCGTATTTTTTGGCGCATTTATTTTAAAAAAGATTAAACGTTAACTGCTGGCCTTTATCGTGGTGGCACAGTGGTAGAGGTCCAGACTTACGAGCAATAGGTCGCGGGTTCAAACCCAGTGCTCTCAAAACAATGAAAGAAAACATCGCGAAGAAATCGGCATGTCCAAGAACCTAACATCGAAGATATGTGACATACATATTATCCACCACCCTGCACTGGGCCCGCGTGGTGGATTACAGCCTAGTCCCTTTCCAGGAGAGGGAACCTGAGTCCCAGGAGTGGGAACATTATAAGACTGGTTATGCTTAACGAAAATGCTGTGCTTAGTCAGAAGGCTTAGCTACCCAAGAGGCAATGGATTATGCTCGGACATTCCTCGTGAGCGAATCAAAAATGAATGTATCCACAGGAGAACCAAGGTTATCGACATAGCCTAAACGATATTCAGTACTGCATGGGAAGTAGGGTGGATTGCCTATAAGTGAATTGTTGCTGAAAACTGTCTACCTCGATGTTGAGTTTGTAGCAAGGACTCGTATATTAAGATTGATAATTAGCTTTAGAATACTAACGTAGTCGTTGGAATTATTATTATAAATATTCTTAGTCACTTGCACAAAAAATAAAAATAATATAATAGCTCAAAGAATCACCAACATTAAGTGCCAGCTGGCAGGGGCACATTACACGCAGAATTGCTCTCTCTAATACAGGCATGACGTTAGAATTCGCGAAAGAAAGAAAATGAATTTATGTCATACAACACAAAGCATACCAACAATAGCTACTACATGAGAAAAAATGGGCAAGTGCGAGTTGGATTCGCAACCTGAGGGTTCCATACAAACTTACATAATTATATAAATAGTGCAATTCCGCAATTCCGGAAAATTTTTCCGAATACCAAAAAAAATAGTGACGTAACAACAAATGTACAGTCTTCAGACCTTGCTTTATGCCAAATTTCGGGATTCTGGGTTACTTACACCTATGAATTTTGATTTCTTCGAGAGCGTCGAAATGTAGGCACGTTTTTGCCATATAAACCGAAGTATCTTGTTTACTCGTTAATTTAAGTTAGATTTTTTTACAGCTTCAAGAGTCCGCAGATTGTATGTATGCTCAGGGCATATGGTTTTAATTTCAACTCGATACCTCCACGCGTTTCCGAGTCTTAACAGACAGACAAACGGACAACAGAGTGATTGTGACCGTTTTTTCCTGGAGAGGTACGGAACCATAAAAAAAGAAAAATAATATAATTGTGTAGTGAAGCCCATCACAGAATCACAGCTGCACCAAAATAGATCCAGTGCAGTATAAATATTACACAACTAGTGCCTGACGCTGGTTTTCAACTGAACCTGAGGTTGTGACACTTCGGACGACATCACTTACGTGTTTAAGTGAAAAAAAAAACCTAATGGACAATAAAATGGCCACCAATTTAGTACCGAACCTACACTACACTCAACAAGGAAAGTTATGTTCGTACAAAATTGAGAATTTTGACATGTTTGCGAAACAAAGTTACGTAATGACGAAAATTGGGGTTATTATCTTTGATATTAAATGAACTCTGAAGGTCTAACCTGGTTCGGATTGCAATTCGAGATGATTGCATTAATGCATTTCACTAATACCATAAACTACCGGTGGTATTACCGGCCTTATAATGTTCCCACAGCTCGGACTCAGGCCTCCTCTCTAAGAGAGGGACGTAATCCGTCACGCGGGCCCAGTGCGGGTTGGTGGATGTCACATGTCTCTGAATTTTTGGTTCTAGGACATGCTGATTCCCTCACAATGTTTTCATTCACCGTTTGGAGAGCAGTGGTGATAAAATAAATTACACAAAGTAATGCGTTTGAACACATGACCTACAACACCGGTGGCATAAAGATCGAGGAATTTAAAGTTTATGAAGAGTACCAAGAGAATGCACTCCCGGAATCAAAAGTGTCATTTGTCCTAATGTTAGACATGATCGTGGCGTATGACAAGTTCTAGGTCCGCAATGGACAAGTTGGAATGGAAAATATGGAAGAATCGCAATATCTAAAGAACCACCAAAAGCCGACTAGTTTGGGCACTTATATTCCCCGTATTCTTGTACGCTGCAGAAACGAGGACCCTGCGGGAAGTGGAGAAGAAGAAAATAGACGTTCTAGACATATTGTGGTGCTGTACCATGACCACTCTGTCAAGAGCGATACTAACAGAGAAGAAGAAGATATGATCTACTCGTTTGCCAAGTTGCAGCCAGTTTAACACATTTCCACCTAATTCTGGTAAGATTTGAAGACGTACGACAATTTTGATATGCAGCGTATGATGATGAGTACTAAGGATATGAGGTACTAAGCATAAGAGCTTTCTTAATATTTAGGCACCTGGTCTATGGAAGCAAGTCTACATCTACGATGGCTGGAAATCTGGAAGATATCCGTACGCGTGCGCCCGCGTTCTGCGCTGGCATTACTGCATCGCAGGAGGCGACTGTCTGCCATTCCTCTTCGCATTGGACCATACCTTTATAAGGACCCGGTGCTAAAGATCGCTACCGCAGACCGCCCCCACGAAGACACGGCAGTGGCTCCGCCCAAGCGGGGCGCACGTCCACAGTATACGGTACCGTGTCCTCCGGGTAGACGGCACAATGGTGACACTAGAGCGTTTCTTCCGCATGAACTAGGAGCAGAAACCTACCCAACTTACCATGTCCAGTGCGGACTTGCATCATGCGGAAGGTGAGGATGTCGTGACGTTTTCCTAAACACTTCTTAAAGAGGGGACTTACCGCCTTGACTACGACGTACCTACACCTATATAATGGATACAGAAATTAATTGCCATTAACGCTTTGCAGATCAAAGAAACAATGAATGGAGTTCCATTTTACAGAGATAGCAAGTTTTAATGATTCCATTTATTAATTACTTGTGTCGAAACATGAGATTTTAAAGATACAGCAATTTTACATCACACCATACGCAGTTTTGGGTCGCGGGTTTAAAACCAGCCATGCACATTACTTTGTGTAATTTATTTCATCAACACTGCTCTTAAAACGGTGAAGGAAAACAACGTGAGGAAACCACCATGTCTTAGTACCAAAAATTCGAAGACGAAAAATCCACTAATCCACACTGAGCCCGCGCGGTGGATTATTATGAGTATTGTTAGTGGGTTAAAATATCTCAGAACCGTAGGGTAGAAAGGAAGGCGTACGATACAAGGAGTCAAAGCCAGCTACCGACGATTACGCTAGTACACCCAAGGGCATCTCCGTTGGGAATTATTGTGACATAATAATATGATAAATTAAGATACAGGTCTATGATTTTTTGAGTCTTAGCGGACTGGTTTTCAGGAATCATGTTAAAACTAGGGCCCCTGCCTGAACAAATATGTTATCCATTCATAAAAAGGCAGGAGGTAACTTGCACACTCAATAAATGGGCTCCCTAAAACAGTCGCTAGCAACTAGAGGGCACTTGTATTATTATTATTATTTTACTTTTTATCTCCAAGCATGTTTTCCTTTTTTTTTTCACGTTTTCTTTTTGAATTATATTTATGGAACAGTCACTTCGACTATATTTAAGCGGTATTTAATAGGAGAAGACCCTGACGTCTGTAATACAGGTTTCTACCGATCTCAGAATTCTGGACTTCAAAGGCTGGGAAAAACACTTGCGTGCAAAAAAATTGGCTCACCGGTAACGTTTTGGTTTAAATGATGTTTACTAACAAATATGCATATTTGACTTTAACTTTGACTTTGACTAAAATGTATGTTTAAAAGTTTATAAACCTATCTTCAACAATACTAAAAGAAATTTTAACTTATTAATTTTTTTTGTTAATTTATTGGGTTCCAAAGCGCTGCCTATGGGGTGGGATGATATGTTTGCACACTTGCGTTGCTTACGTAGATGAATGTGTCAATAAAACTATTTGATTTAATAATACAAAACCAATAAAAGAACTGAAACACCACCTACCTACAAGACTAACCACCAACCACTTCATACTGACCACTCACTTCTTCACACTGCAAAAAAAAAGAACTAAACCCTTTATCACTTTTTTGAACTATTTTTTTTTTCTATCAATCTTCACGCTCGCTACTTGGGACGGGTGCAGCACGACTGGTAAGGTCGCGGCCACTTCGAAGTTCACTCGCTGTGAAGTTATGTATGCATTTGCATAATCCTCCGTAGGTATTTACTTTTTGCAGAACTGTTTTTTTTTGTTTGATTAGTTTTTGACGTAATTAGCTTGTGATCTTTATAAGCTTCATTGGATGAGCTTTAGAATTGGTATGTACGTACTCAGCATATAATAGTAATAACAATATTAAGACTCCAAAATCCATAGCCCTATTATTTTAATGTTTATTTATTTATTTATAATAAGGAACACCAACGCCATATTAACAAGTTCTTATACAGGTAGGTAATTTTATAGACATTAAATTCTGTGTAAATATGTGTAAAAATGTTCCATATGTCGCAATCGTTTTTCACCAACCGGGGGTTGTTCTTGGTGCCAGTAGCATAGCGCGCACAGGGATAGGTAAATTAATTACACCCAGACACAGAATAAATGATTGTGCTTATCACACAAACATTAGGGTGGGAATCGCAGTCAGGGCCTCTACCCAGGGCCCGATCTAAGGGGGGGCAAGCCGGGCATTTGCCCAGAGCGGCAAAAAATGAGGGGCGGCAAAATTTACTTATTCATATCTTCCAACCTAGCCATTGGCCATCTAATGATCTACACCCAAGTTGGCAGGTTGGGAATTTTATGTGCCAACTTCCAATCTACTTCAGGTATCCAACCTGAAGTAGATTGGAAGTGGAAATATTTAAGACTTAAGACTCATGACTTACATGGTTTTGTGTATGTAAAGGGCGACGAAAATTATCTTTGCCCGGAGCGGCTAAATAGCTAGATTGGCCCCTGCCTCTAACTACTAGGCTAAAAAATAAATAAATTTATATTTAAATATTTTAAAATTAAAAATTGAAGACATTGAAAAATTACTTTTCGAAAATAACATTATTCGAATGTCGTCTTTCACGGCACTTTTCAAATCGATCTCTAACATTCATAAAAACGCGAATGTATTACGTACAAAACAGTTTTTTTTTTTTTTGAAGGACCCTGTAACATATAAAAGCTGCGAAATTGAGATGTATATGCAGATTTCCAAGTCGGACAATTTTGAGACTGGACACGGTCCAGTTGCGTAGATCAAACTTCGAGAAAGAGGTCAATCGTCGATTCTGACTCAGCTGAGCAACGTTTAGGACGTTGCGTCGTATTTTCTCGTCCAACATACCACAGTGCCTCAAAGCGAATGTCTATGACCAGTACAGGTTGCCAGTGACGTGTGGCTCTGAAACGTGCATACAATCGGCCTTATCAGAAGGCTTAAAGTCACCCAAAGGGCAATATACTACGTACCGTAAGACAATGTTGGAAGGCCTACCACAAGCTGGACCGATGACCTGGTGAGGGTCGCGGTAATCCGACGGATGCCAGATGCACAAGACTGTACGTTGTAGCGACACTTGGGAGAAGCCTATGTCCAACTATGGACGTCTTTCGTCTCATCATTTCAGCCGATACACGTCCACTCTTGGACATAGACCTCCCCCAAGCGTCGTCACATCGAACGTTCCTGTGCGTCCCGCATCCATCGGTTTCCCGCTACCTTCACCAGGTCATCGGTCCACCTTGTAGGAGGCCTTCCGCCGCTGCGTCTTCCGGTACGAAGTCGCCACTCCAGAACCTTTCGGCCCCAACGGCCATCTGTTTGGCAATCTGGCTGTCTGATGAGGCCTATTGTGAGCGACCACGTTTAAAATGATGATAATATGGGAAATCTCTTTTGAGATTGCCCACGGTAAACAAAATTGAATTGAAGATAACATTTCCAAAACCTGAAAGCTAATGATACATTAATAAAACGATTTTTTTTTTTCATTATTTACCCAACATCACTTCAAAACTGGACCAAATAAATTTGAACAATCTATTGATGTTTAGCGAGCAATGTAACTTGTCGTGTCAACCAATATTGAATCATTACGACGAGTAAACATGGATCAGGTACACGAGCGTGTGAATATGCCTGATGATGAGGCAAAAACAATACTTGCCTAATAGTAAGCTCAAGAATGTTAAAACAAAATGATGAGAGAAACCTGGTGATCAGTAGAGAGAGATGGAGCTTAGGTACCTACTAGCTCTTAGTCACACCGGATTCTTGACGATTCTGAGACGTCGTGGTCGGGTCTCAGAACTTCAGTCCGCATTTGCACCGCAATGGCGTTTGGAAAAAAAGTCAGATTTACCAACACTATATATTTTTTTTTTAACTTTTTCCCACACCCTAGCGTGGGACATAACACGGAAACATATAAACAACATGACACAAGACACCCAGACTCGGAACACCTATCTGTAGGCCCTACAAATATCTGTTCCGTTCGGGAATCGAACCCGCGACATGTAGCGTAGCAGCCAATTGCTCAACCACTGCGCCAACCGTGTCATCACTCGTCGTCTTTAACATTAATATTGAGACTGATATTGTGACATAAATTATTTACGAGAATCTCATTATAATTCAGTTATTATAACAGCATCAAAACTATCGATCGACTGTCAAAGAACAGCCGCACTATTCCAGAGTGAGAATTCACTTTCAAAAAACAAAGAGCTCTATTTTTAATTCCTCATGGAGGTCCCCTAGGGTGGGCGGAGGGCTCTGTCATACTCATAATGACTAAAACCTGCCCGATGTACTCTCTGCTGCTTTTGCGGCTGGAAGAGGGCGTGATCGGGCCTTCGACGATGCTCGTAGTGCCTGGTGCGCGACGGGACAGCAGTAGGAATCAGCCTTTCTCTTTCCGCAACTTCCAGCGAGGTGGTATTCTCACAGGAGAAATAAGGCTAACCTAACCATCCACCAACATACTGAAATACCAACCACAAACACCATGTTCGTTATTCTATTCTTAATAATAACAACGAGGAACTTAAACATAATCGTCAAAACGTGGTTCCACTATAGCATAAGCATAAGCATAATCAGCTTTTTAATGTTCCCATTGCTGGGACTGAGGCCTCCTTTCTCTAGGAGAGGCAATGGGCAGTAATCCACCACGTGCGCCCAGTGCGGGTTGGTGAATGTCACATGTCTTCGAATTTCTGGTTCTAGGACATGCCGGTCTCCTCACGATGTTTTACCGTTTTGAGAGCAGTGGTGATGAAATAAATTACACAAAGTAACACGCCTGTCTGGGTTTGAACCCGCGACATACAACTCATAAGTGGGGGCCGTTACCACTCGGCCACCACTGCACTGATTTCTTAGTCGGGGCCGTTACCACCCGGCCACCACTATGTTTCCGCAATGGGTTCACCTGTTCTTACACTTTCTACCAGCAGATTATAATAACAGTAGCTTTTAAAAAATTTGCCTATGTCCGTCTCCAGGGTCCCAACTATCTCTGTACCAAAATTCATCAAAATCGGGTTTGCCATTTAGGCGTGAAGACGTGACAAACAAACAAACTCACTTTCGCTTTTATAATATTAGTAAGGATTGTTAATTTTTGGCCATCTTTATTGAATAACTATGTCTATAATAGGACTAATAAACAGGCATTATCTGGGAAAAGCATAATATAATGCTGTAATCATAGTTATATTATTATCGCATTACAGTTCCCTTGACGTCAATGTATCAAGTTGAAATCCTGATAGTAGTGCAGACACATAAATCAATTAAAATAGATTATTAGACAGTACCTAGACACACGCGTAATACAGTGACTCGTGTATGTTAATTGCCTAGATAGTGTGAGTTCGTGATTGTCACGTTTTTAACGTTCAGCGTTCCGATTGGGCCGTGACATCCAACCTATCCGCACTGGACCCACGTGGTGCATTACGTCCCATTTCCTTCCCTAGAGAGGAGGCCTAAGTCCCAGCAGTGGGAACATTATATGCTTATGCACACAGGAATGGCAGCAGCCGGCAGAGACGCGAAGAGGCCTGCGGAGTCGGCCGCTGGCGACCGCGTGCGGCCACTGGCAGCCGCGTACAGCTGCGGGCGGCCACTTGCAGCCGCATACGGCCGCTGGCAGCCACGGCCCCGCGGCCGTAATTTAGGTAAAACTAGGTAAAGGTCAACAGACTTACGGTGTGACCTCAAACGCTCTACAAAACCATTTTTAGATAATAATAATAATAATAACACCATCGCGGTAATTTCTGCCTGATCACTTAAAAAAAAACTTCGCTTGAATTCTGCGGCGTGGTGCCAAACCAAAACATTTGAAGTTTTCGTTTCGAGTGTAAGCAAAAATAAACTTACCGGTGGTCAGGCGAAAGTGTCTTTGATGGTACCTACAGTTGAATCTAACGTCACCGAATCGATAAATATTGTTATCGGCGACACTCCAATAGGATAAGTGTTATCAGAGATATTGCATTGTTTATAGTAACTACCCGTCGTCGTAGGTATCGTTCACATGCTTACCGCTATCTGCTTAATCTTACCTACAGTTCAACAAATGCGGTAGTAGACACAGATAACGTTGATTTGTACAGTCAATGTTATCAATAACCGAATAAAACGGTTGGAACCGAATAAAATTAATCTGAATAATTTAACTTAATCTCAAAAACATAGTGTTTCGTAAGCCAAATATTTTTGCTACGAATGTATTTATCTCATTTTTTTTTTACAACAACAAAAAATTACTTACACTATCACATCACTGTAAATCATCATCATCTTCCTGCCCTAGTCCCGTTTTATTTGGGGTCGGCGTAACACGTATTTTTCTTCCATTCTGTCCTGTCACTCGTCACGCTATCGCTAACTCCCTTTTCTTTCATATCGCTTCTCACACAATACATCCATCTTTTCTTTGGCCTCCCTCTCCCCCTCCATCCATCCACATGTAAACTCATAACTTCCTTCCTCATTACCTTCCTTTTCACATGACCATACCTAGACAAACGATTCCCGTCCAACTTTTCAGTCACTGGCGCCACTTTCAAACTTTCCCTAATATACTCATTTCTCACTTTATCCATTCTCGTCACACCACACATCCATCTTAACATTCTCATCTCCGCTACATGCAATCTATTTTCATCCGTCTTTTTCACAGCCCAACATTCTGATCCATACAGTATGACAGGCCTTATCACGGACTTGTAGATTGTACCCTTCAACTTGAGGGGCATCCGTCCGGGCAGGTTACAAGTGGTTCCCGTGACCTGTCGCCATTTCATCCATCCTGCGACGATCCGACATGTTACGTCCCGGTCCACCTCACCATCCCCTTGGACGAGCGACCCGAGGTACCGAAAGTCGGAACAGATCGGTATGGGCGTTCCGGCGAGAGCTAAAGGCACTGGATTGGAGGCCCCGCCGAAATCGCAGAACAAGTACTCCGTTTTGGTTCTACTCAATTTCAAATTATTTTTTTTTTAATCTGTTATAAACTAGTACTTGACTGCGATCCCGCCTGATGGTAAGCAGTGATGCAATCGTTGATGGTGAGGCGCACTAGTTTATTAAGAGCCTATTCACTCTAGCCTTGAAGACACCCAAATTATAATCAGACGGAAAGACTGCAGCAGGCAAACTGTTTCAGTCCTTCGAAGTACGCGGTATAAATGACGAGGCGAAACGCTTAGTCCGGACCGTAGATGTTTCAACAACGTAAGGGTGGATACTCGCCGTGCGTCGGTTTGTCCGATGGTAGAAATGAGATGGCGGAATCAAGTCATGCAATTCCTGCGCACACTCTCCAAAATGCAATCTGTAAAACACCGAAAGGCTGGCTACCCTACGCCTGTGCTCAAGGCTTTGAAGATTGGTCTTAACCAAATCTGGATCACCAATCAGCCTCTTCGCACGCCTTTCCACTGAGTCCAAAGCTGCCAGGTGGCACTTCGCAGCACCAGCCCATAGGGGCTGCAGTACTCCACACACGATCGGACCTGTGCTTTGTATAACATTAAAAGCTGTCTCGGTGTGAAGTACCGTCGGACTTTTGCGAGAACGCCTAGTTTCCTAGCAGCTAATTTGGCTTTGGACTCAATGAACCGCCCAAAATTGAGGTCGGAGGAAATTTCGACACCCAAGAGCTGAAGGCGGTCGGTACAATCCAATGATAAATTCTGAAAAGTAGGAGCCGAGGTGAACGGGCTCCTTTTGGCGGTGAACAGAGACGCCTGTGTTTTGGCTGCGTTGAATCCCATCAGATTGGTTTCGCCCCACTTGGAGACTGCCTGAAGCGAGATATTCGTACGCTCTACCATAGCCTCTCGTTCGGACCGGATTTGCTCTTTACTAGCCCGAGCACCTGGCAGGTATCTCTCTACAACTGTGCTATCATCTGCATACCCATAGATACCGGGCATCAGCAGATCATTAATATGCAGCAGGAAAAGAGTTGCAGAGAGCACTGACCCCTGAGGAACTCCGGCATTAGTCGTCATGGGCTCTGATGAGCATCCATCGACAACAACTCGAAGAGACCGTTCTCTCAGGAAGTCTTTTACCCAGTTAATCAGACCAGGAGAAATGCCGTATGCTGGAAGCTTGCTCAAGAGGCTAGCATGCCATACCCTGTCGAAGGCCTTCGAGACGTCTAAGGAGACAGCAATTGCTTCCCCATTCTTCTCGAGGGCCTCGCCCCACAAGTGGGTGGCATACACTAGTAGGTCCCCAGTAGATCGATTGCGGCGAAACCCGTACTGTCGGTCACTGAGGAGATCGTTACCTTCTAGGTATGCCATGAGGCGCGAGTTCAACACACGCTCCATAATCTTGCAGAGTATGGAGGTTATCGAAATCGGCCGATAGTTGGTAGGATCGGCACGACTGCCCTTTTTGGGCACGGGTTGCACGTTGGCAAGCTTCCAGGACTTGGCCACTATTCCAGTCCTAAACGAGAGGCGATACAAGCGTGTCAATACAGGAGACAACTCGGGCGCACAAGCCTTGAGAACAATCGCTGGTATACCATCGGGTCCACTAGCTTTATTCACGTCTAGACGACACAGTGCTCTCAGAACTTCTTTGTTCCTTACACTCTCACTGTAAATACTAGGTAGTAAGTCATCATCATCATCATTTCGGGCGATAGACGTCCGCTGTTGGACAAAGGCCTCCCCCGAGCGTCGCCACAACAACCGGTCCCATGTGTCACGCATCCACCGCATTCTCGCGACTCTCATCAGGTTGTCGGTACACCTTGTGGGAGGCCTTACAACACTGCGTTTTCCGGTGCGCGTTAGCCACTCTAGAATCTTTCGGCCCTATTGGCCATCAGTTCTACGAGCAATGAGCCCTGCCCACTGCCACAAGTTTGACGATTCTTCGGGCAACGTCGGCGCCCTTGGTTCTCCTCCTCTCCAAAATGCATCCTGTAAAATATCGAAAGGTTGGCTACCCTACTTCTTACCACTGAGTCCAAAGCTGCCAGGGACCGCAAAATGCCCGGCACCGTTCCGGTAAGTCCCCTCTTTGAGGCGTGGCTGGAAAGACCTCACGGCGTCCTTACCTTCCGCATGACGCAGGTCCTCACCGGACACGGTTCGTTCGGGAGGTTCCTGCACCGGATTCGTACGGAAGTGACGCCCGGGTGTCGCCACTGTGCGGAATGCCCGGAGGACACGGTGAAGCACACAGTCGAGGTGTGCTCCGCTTGGGCGGATCATCGCCGTGCCCTCATAGGGGCGATCGGCGGCGGAGACCTCTCGCTCAGGGCCTTGGTTGAGGCCATGGTCCGGAGCGAGGAGGAGTGGCAGGCGGTCGCCGACTTCTGCGAAACAGTAATGCTCGCAAAGGAAGGAGGCCGAACGCATAAGGCAACGGCGTTATCGCCGCCGCCGCCGGCACCGGGATATTGATCCCGATTTCCGGCCACCGTAGGCGCGACTTGCGGACAGTGAGCAATGAGTAGCTCGCTGTCCGGCCGTCCGGTAACTGTCCGGGCCAAGCCCAAGTCGTCGACGGCGCGCACTGTTCCCGCGCGCCTCAAGGAGTTGTCAGCAACAGCAGGGGCCCAACCGGGTCGAAGCCTACTGGGGCCAGGGTTATCCGAAAGGGAACTCGAGCCCCGGTATGAAGGCTTGAAGGAACGGGATGGGATTTTTAGTCAGTAAAAGTTTGACACTATCTCCCGCTTAGCACAAGAGCGGGGGTTGTCATTGGATGATTTTCCCCACCGAAAAAAAAAAATAAAAAAGCCCGTTCAGGTACAGTTTCATTTTCTTAGTTTTGGAAGTGTATTGTGTATATCCAGATATTTTGTATGTTGATTGTACCTACCGCCAATTAAGGTATTTATCAATCTAGTAGGTGATAATAAACTCATAAAATTGTAAAACATTCAATTCTATTTTTGGAAACGACTGATAAAGTTAAATTTTATTTATTTTGTATTAAGACTAGGGTAACATAAATCCTGGGAGTGGTATAAGCTCTGTGATATCAGCTGTTTAATGGTGGCAGGATTATGGAACAAGCTGGCGAATCCTACCACAATAGTACATTTTGATACTAGTGGAAAAAGTTTGACCGCGGAACTCACCCAGGAACTCACCGCAGGTGACGGTGGTGTTATGGAGCCAAGAGCGGCAGTGACTTTCCACGTGTATCAAACGACGTTTCTCGATTAGAGATGTGATGTGATGATGAGTGCCGTTGCCGGCAATATGGGAATATTGCTGGCAATATTGCGATCAATATTCATACTTCGGGCAATATTGCCACCAATATTCATACTTCGGGCAATATTCATACTTCGGGCAATATTGCCACCAATATTCATACTTCGGGCAATATTGCCACCACAATTCATACTTCGGGCAATATTGCCACCGATATTCATACTTCGGGCAATATTGCCACCAATATTCATATTTAGGGCAATATTGCCACTATTATTCAATATTCAATAAATGGGGTCTACCCGGCTACTAGTGTTAGCTCCTCTGCGCCCAGCCTAATACGATAGATGCAATAAATTGTGTCAGGGATGAGCTGGCGCGCTTTTCCGCGCTAGTGCGTAAAACAGTCATTTGCATCCCTAAAAGCGGTATAGGTAGGAGCGGGTTTTACGATTGTGTTAAAAAAAAAATTGTCGTCCACCTTCTAATAGTTCTAATGTAATTTTTTAACATGGCTTTTCGTTATCATTATCAATATTTGATATTAAATTATGATTTTTCAAAATACACTATTAATTAATGTTTTTTTGTTTTTTCAAAGACTTTCAGATTACTAATATACGATACACAGGAGCCTTATTTATATAGAAAGGTAAATCTCATTAGACCAGTTGATTTTTTTTTTAAATAGGTTTTTAAAAGGTAATTAGATGCTATCGAAAAAATAATGTATGGTTTTTTGATATCAAGAAAGCTAAAAAAAATTATTTATATTATGTTATGAAAAAATAAAACACAAAACATGGAGATAAACACTCAATTTATTTTCAATTAAATAGGAATGTTTACAATATAAAGAACACGTAACTCTATATCTACATACGATGTAATGACACCTCGATAGGTTTGTACTACTTAGTACCAAAAGTGTCAAACGTAGTTTCTAATGGAGTGACAATTTTCTCACATTTGGGCAGGTTAGCGGTATTGTAACAAGACAAACATATCACAACATTTAAATGGAATAAACACAAAGTGTAGTAATTGCTCGTATTATGACATAAAGTTGTACCTATCTTATATCTTAGCTATGAAACTTATAATCTCATAAGATCCCGCAGACAGGCGTGGCGTGATAGGATACATCGACCTTTTTAAAAGAAATTTTCAATACACTCACTCGAAAACCCGCTCTTATCCCACCACTTACAGGCACGCAATATGCTATTTTCCGCACTAGTGCAGAAAAGTACACGTACTCTCCCCGCCATAATTTTATTACATTTATTGTATCAAGCTGGGCACGCGACGACCCCGCGAGTCGCCGGTCAACCCCCGTTTATTCATTTCCGTGAGTGTATTGAAAAAAGTCGTTTGAAACACGTGCAAAGTCACTGCAGCTCTCGGCTCCATAACACACTTGTCTACGGCTCGTGCGGATTCCGTCTCGGTCGCAAAGACAAACTTTCTGCACTTGTATCAAAATGTACCTACTATTGTAGAACTGTTTAAAAGAATTAATTGATAGTGCTTTTGGCAGGATTTTTTCAAGTGAAATTCAGCGGCTGTTACAATTATTTGCAAATTGATTTCTAGGGAATATTGTAATGTAAAATTGACGTAGTTTTATATCTCAAGTGTGTGCGCAACTGGACAATATGTGCAATCATTTATACAGGCGCGATCTCGATAAAATGGAGCTAAGATTTTATTGTAATGTTGGCTACCTCAGCAAAGTTTATTGAGAAGGTTGACTTGATACATTTGCTGCCAAATACTACAAAAACCATTAGAACATGTACATCCGTATTCTAATCTTAAACAACTTAATTATTCATACAAAGACATGGCTTAAAGGACTCAGTATCGAAGCCACAAAGATTAATGAAAAAATTGCTATTAACCTTTCAATCGTGAGAATTACAGACACAATAGAAAGACAATAGGTGCGCGAACGCCGGCGTTCGCGCGGGGTTTAATGAATTAAAACGCGTTGTTCCATTGTCACGTCACGTCTGTCTGTGGGAGCTTTAATATTGATTGGCAGTTTGATTGAAAGAAAAAAAAACAACATGTTGTGGATATCCTCTGTATGCAAAAGCACTTTAGGTATGTCAAGTCAGACAACTAGCGTATCTTCAAATGAGCTTGTTATTTTTTGCTTTATTAGATAAATATCTATTGAATCTATGCATTTAAATACAAGGTCAACGCATGCCGTATTCTCCTTAATATTTTATGCAAAAAATTACAATTAATAAAACTTATAAAAGCTATTTGAATGGTGTCTTTTGAGGATAATAATATTATGAAATCATCATCATCATTTCAGTCAGGAAACATCCAGTTAGACTGTCCCCCAAATGTCGCCATAACGACCGGTCTATCCGCATCCATCGGATGCCTGTAACCTTCACCAAGTCATTGGTCCACCTTGTTTTTTGCCTTCCATATTAAGAATTAGGTTAACGAAACAGAACCATAGATTTCTTTAAAAAATCCAATCAGAATTAACAAAAAAATGTGTTCATTAAGCCCCAAGCGAACGGCTTTCGCTCTCACTGTTTGTCTATTGTGTCTCTAAATACGGTATTCGAAAAGTCAATTTTCAATAAAAACTCTTGAATAAATAATATAAGTGTTCATTGAGTGTACACCCACATTAAGTTTACTATGCACACTAAACTGGTTCTCTTGCAATATCTATGTATTTCCTATCGCAAATAGACTTTGGTTTGTTCTATAAGGTTGTCATGTAAATACCTACGTGTAGCACTGTCATTAAAGTATTTATAAGTATTTGTAATCCAACTCTCATAATTAAGACAAGGTAATCGACGTTTTTAAACTTTTTATAGATTGTTGAAAGTTATTTTGAGTGAGTGAAGGCACGTGAAGAAATCATTAAAATTTTGCATCATATTCACGTACAACTTTTTTGTTAAAGTGCGCACGAGTGGAATTTACCGAAGATCACTTAATATCAAGAGGTTTTTAGGTAGGTGGTTTTTAGTAAGGTAGGTATAAAATGCATAATTTAGTATAAATAACAATGTTTTTTTTTATATTATATTTACTGATTAAATCAGTAAATGTAATGAATGAAGTATTATTTTTGTACATATTTAGGAGATGACTCAGACAAATTACAAAATAACACGATGACCTTGTTGAAATTTACATAATAATACAAAAACCTTGAAGTAGATATATTATTTCAGTAACATTGAAAAGGATCTTGAAAATAAAATCAATGACTACTGTAAGCATACAAATTACGTGGCATGTATTTGAAATCCTTCCTAAACTTCCAAAATAACAAAACTAACACACATCTCTATACAATATTTACAAAAACTATAATAATTATACTTTAGTGGCGTTAAATATTTCTATGGAAGAATAATACAGACAAAAAAATAAGGCAAGAATTAGATAGAACATAAAATATGCGGCAGTTGATTCGCGATTTTCGCGGTGTGGAACCAAATGTTCACTACACGACTTCAGGTATCACTCAGACACGATTTATGCAATGTGCTCTTAAAAAAAAGAACAGCGACAAAATGTAGAGATTTTTTTTTTTCACTGTTAACCAATGTTTTCCTTCGCCATTTTTAAAGTACCTAAAGCATAGGTAGGTACTTTAAAAATGGCGAAGGAAAATATTGTTTTGGAACTTGGCAACTTCTAGAAAAAATAAAAACTGGGTAAGTGCGAGTGGAACTCGCGCGACCTTCCGGTAACCGTTCGGACCGAACCCAAGTCGTCGACGGCGCGTCAAGAAGATCCATCAGTGATCCACGCGCGCCTCAAGAAGATCCATCAAGATCAGGGTCGAAGCCTACTGAGTCCATGGGTTGTGCGAACGTGAACCCCGGGGCCCCAGAACGAAGGCAAAGAAGGAACAGGAGCGGGTTTTAGTCAGTAAAAGTCGGACACACCCTTCTGCTCCGCCCGAGGGAGATGTCATTCCCCGCATAAAAACCCATTTAGACTTTCATTACTTCTTTTTCTTCTATTACTGGGTTATGGAGGTCAGATAGACAGTCGTTTCATGTAAAATACTGATATTCAGCTGCATCCGGCTAGACTGGAAATCTGCTCCAACTTTGGCACCAACATAGGAAAAGGCAGATTGATTGACGAACATCAAAGTACTATTTATTGGCAGCTATACTCTGTTCAAAATAACATTAGAAATTTATGAAAACCTTTAAAAACTGTCCATTCAACCGATTTTGACTTTTGTTACGTTGGTGGCATGACAAATGGCGGCTGCAGTAAATAGTTCGTATTATAACCACTTTTTTGCTTTTAATACAATTCTTATTCCTACGAAATAGAAGTTAAAATCGGTCAAACAGACAGTAGAAAAAGTTTCTTTAAATTTCTATTCTTATCGCGCATAGGGTATAGAGCGAAAAACAAACAACGCGTGGTTGAAAACAAATCTGTATAAAAAAAAAACAATGTTTTTGATGAATGTATCGCTAACCTACAAATTATATCTATTTATTCATCAGACAAAATCTAGCAAAATGAATTATAGAATTAGCATAGACTTAGATTTTCTAATAGTCGAAATATAGCTGAAATACATTCTTATACTAAGGCAAACTTGCATGAAGATCACTAAATGAAATTAACGCTAACCATAAAGAATAAATTTATTTTCTTTCACAACATACATATGTACTGCAAAATTTCATAGGGGTTCCTATTAGCCGATTACCTTTTGAAAGCCTATTTTCAACTTGTATAAAGTACCTTAAAAATGCATCATGAAATTCTGAAAAATAATACAACACTTTGATTCATGGCCTACAATTCTGTACAAATATTTTTTTCGTTCATTGGTTGACGTTTGTAAAATAAATTATAAAAAAAAATGTCTCCTTGCGTTTACTGTTTGTGCATAATTTTTTTTACCTAAGCGATTACCAACACGAAAATACCTGTCGATAGAGAATACAATTATTGTAAATATTGTGCAAATACTTTGTATAGTAACAGTATTTTTTTTTCTGAGATATTATCATTTTTTCGATAATTTTGTAAATCATAACCTCAAAATGACAAATAACAGGTCGTCCAGGCCTAGGATGGGTGGATGTACGTCAGTTTTCTCGCCATAAGGCTCCCATATTTGCGTAGATTAATCGTTCAAGGGTAATAATATAGGGAAAAAAGGGGTAAAAAAAATTCAAGGTCATCGACTAATAGGAACCCCTTAAACAATGAGACAGGAGCCCATAGTAAATAGTTAATTTGTAAGTCGTATTTATTGTTTAGCTAATTAGTTGTATTTATGTTGTTGTACACTGACAGCCCCATATCTTTTCCTTTCGTTCAGTCCATCCAAAGGTTGTCTGGTAGAAGTTGCCCTGTGCAGTAAGACTGCCTATTGTACACTTATTTTTTTATAAATGTTTGTCCTGTGTAAAATAAGGTGTGCAATAAAGTAATAAATAAATAATAAATATCTTGTCGACCTTTACAAAATTAATTTACTTATTGTTATATTTAGTTTTTATTTTATTTAGTAAGTCTTCCTGCAAGTTGGCCTTTATTAATATAATTATTTATTTATAACTTTTTTTTTACATTTTTTGTAACATAAGCTTTAGGCCTCAACTCTTGTACTAAATGGGCCATGTTTTCTTCAACTAACTCTTTCTATCATTTTTAATTTGAAAATATTACTGTTACTTTTTAGAGCATCAAATCGATATCAAACAGCTGTTCATGACTGATAATAAAGCCTGCAGCTCACGCACACATACACAAAAAACAAGCAAGTCTTTATTGCTTGTTTTTTGTTGGGTTTTAAATCATTGATAAAATAAAAAAATTAAGCCAAAATAAAATGGAAAGGGCGTTGACTCTTGAGATACAGTTAGGTACGCCTAGTTTGGGAGTCAGACGTCTCACAAACTGTAGTAACCTTTGATGGCGATAAAGAATTATTGTATTGTATAATTTTATTGTTTTATCACACACATTTGCAATCAATCCGTCTGCAAACAAATTATACGCCCAAACCTAACTCGATTATCGCTTTTAAAATTTATTGATTTATTTCATATAATTCGTATATTATGAAAGCTCATGACTTGGAATGATTTTTGCTTTTTCAAGCTTGATTTGTGTTTCTTAATTTTTTTTATTATTATATCTGTTCTTTACTTAGTTATATGTGCACGCTGTCACTGAAACACTGAATATACGTTTAAAAAATTATTATGATTTCTATCATATGTGTAGGGTACACAAATATGACAGAAATCACAATAACTTGAAGATACAAACAAATAAATAAGAACCACGTTAAAATCCTTTGCTTGGTCTAGGAGACAGCGGAAAAAGACAGACGAGGAAATCGACTTTTTATGATAATAATAAATAATAACAATAATATTTAATCAGGTAAGTTACACCCATATCATTACACAACACATTTCACATTAACGTTTTACTATATACTGGGGGCCACATAATTAAAAATTGTTATGAAAAAGAAATCAACTACAGTTGCAATTGTGGATAGTTGTTAACAAGATGTCGTCTACCCTGACTGTTGGTTTATCATTTTCTCTTGTCCCAAAAAACAGCAAAAGCTATACAACCTACATTTCTCTTTTTCTGTATAACTATACTTTCTAATCCTATTATTTTTTTAATTTTAAACTTTCACAACAATTCCTACAGAACCAGTAACCAGCCTATCAATGGCCTATCTTATCTCAGTTTATCTACGAAAACCTACCGTCAACATGGCCCATTGTATTCAAGGGTGTTTTCACAAGCATATACACAAGCGTCGCGTTGTGAGGACAAAGCCTTACTTAATGTCTTCATAAGAATTTAATTGAGCTCCCTTGCAAACGTTGGATTGAGACCGGTCCCTTTTTTAAAAACATACAATTGATTTCATAACAAGCAGCCTTAAAAATCATATAACATAAACAAAAAAAATATTCTCTAACATTCCATCTATAAACAAAATCCCAAAAAGATAATCTAAACAGAAAACAAACAAAACGTAATTAAAAAAAATAATATCATTTGAAAAACCTTAAAGGGACCAGTCTACATCAGTTGCACAGCTTCATAAGTCATTGGTCTACTCGGTCTACTGCGGTCTTCTCCCAGTAGACCGAGGTCTACTTGAGGTCCATATCGTCCCCGAGCAGGTCTTCGCACTCTTTCTCCCATTGCTTGTCGTCGCCAGCCTTGTCTGCGATCACTTCGTATTCTTTCAGTTCAGCTTCTAGTTCTTTCTCCCATTGTTCTAAAAATAGGTTAATTATGAGTTTTAGTTAGTAGGTTGTTAAGTTTCACATACATTTAACCTTTGCTTTATGAAAGCTTCATCACTTATTTGATTAGTAATCTAAAATCAAACAGCATGATAACATTGTTAATCGACAAACAACAAAATATAAAAAAAAATCAGTGACATACCATTAAACAACAGTTTTCATCAGCTTTCAGAAAAGCAAAGGCATTTTTTTTTTACTATTCTCAACTTATTTTTTATAAAATTTGTACATAACAACAAATAACTAAAAGTACATCCGAATGCAATGGTCGTTTCAAGTAATTCATTTTTTCATTCGATTTATCTTGCTGCATTTTTTACAGATTTTCGAGACAACATAAGCCTAATGAGAAAAATGCTACTTGATATTTGGACATGATAAATCGTATCACGTTGTTGTTTATATCTTTTCTCTGTGACGTTGAACAATACACTTATCTTCGCAAATACATCGTGTTGTTTGATATTGCAATCTAAATTTGACAGATAGTAAGACTGAGTTAATATGAAAGTGGCACGTGTCCTTTTATCTAAAGAGGTATCGAACTTCCTCGATTCTTTTATTTAATCAGAACTTAGTGTACCTATCGGTAAACTTATCCCTATCTATAGTACTCGTATACTTACAGAGTAAAATGTCAGTTGTCTTAAAACGATTTTTTTAATAGGTGCTGATACTTACCCTTCTGAGAAAGAATGTTTTCAATAAATGCCTTCTTTCTTGTTAATAGAATACCGATTGTTTTTTCTTAAATATTACAAACTCAGCGGTATTATAAATACTACTGGCATAGACTTTTTGCCATCCATAACCAGGCACTAACTACAATTAAAATCTAAAATAACAACACCAATATTATTTTAGAATAATATAATTATTTCAATTCATAATAACTAACTATAAATGCCAATTTTTCATTTTTAACTATACGTCGTAATTTCACTAAACAATGTTCGAGTGTCGAAGAGTATATTATATACTGTCGCTAGATACATGTGTTACAGGTTGAGGGGACCTACTGGAAGAAGCAGACCACGCCAGGCCAGGGTAAGCCACGGTCACCAAGGATAATCTCGAGGTAGATAATGAAATTTCGAAATGAAATCGCGAGGACACACAGACAGCCAAATTATTTAGTTCGGGACTATGATTAAATGGACACCGATTTACGATTATAATCACGACTAATTTATTGCTCAAAGGTTTCGGTGAAGTTGCCAGAGGTTTGAAGTTGATAGTCGAAGAATTTGTGGAATGTATGGAATAGAGTACTCGAATTCAGAACTTGATATACATAAACATTTTACTATAATAATAAATGCACAAAATTCAATAGATAAATATTTCTCAGCAATAAATATCAAGTGTTGATTTATATTTTTATACATAGATTGATAAATACATCAGGTACTATACCGGTATCATTCGTTAATAAATAGATATTGTTATGCGTGTCAATACAGTTATACATACGTATATAAATATATTTGTTGAAGATCACACTATAGATACAATTGCATATATTCTTGACCGGCATCAGACCTCTAGCAACAAAGCAGGTACTAAAAGACTCGGTAACAAAGAAACCCGAGCGACAGCATAATAGGCCTGTAGTTACAATCGATCAACCATCAAACTCTATCATAAATGAGTCCAACTAGTTCTACACAACTTTAATAACATTGGATTATTCTCCTGATTAATATAGACCTAACGCTAAATTGTAAATAATTACAAAACAAACAGGGAAGATAATGTGTTGTCAGTAAATGTTCCAAATATTTATGAAGACGGCAGTTTTATGGATTTATAATTGACTGTCACCCATAAGTGATATGTCGCGGCTATGAAGAGCTTGCGTACAAACGACATTCATTGTTTCTTTAACATAATTAGTTGATCAAACTTCAAACATTCCATATACCCTTCTTATCTCAAAGACCTTTTTGCGTTTAACTTTTAGGTCCTTTTAAAACGTTCATAATCATTTGCACGTCCAATTTGTTGTTAAAATGATTATTAGAATATGAAAGATTTCAAACAGGCTGACAACACAATTTTATGTACAAAAAGATTGAAAGTTTCAACATTGCTACGCGAAAACAGTTCAAAGGCAGTGAGAAACAAACGCGAAGAGGTAAGGACCAACTTTGAGAAATATGTAAGCGGATAGATAAATAAAACACAAGACAAACAAGCAATAATAGACCATAAAGCTCAAGAAAGAGGGTTGATATACAAGTAGCAATGTCAAAACCTGAACAATATATACTTACATTTAACGCTACTGAGCCGAATTTTAATGAACTGTGTGATATTATCAGCTATATAACCTTAATTGATACTTAGACATATATAACATTTAGTAGACATTAAAATAGGTTCCATTGAGAAAATTTTATTTGATTTTTATTGTTTTATAGATAAGTATACAATTCAACCGTAGTGGTCTTTACGTCAATAGCGAAATCATAAACAGGAGATCTTTCAATCTGTTCAGATGATGCTGCTAGCTATTGAAATACAGACCAATGTGCTACCAGTGACATACAACAGATTATAAATAAATACATGGTTATATATACAGTTATTATAGTCCTTATAACAAGGACAGAAAAGCTATATTGTCATATAACATTCACTTTGTATATATATACGACACACGAGATAACAACAAGGATGAAGATATGACACAGTGATATATCTTTAAAAGTTCAAATAAAAATGCAAACAGCGATAAATTCTATATAAGTAATAACGCTTGAAATTATATTTATAATGTGTAGGGATTAACAGTGATGTGGGCTTGACACAATAATGCCATGGCTGTACCGTCAAGCTTACAGCATCAGCAGAAACCATACAATTATCGAGGTATACGAAAAATTTAGGAAAAAATTTAAGAGAAGATAAATAAATTTAGGTGACATATATGGAGATATTGCAACCCATTTTAAATATCTCACAGCGAAAGAATATCTACAGTGTTCATTATTAACATTTTAACCTTTTTTTTAAATTTCTATCGTAATAAATGTGCGTACCCGCTAGCTAGAACGTGATGGCATTATTTTATCAAGATTGATACAATTGTTATGAAGATAATAGCATAGTACATTCTTTGATGCAAGCATCGTATCGTCTAGATATTACTGTTCTATACATTACCCACCCCCTAGTACATAAGGGGTACTCTCAAACGGTCTGCGACACTAGAACCTTCACACATCTATTTCCAATATAGTGATTGTTCATTCTTACATAAGTGTTGAAAGAGACAACATGAATGATGGATACAATGCAATTTAATATTAAACTTCAATTATAGTAACAAGAATCACGGAAAATACACTATATTCCTTAGTAAATATCTAGCTAGACCATAATATTAGAGAATAATATATAGAACAGTGGTGTTATAATATTGTGTGCTGTGGATGTAATCACGTCCTTTAAGCTGCATTCCGGGGAGAAAGAAAATATGCGTTTAGCAATATTATTAAAATCCATTAACTAAGTAGAATTGAATGATATATTTGATGATGCTAATGGATTCAATTTTGATATAGACTGGTAATTTAAATTTAATAATAAATAAGAAGTTATAATCAAAGGTACTTAAATCAAAATTAAAATATTTGAACAGTCAGTACGTTTTAGTCAAGTCGGAAGAGATGATTCCTCTAAAGTGGTCTTAGTGGGTCTTAAACGTGGGTTGTTAAAACGTAGCCAGACAAATATTTACACATACAGAGAGCATGCAATGCAATTATATTCCTCAAAGTTGGTTCTGATTTATAATGTGAATGGTTTCGCGACAACACGCTAGATTACGTCAGTCCTAATGATATAACATTTGTAAAAATAAAACAAATTAAAACTAAATAATATGGCCATGTGTGTGAAAACAAAAATGAAATAAAAAATTAAAGAGATAATCCCTAAATAAAACGTAAAGTTATTTATTCCAATAAAATAAGAAAGACCAAAGAATTATGTAAGATTCAACAGGCTTTGCGTCTGTTACTTCCTTATCAAACTATAAAATGCCTTCATTAACATAAATAACAATACTTGTTGGTAATACAGTGAGATATAAATAAAAAGTCTGAAAAAATTATGTCTTACCATCTTCGTTTTCTCTATCGACTTTCAAAGATTTTATTAGTTTCTTGGCGTCGTCGATCGACTCTTGCGAAGATTTCTCATTGACTATAAGATTCTCGCTTGCCGATTTATCATCGTCTAATTTGGGAAATAAACAAAATAATAAAAATCATAAAGGTGAAGAAGTAAAACAAATAAAGAACAAGAAAATGTATGATGTAATGTAAAAGGTTGGAGATATATTAAAAAAAAAACAATTATATATGTAATTGAATTGCATGGATTTTAGTGAGTATAATAGAAAAGTATATCTCCATATCGCCAACTATTGAACCCCATTTCTATATAACTCTGTCATAATTTTAGATACTATTGTTATGAACAATTGGACGGTATGCCAAAACATACCATCCATCCACAGAAACAGCCACTTTCCGAACGAAGATTTCGGATATAAAAAACTGATTATTTTTTTGCCCATTCAGAGTATAAAGTACGTTGGATTGTTTTTTTCTGAATGGTTCGTTAGAGCTTATACACACGAGGGGCATGTTGACAACGGCAGAGGAAAATGCAGCTGTCGACCTATAGTCACACTTGACCGACTCGTGTCGACGCCTTTTTTTATGTGGGAATATCATCCATGACATCCCCCGCTCTTGGGCGGAGCGCGAGGGTGTGTCAGATTTTTACTGACTAAAAACCCACTCCTGTTCCTTCGTTGCCTTTCATGCCAGGGCCAAGTTTTCCTTTCAAAGACAAACCCTTGGCCCCAGTAGACTTCGACCCTGCTGGACTTCTACGGTTTGCTGACATCATCTTGAAGCGCGCGTGGAACAGTACGCGCCGTCAAAAACTTGGGCTCGGTCCGGAAGGTTGCTGAAGGTCGAACGGCGAGCTACCCAATGCTCGCTATCCGCAAGCCCGCACCTACGGTGGGCGGAAATTGGGATCGGGATCCCGGCGGCTGAGGCGTGAAGGTCTCTCTCTCACTCGTGCACATGCAGCCTCCTCCTTTGCCAGCATTACTGCTTCGCAGAAGGAGGCCTGCCACTCCTCGCTTCAGACCATGGCCTGTACGCGCGGCCTGGCACGAGAGTTCGTTGGCGCCGATCGCCCCCACGAGGACACGGCGATGCTCTACCCAAGCGGGGATCCGTGTCGACGCTGCACTTACCTCTGCCGTTGTCAACATGCCGTTCGTGTGTATGAGCTCTTGATCACAATTAAAAAATATTGGTAGTCAGCATCTACTCTGTCAGTTATATTTTTATTTCGTGACGGTTCTTAACCTTGATGTCGCCTGATGGAAGGCAATGAATGAGGTCTAAGATGGTACTAGTGAGCCCAGAAGATGGCTGTATACTCTTTGAAGGCGATAGCTGGGACAAATTTCAGTCTACAGAAACTGTTTCTAATGCAATAGATGCCTGTGAACCAACGACCTTACAGCCACCTGACGCCTCATGCTTGAACTAACGAACCAAAACAATACTGTCAACTAGCCGAGGTACGGGGGCAGCGGGGTACTGCGTTCTGATTGGTCGAGACTGTTTGGAAATTATTCTGTTGCCCAATTCTTTTTTTCTGACCACGTGACTGAGCGTTGAGATGACGTCATTAACGTACATTTGAAGTTTTCTACTAGCATTAACGATTGCAGATTAGCAATCTACATCAGATCTACAGGGTAATTTGTAAAACGCTAACAACCTTGGAAGACTGTATTACTGACATCATAAACAACAACTTTTGTTCTATGACTTTTAAGGGCCAAGCGCCCGAAAAGTGCCATAAAACAGTGATTTTCTGAGGCCTACTCCTCCGTAACGGCTAGGTCAATTGGTTTGAAAAAAATATATGTTTATTATAGATTCATGAACAATAATATCAACATTTGATTTTTTCGTGCAATTAATACTTTTGTCAAAAAAAAAAATATTTAGCAATTTCGCAACTTTTCCCTACTCCTTCGAAACGGCTTGGACCTTTAGAAACATTTTTACACATAAAAATAGGTGGTTAAATATTCTTCAAAGTGAACATTGCATATGTAAATCAATCAATATCTCGCAGAGAAAATGGATTTAAAGCGCTTTACGGGCGCTGCTGGCCGCAAAAAAATGCACAGATTTGCGTACTGCCGTCTAGGCGAGTGCGAGAGTTGCGTTCACATAATTTCGGCCAGATGGTTCAGGGAACTATACGCCTTAACAAAACATAATTCATTTACAAAATTAAACCTTCTAGGTTTCTTGGTTCTATCTAACACATTTCAACTCTGTATTTTGCGATTCCTACCTACGTGTGTATGATGCGAGACAAGCGCATCCGCTATTGTACTATCGCTTGCTTCACATAGACTTCGTAATATTTAGAACGTTCAATTTAAATATTTTTATCTTCGAATAAAAACTTGATGAAAAAAATTATGTTTTTTTTTAAAGCCATAGAACAAAAGTTGTTGTGTATGATGTTAGTAACATATCTAGTCCTGAGAGGATGCCAGTGTTTTACAAATAACCCTGAATAAGTATGTTTATCAGTTACCTAGCACTCGTAACACAAGCTCTGCCCCCCTAGCCAAGTTACAACCGTTTCGCTTGCGTCGAACGCCTCGAGTTGGACACGCCCCCAATTCTTTTGTTCTGACCACGTGACTGAGCGTTGAGATGACGTCATTCCCGTACATTTCAAGTTTTCTACTAGCGTTAACGATTGCAGATTAGCAATTTGACGAGGGGTACTGCTTAGCTTGAGATTAGACAGCGTTGTGTGATAGTTGTGAAATATCTAGATATCTACAATAATACTGATAGGTCGAGACTATTTGGAAACTATTCTATGGTGACCTACATCAGATCTATAAGTCATATGTGTTGACAGGCATGCGTCGTCCGTTATTAGAAGCCTAGTGGCTGCAAGGTCGTTGGAGTGAGCTAGTGTGTGCGAGCATGTGTACTGGTCATACCCTGGGAGTCGTCGACGCTGCTCTGGCGGCCGGCAGCCGCGTCCGCTTCGTTGGCCTGGCAGATGAGAGACATGCGGTAGAAATAGTTCCGCCAGAAGTTCTCCTCCGTGATACTGGAAACAATGTAAACGGGAAAAACATGAAGCCTGATGTAACAACAAGTATACACACATTGGTTTGGTAGATATGGCTGTCAGCGATAAGACCGTCATTGTACCCATAGATTTCAGTTTTTGGAAACGTACATAACAGTGGTGGCCGAGTGGTCGCGGGTTCAAACCCAGCTAGGCGCATTACTTTGTGTAATTTATTTCATCACCACTACCCTCAAAACGGTGAAGGATAACATCGTGATGAAACCTGCATATCCTAGAACCAAAAGTTCGAAGACATGTGACATTCACTAACCCGCACTGGGCCCGCGTGGTGGATTACGGCCCATTCCGTCTCCTAGAGAGAGGAGGCCTGAGTCCCAGTAGTGGGAACATTAAAAAGGCTGATGATGAGACGCTTCACCATCATTTCGGCCGAAAGACGTCTACCGTTGGACATAGGCCTCCCCCAAATGACGCCATACTGACCGGATCTGTGCGTCTCGCAACGCTTTACTTTGAGTAATTTATTTCATCACCAGTGCTCTCAAAATGGTGACGAAAGACATCGTGAGGGAACCGGCATGGTCTAGAATTCACCAAGCCGCAATATGTCTACGTGATGGATTACGGGCGAGACGTGTTTGATCTACAATGCTTAAGATTCTTCTTCTTCTTCATTTACTTGGGGTCGGTTCTCCTTGTCTTCGTCTTCCATTGTCTAAAGACGCGTACAGACATCGCGAGGCGTGCGTCGCGAATGGTTCGTCACGCATGCCTCAACCTGAGGCATACGACGGTACATTTATGCGTGCGTCTCGAACGACACATGCTCAAGCTGAGCACGCAAACCACCACGCATGGTGTTCGTCAGTAGAAAACGCAAACAACACCCGGAAAGGTGGTGTCCACACGGAGCGCACGGCTCGTACTGAGGCGGCGTTCACAACGATCGTATGACACGAATGCTCACTATGAGCACAAATGCCACACAGCCCGAGGCATACTGAAGATTTCGTGCCATGTCGGTGTCGAGATGAGCTTCTTTTAGGTCTCTTTGGACCGTCGTCAACCAAGAGGAGGGTGGTCTTCCACGCGTGCGGTACGTCGTAGGCATTTCAAGGGCAAGACTTCACCATATGATCATCTGGGCGTCTTTGTACGTGACCATACCACCGTAAACGCTTCTCTTTGACTTTATCGGATATCGGAGCAACTACAATGGTTATGATTATACCAGATCAAACTGGAAGTTATCTTTTGGAAAGGAGCTTGTATCATTTATTATATCTTTTATGAAATTTTATTGTTACATTCAAAATAGTGCAAGTAATCATCTCGTCACGTGCCGGGATTTTAACATCATAGTGACATAATAAAACCTATCACATAAAGCTCCAGTTAATTCGATGGTCGTCGTATTATCCTTATCACTTGTGTCACACATTGTGATAACTTTGATAAGGTCATTACTTCACATGGGTCCTTATAATGCACTGTCACTGTACTACGCATTTCATGCAGGTGAAGTACCTGGGCGTAAACCTGTACTTCTAACAGTTTTATGGTTTGTACATACAGTACAAACTTGGTACAGAATTCATCACCATCATCCCTATTTCAGCCAAAAGACGTCCACTGCTGTTCATAGGCTTCCCCCAAGTGTCGCCACAATGAACGGTGTGGCGCTTCTCACATCCATCGCATTCCCGTAACTCTCGCCAGGTCACTCTCATCGGTTCACCTTATGAGGACTTCCAACGCTGCGTCGCCCAATGCGCGGTCTCGAGTCTAAAACCTTTCGGCCCCATCGACCCTGTTCTACGAGCAATGTGCCCTGCACTAAGTTTGGCGATTTTACTACGATCTTATACGATCACGCAAAGAAACTCCGATCAAAGCCCAGAACAGAATTACGTAATTACGCATACCGGAAGACGCAACGTTGAAAGGTCTCCTACAAGGTGGACCGACGACTTGGTGAGGGCCGCACGGAAGTGGGTATCGACACCGCGGCACACAGCGTAAGAGCCAATCCCTCAACCAGAGTTATACCTACTGTTTACTCATTCTAAACTGGTAAACGTGTTTTAGTCCTAAGACCGATTACGTCTATTCTACTCTGTATACACAGTCTGTATACGTAAAAAAGATACCAGTTTAACGGTATTTTTTTTTTCAGTTGTCATTATAATACCTCAAACTATTTACAAGTGCGTTTCACTTATGAAGTTCCTTCGCCGTAATGTTGGCTCCCCTGTCTGTCTAGAGAAAAGAGCAAAGAAAAAAGAAAAGAGTTGCCTACTCTAGCAAAATTGTTGCACGAAATGCGAAACAAAATCAATTTTAACAGTAGTCGCACCACTATATGGAGAATTATGAGGGGAATGGGATTTTTAAAATGCAGGTCTAAAAGGAAGTTGTTAATGGAGGTACGATATTGTGGCGTTTCGTTTTTGGTATCTGAAAGAATTGCAGGACAATCGAAATGGAGCCCAGCGTCGTATACTTTATTCAAAAACTAGCTTTTGCCCGCTGATTCACCCGCGTACATAAAATAGCCTGTGTCGCTCAGAATCAAAGCAGCTTTCTATCGGTGGAAAAATTTTAGCAATCAGACCAATAACTTCCAGAGATTACCTCCTACAGACAAAAAAATAAAAAACAAACATTACCTCTTTATTATTCTAATGTAGATAGTTTTTACAGTTTCCAAAAGAAAAGAAAATAGTGGCCGTAAAAAATGTAATTAGTCCGTCTTTTAGATTATTCAAAAATAAGGGACACGTATTTTTTTATTTGTAAATTAAACCAAAAATGACAAAGATATAGTCCATTAAAGTTACGTGTGACGTCACACGTAACTTTAATGGGCTATATCTTTGTTATTTTCTGTTTAATCGAAAAAAGAAAAAATACGTGTCCAATATTTTTTTATAATCTAAAATACGGACTAAATAAAATGTAATTATTTTGACCCTGGACACTACCCTTTTATAAGGCCATTGTTAAAAATCACTAAATATCAGTTAATCTCCCTAATATTAAGTAAATTATTTGCTAAAAATATAGCAACACTGTTTTTCCGCATTGCCAACATTACGGCGAAGGGACTTCTTATGTGAAACCGCATTATAGAGGTCAGTGAGTTTAACGGATTTTTTTTCCAGTTGACATTATAACACCTCAAACTATTTAGCTAGGACGTCAACGCCAGCGCGGGTTTGACAACTGTCATGGACGCCATAATAAATAGATGAATAATCTAATGCTTTACGGTTATGAGAGTTTTTATGGAAGGTTATATAAGGTTCATGAAACCTCAAGCGAACGCCGCCGTACGCTCTCTCATTGTGTCTCTAATTACGGAATTCGAAAAGTTAAGAAACGAAACTTGGTGAGCTATCGTTACTTGTTTAACCTACCAATTATTGTTTTTTTAAAAAGAGTTACCGCGGCTTTTGTGAGGACAAAAGGCAACTGAAGAAACACGGTGAGTTTTAGTCAGCAAAAGTCTGTGACTCCCTGTCGCTACACCCAGAGCGAGAGAAGTTTTAAACTTTATGACTCATCATCATCATCATATCAGCCGAAAGACGTCTACTGTTGGACATAGGGCTCCACCAAGCGTCGCCACAACGACCGGTCCTGTGCGTCACGCATCCATCGGATTCCCGCGACCCTGACCAGGTCATCGTTCCACCTTGTTGGAGGCTTTTCAACGCTACGTCTTCCGGTACGTGGTCGCTACTCCAGAACCTTTCGTCCCCATCGACCACTTTATGAGTGTACATCCACAATTTATTATCACTGTTATCTATAAATACCTAGCCAATGCCAAGGTAAAATAAGCATGCTTTTGGGTTGAAGTCGATCAAACGATTCAATATCATATAGATAAGGGTAATCCGAAGATATCTTGTAACTCGTCAAATCCTTACCTAATAATACCAGTTATCAATGAGAGTAGTCTAAAGCTTGCTTAGTGCACTCGGACTTAGCGGTTATCAAAAACATTACCCTCTTTTTGGAAGTCGGTTAATCGATTAGCGATTATTTTAAAGTCATTTATTTCTGCAGTGATTTTATATTAGATAAAACTGAATATTTACTTAATTTACTGTAGGGTTTTTCTTGTCTCTATAGAAGAATAGAATCGAAAAAATCTTTAAATTATAATAAATCTGTAGAAGTTTTCAGTTGTGCGCGCATCACGTAAAATGCACGAAATCGTCGTACAGTACAATTCACGAATGATGGCGGCCGTGGAGTTGCGCAGTAACGTGTTTTAGGAACCAAATGGCGACGTGCGTGTGCGAGAAGAGTGTAGTATGCGCGAACGTTCGCAAAGGCTAACTTCACGGCCGCCATCATTCGTGAATTGTACTGTAGATAACTTTTACACATTAAAATTGTGTGTAACTAGATACACTACTTAGGCTTTTTTTCATCGCAATCGGTTGACTATATCGAAAGATATACTACATTCATTGACTGTTTAGCGGTACGAAGTGCGTCGGATCAGCTAGTAATAAAATAAATATTTTTAAGTGAGTTCAGAAGATTCAATATTTACTTTATAACGTTAAATTCTGTTGAATTTTGTAGTTTTGCTTATTTCAAACACTTTATCCTTACTAATATTATAAAAGCGAAAGTGAGTTTGTTTGTTTGTTACGTCTTCACGCCTAAATGGCAAAACCGATTTTGATGAATTTAGGTATAGAGATAGTTGGAGACGGACATAGGCTAATTTAAAAAAAAAAGCTAGAAAAGTGGGAGAAAGAGGCGGGCGAAGCCGCAGGTAAAAGCTAGTATTTTAATATTTGCATGTCGATTCATGGAATTTCGCTAAAAAATAGGTTAGGCTTCTGTACCGTATTAATTGCAAATGACTTGGAATTAATTTTTCTGCTATTCTATGAAACCGAGATATTGTTTCGGGGTAAAAAATTACTCTTTAAGATATTATAGTTTTCTATCAGTAAAATATTGGTCATCATCGCACCAGAACTTTCTGAGATTTGTGGGATTGTTCGAAAGAGTCACGTACTTACGCGTTCCAGGGCCACAACGGGTAACTGAAGGAACACACGCGAGTTTAAGTCAGTAAAAGTCTGCCATTCCCTCTTGTTCTACCCAGAGCGGGAGGATTGTTGATCGTTAACCATCCTGCATCACGTGCCCTGTTACCTATTCACGTAGGAACCTAATGACAGCATCAGTGGACGGCATTGTCGTGGCCCAATACTGGGCCAGGCAAGGAACTAACTAGTTTAGATGGAAAATCATCTAATGATATCTCCCGCCTTTGGGCGGAGCGGGAAGGTATATCAGACTTTTACTGACTAAAACCCACTATTAGACCTAGACCATGACGTCTTAAGTAAGATTGTTTTGATCTTGTTTCAGTGTGGGTAAGAGACAGAGCTAGACAGGTTGTCTAGCGCCATCTCTTACCCACACTGAAACAAGATTAAAACAATCTTATTTTGAACGTCATGGTAGCCCCGCTAGTTCCTTTGTTGCCTTTCATTCCAGGGCCGGGTTTTCCTTTCAGAAGCGAACCCATGGCCCCAGTAGGCTTCGACCCTGTTGAGCCACTACGGCCATCGACACTAAGAAAATAGACCTATCGAAAAACAGGACTCCTTGATATTATCTTTCAGAGACACATAAACAAACGGTTATTCTTGCCTCTTTACAATATTAGTGTAGTTTGGTACGTTTTAGAGTGCGGCATTAAGTGTTATCGATGTTGAGATAAGTGATCGATGAAGCCCTCTTATATGAAAGTTATCTTATTTCTGTCATTTGTTTTGAAGATACCGGTGCACTGCGGGAGACCGAGCAGGTACTATTTTTGATTTGTTTTTTTTAAATAATTTGATTTTTTTGTCGTTTGAGTGTTTTGATTTGTTTTTTTTTTAATACTTATTAAAGTAATAATTAGTTCTTTTTTTATTTAAAAGATATATAGTGTCATTGGTGGAAATAGGTATGGGTTACAAACGTTTATCTTTTAATAATAGTGTAATATTTTTTTTTGTAATTTTTTTCAAGAAAAATTAAAGAACGTATAAATGCGTATAAATAAACAATAATATTATAAAATTAGTTTTTTCTCGCAGCTTCGCCCGAGTACATAAATATATATACATACTAGCTTTTGCCCGCGCGGCTTCGCTCCCGCTCTTCCCTGCTTCAGCCTACTATACCCTACTCTACCCTACTATACCCTACTCTACCCTACTCTACCCTACCCTACTCTACTCTACTCTACTCTACCCTACTCTACCCTACCCTACTCTACTCTACCCTACTCTACCCTCCTCTACCTTACTCTACCCTACACTACCCTACTCTACCCTACACTACCCTAATTTTCATTTTTTTTTTTCCATAAGAACCTTCTCCTCATAATAACGAACACAACAAAAAAAAATTAGCGAAATCGGTCCAGGCGTTGTTGAGTTATGCGCTTACCAACACATTTTGCGATTCATTTTTATATTATAGATATACACTCAGGAATAAAGCAGCTTTCTATTGGTGAAAAAAATTTAGCAATCGGACCAGTAATTCCAGAGTTTACCTAATACAAACAAATTCTCCTCCTCCTTATTCTCTTTATTACATTAGTGTAGATAAATAAGGATAATTGAAAGTAGGTAGAACAAAAGCGGTTAAAAAATGACGGTTAAATATCGCTCTTAAAATTACCTAGCTAAACATAACAAAGTGTCGAATAATTTTAAGCTGTTTTGAGAAATTATTCGGTAGTTTAAATAAAATCTAATTCAGCTAAATCTTTACCTCTGGTTATATTTTAGATTGCTGATACAAAAATCTATATAAAGATCTAATTTCGAATTGTGTGATTATATTAAGTTACCAATTTAAAGAAAAAGAATATTACAAAAAGTAAATGTTAAATTAAATTATTGTTATTATTATACAATAGTAGTAATACTAGGAAACGAAATAGTATTACTTCCTGGCGAACTTACAATCAGTCAAGTAGTTTGTGAGATATAACCTTCTGTAAACTCAATAAACAAATAATTATACACTATTATCATAACACTTCAACACCTGACCTCTTTTAATTTAAATCTATTAATTAATTTTCTATTTCAATTATTTTATATTTAGTATTTATAATTTAAGTATAATAAGTATTACAATAACTAACGAATTTTAATAACACTTTATTTCACAAAAAATATTTATTATTTATTTATTGTGCAAAGCTACCACTGTGTAGCATAGCCTAACATGAAGCCATACTATGTACACTTAGATTTACACGGTGTAGTCTTTTTTAAACCCAAAGGTTGACTGGTAGAGAATACTACTTCCTATTACGACTTACTTTTTTTTTTTTTTTTTATTGTGCTTTTTTGTGTACAATATTGACTGGTCTACACTGTTCAATTTTGTAACAACAAACACATTTTTTAAAAGAGTAACCATGGAGTTTCTTGCCGGTTCTTCTCCATAGGAAACGACCAATTTGGAACCGTGCATTAGCTTCTGACGTATAAGTGCCCATGTAGGCCTATGTGAAATAAAATATTTTGACTTTTTGACTTTGAATATATTGTTTCAATAAGTCTGTCTATGCACAACAACTTTACTAATATACAGATTAAATAAATAGGTTTTATATTTATTATTGTATAAACAATAAAACAATAGTTAAACGAGATGTCATGCTAGATACACGCGGAAGACTTGAGGGATATATTTCCGTCTGTCAAGGATAGTTCGAAAGAGTTTCCAGGGCCATCCCTGGAACGCAAATTGCAACTGAAGATACGCGAGTGGGGGTTTTAGTAAAAGTCTGACAGTCTCTCTCGCTCCACCCAGAGAGGCAGAAGTTTTATATTGTGTGTCACAGCTGGGCCTTTATTCATCTAAACTTCACTGTTTTGAGCGATCTCGAGTTAAGGTTGCTCCATGAACATGATGAAAAACAGAAGCACCACTTTGCGCTCCATAACATCAAGTGTCGGAGAAAAAACAGCCAGACTGAAGTGCTAGTGGACTGGCCTCGTCTCACGAATGATTCGTTGCACCTGGATGAAGACCGTCACTCAGTGGACACCTGCGGGAGGTCGACCGCAGCGAAGGTGGTGTAAGAGAAGTCATATTATAAAAAAATCCACTTACACTTTTGGCACGAGATCGAAGCGCATCTTCTCAAGGTTGGGGTCCTCGCCCATGATCGCCACGGCCACCGGGTACATCTTGTCGTAGTCGAAGTCGAACTCCACGCCCGCTGGGGGAGCTCGCACGAAGTTCCGCCGGTCCTGGAAGTTAACAAGAGTCTTGTTAATGTGTGAATGTGGTAAATCAGTTTCTCTTATGTGTGGACTGCTTCTAAAAAGTTTTTTTATGTACATAGTGGGGATTAATGTCACTCAGGCATCGAACCATCAGAAAAAAATGATAGAGCTCCGCCTGAGATGGTGTGGAGAAATCCCACCTCTCTCCACTTTAGGTCCTATCCGCCTTGCGCCATACGGACTATTGGAGACACGCCGCAAATGCGCGACCGCATATGTCTTTATTGCTTGCAGTACCGGAACTTGCAGATGGACAATGGACATGTAATGCGGTGTAGCGGAGACCATTAGACTTTTTACCTGAACTGAAGAGAGGGAGAGGCCGCCCGCCATTAACCTGGTGGTCTAACATCGAGAGAGACCTCAAGAAAGCCTATTGCCAAAATCGACAACCCAGGATAGTCTGTCCTGGCGCAGAATTGTGAGGAGACTCCACCTCAGATAATGAGAGAAGGAATGAACAAAGAAGATGAAGAAGACGACATTGAACCATAACGGTGGTCTTGGAAAGTAAGGGAATATTGGAGCAAATTATTTGGTCCGAAAAATGTCTTCTACTAAGCTTATTTTTTTATTGAAAGAGTACTGCCACATAGCAAACATTTAACATAAAAAAAAACAATTGCTTCGAAATTGGCCCAATGTACCTACCTACTGACAATAACCGCGTAACTACATAACATTTTCAATTCAGTATACAAATTGGTTCGCTCTGTGGTACAGTGGTACATATATTTTTTAAATAATACAATTCAATTAATACACAATAGAAATACTTAAAAGAATATACTTATTGTTATCTGTGCCCGCGACTTTGTTCGCGTGGACTACAGGATTTTGAATTTATTTTTCCTAAAATAAAAGTTGAAGGGTAAAATTTACAAGTCCGTCATAAGACCTGTTATACTGTATGGATCAGAATGTTGGGCTGTGAAAAAGAAGGATGAAACAAGATTGCATGTTGCGGAGATGAGAATGTTGAGATGGATGTGTGGTGTGACGAGAATGGATAAAGTGAGAAATGAGTATATTAGAGGAAGTTTGAAAGTGGCGCCAGTGACTGAAAAGTTGAAAGGTAATCGGTTGTCTTGGTATGGTCATGTGAAGCGGAGGGATGAAGCGCATATTACTAAAAGAGTTCTGAGTATACATGTAGATGGATGGAGAGGGAGAGGAAGGCCGAAAAAAAGATGGATGGATTGTGTGAGAAGTGATATGAAAGAAAAGGGAGTTAGTGATAGTTTGACGGGTGACAGGACAGAATGGAAGAAGAAAACGTGTTGCGGCGACCCCAAGTAATATGGGATAAGGGCAGGAAGAAGAAGAAGAAGAAGAAAAGTAAAACTCCTTATTACATCAGCTACCTGCCAAAAAAAGTCCCGTCAAAATCAGTCCAGCCATTTCAGAGATTAGCCCGGACAAACAGACAGACAGACAAAAATTGTAAAAAATGATATTTTGGTGTATGTACCGTATATATATTCATATGCATGTAGTAAAAAGCAGTTATTTCAATATTACAAACAGACACTCCAATTTTATTTAGATAAACTACAAATGACGATATTTTTTTATTTTAAATCTGAAGTGTATGATATTGTTCTTAAATAACAGTAATTTATCGAGAAACACGTATTAATAAATCAGGCATTATCGTATTACGGAAGACCACTTCCTTCCTTGGGTACTATGGTCTTCCTCTTCTATTCGAATCGATGGTAAACTCTTTAAACAGTTTAGGACCATTAGGTGGCTACATTAATTGCACTATTGGAAAGCAGTAAATCGGTTGCGCACCCAGGTAGGTCGCTGCAAACACATCTTGACGAAATGGGATTTTATAGCCACGGCTGATAGTGGGTGGTCCCAAGCCCGTACTTTGGAGGTACCACGGTGATTCTGCGGATCCTATTTCTATTTTCGATTTTAGGCTTCCGACAAACGAGATGCTTTTAGGCATCCGACCTAAAAGCATCTCAATTTCTCGCAGGCAACAGACTCCCACGGCTCTCCAAAAATAGGTACGAGTTGCATCCCAAGGGAAACAGATCTGAACTACCCTCCCACACAGCAATACGTGATCACGACAGGTATCGATTGGTTGTGAAGCCCACTCCCAAATGGAAATACGCAATTAACTTTATCTGACATAAATAACCAATAAAACACGATACGCCTGTGCGAAATTCGACAGATCAGAATATTGGAAATCCAAGTCCCATAAATATGAAACTCTCGCCTGCAAAAATGCTTATCTGGGGTGTATAGATAAAAAAATCGGGCTCTATTTTTACCCGTTACGGATCATATTTTTACAGTCAAAAGTAAAAAAAATGATATCCCAAAATTGTCTACGAATATTTATCATAATTGGTAAATTCATAATTGAATCAATCATTCATAACAATTGCTACTAGAAAATACTACGCCGCAGTATTTTTCCATTGTTTTTCATTCATAATCATTAGCCTAGGTACAATATTTCCATAAATTGATTGAAATTTTGGGATATAAAAAACGCTAATAACTTTGCTGTTTATGAATATTATTTATTGAGACTTTACTTAAATAATAGCAAGACTTTTTCCATTATGCCCTTTAAGTATTTGTACTAATTAAAAATTAGTGTTGTATATCTATCTTCGACACGCAGATCGTGTTATTATACAAATTACAACTGTAAGCAACACATAAACCGTGTCCACGTCAAAAGTTTGGACACAAAGTTTGATGAGGATAGCACAATATTTCTGACAGAGGATCGCCTCCGGGATACTGATGAAGGCAGTTATTTATTTGACTGGCACATCAGTCTTGTATTCCCTCAAATGCTGGGTCGGCTTTTGAAGTAGAAAGTTAGAGCAACAGTGTCCATTTTGCTCAAATGCACACTGTTGCTACAACTTTCTACTTTCACAACCCTATATCTGGGTAATATAGTAAAAAAAAAACTTATTTTAAAGATCTGAAGCTTGAAATGAATAGCTATCATCCTGGCATTAACAGGTCAAATCGTTTGAACATGCACTTCGATGCAATCAGATGCAATGGAATTCAAAACTCGAGTGATGGAGTACAGTTCATCTTTCCTCCACTTGGTTTATTTGACCAAACATATTCTTACAGATTGTGTAGATAGTAGAACGTTCTATAATTTTATCAAGAGTCTTTTGTAACAACATGATGTTGTCATCATTTCGGCCGCAAGGCGTTAATTGTTGGACATAGGTCTCCCCTAAGTATCCCCACTACGACAGGTCTTCTGCGCATCCATCGGATTTCTGCGATCCTCAGCAGGCCTTTCAATGCTCCGTCTTCCGGTACGCGGTCCCCACTTCTTTTTATTGTTGATAGGCTCGCGTTTGACCACCAACTCACCTGATGGAGCATGCTTGCCTAGAAGTAACCTATTCAGCACTCTAGAACCTTTCGGCGCCATCTATATTCTGTATTTTCTAAGTACTCGTAACATAAATATACCAGCATAATGTTACCTCTACTGGCAATTAAGCCTAAGTGAGAGAAGAAATATACCGAGGGCCCGCTTTTGTTGATGATTAATTTCGAAGCCCCGTCAAAACTTGTATTGATTAAGAAGATGATCAACAGATCAAGTGACTCAAACTTTGTAATCTTCAGTAAGAACTTGCTTGATGCTGGGGATCATAACTTTATGGACGTTTTGAATTGATTGTTTTGATCTAACGCTGTGAGCTACCGGCACAAAGATATTGCTATCGAATCTTAACCCGCAAATTCCTATTGAAACACACATAACGAAAGCACCTAATGTCTCTGCCACATTTTGCCATAAAAAAATTCAAAAGATTTTTATTTCACATAGGCCTAGATGCAATGGGCACTTATAAAACGTCAGAAGCTAGTGCACGATTCCAAATTGGTCGTTTTCTATGGAGAAGAACCGGCAAGAAGCTCCGTTGATGTTGGTTGCTGGTAGAAACTATAGATGCCTCAGGATTGTTCCAAAATAGATCCAGCTCAGCATCAATGCCTGACAACTAGTGTCAGTGTTTTCACCTATAGTAAAGTATCTAAGAATGGTTGTGTGTAAAGAAAATGAATAATAATAAACAAATTAAGCAAAATTGACTTGACGCGCGAAGTTCGACATGCGAGAAATGGACTCGGCGACTATTGCGCCGATGGTCGTGTCAGCCAATGACTTAATAGTCACGAGCGTCGACCAACATCTCAAGAGGCTCTCATTAAAGTGGCTGGATCAAGGACTTGGTTCAGAAAGTGGTACTGCAGGACACGGCTCGCATAGTTAGGAGGTTCCTTTCTCTGGAGTCTCGCTAGCTTGGTCCCTGTTCCCAATACCGATGGGATACAGTTTTCTTTTATATTTTTAATATTTTTTATTTATTTTTATTGAAATATTTATTAAAAATATCCTCGACTTTACATTTGTGATTGTTTTGTTTCTCATTATACGTAGTTCTTGTGCTGAATTGTTGTCGGGTCTTCTATTTATCTTGCTACGTACTGAGCGCCGTAATGCTGGTCATAGGACTAAGCGACTAGCCAAGATGATGCGAAAAGGAAACAAGCATCGTCTTGGCTGATTGCCTGGCCCCTCACCAGATCTTCGGTCCGCCACCATTTGGATTGGAGGCTATCATTCATCAGGACCCTTTTCGAAACACAAACTATATTAACCCAAAACTGTGTCATCAACTCATGACGGTCTTTGGGCTTGCTCTCATTAGCTATCTCGTGCCTAGCGTGAGTGTAAGGAACTTCTTCGTTCTATATCAAAATGTTACTTACGGTGGACAAGGAGAGGCACTCCTCTTTGAGGGCTGGCTCGTTGGGGGCTCCGACCCAGGGTGGCACGGCGGCGGCGCTGCCACGACCCTCCTGTCCCTTGATGAATGCGTCCTGCTCACGATTGAACTCGCCGAGGATGCTCTGAAGGACAAGAGAAAGATCTTATAAGCACAAATGTATGAGAAAAAATTCTTCTGGTGGCGAAAATATCAATTTAAAATCGTTCTCAAATTTAAAAATGACTAAGAATGATACAAAAGACTTAATATCTGGATTTTTGTATTGTGATCGATTAGGGCAATAAAGCATTACATTCTTAACCTTATGGATTGATTAGATTCTATTTATTAAATTTTATTACTATATTAATTTGTGTTTTATCTTTTTATGTGTACATTTACTGTTAAGTACTTAATATTATGTATGTAATTTATGATTTACTTAATTTATTATAGTCAATTTTAAGACTTCTAACCTAACATTGGTATATTATGTCACAGGGAAATAAGGATATCAGGGGTTTCATGAAATCCCGGTGGATGTCGAATATTTTTGTTTATTACGTCTTCTTACTAAAAGTATCTAGTGATATGACAAAACACCAATTTATCGTCAGTGATATGTCGTTTCACTAAACTATATCTAGCAAAATATCAGAAAAGCGGATACTGCCGAATAAAAATCGAGCCATGCATTTTTCTGGATTGCTCTAGTACCTACCCCCACGCGCACTAGTAGGAGCGAAACAAATGCCAAAAGATATATTTGCAAGAAGCTAAATACATACACTGTGTCAACAACTCTCCAATCGCAGACCTACTGGATTCTTTTCTTTTTAATCTACGGCACTTGCTCTTTTATCTGTATTTGTTCTTTTAATTTTTAAAAACGAAGCAAGACAGCAAACCAGACAGACAGACCTTCAGTGGTTAGTTTGTGGACAAAGAAAACTTATCAATTCTGACAATGTTCATTGTCGATAACCTTAATTTCTTTATACATGGTAATTTTGCGCTACTCATTATAACTTTTATCTTTACAATAAACAAACTATTCACTGCGGTAGTTTGCTCTATTTACGAGTTCTACAACCTCTATTATAATGACGAACAATTATTATAAAATTTAGTACAGACAGAATGTGTATTGTCGTGAGAAAGACATTACTTTGTGTCATTTGCAGTTTCTTTCGGACTGGCTAATTTGGATCTTCCTATATGTGAGTTGATATCAGTAATTCATCAGCTAAAACTTTAATACTATGGCATTAATTTATCAATGTAATAACTAATAGGTTCGTTAACATCAATTTCATCAATTCATTATTTGTATGTTAAAATTCTAGTGGAACCAGGGGTTATTTGGGACATCGCTTGCCATCGGTGAGATCACAGAACCGATGAGAGTTTAGAATGGCCTTGTGGGCGGGGCAAGTGCCCCGCAAAATATGATCATGCTCATACTTGACACAACCAATAGCAAACTTGCGATCTAAGTGTACGTGGTCTGTTAGTTGCGCAATGCGCGTTCGTATGGTTTATTGTCTGTAGTGGAGTTAAAGGGTGGGAGACAAGCGGCGACACTCGTTCTAGTACAAATTGTAAAGTATTTCCTTCCTAACCTTTTTTGTCTTTTCTGTGGGTGATATAGTGGGAAATCGTAAGATCAAAAACAATAGCGACGTTCTCCTCATACCTCTTAGGCATAAAATTATTGGATTATGTGCGTTCCTGATCTTCAAAGAGAAGATAACACGTAATACAAATAATCCGTTAAATCTTATAATATTTGTAATCTGACAGCTGCTGCTCCTCGTATTCTGCACATCTTCGATAAGGGAGTGCAATTTGTTCGAGCACTATCGGCGCTGTCAGAAATAACTTTGAATGAGTACATTACTTTATTGTTGGTTCACTGTTATTCTTTAGATTGTTATCAAAAACAAGGATTTATTCAGAGTGTTTAGTGCGAGTTTATTTAACGTTAATGTGATCGACATGTTTGTGACGTTCGGCGCTCCGATTGGCTCACTTCAAGCTCTTAACCAATCAGAGAGCCCAACGCGGTAAACGTTTCGATCGAGTGAATGTAAAAATATTCTCTCTCATTCAGCGCTCAGACCCCCGATTTCTGAGTCGAAGTTTATAGCAGTTTGGGTCTAGATGGCGTTGTGTGAAGATTGTGGAAATATTAACTACTAACTTTGGCCCGCAGCTTCGCCCGCAAACTTAAAATATAGCCTATGTCACTTGGGAATAAAGCAGCTTTATATCGGTGAAAAAATTTTAGCAATTGGACCAGTACTTTCACAAAGAGGGAGATTTCGTGCTATCTACACTAATATAATAAAGAGGTCAAGTTTTTTTTTTTGTTTGTAGGAGGTAATCTCTGGAAGTATCTACTGGTCCGATTGCTAAAATTTTTTCACCGATAGAAAGCTGCTTTATTCCTGAGTGACATAGGCTATATTTATGTACGCGGGCGAAGCTGCGGGCAAAAGCTAGTTATACCTATATAAAAAAAAAAATATATTTTTATTTTCAGAACTATGTTAAATACTTATTCAATTTATTTTTATAAGTATTTAAGTGAATACCGTAGTCATCGGTATTCAATATAATATGTACTAACTATAGGGAAATTGCTCTAATAGCCAAAATATAGAGATAGTGGTCAAACGCAAGACTATCATTAATAAAAAAAAAAATATAAAAAAATAACGGTGTTGTCTAGTTTGGCTAGAGACGCTACTATATTGTTTTTTTTTTTATTGAATTACCGCACCACCATATTTATGTAAATTGCTGGATTTTTTTGGCACAATAAACATTATTATTATTATATTATGGACTACGATCATGTTACAACTCGCAAGACGTCTTGATTGTAAAAGTAGGCCAATTGATATTATTTCTTATTATTTCTCAAGAATCATTCTCTGTCTGCACGTTTTAACGAGATTTAATTTATTAACATTTCTATTGGTTACAAGTTTAAAATATATATTTATAAAGACTTAACATTATTACATTATAACCATCAATAAAGAAAAGATATCATGGTGCATATCGTATCACGTCATTTAAAGAATTATCAAAATCTGCCTATGTATGTAAATCTGAAAATAACCAGTTTTTCTTCAAGCACAAAAACTCCTCATATAAATAATAAAAACTTAAATTGGGCCACATGGTGTCACTGTTCGAAAGAGTTTACTGTGCCCGACAGGGTCCATATTGATCTTGAAAATATTTTATACCACCTATGTATACAATATGGAATGTAATAAAGTATTGAGTATTGAGATCTGACCCAAGGAGCAACTGAAGAAATACGGCTGGACTTTAGTCAGTAAAAGTTTGCCAGTTCTTTAAGTTCCACTAATGATTACCAATATCAAAAAATTATGTGATGTATTTTTTTTTGTTTTTCGGAAGCATTTATTAATAAAAACGAATAATTTACATTTAAAAAATACTTACTGTAATATGTTTGCAGTAAAATAAAACCCTACGCTAGAAACATTGCCATACAGCGTTCCAATGCCGCCAGTCTTTTGGGCACATTACCAGTCGACAGCGATGTGGAAGAGTTTTTTGACGCTATATTTTATTTTGATTTTAGTTAATTGTGATTTAAATCAATCTCCAGTTTCATTTTACATTTATCGTATTTATTTTACCAACAAATTCTTTTTGTTACAGTTTGGATTCAACCTCAAAGTGTCTACGGATCTTCAACCAAAGACAGAGTTAATCTCAAGTGAGAAAAGACAGACAACCATCACGACTATAACACTATAAAAGTGTCCATATGCAAACAATTATTACATTCAATCTGCGACACTCCAGATAAAAGTTGATACTTGTGTTAACACTTCAGTAGTATACAATATTTAAACAGATTATGACTACAGAAAGGTAGCATTAAGAGAAATACAAGAAATAAAATAAAAATGGATACAGAATCAAATACAAAGACGGAGAAAGTCCCAAACGTGGAGACAAAAACAGAAGAACCAGACAAACTGATAAAGGCAATAGGGGAGATTGGGAAATGGCAAATGCTGCTATGGTTACTAGTTGCATTCCCAACGAAGGCCATATCAGCCTGGCACCAACTAGGAATAGTGTTCATAGCCCCACCCACCTCATACATGTGCACGGAGACGAATTTAACGAATAGTATAGAAATGAATACGTGCTATAGTGATTGTGTTAGTTATGACTTCTACACGGACTTCGATAATACGATCATTTCGCAGTGGCAGCTGATTTGTGAGAAAGCTTGGCTGGCCAACTTTTCGCAAACAATGTGCATGTTTGGTGTTCTGATCGGAAGTATTATCTTCGGATACATAGCTGACAGGTAAGGAAAGTGCTATTTTCTAAAGATATTTTTATAGTTTCTGCCCAGCAGCTTTCGCGTGAAGGAAGAAAATTCCAAGGAAAGATACTTCTGAGAAAAAAAGTATCCTATGTGCTAATTGTGGTCAAATATAATTGTCTGCCTGTGTGACAAATTACATTCAAATTCACTTAGACGTCTGACTATGAAGAAGTAACAAACATTCATACATAAAATCACCATTATGATATTAGTGTGATATTAGTAGACAGTGTCGCAGTATTTCCTAAGCCCAGGCTAAACAAAAGTATTAAAACAACGAACATCATTCATAGTCATAGTCATAGTCATAGTCATTTATTCAATAACAAGAATCTTGTATCTGAATCACATAATTAATAAATAGATTAAACATTTTCAATTCAATAATAATTCAGCAATTCAATAGTAATACAACAATACAATTCAATAATAGTAATAATTCAACAAATCTAATTCAATAAAACAATAATTACACAAATCAAATTAAATAATAATAATTCAACAAATCAATTCAATAAAGTAATAATACAAATACTAATAATCATTAAAGGACATTTATAATTCATCAACAGAATATAGACACCTATTCAACAGGAAATCCTTAAGCCGTGTTTTAAAAGTATTAGTGTAGATAGTGCTTTTTATATCTAGAGGTAGCTTATTAAACAACTTGACTGATTGATATTGTGGACTGTGTTCCACAATATTGCACGCATTACACATTACTTTACAACAGTATGGAAAAAATCTATATCACAAAATTCCGAACGTTTAGACTATACTTAGAGTGATCACCATACAATCATGCCAATTAGTTTTCTATTTTCTTTCAAAGATTCACTTACACATTCGTTCACTTATTTCCAGGTATGGAAGGCGACCAGCACTGCTGATAGCTTGCATGCTGCAGCTAGTAACATCCGTCGTCGAAGCTTTCTGTCCAACCTACTGGCTTTTCACTACAGTCCGATTCTTCATCGGTGCAGCCATAGCCGGGACAATACTAAGCTCCTTCATCCTGATGATGGAAATCATAGGACCCCTGAAGAGAGAACTGATGAATTCCCTCTGTGCCCTACCAATGCCAGTTGGGCAAATGCTGATGCCACTCTTTTCATACTACTTGAGATCTTGGGACAGATACTGCTTAGGGATTGCGATTCCAAATGTGCTGTACTTGGTTTATTTCTTTATTTTGCCAGAATCTCCGAAATGGCTATTGAGTGTTGGTAAATTAGAGGAAGCTAGTAAAGTGATGACACAGGCTGCGAGATGGTGAGCATTGATGTGAATATGTTCAAATACATATGTCAATAAATATCCCAAAAGATTATTTCATAAGTTTTCATTGATTTTCAGGAACAATCTACCTTCAGCTAACATGCTAGACATAGCCAAAAGTATAGCCAGTGAAAAGGTGAACACTAACGAGCCAATGCGCAAACCGACCTATTTGGACTTGCTGAAGACTAAGATACTGAGGACCAACACTTTGTGCTCATGCCTCATCTGGTTCGTGCTTGGCATGAGTTTTTATGGAAGCAATCAGTACATAGGACAGACGAGTTCAAACGTCTTTATTACTGTTGCTTTGGCTGGAGTATTGCAGGTAAATATGCAGATATGTTAAAGTCTGTTTAATTAAGACTTAAAACATTAGCTAAGATCGTACGTTATGTTATACATATATTATGACATTTTTTAAAACGTAGTATACTTGTATTTGCAGAATTTTAGAAAAGATAAATGGTCATATGAAATATAAAAATTTTCTTTTACTGAGTACGTGCACGTGTTTTTTTTATCTCATGGAGTTACATAACAACAATATATGCCTGAATACTGAATTGGTGTTTCTTGTCTGTCTGCAAACAAGTCTCGTTTGACATTTATAAAAACCATGCACGCTTTGGACGTAGGCATTCATTAGATTCCCTTGACCCTCCTCCCAATTATATTAAGCTTTTATTTTCCCTAATTTTAGATATTCAAAATTTTGTGTGTATATTATTCCCAGTTCCCTGGTATCTTTCTGAGCGGAGTTCTGAGCAAATACTTCGGCAGAAAGATCACGCTGATAGGCTTCCTCATCGTGTGTGGAGGGAGCAACGCCTTCCTGATCGTGCCAGAAGACTGGTTCGCTGTAAGACTGACTATGGGAGCCGTCGGTGTGGGGTGTGCCTCGGGAGCTTTTGCTACTATGTGAGTACGATAAATTTTGATTGTCTTATAAGAATGGTTACTTGTCTGCTCATATATCTATCTATGTATATCGACAGGCCTGTTAGTCTAGTGGTCAGTGGCCCTGACTGCTATGCCGGAAGACGTGGGTTCGATTACCACCCAAGAAAAATGTTTGTGTGATGAGCACGATCATTTTGTTCTGTGTCTGGTCGTAATTTATCTATATGTATGTATTTAGAAATATATGAGATGTTTATCAGTTTCAGCACAGCTTAGTTTGGGACTAGATGGCATTGTGTGATAGTTGTGGAATATTATTATATACAGCTTAATAGTGCATTTATTTTTTTAATTATCTTTAGTATCGCAACGTCTTTTTTATTATATACTCTTGGTTTCTATTCCTAAGTTGTCTTATTATTTATTTTAATGTTCAAGGATTTATTACATTTTGTTGTACTGCATCATTTCTGAATCCTCAACATCCATCTTTTATTCCAGGTACATGTACACAACAGAACTGTTCCCGACTGTAGCCCGTAACATGGCTATGGGTGCCTCCTCCACCACTTCGAGGGTAGGCTCTATGATAGCCCCCTACATAGCTGGCCTGACTGTTTTCGCTGCGTGGTTACCTCCAATAGCTTTTGCTGTAGTGCCTGTACTTGGTGCCATTACGTGTCTTTTCTTGCCCGAGACTAGGGGCAAGACCTTGTAGAATCATTTGTGTTAGACAGTGCTTGTACCATCGATATATATGTGTAGTCTGTCTAATAAGTCAACCGACTTGGGAATTTTGTATAATATTTAATCATTTAAAAAATACTTATATTCGATACTTTTCATAAGGTTCTTCTGTTAGTAAACAATGATCTCTATCTCTTAATCAACCTTGATTATTGAACCCGTGTTGACTACATCAGATTTAATTAAATCTTAATAATTACCCAAGTCGTTTAACTTATTAGACAGACTCTACTACGCACTAGATTAGGCGTGCCCTACATTCACTTTAGTCAACTCAGGTGTAATGTCGACTGGTACACCTTAAACATTACACTTTGTTGAACGAAACGCGTAAGTGCCACGAAATTCATGTCGCTTAAGACATTCTGGTCGCGAAAAAGTATCCTCTAAAAGCTATCTTTGCGCTGCATGTTTTAATAGTTCTGTTAGACGACATAATGCCAATGTAGCGCTGTAGCCAACTTTTGTTTTAAGTTTTTAGTATTTTGACAAATAGTTTCCATGAAAGGGCTTGTCTATCACTAGAATATAAGTCGATGGCTTGTACAGACTTCTTTATATTATGAAGATTGATGAATTTAGATCGATTGTGTTTTGTTTTTAAGTGGTAGGTATTTTTAATGTTTGTTCGTTAGTTATCGGCTAAAAAAGTGATATTATTGTAACTGTGTTAATTTATACTTATTCTTATTTAGTTATAAAGGTTTACAGTAACGTATGTAATCAGTTAAGTAAGTATGTTTATAAAATAAACGATTTTTTTTTACAAAAAGACAGGATTTGTTATTCATTACATTTCCTCGTGTTATTAAGGTTATAATTGAAATATCGATGAAGCTTAAAGAACACAATTTTTCGGTTCAACGAGCCACAATAATCGATTCGTTTGCCGACTAACTCGAATGTTGAACGAAATGTTTCACGTCAAATGAAATTCTCGCTTCCTGTGTAAATAAACGACAAAATTAATGCGTAGTTAATATTTAACGTGCACTCAAATGTAGCGGATATTAAATGTTTTATTGGCATTGTTATTATTCCAAACACAGAAATGGTAGTTACGTGAACGGTGAAACATAACTTTTCATTAATGTTAAATCTGTTTTTTTTTATTGAAATGATTGATAGTGGTCGCTCTGACCACGAGGTCAAACGCTCTATCAATAATTTCAATGCGATGATATAGTCGACGATGGAGCACGTTTGCCTTTTTTTGGGTTTTTTTTTTCAGTAATTTGAATAGATTTCTGTGGCGGTATAAATAGAATTAGGACCTCTAGCCCAGACCTCCAGGCACCCCCTCATACGGTCCTCTTAGGTTAGGGCGTCGCTGGAGGAAGAACAGTAACACGAACATTGATTATAATCAATCAATCAAGGAGAAAGGGACGGGGAGAACATTAACGAGCACGTCGCATGGGATCTAGTCAGTGACGACAGAAGGATGGCGGTCTGTGTGAGTAGTGCTGGTTTCCATACGGCTCTCTAGGAGCAAAGTAATAGTGTCAGCGGGAGTACACTTGCCTACAAGCAACCTATTTTATATCCTATCTACAGGAGCTTCTACATTTTTATTGTAAGTAGGTGCTGTTATTAACGATTAAAAGGGCTGAGGAGTTTTTATTAGAGGATATTTAAACTGGTTTTCAGAGATATAAACTATGAAACAAGAAAACTTTAATTACGACTCAATTAAAATTAAATTAATCTAAGATTACGCAAGCAAAGCCCTGTATAAAATCTGAAACGTTAATTTCAATTCAGTTCATAACATACGATAAATCGAAGTCCTATTTTACTGGAATACTGTTACGGGAAAAGCTGAACAACAATAGCCATAAAACATATTAAATTCTACATTAGCACCTCTAGGGGGGGGGGGGGCGAAAGGGGGGGAGGAGGGTTGAAAGGGAGGGGGTGTTCGTTTGTGAGAAAAGTGGGTCAACTTTGAACACAATTCATTATTGTTACAGGCACACCGAACAATTAAGTAATTAAAAGGTATAAGCGGTACGATATTAAAATTCATATAAATGTGATTACGGAAAATGGGGATGACAATAAAAATACAACAAAAGAACTGTTAGTAGGGATAAATGTAACGAGAACAGTACATTAAAAATACAATTCAAAAAAACTGGGCAAGTGCGAGTCGGATTCGTGCACGAAGGGTTGTACGGGAGTTGTCATGGCGTCAACAGAAATAAGTAGATACATCTTCTTCTTCTTCTTCCTGCCCTTGTCCCATTTTATTTGGGGTCGGCGCAACACGTTTTTTTCTTCCATTCTGTCCTGTCACTCGTCACGCTATCACTAACTCCCTTTTCTTTCATATCACTTCTCACAAAATCCAATAAGTCTATACATAGTGAAAATTTGAACTATCTTTTACGGTTTAGGAGATACAGCTTGGTGACACACAGACAGACGGACGGACGGATGGACAGCGGAGCCTTTGGGTACGAAACCCTAATAAAAAGTATCCATGTTTTAAAGCGATAACAGGAAATTTATAAGTATACTAGCTTTGCCCGCGCGGCTTCGCTCCCGCTCTTCCTTACGCCACCCTACTATACCCTACTCTACCCTACTATACCCTACTCTACCCTACTATACCCTACTCTACCCTACTCTACCCTACTATACCCTACTATACCCTACTCTACCCTACTCTACCCTACTCTACCCTACTCTACTCTACCCTACTCTACCCTACTCTACCCTACTCTACCCTACTCTACCCTACCCTACTCTACTCTACCCTACTCTACCCTCCTCTACCTTACTCTACCCTACCCTACTCTACCCTACTCTATCCTACCCTACTCTACCCTACTCTACCTTACTCTACCCTACACTACCCTACTCTACCCTACACTACCCTACTCTACCCTACACTACCCTAATTTTCATTTTCTTTTTTCCATAAGAACCTTCTCCTCATAATAACGAACACAACAAAAAAAAATTAGCGAAATCGGTCCAAGCGTTGTTGAGTTATGCGCTTACCAACACATTTTGCGATTCATTTTTATATATAAGATTAATTGTAGAAATACGCAACAACGTAAATAACGATATCATAGATATTACATATATTGGTAATGGCGTTTTTCAGGGAAAACAAGAGAGGTAATAATGGAAAGAAATGTATTGACTAGAGCTGGATGGTTCCCTTTAATTGAAAACACATGGAATATACTGATATTACCTCATTATCCCAGTTCCATTTTCGATTATTGCTGTTACTTCAATTGGAAGTCAATCTGGACGTTGAGGAGATTTTTTAGCAAGCGAATCAATAACTTCTTCCACTTTGGGTGGACATGGAAGGGTCAAACTTTTACTGACTAAAGCGCACTTATGTTCCTTCAGTTGCTCTTTGCGTTCCACGTCCGCAGTAATTCTTTCGAACAATCCGCCATCACAGTACTAAGAATCAAACAACTTTTTGCTAGAATTAGCAAAAGATTGGACCATGATGTCACTAAATACAGTCTGATGACTCTTCAGAGAATAATCAACGAGCTATTAAAGCCTTTGTTTCAGGCCACAACAAGAAAAGCGACGCAAAAAAATTCAAAAGACTTTTTAAAAAGTTCTTCAAAAATTCGTCTGACAAATTATGCAAATTGCTCTGTTGTCCGGTTCATTTTGAGAACAGTCTCATAAACCCGTGAAGGGTGACTTTAAGGACCAAAATACATTTGCTTACTTCGTCACGCTTCGTAAAGAGCCTTAAGAGGACTATCGCATCTAAAGCGCGGCCTCTCTCGGACTGCAAACAAAAGAAAGAGATGCACAAAGACACAATGCTTGCAAATATTAAGCGTTTTAGTTATTTACTAAAAATCTATAAGATTATAAGATTTTTTAAAACACTATAATGGTAAACCTTAAGTATCGGACGAGAAGATCGCAGCAAACAATGAGTACTTTTGCACATTTTAAGTCGCAATTAAATCCTGTAAGCTGTAGTCCTCTTAATACCAAATAAATAAATTTAATTCCCTACAAAAACAAGGCTCGAAAAACTCGTTAAAAATGTTCCATTTTTCGCGATAAGGACCAAACATGCCTAATTATTATTAATGGCAATTACTGTTGCAATGAATTTCCATTTCCACGAAATATAATAACAGATTTATGGTTCGAGTGATCGTATTTCCGTTTCATTTGTTTACGAGCTGACATTTACACAACACGGAAAAAAAGGTTTTAAATCGTAAATGGTCGACTAAAATTTGCCATTTCACTGCTAAATGCATTATGAAACTTATGCAAATTCCTATAATGAAAGAAATACGTTATTAGAGAGAGAGAGAGAGAGAGAGAGAAAGAGAGAGAGAGAGAGAGAGAGAGAAAGAGAGAGAGAGAGAGAGAGAGAAAGAGAGAGAGAGAGAGAAAGAGAGAGAGAGAAAGGAGGCCTGAGTCCCAGCCATGGGAACATCATAATGCTGATTATGTTTTTTTAAATACTAGCTTTTGCCCGCAGCTTCGCTCACGTACATAAAATATAGCCTATGTTACTCAGGAATAAAGCAGCTTTCTAATGGTTAAAAATTTTCGCAATCGGACCAGTACTTTCAGAGATCCTACAAACACAAAAAAAAAGACGTGTGCCACTCGGGGACTGCCGCGATAAAGCTATTGCATAGCATTTTTATCAACTTATGCAATTATAATTATTTATTTATTTTATTTATGCAGTATTTTTTTTCCTTTGTTTTTTTTTTCTTTGATATTAATTGAAGTTACACTTTCACACATTGAATTGAATTTTGATTGATTGTTCACTCATTTGTTTTCTTATCGGTCACCACGCTAAAAAACAAATGAGTGGGGGGTGTTAGGTTAGGTTAGTTCGTTACGGAATTTCTGGATTCGGTCTCCACGCTCAAAGCCCGCGATAGAAGCTATGCAATAGCTTAAAAAAACACAAAAACAAACTTTACCTCTTTATTATATTAGTGTAGATATAGATGTAATATTCGTGCAAGCAATCTACTCTAATAATAATACATAGATAGATAAACAATGTAAAATGTCTTTATTATCTTACTTCTGCCATTCAGGAAATACCTACCTATTTGATGGGTAGATAATTTAGAACCATTTGTCGAACACTATTTCTAGAATAACAAAACTTAAGATAACTAAAAATGTCGCAATATTTTTAGTATTATGCGAAACCGAAACCAAACCGAAATAGTTTGTTCAGAATCATTAACTGGGAACTTTTTTTGTGAAAAAATATAATATTTTTTTACAAAAAAAAAATTAAAAAGGTCACAAATTGAACACTAGCGACACTATGTATGTACAACACTGGTCACTGCAGGGGTGCTATTCTCTAAGAAAACAGCCTTGAGCTCAGCGCTGGCACAGCGACGAGTCGTGAGCGCAGTACATTGAATTAACAATCCAATGTGAAGGGGCATTGGGTTGTTAAGTCAATCTACATACAAAGCGCGCTCGAGCAACGCACACAAAGACACCGCTCACGGACACGATGTCTCGGTCGCGTCTCGGATCACTCGTCGAACAGTTCCGACTCAAACGCGTCTACCGAGCGTAGGTATAAAAAGTGAAGTACATACATGAGATTGTTTCTGTACCTATCTATTTTGTGGTTCTGTTTTGCAAGTCGTGAGCGCAGTACATTGAATTAACAATCCAATGTGAAGGGGCATTGGGTTGTTAATTCAATGTACTGCGCTCACGACTCGTCGCTGTGCCAGCGCTGAGCTCAAGGCTGTTTTCTTAGAGAATAGCACCCCAGGTCATAGCGGACATTAGACGCCAGCAAACAGCTATTGCGAGTGCAAAACAGCTGGCAAGCAGCCCTCAGTCGCCTGGATGGCCCAGTGACTATGTATTTTTGCTGATATAACAAGCTTATAAATTTGTGATTTTCCATGATACAGTTATGAAATTGTGTACATAAATTCTTTACATAAAAATACTACACATGTGTTTCGGATTTCGCATATATATACTTAAACTAATGTTGTATATCTTATTGCTCGTGACTGTGTACGTGTACAAATCTACCAAACTAATATCTCTTTAATTTCTTTTTTAGTTTTAAAGTTAATAATTTTACTTCGTCCGTGTTTCACACACATTCAAAAGTCGCCATCTATCCGCTGTCCCTTTCAATATCTTTTTTTTTGTCGCTCTCCCATCTTTACGCTTCATTTCATACATATATGGTCCTTTTATCTGTCCTCATTATTTTTCTTTTTTTAGTTGTAGTAAGAATGATGAGATGGATGTGTAGTGTGACGAGAATGAATAAAGTGAGAAATAAGTATATTAGAGGGAGTTTAGTGGCGCTAGTGACTGAAAAGTTGAAAATCGTTTGTCTCGGTATGATCATGTAAAGAGGAGGGATGAAACGCATGTCACTAAAAGAGTTATGAGTATAGGTGTGTGAGTACATGTGGATGGGTGGAAAGGAAGAAGAAGGCCAAAGAAAAGATGGATGGATTGTGTGAAGAGTGATATGAAAGAAAAGGAAGTTAATAATAGCATGACGGGTGACAGGATAGAGTGGAAGAAAGAAACATGTTGCGCCGACCACAAAAATAACGGGGCAGGAAGATGATGAGTTGTGATTTAGAGAAAATGTGCAGTAATCCACCTCGCAGGCCCACAAAACGAAGCAGTGAGCAAGTTCTGCGGTATAGTATGGAACCTATAAAAATTACAAAATGTCCAGAACGGCTTAATCTACACATTGGTACGACCACGAACCATTTTCCTCATAATCTATACTTTTAAGATAAGCCTAAGCATGAACGAGTGAATGCTGAAGTCATTCACGGAATATGAATCCGATTGATTAAAACCGGGTAAGATTATATTATAATCTGGACCTCTAAGGACATACTGTTGTTCTCTACGGTACGTTATTTTGTATGGAGTCGAAAGTTTTGGGTACTAAATAAATGCTTTGTTTCAAACAGCAACTTTATCAATATACGTAGTCACGAGGAAATTTTGAAAGGGAAACCGTGGTTCTAGAACGCAAAGGACACAGGTGTGGTTTTAGTCAGTAAAGTTTGACACGCCCCCTCTCGCCCTGCAGCTGAAGCTAAGCTGTAGCTGATTACTTAAATACGTTCATAAAATTAATTAATTGAGTAAACATTACAAATCTGGAGGAAGGGAAACATGCTCATGTCCCCAATCTACCTCATACCAGTATTTAAAACGCTAATTGCTGCTTCATTTAATAACCAATTTTTAATTTACCTGAGAACAACATAAATGTTCTCAGGTAAATTAAAAATTATACGAAATATTAAGAAACCTTGATAGTTTCTGTGGTTATGTACACTCATACTGTAAGCTCTCTCACACTAGAGATAACTGGCCAAAACTTTGTGCAAAAATCGCTTCAAAAAAAAGTACGTGATGAATATGACCTACACAAAATCGGAGCCAAAAATATCGCTGTAACTAAAATCAACAGCCAAAAGTTCAAATAGAACTGTAAATAAAAAATCAGTGCAAACTGAAACAGTTTATCAAATAAAAATAAAGCTGCTGCAATACCAGGAACACATGTAGCGAACGCTAGCCAAAACGCTTTTGTGGAACGAACAATACTGTTCACAGAATATAAATCTGTATTGATTAATATCCAGAAACGATTGGAAACAAGGCCACAGTTCACATTAGAAGGCGACAGCGTTTTGTGGAATGTCGATAAAACGCTGGTTGTTAGGACAACTGAAAGGACACAAATGCTTCTGAAAAGAGGTTGGAATGAAGACCGCCATGGCCCAGGCACAATGATCCACCGAGGACTAAGTGCGGAAAACAGTTAACAAAGATAAGATGAATGCCTTGTGGCATTAAGTTCGCCTATGTACCACTATTGTACATGAAGTTTAAATAAATAAATAAATATCCAGAAACGATTCCAGATAGGGCTGTATTCATATTAGGAGGCAACAGCGTTTTGTGGAATGTCGATAAAACGCTGATTGTGTGACGTTTTCGGCTCAAAGAGTAGTGGTTGCATGACGTCAAACTCGTGAACGGCTTTGAAATACTTCAAACATGAAAAGCGAGGAACAAAATACGTGTTAAAATATAAACGTTTTAAAGGGTAGCCCAATGAATGATGACATTATCTACACTATTAATGATATTATAAAGTCTGTTTTTTTTTTTGTAGGTAGGAGGTAATCTCCGGAAGTACTAGTCCGATTGCTAAAATCTTTTCACCGATAGCTGCCTTATTCCTGAGTGACATAGGCTATATTTTATATATGCGAAAAAGCGAAGCTGCGGGCAAAAGCTAGTCATTTTTAGTCATAGGTAATAAAGGAAGAAAGTATATATTTTTGACTCATGCAGGACAAACAACCATATAAAACTAGCTCTTGCCTGCGCCCTCGTCTGTGTAAATGTCGGTTATTACGGACGCAAAATCGAAGTAGAAACCAGATAAAAAGTAGCCTAAGTAACAAACACCAAAATCAGTTTTGTTGTTTAACCATGAAAAAGTGACAGATAGGCAGAGATACTTCCATGTTTATAATATTAGTATGGATTATATTATTAAAACAAATAACAGTAGAAAGAATAGTGTGAATCTCAAGCCTCAAGAAATTTGTGAGCTGTCAGAAAACTCCTGTATTATCAACTTAGTTAGTTTCACGGAATGTTTCACTACTCCTAACTCTTCACATTTTGCTCAGTTTCAAAAGCTCGCTTAAGTTTCAAAAGTATAATTACATTTGTTGGCTGTACTTTCAAGTGGAATGAAATTCGTGAAACGTAAAATTTCGAAAGCCATTATCAATCTAACGTAAAGTAAATAGGTAACTTAGTTGAACAGTAGCTTGAGTAGATTCAAATTGATTTACAAACCAACTTGATTGATTGGGACTACACTTTCTTGTGCACTTTTAATAACTCTGATGGCGCATGTGGAGTTTCTCTGTACTAAGCCAAAGATTACAGAACCGGGTAGGTAAATTCAACACTGATAGTCATAAGTATATCTATTTTCTAACATAAGAACATTTTGTTTTTTAATAAGAACATGATTGATGAACACGAAGGGTTTTCACGCCACAAAAATCTTAACACGGATGAAGATATACATAATTAGATGATTCTCACAAATACAGCGTGATACATAGCTTATACTTACAGTCTTGTTTTTCTGTTATCCGAGATTGGCATGGAAAAAGTTGAAAGAGAATATTTAATAAGTGCACAGACACAGAATAGCAAGAAATAGCACACAAATGGTGAACATGGGCACGAATAGGACGCAAATGACGAAGATGGACACAAAAAAGACGCACATGGTAAACATGGTCACAAATAGAACGTAAATGATGAAGATGGACACAAATAAGATGCTCATGGTGAAAATGAACACATACGTACAGATAGCATCATGGTAAAGTTGGACACATATAAGACAACTACTGTGGTAAAGATGAACACACAAATGGCGAAAATGGACACAAATATTATGAGCAGTGAAAGCAAAACCTTTGCATGAAACATGGGGCAGTCTCAAACTTAAATTGTACGACCTTAGTGCCACTGAAAAAATTAAGCAAGAAAAATTGTCACATCATGATGATGATTAAGTCAATTCTCCAGTCGACAAAGCCCGCAGCATCAGTCGTATACAATAACTGACATACATATAGACAATTCACACCGCTTTCAAGGACTCTCGTTATCGGGGAGACAAGAGCTATCGAAACGAGCCCGCTGAACCGTCCCAACCGGCTCCTGACAAAGAGAAGGCTACGCTGAATGATACTAGATCTATAACAAATGAGGTGTCATTTGGCAATGCAGCTTCGGATGAAGTAACCAAAGAGAGAATCGGTTTCGATTGTCGCTTAGGAGAGAAGTAAAACTTTTTATAATATAAGGAATCTAAAGAGTTTTAGATTCTTCGTGTCTGTCAACTAGTTATAAATAACAAAGCTACTGTGTGAATCTATCATGATTCCTTAAATTCAAATCAGTTATTGACTTTCTTCCAGTATCTTAAGAGACCAATAGTCTTGTACTAATACCTCGACTCTTAAAATTAGAACATAGTTTAACGTTGTCTGCATCTAAAGTCGCATTCGACTCAAAAACTGGATACGTATAAAACGTTTCGCTTCCAAGTGGGACAGCTTTCCGAATGAAAGACTCCGAACGTTTCTCATATGAAATGTTCTACGTTTGCCTCATACAAAGTGTTCCGATGGCGATGTGGGTCACGCGAAGGTGATATTTTCTGATTTCTCCCAGTATTTTATATCTGTGAACGCTTTTGTTTCAATGTGATATTCAACAGGCATCGATTTATTTGTGACCTTTTGTGAAAATGTCAAAGGTATTATTAGAAATAAGACCGGGTAAATCATGCGATCTATATGGTGCTATTTCGAATAATATATTACTATAATAATAATAATAATGTACAAGCTACGTCAAGGTCTAGGTTCGGTAGGTAGGTTAGGTAGGTGGTGGTAGGTAATAATAAGACTTAGTAGTCTTTCTTAAAGGTAGAAATGGCACATCATACAGTCTACTCGTAGTTGTCGCAGTATCCTGTCAAATGCATTAATGAGACCTTTTTTTACTGTCCGTCCAGTTTTGATTTCTATTCTGTAGGCATACGGATGGCATTCAAAGCAAAAAAGTGGTAACAATACCAACTATTTACTGTAACCGCCGTCAATCATATCATCAACGCAATAAAAATCAAAATCGGTTGAACGGGCTGTACAGGTCGCGCGGTGAATTAAGATCGCTCGGTGAAAGTAGTGTTGTTTGTACCTTAGTAACATAACTTATAATAACACTAGTTTTTGCTTGTAATTTATCATGTAAGTAGGTAAATTCAGAAAAATTAAAAAATTTTAAATTAAAATTAAAAAAATAATTTCGTTAGTTTGTTTCTTAACGTAACAATTCACGTCGTGAACCATATTTCTGGCTTGTCGTTTAAAAAAATTGTTCTTAACATTTTTTTTTAACCACTACGTATTACTAATACGATAAACACAAGCTGTACGCAACAGTACCCAAGTACAACAGTATCCAATGAGAAGCGTGAACGCAACGCGGGAATTGAAGAGCGACTGATCTACCAATGACGTGTCGCCGTCGGCGCACACTCGCCCGCACGTCGCCAAATAGACCTTAGAATTGAATACTGCATGCCCCTTCCACTTTTGCCAAGCGATCTTAATTCAAAAGGTTTGTTTAAATGTCTAATGTTATGGTGTATGGATATAATAAGATCTTATTTCTCCAGCCATTACGGTCTCACTGCTGGGCCAGGTACTCCCACAGGTCCTTCCAGACATTCTTCTTCTCGAACCAGTCCTTGTGATACGCGTCTAGATCATCTCATCACCTTTTTCTAGGCCAATCTCGATACACAAAATTATTTTTATTCTAACTCAACTTTAGACTATTAGGACTAGAATTGAACATTGGAGACAAACTAAGGACCACGTCCTGACAACGTCATCAACTGGTTACCTCCTTTTCTAAAATATTTTAAAGTTAGAAGGGTATCCAATTGATGCAGCTATCTGTACTAACTACCAAACTGAATTCTGACTCGGAGTGTACCAACCATATTAACCAGAATACTAAAAACCCAGAAACCAGTTTCCTTTAAAATTTCGTACTATCGATTACACTGCCCCACACAATACACAGCATGTGCATTACCAAATCGGAAGTAAATCCCACAAACGCATACAAGTCCCAAGTTTCATGTAATCCGGTCGATTGATCCGGACATCCGGCCCGTAGCTGGCGGGGTAGGGGAAGTAATGAAGTACTATTTTTAAACCTATAGGGTGAATTGAGGTGACATTCATTAACATTAACGTTAATTGGAGTTTTAAAATAATGATAAATTATATTTATTTCGCAAATAGGTTTAAAAAAAAACTTTTTCATTTTAAACTACATGAGTCTGGTGTTTCCTGGCTGACTACCCTGAGAAGAAACACCGAAACGAACTCAGGGGTCGGTCAAAGTGTCTTTCAAAATCCTTACAGTAGATAAATAAATATGTAATGGTCAAATCACATGAGAACCATGCAGATCTGTCAGAGATGGTCTTTCGAAGAAAGAATATGGTTCTTTCAGATTTAAGTGGACCTGTCCATTCAGTGCAAGCATTTGTCAGTATTCGCAAAGCTCAACTGTGGACTACTAAGGAGCTTAACGGTTCGGTGTAAATTTAGTATTATTACGTCTATTGACGATTATGTAAATGCTGAAGTGCTTAATGTAGGTCAGGGGTTAAATATAGGTCAATGAGTATGCTTGTCAATTTCAATCGGCCTTCGATCTGGAATTGCAAGGTTTGCCAACACCAGATATCTTACAGGAGCTTGAATTAATTTTAAAAAATCCTTAATCACATCGAGTGCCAGAATTTGACAGACGTTGAATTCACACCGGTCCTTCGGTCCACCTGGACCGATGACCTGGTCAAGGTCGCGGGAATTCGATGAATGCGTGACGCACAGGACCGGTCGTTGTGGCGACGCTTGGGGTAGGCCTATGTCCAACAGTGGACGACTTTCGGCTGATATGATGATGATGATGTATTCACACATGTAGATGCGACGTTGGTAGACCTTCCTACGAGGTGAACCGATCGACCTATCAAGGGTCGTGGGAATCAGATGGATGCCAGAGTCATATGACCGGTCAATGTCGCGATACTTGGGATAAGGCTATGTCCAACAGTGGACGTCCTTCGGCTGAAATGATGATGAAACGATACATATTTTAAAGAATTTCAAACAAAGCAATGATTCGATTGGTTATGCATTGAGCATATCAATCCTGTGTTAAACATAAAATATTTTTTTAATGGTAATACTTTTAATGTTTGTCTGGCGTGTCGATGGTAAACAGTGATGCAATTGTTGATGGTGAGGCGCACTAGTTTATTAAGAGCCTATTCACTCTAGCCTTGAAGCTACCTAAATTATAACAGGACGGAAAACCGCAGCAGAAAAATTGTTCCAGTCCTTAGATGTACGCGGTATTTTTAAAGAATTATAGTTCAATTTGAACATTGGTCATGGCATAATGTAAAATACTTACCCTTCTGACGACGGTACAATTCCATCACACATAAGTCATAATCATGTGTCGGTAAAGTTTTTCAAAGGTCAGAAGTCCCGCTGTCCTTTTAGTAAAGTTTTATCTGCTTGTTGAAGCATCATTTATAACTACTAAAAGGCCTAAAAGCCTTCTGAAAGGCACTCTCTATGTACAACTTTTACGGGCGCGGCCATGAAAATATATGTTCCTACTCAACTCCCAACTGAACTGTATACCTTCCATCAAATAAAAAGCGAATTATTTAAATGGCGTTCTATAGCATTCTGTACTACCTAGTGTGCTTATTATTTTTTTGTAAATAAACAAAGACTCGGGTTTTATAAAAGTTATTAAATAAAGAACTGGGTAATTCATTCATTTTTTTTTATCAAAATGTATTTTTATTCGAAGTCGCAAATAGAAAGAAATTTAAAAAAAGAGGACGTATAAACTGAAATGTGACGTCACCGCCATTAGGGTACGTGCTTAGAAAAGAGATGGCGACATGTCGCCACCACGCTCCCACGCTTCCTAATACTTATGTATATTTGAAATGCGCAACTAGGATTGTTTTATAACCAACTAACTTTTCCCGCGGCTTCACTCCGGTCAACTGACTACTCTGTCCTACTCTCACCTACTCTATTTTAAAAAAAAGAGATAACGGGATGTCCCCACCATGCTCCCATGCTTCCTTACAGACTTATATTCAAACTTCCTAGCTGTGAACTAAGAACATTGACTGGCTTGTTGGTCTAGTGGTTAGTGACCCTGACTGCTATGCCGGAGGTCGTGGGTTCGATTCCCACCCAGGACAAATGTTTGCGTGATGAGCATAATCATTTGTTCTGTGTCTGGGTGTAATTTATCTATAATATGTATTTATTTAGAAATATATAAGTATGTTTATCAGTTGTCTAGTACCCATAACACAAGCTCTGCTTAGCTTGGTACTAGACGGCGTTGTGTGATAGTTGTGGAATATAATTATTATTTATTAATATAAAGAAAAATATGATACATACAGTTATTAATATAGTATAAAGAAATCGAAAAAAATGCCTTGAAAACCATAATAGTTTTCGAGGCAATTTTTTCGATTTCCTTTTCTTAAAAACCATCCTGAGATTCACGAAAATTGATCCAGTCCTTCTCGAGATTTGTGCGTAACAACACATTTAGCCTATCATTTTTATTTAAATAGATTTTGATGCTGTTGTCAGGAAAATATGTATGTTTAATGTTATGTATTGCACAAATATGAACACAGCAAAATATTAACTGACTATAAACAGGTCTCCAGTTGATTACTTACACAGTGACAGGGGTCACTGTGTAAGTAATCAACTTAGGCTTTAAACAGAAAACAGACTTTACTACTTAGCGACATAAACAAAAGCAGGCGTTTGTCAGACAAAATTAAGGGAATTGAATCAGGCGGTAGAAATATCGTCTCAAGGCAAAGGAAGAAAAATTGAGCTTTTTCGTAGTCTTGAGTCGAGGCTACATGAATACTGACAAATATTCGCACAGACAGGACAAGTCCACTCAAATTAGGGTCTTTCCAAAGACGGACTAGAAAACGGATAGACCTCTGGAGCTTCATTCAAAATTATATGTTGAGTCGCTGCAAAATACCCATAAAGTGTACAATACTTTAGTCATTTAAAATTGATTATCATTAATATTATTCCAAAATTTAACTCAATTCACTGTCCATTATCTACACTTCTACACTAATATTGGTAAGTTTACTTTTTTTTTGTTTTAATATCTTTTTTTTTTGTTTGTATGAGGTAGTCTCTCCCTGAAAGTGCTGGTCCAAAAGCGAATTTTTTTACACCGATAGAAAGCTGCTTTATTCCTGAGTAACATAGGCTATATTTTATGTACGCGGGCAAAACTGCGGACAGAAGCTAGTTATTCATAAAATTAGTCAAAATCAAATTTCATTGCCTCACATACAATTTGAGTTTGTTTCGATGTTTCTTCTCAGGGTAGTCAGCTAGGAAACACCGGCCTCATCTAGTTTAAATTGTACGAGTGTTAAAGTGTTTCATTAAAACCTATTTGCACAAAATAAATAACATTCATTGAATAAATAAAGTTACCACAACTGTCGCGTTCAGAAAATTGCTGAAAGTAACACGTAATAATTTTTGTAAAATGGTCGCAGTAATATGACGGTGACGTTATTCCGCGCGGAATATAAAATTGCTTGTCATATAGGTGTTACTTCCGCGCTTACGTTGGAGTTGGGACGGGGTACGGCGGAGTTACAGGATGTGTGGCTGTAGTATCGATCGAGTCTTGGTTCTTGTCTAGACTGGAGCGGTCGTGGCGCCAGGGAGTCTGAATTGTTTAAAGGATGGTCTGGTGATTTAGATGATTTATACCGAGCTTCTTGAACGCTGTGTTGTAACTGTAACTATTTATTTTTTATTCAACAACATTTTGTTAAGGATTGTGATGTTAAGACAATGTTTTTTTAAGACTAGTTTTAAGATTTGAACCTGCGACCTATAAACCTACAATTGCAATTATTCAAATCCAGCAAGTTGTCTTACTTTTTGTAATTTATTTCATCAGCACTGGTCTCAAAACGGTGATGGAAAACATCGTGAGGAAACCGGCCTGTCCTAGAACCAAAAATTCGAATTGTGACATCAACTAATCCGCACTGGACCGACGTGGTGGATCACAGTCCATTGCCTCTACTAGAGAGGAGGCCTGAGTCCCAGCTATGGGGACATTATAAGGCTGACTAAGTTATATGCTACAACATGTAGATTGTTCGCAATTAATTGGTATGTATGTGCAAAATATATTTTGTTGTATTTTAAGAATATGGTGTTTCTATTACAAACATTCTTATTTTCATGTAGGTACCTACTGAATTTATTTTCTTTGCTCTCTTTTAACTTTTACACAATGAAATGAATAATATTTAATACTGCATTAAAAATCAAGATATGGGGTCTTATGATGACGTGTTAAAATGTCAAAGGTGCGAGCGAGAAAGTGCGATGCAGCTATACCTTCACCCTGTATAGGGTGACTGGTAATTAGTGTACGATACTTAATTGTGTAAACCTGAAAACACGAAAAAAAATTAGCTGTTCATTTATGTTTGCCTAATGTACTGAACAGCTGATATTTTTTTCGCGATTTCGGCTTTGTTCCCATTATAAAAATTGTTTGTTATCATGAGCACAATCACGTGTTTAAGTATCGTACACTAATTGCCAGTCACCCTATATAGCTCCATCCCATTAACAGTTTCTCGCGCCGGGCCTTGGTACAGGCCATGGTCCGGAGCGAGGAGCAGTGGCAGGCGGTCGCCGACTTCTTCAACGGCGGCGCTCACAGCGTCCCAGCCGCCGCCGGGATTCCGATCCCGAGTTCCGGCCACCGTAGGCGCGGGCTTGCGGACGGCGAGCAATAGGTAGCTTGCTGTTCGACCGTCCGATAACTGTCCGGACCGAGCCAAAGTCGTGCACTGTTCCCACGCGCCCTCAAGGAGCTTTTAGCAACAGCAGGGGCCCAGCCGGGTCGAAACCTAATGGGGCCAGGGTAAAGGCACGAAGGAACGGGGTGGGTTTTAGTCAGTAAGAGTCTGACACTATCTCCCGCTCCGCCCAAGAGCGGGGGTTGTCATTGGATAATTTTTCCCACCATAACAAAAAAATCCCATTAACAGTTCAGTTTAAGTCGTCAAAAGGATCGAGTAAAAATCTCGTGGTAGGACCCATGAACTAATAATAGGCCCCTAATCTCAATTTACCTTCTCGTACAAAGCACCCCGATCACAAATTCACGATCCCCTTTGAAAGTCCTCAAGAAGCCGTCTACATCATCGAACATTAACAAGAATACTTACAACCGGACAAAAGGACTCTCTAGGGCTCAACGGACCGAACAAGATGGCGTCCAGACGAATTGGGATTTACCTATCTCGTAAATATGTTATGAGTTAACACCTGAGCTTTGAATAAATATAGAATGTTTTTTTTTTGCTGGATCTTTAAAGTATTAGGGAAAATAGCATTAGGAAAATTAGCTTTTAATGTTCCCACTGCTGGGATTCAGACTTTCTCTCTAGGAGAGGAAATGGGCCGTAATCCACCACGTGGCCCAGTGCGGGTTGGTGAATGTCACATGTCTTCGAATTTTTAGTTCTAGGACATGCCGGTTTCCTCACGATGTTTTCCTTCACCGTTTTGAGTGCAGAGGTGATGAAATAAATAACACAACGTAATGTAACCGGTCAGGTGGGCGAGGATTGTCACTCACTGGACGCCAGAAGAAGGTCGAGGTGGTGTGACGATCTGATCATGTTCGCGGGGCAAACTTGGCCAGAGATCGCCCTAGACAGTGAAGTTTGGAAGGAAAAACGGGAGGCCTTTACTCAGCAGTGGGACACACAATAGGCTTTCAAAAAAAAAAATACGCCTGGCTGTGTTTAAAACCCGCACGACCACGGCCTGCGAGTCGTAAGTCGGGGCCGTTACCACTCGGCCACCAATGCTCCTTAGGAAAAATACTAAGAACGTATTTAGGATATATGAGGACTTACTTTTAGCATGGTCTATGTTAAGCACGCACTTGTAGAACAGAATTTCAAAAATACCAGGATCGCAGCAAAGACAAGGATGTCATCAACATATAACTCTGCAAACACATTAGTATTACCGTTGTTACAGGGAGAGGCGTCACTCAGCAGACCATATCCTGCCTTCCGCGTCACGTACCCTGTTACCTGTTCACGTAGGGACCTAACGACGGCGTCAGCTGACGCATCATAGGTAAGGAATTTACTTGAACAAAAAAACCCCCAACGCCATGAAAAGAAGAAAGGACCCTTTAAAATCAAGTAGAAAATTTTTACGTTATGAATTTTGTACCGCACTCAAAGGTCGTCCGAAAGGGACCCCAGGAGTCCTGAAAAGAAGGTAAAGAAGGAACATACGCGTGGGTTCTAAAAACCAGCGGGGTTTTTACCGACTAGAACCCACGCCACTCTAGAGTGAGAGAATTCATTGGATGATTTCCAACCTAAAAACGAACTCTAACCAACCATTGTACTCTTGCTAAAAAGGTGAAACTTTCAGTGAAAACCTATAATATAATAATCTTTCGTACTCTAGTTACTTAAACCTTTAGACCCCTCGCTCACGACGATTTTTTGTAGCGAAGCTGTCGCGAGTTTCGTGAGCGAGCGACAGTATCGCTACGAACGCGCGTTAGTCGCATTTGCAAGCGCCGTAGAAAAAATGCCAACACGCTACAGCATTGCGACTGTATCGATGCGAACGCGCTACAGCATCGCTAAAAAGTCACCGTGGGCGAAGGGCTTATACAAAAGGCTATTTTTGTAAAGGTATAACTTTACAAAAATAGCCTTTTGTGTAAGTAACTAGTCAATAAAAACAACGAAAACGAATTTCATAAAGTTGGCGTCTTTACTGGACCTTACAGAGGGGACTTTTGTGTAAATTAAATTAATGGCCCAGATCTAGAACAAGGCTTTCAAGAAGAAATAATGGGAAAAAGTATTTCGAGAAAAATTGGTTACGTAATCAGATTTATTTTCTAAAGAGTTTTTGGTTAGTTGAGTGAACATTTTTGATACTGTTAGTGTTATAAAAAAAATATTTTCGTCTGCAAATATTAATCAGTATATTATTTGGAAAAACATTTACGTACATATTTTACATCATTTATGTTGTTATTTGCAAGCGTAGGACTTACAAATGACAAAATAAATGATGTAAATTGTACCAATTCGATCTTAGACCGATCGAACGTTACAAAATAACAAATAATAATTTGTGTGACAACTCGACAAAATATTCGGAACAGCTCATTTTTTTTTTAATCAAAGTTAACTACATTACAATAAGGGTCGATTCTATTGGTTAAATCAAAGCTTACATGTACCCCAGTATCGAGGTCAATGAGGAGCCTTATATCGTTAATAGTCAAACTGCGCCTGTCCGTAGAACAGTTTTGTCAACCCCTTTGAGGATTAAAAACATGGCGGGCATATAATATTGAAGCAAATCGGGTAAAGTCCTACATTCATTTATTATGTGGTGCCACCGGACGACGATACTCGCAAGGACAAATCTAGCAGTCAGAGTCGGGTACGTACATAAAACAGCAATTATCCCTTTTTATAAATCCCCTCCGTTTGAATAAAAAGTGGGGTAAATGGTAAATATGTTCCGAATTTGAATATAGACAAAAAAAACGAATTTAAATAACAATTAAATAATAATAAAAAAGGTGATGAATAAATAATATCGCTTGCCCGCAAGAATACTGTATTAACTCTAAAAACGTACTTTTTCAGGAGAAGGGATTAAAGTTTTTAACTTAAAATATTGTGGTATATCCATAAGATAAACAGATTATTTTTTATTATTAATATGTATTAGTATGTACTCTATAATTATCTTTAAAGACATTACTCTATTTACCATTATTTATTAAATTATTTACACTTTTTACAACTTGTCACAGTATACTTTTGAATTTTAGTTTTGTTCAAGATGTTTAGTTTAAAAAGAAAACAGTATTTATATATTTTTAAATGCGATTAAAGTGATAAAAAAAAACAAAAAAATGAAATCAATTCTCACTTATTTATTACAAAAAGACCTTAGCATCAACCTTGACTTATAAAAATCGAATGAATAACAATCATATGGTAATATTCTAGTCAATATCTAAATTCTAGTCTTTGTACCAAAACAAAAATCACAAGGTACTTGTTGAACTAGTCATTATTTAACAAAGTAAAAACAAAAATAAAAATCTCAAAAATGTTAAAAGTTAGTATTACTTACATTAACTTAATAGGAACTTTACGCTTTTGCAAGCAAAGTGTAATCTGGTAAATAACAGAATATTGAACAAAATATTTGAAGAACAACAACTTTCTGAAAAAAACATACTAATTATGAAATTATTAGTTGAGAAAAAAAATAAAATGAAGTACCAATTAAACAAAAACAAAACCGCAATGAAATCAGAAAAAAGTCCTGATACACTTATTTATTTTGAATAATATTCTTAATTATGTACAATTAAGAATATTATTCAAAATAAATAAGTGATACCTTATTGAATAAGTGTAACCATGAGTACTATGAGGATTTGTATTAAATATATAAAAGTTACTTATAAATTTTGATAAAAATCTTCATAGTATTTAGGAATTATGTTTTTTTCAACTAATTTCAACAGCCCCTGTTTCTTTTTACTTGTAATTTTAATCCTCTAAGAATAAGCTGCAGGTAAATTCGGTGACATCAAGTCGTTTTGAGTGCTGCGAGTGGACCCTGCTACTTTTATTTGTTTATAGGAGGTGTCAGAGTAAGATGTTTTGTAAAAAAAGATCCAGGGTCTGATTTAGACACATAAATAATACTGAAATCATTCATTTTTACAGATTCATTCAGAATATTTTTGGAAAAGTTTTTTCCAATCTTTGGTGACACTTCTTTAATATCGTAAAACCTGTCGTAGGTTAATTCATTAACTGCGAATGGTTTCCCGTTAGATTTAGCAGTTCTAATTAAAGTAAAATACTGATCAGGTGTAAATATCGCAGTGGAACGAAGGGACATTTTAATTTTTCTTTCAATTAGAGAATGGCAATTATCACCCTCATTTTGGGTATGTCCCTTAATTAGGAATTTGTGAGTAATAGAACGAATATTTTGAAATTTATTTACTGCTAAGATGTACATTGAAATCATGAAACGGTTTTTCTGCTGCCCGCAACAGTTATCACTGTAGAATATTACATCAACTAATTGCTCAGCCTTTGTGTCAATTTGGTTAAGATAATTCCACACGCAAGTTGCAATCTCATTCACACCACGATTGCCATGCCCTTCGTGCCATACATTACAATAAACATCTTTTGTTTTCAAATCAGTTATTGTAAAATTTAAAACATTTAGTTTAGAGATGTAATAAAAGTTACTTACGTCCCCCCTTGGACAAGGCATTGTTGCTTGTAAATCATAGACAGCAACTACCACAGTGCTCCCTTTCAATTTGTCTTGTTCCTTCTCGGCTCTCGATAGATCTTTTTCAACTAAATGTGTATCATACTCAACTTTAAGACGTTGTTTTTCTTCCCCGGTAGCATTCATGAAAGCCTCACAAGTATCACACCTATCTTTTTTAGGTGAATAAAAGGCAATATTGAACTCATTATTAAATATATGACTATACAAAACATAGTTACCATATGGCTTATATTCAGTCTGACATAACTTAACATAATCTCTGTGGAGATCAATCAATGTTTTACTGCCATCAATATAAAGCTTATTAGTGTTACTGCGACAGTAATGGCTATCCATAGTCGGAATAGATTGTATGTGCTCCCTTATTTCGGATTTAATAATATTCGGTATTTTGGCATGATTTCCATGCTTTCCTCTACCATCTACAGCTACAACGTTACTCATTGTAGGTATACGCTTTTCAAAGGCAGTCCTTATTACGCGATCATTTAAGGCAAGTGTGGATTTAAAGAACGTTTTACAAACACGTACTTTATTATTTTGAACCGAAAAATAAAATGCATTGTTGCTCTGCCTAGGATTTGCCACATTTGTGTATTTATATTTCGGATTAATTATAGTAGTGCTGTTTATAATGAATTGCCTCTGCATCGTTATGTTGCCCAAATTGTAATATTCATGAAAAATGTTCTGTCTTTCTTCTTCTGACACATTTGCAGAACATTTTAGACGACACTTCTCACCACATGGTGGCCCTACTTTTCTGGCTGGAATGACTTTTTTTAGTTTTTTTGATGTGTAGCTTTGACCTGTGTTTCTTAAACGTTTCGCGACTTCCGATTTCCAGTTGTTAATATTTCGTTGTCGTTTACGTGTGAGTTTTTTGTTCAAATCTAAGTTTTCAACCTGAGAGTCTGCAGATGGAATGATTTCGATGCAAGAGACGTGTAATGCAGGTGGAATGTTTTCGCGGTGGGCGGAATGTGAGCGTGTACTAGAAGCTGATGATGAAGAACTGGAATTGGAGGAGCTGGAGCTGGAAGATGAACTTGAATCTGTTGATGATATTGACGCTGATCTATGTCTAAAGTTCGGATCTTTAACGCTGTCATCTGAATCGAAATCGGTTCCATCACTTTTATCGGCTTCACTTAGCTCTTCAGTGTTAGATATGCCTGAAATAAAAATAAAAATTTAAATGATAAATATACCTTAATATAAATAAATGAAGGAATAGTAACCTCCCTTCAGATTAAAAAATCATTCAAATATATTCTCACCATTAATATCAGTAAAAATATTACTACTACTACTTGCATCGTTTTTCAAACAATTTTCAATAACACTGGATGCTGGAACTGGAATACTATGATCTGGAGCATTTATATTTTCAATCAAATTGGTTTGTACATTATCTGTAATAAGGAAAATAAATAAAAAAATGAACTTAATAAATGCGGCATAGCGGAACAACTAGAAAAACGTGTCATTGCAATACTTAAATTACTAATATTTTGGGTTCCTCATGTTACTCGTACTTTGATCAAAAGAAAAATGATGATTATTTTAATAATATTATACCTAAATGTGATAGAATGTTTAGGTATTACTCAATAACGTCAGAATGGCTGAATAGATCCGGATAAAATACAACGCCTTCTTGTGTTCGATATTGAGCAAAACGGCAAAACCACTAGTAAAAGTTATTAATACCTATTATATAAAAAAAATACTATTCTTACCATTTGGATCAGATTCGCATGCGAAATCAACATTTTCTAAACATTCGATGTAGCCAGGGCCTTGTTCATCTAAGCTAGTATCCAGATTTTCGGATGAGTTCAAATTATATTGACGGTTATTCGATGTCTCAGCCTATGCTACTATACATTTTCGAATATAATCTAGCCTTTTCTGTGGTAACATTCTGAAATAAAGAATATGAAATTGAAGATCATAGACAGAATTAGACAAACTGCTATCTAAATCAAATACTTGTAAACAGAACATCGTAGTTTTTACGTTTGATACATTAACATCAACTAAAATTCAAATGAACTCAGACACATTTTGTAATAATACTTGGATAAGATACAACTTATGATGAATAAAGTAGTAAACAAAAAAATACAAAAAACTTTTAAAAGATCATAGGCACAACTCAAAATAATACTTTGTTCATTTAAATGCGGGGTACTCTAAGCATTACGTTATAGTGAAGAATACAGGTTAATTTTCGTGTTATAACTCTGTTCTAAATAGTATTTGGAAAATAAAATACTTACTTAAAGAAAAATACAGCAAGAAATAACAATAAAACACTTTTCTTCTTATGGTAAAACCGAATCTATGTATCATTAATAGATAATACTCTGTTTCAAATAACAACACGGGTCAAACTAGTTCTGGGACAGAAACAACACAGAACGTGTCGTTCTTCCTTTTTCTAGCGAAACAGAAAGAGCGAGAAGGATATAGATGCAACTTTCGTAATTGGTTCATTCAAGGTGAAAGCGATTTTCGACCTAATTTTAAAGGTAGAACGTGCTTTTTTTAGTCGAACTGTATTATTAAGTCAGTTAGTGCCAAATTTTGACATGATACTGTATTCTTCCGGACAAGCGATATGTGTACTTAAAATTGACCGCTGAGGTCGTTGACAAATTATAAAAACAAAACTATCATGTTATCTATTCTCTGATGATAATTGCTTCAAGTGTCCATGGGTGTCACTGTTCAAGTATACAAGATGACTACCGTCTTTAGTTGACTCTTATGGGCCTACCACACGTAACAAACTTCACCACAGTTTTGCCTGCGCAGGCCGATTCGTACACGCAAGACCGTGCGTATGGTTAGTAAAACTTATACCGTATTACACGGTATATTAAGTGGTTCAGCTAAATGTATTACGATTTGACATTAACGACACTTCTAAATATTGAAGACTCAAAGCGCAAAAGCTATTAACCGCACAGTGTTCCAATTTTATCCAGTTGACACTTTTGGAGCAAAACCCAATAACATGGCCCGATTTGCTTCGAACCCTCATTGACCTACATCGCCTGTTTAAAGGCAGTTAAATTAAAAACTCACACACGATGTCCTCATTTCCACTGAGCCATTTAAATATTAAAAAGCCAGGTATAACAAACATTGTGCAACATTGCAACTATCCACAATATCCCACAGAATTACAAAAGTGCTTTGTGTAGTCGCCATTTTGTAACCGTGCTACCTACAAACGTACGTCACTCGCTATTTTTGCTCAACGCTGTTATTTTTACATGAATACATTAAAATGTCAGTGGCTGACATTCTGTGATAAACTATTATAAAGGTGTAGCAGGGAAACTATTTTAAAACAGGATGATAAAAGAGGGAGATGGTTTTGCAAAGGAAATTGTGCAGGAACGTTGGCAATACGGAGCTGATATTAATAAGACAGCTGAAGATAAAATAATGCTGAGGCTCTGAACAGCCAAGACATAATAAGTTGATAAACCTAGACTTAAAGAACTAAATTTACGTTAGTCAGAATAGTCTCTGGCGAGTAACTTATGGCAGAAGAAAAGAACAAGATAATAGTCAGACAGAGACATTTTGAAATAAGAAAACCAACTGCCACAGAAAAATAATGAACAAAACACAGACGAAGGATTCTGTGTATCCAGAAATTAGAATAACCTGAATAAAGAAAAATATGAGACATAATTAGAGCACTATATCTCAACTTGGCGGAAACTGCGAATGCTCACACATAACAAGGTACACAATTATACATCCCGCCTCAGTAGTTGTATCTATGTCACGCTACGTCGTCGTGCTAAAAATTTACCTTGTTAAACGGAATATGCATCCCAGTTTTTAACAAGTAAAATTTAAAGTACCTACCCAGAACACGAGTGTAATGAGGAAAGTTTAACATAATATATTATTCAGACTAGATCTATACAACCTACTTGTAGTTTTGGCGAAATATGTTCTGGTGTGGAGTTCAGAGGGGATAGTGTAGGTTTTTTATCGTATTCGATCGCGTTGATGTTACAAGTTCGCTTTGTCAAGTAGTATAGAATAAAGAGCTTTTCTTTTATTGTCACCAGACAGTGCGTATTTAGTATTGATTGATACTAATTGAAGTTTACTTAAAGTAAGTTCAGTATAAAAATCGTACTAAAGCCACAGTTACTGCTGAATTATAAAATGTTTATGTTCTGTCTCCAGCTCAAGTAATTTATATAAAATTTTAATACTGTAAAACGGACTTCAAATCCTATCACTAAAGTAGACAATTAGAAATTTTCGAAAGATAACCATCGCCTCTCGGTCTCACAAAAAGAACTGGAAAGTTTTAGTCTAATAACAACACAAAACAACATACCTAGGTAGATTACTAACACAAAACCAGTAAATCGAATACACCAACAGTCAAAGCGCACAACAATGTAAGCTTTATCAGTAACGCCACACGTACATAATATTCTGTATACGTTATACCATCGGAAATCAACGTGCCACGGTAAACCAAACAATGGATTTGAATAAACAAATACTACACGAACTGAATTTGAGAACTATTCCACAGGGAGAATTTTCAGCATAAAATAAATATTGCTTGTGTGAAGAATACATGGGCAAATGGATACTATTGTAATTTTTAACTGATATTAGAGGACTGAAACACCAAGCCGCATTGACTTAACGAATACAATCTTTGGACATCTGTATTGAACCACATTAATTTATTATCATCTTCATATCAGCTGGAAAACGGTTGATAAACACCCTTATGAGTGTTTAGGCTGGTTTCAAGACAAGACATATTTAGGGGAAGAATACGCCAAACAGATAATTTTAAATACTCCTAACATTTTCATCGACAATGAATCAAATTATACAGTTCACAAAGGCAAAGCTTTTAGTGAATAAGAGAAACACTTGAAAAACATAAGAAAAATAATAACATCTTCTTATTAAATCAAGCTTAGGAGAAATGGTTCACGTAACCCCAGTGAGATTGGATACTGGAGCTGCGATGCTGAGAACGGTGAGAGATACGTGAGGAAATTGTGAAGTACTCGAGGTGTTCATGCGAATATTATTCTTGAATTATAGTATGTATAGTTATAGCTTAAACATAGTATTATCCATCATAATAACGTTATATTTGCAGTAATATCTTATCTATACTTATAATAAATCTGTAGAAGTGAAAATTCTGTACATTGAAGATATCAAAAAAATAAATGGCACCGTGTTACCAGACCGACACCGAACCCAAATATGTGAATAAAAAATTTTTGTCTGTCCGTCTCTTTGTTCAGGCATCACGCAAAAACTTGATTCTTTAATATCCTGGCCACCACACTGGCTACTTTTTATCCCGGAAAAGTATATACAATAAAAACAAACTTAATTTTGCGGTTCGATCCCTAGACCCGATTACTATACCAACCGCAAATAATAAGTTTGTCGTAGGTTCCGTCACCCGCAGTGTAGTTCACTAAGGGGCGCTGCACACGGCTAAGATACTATAATATTTTATCTTAAGATACAATATCGCTCGCCATTCAATACAATGGCCTATCACACACACATGACGAAGATAATAAATAAATCTACACTAACATAATAAAGAGGTAAAGTTTGTTTTTTTTTTTTTGTTTGTAGGAGGTAATCTCTGGAAGTACTGGTCTGATTGCTAAAATTTTTTCACCAATAGGAAGCAGCTTTATTCATGAGTGACATAGGTTATATTTTAAGTACGCGGACGAAGTCGCGGGCAAAAGCTAATAACAAATATGAGGAAAATCTTCGAGAGGAACAGACCCTTTATTAACTTTATCTTGTTTTTCTACCCCTCTTATAGGAAAGAATATATGAATATAAGCTCTATTATCACTGCATTTTAGAACTAGTTTTGGTGTATAAAGAATCAAAGAATATAGGGAAAATATTTTCCAGTCTGAAAAGCAGCAATGAATGTTATTGCTTTGGATGAACTAAGAAACAACAAAAAAACATATGGCACATTATGCATCCACAACAGTAGGTAATTGATCGGTAGTACAGAACCTTGATAAGGTTAGCACAGAAACTATACGATACAAACGATATTATAACAAGAAAAAGAAGCCAGTGCCTAGCAGCGAACAAAATAGGGCTATGGACATGGATGATAATGAAATAGAGCGCAGCAAAATAAAAACTGTAAGGAAGTTTTGGATTAAGCTTTGTGTAGATTGTTATAGCAGATTGGTGATCTCAATATTTCAGGGCAGTGACGAGATTTCCATCAGCGATCAATTTATAGGCAAGGTTAAGCCAGTTAATGAAGACCTGAAACAATTTACAAGTTTCAATTTACGCCTTACGTCGGGAGTTTCCTTATTAACGTCGATACACGTTTATGTGCTGTGTATGTAATCTATGTAAAACCCTTTCTATACTTGTATATATACCCTATGTTCTTATTAACCTTAATTTTGTCATGTCTAATAAATAACGACGCTACTTGTATTTTACCTGGTTTAATAATTAATATTGCACTTTCAATTAACTATTTTAATCAACGTTATATGTAACATGGCACTCGAGTCTTAAAATATCTTCCAGCTTTTCATAAATTGAGTTTTTCTTGGCGTATTCGTGGCCTAAATAAATATTGCTGTTAGTGTTACACACCCGAGGCGTAGGGGTGTTAAATTAAGAAGGCGTCTTCACGTAATCTTATCAATTTCTTATTAAATTTCTAGCGAGCGACGACGGAGAAAATTCTTAAGGCACTTATCTTTCTATCAAACCTCATCAATGTTCTGAAACTGAGTTAGGGTATTGGTGTTAAAAAATGTAGGGCTAAACATGGATGGGAAATGTCTATAGATATTAATAAGGGTGGTAAAGATATAGTAACACATATTAGTGGCGTTGCTGATATGAATAAAATTATACTGCAATCAAATAATCTAACTAAAGAGCTTGCAGCAAGTATATATTACACACACGTCAAAGCTAGCAGTTCTCCATAATTGCATAAATTATATCACGCTACTAAGTGCATGTACTCGCATGCTAACATGGTTACACAGGATTACCCAGTTCCTACGATATATTCGTGTTCAACCAAGACTAATCTGATCATGCTCAACGGGAACCCGCGGAGATATTAAGATGAACTTAATTAATTTGACATTTCAAATTCTGTGGAGCAGAATTTTCATTTGAAACTTGCGGATTCATCAAAATTTTTGGACTAGTTAAAAGGATTTTATATTTTTTTCAAGTTGCGGAAGGAAAAGCTTTGAAAAGGAAAAATCAAGTATTTCTAAGTTTGTTATTTTGGAAGCGCAAAATTAATAGAATTTTACTAAGAAAATCTTACGAATTTGTTACTTCTAAAAATATTACTACACGAAGCTTTATAATAACTTAGGTAGAATTATTCACTTTCAATACACAAAATACGACTCTAAAATAAAAACAGGAAATAAAACAATTCAAATCAGTCCCAACAAATCCGGTTGAAACAGAATGTTTTATGTTTTTAACAAGCCACCTAATGTACCGGCAATCTATCTAAACCGCTGAATGTATATCGTTAAACTCATCATGATCACCAAAATGTAGCGCGAATATTGTGGATTCAGGACCAACCAGCGAAAAACGGTAAAATTATCATAAAATCGGTGTTCTGTTAACTTCTTTATCCATTACATTCAACCCTAAAATGTTCTTGTGTTATACATGTTAACTCTTTTCACTGCTTATAGATTCTTCTACATTTGCTTATACAGACTGGTATACACACATACATTTTTCAGTCTGTTCATTTATAATATTATATCATAAACAAAAGTGTATATATACCACACTTCTGTTTGATGGCGCATATTTTCAGTTCCTTACTCTTTGTCTTTGTCATATTTTCCATTGGTTTTTGCGCTATGTACTGCCTAGCCTTCATCAGTACCTACCACATTTGTTTCTAATATCAGTAAATCTATATCAGCCATTCTTATTGCAATTACAGAAGATTAAAAAAAAATTCCAGTTAAGATAACTAGGTCATTGCAATGATTTTTTGTCTATAACTTGCTATTTAGATATTTTCCGACGGATATATGTAGTGTTTGCAACAGCAGCAAACATCTTGGTCTTGTATAAATACAAACTAGAATAGTTGATGCTGATGTAAAAATATCAGCCAGCCTTCAATGTTGTAGCAGAGTTGAATATTCAGGGAACGCCAGAAGTATATTTAAGTATCTCAACTCGTAAAGGCTATTTTAATAATAAAACTACTAATGCTCTACTAAGCAAAACAACCTAGACTATATACTTCAGACATCAAAAAAACATTGAAAAGCCTAAGAGACTAGTTGCGCAGAATAGTGTAGCTGTAGACACATGTAGTACGATGGATTCATGGCCCATTACAGGGTATGAACGTAAGTGTAGAATAGCAGTCGTAAAACACCTAGAACATATAAGGATCTCGAGGGAGGCTCGATAGGTGAAGTACACTATGGAGGGTAGTATTATTAGAAGTAGTTTTGATTTCTGGTTTTTTGATGCGACTTTGGGTCGGAATATGGGTCACTGAAAAATATTGCAAGATACATGTGAGTAAGCAACCTAGATTGCAAAGCAAATGACCAGCCTTATCATACGTAAATTCAGAAACCTTTGGCCTAGATAAGTTTTTTTAAATCGCAAATCGACTAATGAAAGGTATGCCACCATGAGGCTTGGCGGAGGATATTTTTGTAGGGAAGCTGGATGGATGCTGAACTGGACGAGTCCAATTTGCGATTGAATAAATCAACGTGTGCTTGGAGAACTCTGTGTCCAGCTTTGATAGTCTATGTCATATGACACTCCACCCAATGTCAAAATATTCACACTTCACAGTAGTTTACAATAAAATTGATTGTCACAGTTCAGACTCTTCTACAGTACCATACATTTATAATGTACACTTTACAATACACGTAAAAATATCAACGACTTTATCTTTTTAAGTACAGCAACGCCTAGAGAAAAAGACTGCAAAAAAGAAATAATACGATTTTCTTGTTTCCTTATCTTTAGATATATTGTGCGTCATTTTCATCCTCGGGCAACAAAGGTAGTCATTATTTACTGACAAAATTACACGAGGCAACGTATTTTCTGGAAGAAGCTTATTCTTTGAAAATCAAGTGGTACCCATGAAATTGTTGATTATAGCAGCTACACTGTCTATTACTGTCTAAAAATAATGATGTGCTGGCGTTAAGAGTAATAGAACATTACAATTAGAGATACTTGATCAGCAGTGGCTAAATTCAGCCAGTAAACGGTGGTGTGATGATGAATAGATAAAAACCACATAAACCAACCTCTTTCACACAATAAGAACAGAAGATAAATTATTAAAAAGGCTTAGTAAAATAACGTCTAGAAATAGAAATCCTCAACATGAAATGTAACGCTAGACAAAGATAGTTACGGAGCTGAGACTTGAACTTTGAAAAAAATGGACTGCGACCGTATTGGTGCCTTCGAGATGTGGTGTTAGAGGAAAATATTTCAAATTACCTGGACTGCTTTTCGTACAATCATTTCAGTCTTAAGCGAATTGAACATCAAGACTAGACTGTGACTACCTGTATACTCAGAGTACTAGTAACTCTATAACTCAAGAGTTATTTGGCCACATAGCCAGGACAAATGCCCACAACCTTGAACAATTCATCGAAAGTGGCATGGTTGATGGCAAACTACCAAAAGGCCGCAGTCAAAAACCCGTTATACACTGAGCACCCAATTACACGCCACACTTCATGATGCCAAGAACCGACACAGATGGCGAGACACCACCAGTAAGAAGGCAAACCAACAGGAACTTCACAACCCTCGACGCGAAGAAGACAAGACAAGAAGGCAACTGATAAATCTGAGAAAACGAATCTCGAATACTATCTCATATCCAACTTTTACAGCCATCCACATAAGTACTATTAAGATAACAGAAGGTGTATCTGACGGCAAGCGTTGTTTAATAGCATACAGTTTTATTGAGGATCCTTTATCTCGTCGTTATGTGACCACTTTTATTGTCCCGAGTCTGCTCGTAAATGGATGACGATGGTTCTATTGATTTAATTGTAATGGATGGTCTAGTACTTATGGTGGAAGTGTCTTTGTTTCATGGTTTTTGGGTAAGAGCTTTGGTAAGAGAGAAGTGAATCTTTATCAAAGTTGTGGAAAACACGTGGAAGAGGGAAACATATAACCAATAAGTACGGTTGAAGAAAGGGAAGGCCTATACGCAACAGGCTACATAATGCTGATGAATCTTTAAGGCACTGGATCAATATCAAGGTTAGTATAGGCTGAATGGACAATTCGATAGTTATACCATGATGATGACTTTTGAAAAAGTTACTCGTGGTCCGAGACCGCAAAGGGTAACTGAAGGAACATAGTTGTAGGTTTAGTCAGTAAACATTTTACACGCCTTCTCACTCTGCCCTGTGTGGATAATTAGTAAAAAAAAACACTTCCGCATCGCAAACTGACTATCATTATTTTCATAGTGTACTTAATAAAAAGTACAAGATACTCATACAGAACTAACTATAAAGTATACTTTGTGAAAACGTAGCTACAAGCACAGAACCAACAGCAGACAGTAGCTTCCACCGAACCGAAAATACTTATTTCAAAGTCAACGCGTACATTACCATAATACTGTGAATCTACTTACAACGAAGCCTCTCCCTATCACAACATATCATGGTGTTATTACGGGAAGATGTTTTTAAGTCGATTTACCGAAAGTGCCCTTATGATGGATGACAGTTCAAGGTAATATTAATGGGTAATAGGCATCATAGCATAATGGGTTTTATGCTGTAGAAGATAAGGATCACGATTTAAACTGATTAATAGTGTTCCTGTTAATGGTACGAGTATTATAATTGATTAGGTAATTAAACTATGTCGTGATAATAGCCTGGGGTTTATAGAAGGTTAATCAACATCTCGAGATTAAAATATAACTGGTTAGAAAGAGTAAGAACATATACTTGATATTGCTACTGAAATAAGTTTTTACCCGGGTGGTGGAAGATATTTTTTTAAAGTATACGAGGATTAAGAATAAATTTAGGTGCGCATTAAATTCCTTAAAGGATTGACCAGACGTTTGCAAACTAGCGTTCCAACCAAGTTGACCTTGATTTGTGTGTTTGGTTTGTGTTAAACCACGCGCCAACACATTCTGTGGTTGGGAAAACGCACCTCCCAACCAAGGGCGTTGAAGGTCATGGTTTACAACTGCTGTCTACACGGATTGAAATTAGCAAGGTCACCTTGGTTGGGACGTTGATTTGCAACCATCTGGTCACCCCTTTACGAAATAGCACTTTAATCCTTAATATCTGAAAGGACATTAACGACGCATCGCAAATTAAATGCAAGACCCATGATGCGATTGACTAGCTATTGAAAATTGTATCAACCAACCACAGAAGCTACTACGCAATTAGCAAATTTTTATATTAATTTTTGAGTGAGATATTGGTGGAATGCTGATATTTCCCACTTTTTTTAAATTTAATTATAGTCTGTCTAGTAAGTTAAACGACTTGGAATTTTTTTAAGGAAATTAAAAATCTAATGTTGGCAACCGTAATTTTAGTTGTCATTCACTTGTTTTTTGAGATGATGATAGTTCTACAACAGATCTTGATCGTAGTATGGCTAGTGATCATTGAATTTATCAATGCTAGTGATGATGAATCAGTAAGTGGAATATAATATTTAGAATCAGATTTCTCGTACGATTCCAGGTTTATTTTATTACTTTTGACACTTTTATGTCTTTGCAAATGTATCCTACTTTTGTAATAAGAATATCATTAAAGAGACTGTCGAGAAAGATTTTCGTTTAAAATATACCTATTTGGTATATTTTAAACGAAAATCTTTTGCATTTTTTAATGTTAAAAAGTCTTCTAATAGTATTAAATCATTTTAAAAAATACTGGATACTTTTTATAAGGTTCCATTACTAAACAATGACCAAGATCTCATAATCAACCTTGATTTCTGAACCAGTGTTGACTACATCAGATTTCATTTTACCCTAAAAATTACCCAAGTCGTTTAACTTATTAGACAGACTATAATATAACTATGCTAACAATCTCCAATATATACCTCAATATGTCAAGTTAATCTGCTTCATAGTATATTCCAGGAACAAAACTATCTATCCGCATCAACATAATAATATAGGTAGCTATTTACAAACCCACACAGGAAGCATTAAGAAACCTGAAGGCAACACAACCATTGTCATTTCAGCGCCACCAGTGCTCCCTAGGGAACACGCTGGCGTGTCGCGTGACTGTACTACACGACACGACGTGAAAATCGAAGGGGAGTAATGAATGCCTCACTTTAGACAAAAGTCCCCTTAGATATTATGCACTATGGTTGCATTATACTTACTGCCTGGGACGTAGTGGCTGTTTTTCGTTTGTATGCATAATCTCATTCCATGTACTAATATGGGTACTTGAAAGTTAACAGAAATAGTAATCAACGTAAACAATAAATCTTGTCCTTATTTATTTTGAGAACTTTCCCCAATAGAACAAATAAGGTTTAAGGGGCGCTAAAGTTTTTATTAAAACATTCTCGCGAACGAAGTCGCCGGAAAAATGCTAGGATAAATAAAAGTTGCAAATTTTATCGATAAGTTTATTAGACATCCCATCACTAGAGACAACCGCACCGTTGGTGCCGCCAAATGAGAAATGAAATTTAATATTTATTTTTCATTCCACATTCGGCACCAAGCCAAAATATCTATTGATGCCGAAACAGGAATAGCTTTGGTGCCGAATCCATTGGTGCCGAAAAAATTGGTGCCGAATCAGGAATGCATCAATAGAAATGATGGATGTTGAATACCAATAGGTTCGCCTCATTATATGAGACCCAAATAAAACTGGCAATATTTTCCTAAAATAGATCTTTTCCGGAAATATTAAAAAATATTTTTCAGTAAGTCTGGCACATAAACTAACTGTCAAGGAAGCCAAAAATGAAGCGAAGAGCATAAAATTCTAGCAAGCATGTATTAAAGAAACGTTAAAATAAACTCCAGCAGCATTCCAAAGGACATCGTTTCATATTAAAAGGGGGAACGTCGACGGCTAATGAGAGCGACGAGTACGGTTATGAATGGCCAGCATTAACTGCAAATGGGATGAAAAATATATGTCGCAGATGAAATGCAAATTCAAATATTAGGTTTTACTGTTTTATTAGACATAGGTATAATGGAATTCTTAGTTTTATTATTTTACATTGCTTTTTAGAATTCCACGTTAATTCTGATGATAAGAATCATGTAGTCAAAACAGCAAAAAACAAAAATGGTACTCTAAATTTCGAACAGTGACAAAACATAACACACGAACGCAGCTTCTAAAATTGCAGAAGCCAACATAGCAGTTGACGCCACACTGATCATCAGAGCTACAAACTCCAATGTACATAACAAGTTAGATATGGGACGTACGGACGAGCGAGGGTGACGGGACCTAATGAGTGAGCAGAACGTGACGAATGCCGGGCATTAGCTTCTAATGAGTTGAATCATGAATACGTTTTACTGTAGCTAATGCTGTAAATATTTAAGAGCAGGACTTGTTTAATTTCCGGCTCAGAATTAAAGTATTGTAAATCTTTAACATTGCTTGGTGAACAGAGGAAATTGGAGGATTAATTGAAAGCCTCTACGTTTTCTTACTATCCAGCGAATTTTCAAAGGTTGTTGAAGATTAGTTAAACCCGATTTCACAATATGAATAAGCAATGAAGAATGCAATATTATGTATATTTTCAGTAAGAATCTCTTTGACTCTGTTTGTATACCATTAACCGTTTGTACTCTAATTAATAGGTACTAAAGTAGCACACGTTCTACTCGTATGCATGCTTGTAAAGATAAAGCTTATTTGCTCAAATCTCTTTCTCAAACCTCTTTACTTGATATAATTAACTAACTAAATAATACTTTACTTAATAGCAGTAATGCAATTTTACTGCCTTTTATCCTATAATTCTTTAATTGCTACTAGTGGATTTACTATAATCATTATTACTCCAATTACTGTAACATTTAAATCCCTATCTCATTCTACTACTTTAACATAATCATGAATATGCACTAGTTTATCTATTTGCGCACCAGTAGCTTCCTTAATTAATTTTGGACTATACATTCCCCACGCTTCATAAATATCCATTATAGATATGACAGCGTCAGTGGTTAGAGTTGATGCAACATTTCGAATTTCCACCACTTCAGCGTATTTCACATTCGTGACAACCAATGTAGAGCATGCACGCAGATTATGTGTGGACGTGCGTTTAATCTTCTGATGGCATTGCATAATGAACTTGTTAAGGCTTCTACTGACATTGTTTAGCTACCCGAACGGATTCGGTATTGATCCCTAGATGTCATGTACATTGTTGCTTCTACTGATTCAGATAGTCATGTGAATTTCTGCTTTCACATAACGAGTTTTGGAATATTGTAATAAAAGCGTGCTTTTGCGAATCATTGTCTAGCTAATGGCCTAGTATGGGGCTCACTTACAAAGATTTTTTTAACCTGCTATAAATATATTATAAGGTACCTTATGTCGTCTCAATTTGGTTTAATCAAAGACCTGCTTACTAAGAACTAAACTTATAAAAATTATCGGAAACATAAAATGATAAATTGTCACACCGAACATGACGTATTTCCACACCTTACATCAAATTGTAAAATCCATAGACATTCTCAAACATTCGGGAACTATTTAGGAAATTGCATGGCCCCAAACTTTTTCTATAAAACATTGCGTGACACAAAATATATGGCTGAATGATGCTATTGGCGAATATGGCGCAGACATCCATTGGCAATAGCTCGTAATATTTATGATCTAAAAGATGTATACAGGCTTCGTCTCACGAGGATATCACGTTAAGTAAGGCAGAGACGACACGCGAACATTTTATGGCAAAGGAAAGGGGTACCAAATGGTGGAAGAACTTTTTGGGTCAGCATATGTTTTGCAATAGTATGAAATATACTAAGGAAAATTTTGAGTGTCCGCTCGAATTTTCCGCTATCAAAGTTAAGTTTTAATTTCCTCCAAACCACGTTGGCGAAGACAAAAGCGAAACACGAAAATAAAACCAGGTGGAGTTGTTACACTACATTTCTTTAATAGCAAGTCTTTGTTTAAAAGCTGTTTTTAAGCTTCATTTTTCGCTACTAGGTACTGGAAATCTTGCGAACTTAATAGCACACCAACATACATAGTTACCAAACCTAACATAAATAATAACAAATATGTATATATTTGACCTATTCAGCGTACATCAGCACCATCAATTTGGCAGGGTCGTCAGTAATGCGACGAATAATTTAGCAGCTCTGCTTAACAGTGCGGAATGTAGTTATGTTGCTGACATGCATGAAGAGGATGACGTAGCTCTACAATGGCAGCTAATTAAGAGTATGCGTGACGTCACAGCACATTGCGTCGAGAATCCCGGCTAAGAACAAAATGGCGACCCTAGTGGGAATATATAAGCGTCGGCAGTTTTACAGTGACGTGTGAGGAACATAAAAGAAAGGGGTGAGAGATGGTGTACTTATATGCTACACTTTTGTTTTCAAAGGACGCTATGCTTTGTAGAATAACCTTAGATATAGGTATGTAAACTGTCTCGCACAAAGATGGCGATATAAGACAAAATATGTAGAAGACAAATTAAATAGATTCCGGTAAAAGTAACGTGGAGAACGAAGACATAACCTAAACATGACAATAAATAAAGAAACAATAGTCTTAGAGCAAAAACTCGCGATATTTTAAAAGGCCCGACGTTTGACGCAAGAACTAATTAAAAACAAAACGAAGTATACGTTACTAAGCAAAATGAAAAACGGCCACTCGCTGAGCAGAGAGTAATGGAAGCAATAAGGTACTAATGGAAAAAAGTAGTTGATATAGTTAGACAAGAAATGAAAAACAGTGAAGCAAGGCCTCATCATGCCTTTTGTTGTATTTTTAGGCGTTTACTGTTTAAACCCGACATGTACTTCTTCAGTTGCCCTTTGCGTTACCTTAATTCAACTTATTATCATTTTATCTAAATCTGTTCAGCCATTTCAGCATGGACGTTACAAACAAACCCACTTACAAACCTTCCATCCTTGCCTTGGTTTAAGTTTCTGTGAAATTGTTTATATTTTGGTGTACATTAAAGTTTATTCTATTCTATTCTTCGCCTTAATAATATTGGTATAAAAAGCTGTTTTACTATATGTAGGAAAAGAACTATAGTCGTTACATATTTTTAATTGCTTCTCAGAAATTTAATAACAATCAAAGTAAATTACCTAATAATAATTAACTTAATTAGAATTTACAATATTTGGTCAAGAAAATTACATCGTAAACCAGTCTCGTAATTGGTTCTAATAAACGTATAAAATAAATCATAACTTAATTGGAACAAATTAAACCAATTTCATTAATAAACGGCAAACAAAAGTTAGAAATTAAATTATATTCTTAGAAAAGCTCGGATAAACTGATTACCAACAAAATTTGAGACTGAAAGACGAAGATTTAAAACTTAATGACACTAATAGGCTAGTTGCCGTAAAAAATGAAATTAGTCCGTCTTTTAGATTATTCAAAAATAAGGGACACGTATTTTTTTAATTGTTGGTTTAATTTACATTAAACCAAAAATGACAAAGATATAGCCCATTAAAGTTACGTGTAACGTCTTTAATTTTTTGTTTAATCGAAAAAAGAAAAAAATACGTGTACAATATTTTTTATAATCTAAAATACGGACTAAATAAAATATAATTATTTTGACCCTGAAAACCACCCTATTGAGATTTCTCTAATTACAAACAGAACAATGTGTAATGTGTAAACATAACAAATAAGGCAGATAAATATCTATTAACAGAAGAATTTCCAATCCAACTGTAGAGAAGCAGCAAGATAACAGTCAAAGCCAAAACTATTCGTAATTACGCAGACCTAAAGCAGCCACACTGTACAATTAAATTCTCAGAAAATGAACTCAACAATAAAATAACTTGCAAGCTATAAATTAGAAAAAGCGAAGTACATCGTGTCACAACCTGTCCGGAGCAATATTCAAAATACTAAATAACAGATTGAGCTAAACAACCCGAAATATAGAGCTACACGTATAAAATAATATATATCTGCTAACAAGGTTTATTATTCTCAGAAACAGAGGTATTTCAATACAAAAATGTCGGGAACTCATTAAAATGATAAAGTAGAAGATTCTCACAATTCCAAAGGCCCACTTAAGGCGTATAGTCCCTTGAACCATCTGGCCGAAATTATGTGAACGCAACTCTCGCACTCGCCTAGGCGGCAGTACGCAAATCTGTGCATTTATTTGCGGCCAGCAGCGCCCGGAAAGCGCTTTAAATCCATTTACTCTGCGAGATATTGATTGATTTACATATGCAATGTTCACTTTGAAGAATATTTAACCACCAATTTTTATGTGTAAAAATGTTTCTAAAGGTTCAAGCCGTTTCGAAGGAGTAGGGAAAAGTTGCGAAAAGTTGCGAAATTGCTAAATATTTTTTTTTTTTGACAAAAGTATTAATTACACCAAAAAATCAAATGTTGATATTATTGTTCATGAATCTTTAATAAACATTTTTTTTTTCAAACCAATTGACCTAGCCGTTACGGAGGAGTAGGCCTCAGAAAATCACTGTTTTATGGCACTTTTCGGGCGCTTGGCCCTTAACCAGGTATTAAAATACCTATTGATCATACCTCTCTCGGTCAAAGACTAACTTTAGTATCCATGGAATGGTTTCAAACTATCGATCGGTGCAACTGTGGTATAAAACAGATAAACGCAAAAAGCTCGGATGTACGATCGCTGACCAGCTTGCAACATAGAAAGTTGCTTAATTACATTTCTGGTTTCCCAACTACATTTTCTGTGTGCACATATTTATTTTTAATTAAATCTACAGAATCCATTGAAACTGCAACGCGAGAGGATACTAGACTTACGTAATGTTAAGTGTAACTTTATATCTCATCGTAACCTTTCGCTTCGGTTAACTCACTTTTACAGAGAGGTTAATACATTTTAATATTTATCTTCTTCAAATCATCAAGGAGAAACTCATAACCCAAAACAAACAAAATAACGTTATCTGTACCAAAAGTGAGTGAAAATTAAGATCTAAACTTCAGAGTGAGTGGCAAATAAAATGTCGTGAAATATTTCTGAGACTCCAAGGACGGGTTTATGGCAGATGAAATAATTATCATTTATAATAACTGCTTCTACAAAGGCCTAATAAAATGTTGAGGTTGCTTGGGTCACAATGTCTGGTTTTACGAGCACTCAAAATGCCTCAAGTCGTAATTACAAGTCGTATCTTGGCTACTTAGATAGCTGGCGTCGAGAAGAGAATACAAATGTGTTTCTCACTTTAATTTGTACTGATCGCTAGTGAAAAGAACCGTTAGTAAAACCAACCAGCTTTGGGTAGCAATTACTAGGAATTATATCTCCTACAAGAAAATGCTTAAGATCCAGAAATAGACATATACATGTTAAGGATGTTAATAAAAGAAGAACATCAAATGTAAGCCAATACTACTAGAGATGATATAAAAAATCTTCCCACACACGTAAGAAACTTCACTGATCATTTAGCTAGGACGAATCGCAAGTCAACTTAGGAAAACGGATTACGAAAGCAGCTTAGAGGCTACCCCTGTAATCCGTTTTTCTCGTCTGACATTGACTTCGTTTCCCTCACAAAGATACATTGTGCCAATAAACTTATATGAAAGAGCTTCTGTTTTTAACGAAAAAAATTTACCACAACATCGTCTAAGTATGTCGATCGCAACCCAGCTGATGATAACCCGGGCCTTAATCCACCGAGAATTCCCAACCTTTAGCTGAGAATCTAATTTAAAAATATCTACTTCGTTATGTAGTCCGCACCACCTCTTCGTCACAGCTTATGGAAAGTTGCGAACTTAAAGCGGATTGGCTACTTCCCCAGCGAGAGAATTTCTACGTAAATAAACTTTAATGTAACTAGATTGTACGCTACTTAGATACGTAACTACATTTATATTAGTTTTTCTTTTTTCTTCTCTTTTATTAGACAATAAGATCAGAAAGATTGACTGTAGTGTTCGAACTCTGATGAAAACCTTGTAATTAGGCAATACGAAATAATGGGCTGTGTTTCTTCTAGTTACATTTCATTTTCGTGGATAACGTCTTTATATTTTTAATAACTTTCTCTAACCTTTCTGATTGGGCCAGCTGTTCGTTATTTTATACTTTTACTTTCAGAGTTCTGTGAAATATGTACTTCATTATTTAGGTATCATCCGATTTCAATCAACGGCAACAATAAACGTCAAATCTATAAGCCGCCATGTCATCTCCCACCAATAGCGCCACAAGCCACAAATGCGTAGAACACAAAAGACTTAATTAACTGTTGCTGCCGTAACTCTAACAGAAGCCAATGTATAACTACGTAAAGGCCCAACAAAGCTTCACAATTTCTGACTACCCACAAGGTCGATAGAACAAACGGGAAGTTTCGCACACCGGGAAGCGAGTAAATTGCATGCACGTTGGCGAACGCGAGCAACGTGTGTTATAATGTACCTGCTGCGTTCAAATTTAATAAACTTTCAGTAGACCGGTACAGTTTCTAACAAGGTGGTGTAATGGTACAATGTTCAGCATTTTAGAACAAACTGCTGCGTTCGTGAATTTATTTTTTATAGAATATACAGTAGTAATTTAATTTTAAGGTATGTAACAGCGGAACGTATCATGACATGTTTGATAACCACAAACGTACGTTGTAACGAAGCAGGGTATAGTGAAACTAGCAAGTCATCCATGTAAGCTTCAACTGTAATTCTAAACAAAAACAAGACAATAACACCCAGATTTTTCCAGACTTGGCAGCAACTGTCAACATTAGTCTCGTCGTTGAAATTGAAACATTAAACGCCTGTAATCTGCAGGCGGCGCCGGCTGTAGCCATAACTTTAGTAACTCATGCGGATCTGATAGTAGCCAGAAGCAAGATCCTAAACAAAATATTTACGGGATATTTCTCTGGCAGGAGCATAAATGTTATAAACCGTTTACCAAAATGTAATTACATTGATTGTTTTGCAGTATAAAGGATTTATTGTCGTTGGACTGTTTATAAATTGAGCATCTCTTTGTGATGCAAATATGGCAGTTACAGTTAATTTACCAGTAGCTTTTACGTCATTTCAATTAACAAAGATAATATAATCAGGGCAGAGGTTTTCATTACGAGATCGCTTCACTGCTACTATTTACTCTAGTCCTCTGAGAAAATAAATACAGAGGAATGCTTCTCCAGCAGCTTTGACGAAATTACTGCAATTAAATGAAAGTTATCTCGTACTAAACGTGTCTGAGATTGTGCAGGTTGGAGTATAGTCTAGAACAAAGCACCAAATGGTAATACTAATAGAAGAAACAAATAGAACTATCTAGTGCTAGAAACTTTAATTATATTAGCGTTTCAGTATAGCTTTTGAAGTCAATAAATTTATCGTATACACTAAATTAGCATGCCACTTTGATTACATCCCAACTTCATGAATGGTTGCGTAATTCATTAGAGAATTCGGACAGGGACCAATTGGGTTATAACCAGATGAATTGGTATTCGCCTACAGTTATTTGCGTCGGTTTAGTGTCTCGTGTCTTTATTAGTCTCCCGTCTGCCGTCAGATATAATCCCTTGATGTCTTTTATGGAGGTGAATAAAACATATTATTCAGCAAGAAAGTTGACGTAACCTCAGGTTATGACTTGAAAATGTTGCTGAAAATATTTTGCGCGTGGGTTAGTTTTAAAGTAGGGATGAAACGGAAGTGGCTATATCCAAAACGATTCAGATGCGGAGTTTTTAAATTTGGTTTGTTGAAATCGGAATCGGAGGCGGATGCAGAACCGTCAAATGAAACACAATTCAAACTAATCAAAAACTCTCATAAGTATAATGAAGAGAAAATTCACACTCCAAATACGAAACAAAAGAACAAGTGAAACATTAATCGACAGAAGGCACAGGGGAGGGATGTTCCCCGCACGATAAGTATACTTGTTTGTAAATCCGATTTCGGTTCCGATAAATTAAGTTCAGATTTTTGCGTTAAAGTATGTAACAGTTTTCGTTTATAAAATGAAGATACAATTTCGATTCGCTTCAAACTACAGCTGTAAAACAAGCTTCTTATCAGGAGCAGTAAATTCCATTCCAATTCCACTGAGGGCATGTAGCCAAACAACGATTTCTAATAAAACCAATACGAAACCAGTTATCTATGCAGTTGAATCTATTAAACCAGTGCTTCTATTTTCGTGCCGTGTTTTCTAACTATGCACGAACTTTACCCATTATTTTCTACTGAATTTTTTTAACATTCATGTATAGAGTACTTTTTGCAAGTGTAACATTTTATGCTACCATCAAAGGAAACTTACAAGCTCAGTTTCGCATAAAATACTTTGAAACATCATCTAAGCGGTTCTGGTCTTCAAAACTCCCATCTGAGGCCTCGGAAAACACCACTTGAAATGTTTAGAGCGACGTCATACACAGCCGTAATTGGCTGTGCCGTGTCAGGGTTGAGTACGAGTATATCTCTGAAGTACCGGCTAAACTGCCTTCAGGACTTAAGAGCTTGTGGTTTACCTACCGTGGTGTGACATTACGTTTGATGATGAAGGTGTTGAAGAATGTTTACACTTACCTGAAACAAGAAAAAAGGTTGGTTAGAACATTGAAATTTGTGTCTTAAAAGTAGAAACCGACATCAATCACATAAAAATTTTGTCTTTGGCGTGTTGATGATTATTAAAATTAAAAACGTTTAGACCAGAATTAAGTCTCGTTGATAGCCTTAGCATTTACTTGCTATAGGCCTGTAAAGTTTTGGGGAACAGAGAGCACGATAAGAGATTACACATTGTTTGGATAGCCAAGACATAGAACTGTAGTTTATTGGAGTATTATATAATTATGGTATATATTTCGGACTTAGTTCGATTGAAAAAAAAGGTTAAAATATATACAATCGATATCCGAATAAAAATGCAAGATTACTGTCGTAAAACGAACTCGAAAAATGAAGAAACACCTGGTATTTTAATTTTTCACATTTTAGTAGTGTTACCTATCGTACACCTAAAACTAATCAAGATTGAGCATGTTCTATGACAATAAGGTACCTCTAGATATGACTTAAACAGACCAACTACAATTTGAATTTATTTGTCGTCAATACAAAATGTTCACAATCCGTTAAACAGTTTGGGGGTATTTGTGAACGCACCCAGAATACGAGACAACGTTTAAAAAAAATGGTACTCATATCATACTTAATTAAAATCATATTTTTAAGACGTGGATAATTATGTTATCGACTCATCATCCATCAAGTTTATTAAATAACTGCTTTTCAAATTGATAACCTCCTGTTTTGAAGTCGGGTAAAAGTAATCGTTAAATAATTTCATTATTTTTACAGAAAACTTACAGGCTAATAACAAAATTGTTTTATTACACAAGTAGGGTAAATTGCTAATAATAAGGTAATGGTTTCATCGAACTAATCAGTACCTAAAACTTCAGTCTCAAAGCAAAACAATTTTACTAAAAATAGCTTGAAAGAAATTATTAAACACAACAATGAAGTAAATTAACGAACCATGTCACGGCCTAGAAAATATATACTTGAAAGAAAAAAGAAATTGTTTCTCATTTCCATAAATAGAAGTAAATGTTACACAAGCAAATATATTAAGACAGGGTGATTATATGGATACTGGTGCAATAAAAATGAATCATTCCGTGCAAAATGGGTCTAGAGTCTGCGAAGGTTTTTTATGAGAATGCAAAACGTGCCTGTGGTCTATTTTATGTAAATAGTCTTCGAGCGGTCATCGTCGGTTGTTTGTGATAGCTAGGATATGATGGGACATTCCAATCCATACGCACAAAATGTTTAAGGAACACATTCATTGTGCTTACAGCTAAGGAGAAAGTCCCTGCCGGAGCTTGTGTTTTCTGATAACTACAAACTGTCTTTATACTCTTTATGTCAAATGAAGAGGTTTTTTTAGGCAAGCGTACCCCATCGTCGACCACGTCGTCGCTTTCTATCAGGTGAGATAGTGGTCAAGCGCGAACCTATCAACAATAAAATAAAAGTGTATATTCGTAATCTTTCAGTCGTATGCCGTTGTAAACACAACCTGGTAAAATGGGAGATTATAGACCCTGCCGGCACCCAGAACAATAAAATTGTAGTAATCTTGACCAGGCGATGACGTACTTACTAAAGTGCCCAATGTGTCTCTACATTTACACTTTGCTGATGGTGCTATAAACGTGGCCACCTACTGCACCGAAATACTTTCGAGGGAAAAGAAAATCACCGATTCGAGAAGAAGGAGGAGTTTCAGCTGCGTGGGAAAAGATCAATAGCTTTATATTTGTGTATGTCGATATTGAAAGTGCCACTTCCAAAAATAGAAAATTGCTCTTACACAAGGTTTCAGTTCCATTAAAATAAAACATGAAAAGAGAAAAGATAATTAAATTCAGGCACCAAAGAAACTTAATTACAAAGAACCATGAACTCTAAATATCAAATAGGACAAGGTTCTGACGTAGTTAGATCTAAATTCTGATTAAATATACGAGAAATCAGTTAAATTACTTTGGGACCGAAATCTAAATTGTATTGGGACCGTGAAGTCTTTCGTTCGCAAATGCGATCAATTTTGTATTGGTCGGACCTGTCACAACCCTCGACCGAGATGAACAGCCACGTAATTTAGAGGTGATTCTGTTTACACTTTACAGAATTAACCAAATTTGGTAGAACACTTTTTGAATGACCCAAATGGAAATGGAAAGAGCAATGTTCGCAGTTTCCTTACGTGATAGCATCAGAAATGAAGACATCCGCAGGAGAACAACATTGGTTCCGACATGACCCGAAGAATCGTCAAACTTAAGTGGCAGTAGGCAGAGCACATTGCTCGCAGAACAGATGGTCGATGGGGACGAAAGGTTCTAGAGAGTGACGACCACATAACGAAAGACACAGCATTGGAAGTCTTCCCTCAAGGTGGACCGATGACCTGGTGAGGGTTGTGGGATCCGACGGATACGAGACACACCGGACCGTCCATTGTGGCGACACTTGCGGCAGGCCTAAGTCCAACAGTGGACGTTTTGAAATGAAGGTAATGTTTGTGTGGTGCTTACAAAATTGCGAATTGAATTATTCTTGAAAAAGTAGAATTTGAAAATCGAGATAGATACAATAACAAACATGATTTAGTGTCGGAACCAATATATTTACATAAAACACGAAACAGAAACTGACCATCCAGCCGTATTATTCATCAGATATAACTTTTATAAATCGCCAAAATAAATCATGGTCAATAATAACGTATGTATTTTTGGTCAAAAATGCTCACGATATAATGCAGGACACGGTGGCAGGACATTAATACTGTGTTATTCAACATATAGGTCCATTTGTCATCAATCTTCATTACCGTGGATGGGAGCAAAAAATATATAAAAGCCGCTTTTGTAGGCGTGTAAGGGTAATTTGGAGTTAACCGTGATCCAGGTTTTGTTAGCAGCTAAGTCATTTTCAGCTTTGTTCTTTGTCGTCGTTTATGTAAAATATATTTCTTTGGCTTGAATACCATTAAAATATGCGTGTGTGTTGTTATACTTGTTATGTAAACGGACTCTGATTGATTTTTGGTTCTACTTACGGTGAAAAGGAAGAACTAGCTTAACACCAACGTACTAAGAACCCAGCATTTGGATTCTAAAATTAAAATATCCTATAAACCATACCTACTTAGATTTGGATTCGCTATTCAGGTAGGTACTGGGAATGAACACAAGTCGAAAGTAGCTACACATAACAACAAATCGGGAGTCAGATTGTGGACAAACGAACGAATTATTGTATATGCTTGACACAAAAAGTGTTAACAGGTGAAAGGTCTATCTAAAAAGATGGCAACAATCACGTAGCAGATAAAAGAAGACAACAATACACCAGATAAAATATTTATCATCCTTAGGGCATTCAAGCATTTAACAGCACAAGCTAACAAATCCCAATAATATAATCAATACAATGTCAAAAGATTAAACGATACTGACTATACAGATCCCAACAAAGCGGGTGATCCAGAATTTATAAGCTCCCAAGGTTCAGACATATTATTATTCAAGATTTCTATCAGCTCTCGAATCTTTATGGAAGACGGACATTTGAATACTGCGGAGTTAAGCCTCTGAACGAGAGCATGATCGCGCATTTTTCAAAGGGTAGCGTTTTGATAGAATATTTTATGTATCTTCCTCTATTGAGGCTTTTGTAAGGATTTCCTTCAAATAGATATTGTTTTCCTTATCGGATTATCACAGTTATTAAACGTGTAATTATAATACACGTTAATAAAACATAATATATAAAATTCTTTTAATCATAGCCTAATTCTTCTTTTAATTTATGACAACAATATGTTTTTGTTCATTACAGTTTTTGCCTGTATCGTGATTAATATGTCCAACATTAATAAGATCGGAGACAATACTCCGAATAAACAATAATACTGGAAATCAAGTTTCTTCAAAGATATCTCCTATTCCTTCTTCAGTTTCTGAAATACAATCTTATTTCCTGATAAAATACGCTGAGATATCGAATTCGATTCCGATTGTTTATGAGAAATGGTTCGACCTTCGATATATTTCTACGTTCTGTATGCATGTTTCAATTGTCAGGTGGCTCCGAATATCGCAGGTCGCACGATTAAATTTAATAATTGATAAGGAAGGGGTGTGCTTGGTCGTAAATTTCCGAAATATGCAGCTAACCTCATAGTAACGTAAAAAAGTATCGAGCAGCTTTGGTTTCCCATAAATTTTGAAATGGTTTGATTTGAGGGTATTCTGATGAAACAATATGGAACTTTTATGAAGACAAAAATTTTATACAAATTGAAGCTGCAAATGAAGTGTAATGGCAGCTTTACTTAAACTTGACGACAAACAATGAAAAGACAAAAAATATACTCTACAATTTTACCAAACAATTCGAAATACCAGTAGCACAAAAGCCTGCAAAATCTTCTAATTTGAATCTTAAATTACAAAGTTGGTTTCATGAAATCCTCGAAAATAAATCTGTAAACCTACAATGTAAACTGATCGCCGGAAACGCAACACCCTAAACCTGTGTCAGATGTATGAAAGAATGGCGCCGAGAGCCATAGGAATTACTTTACGCGAAAATGGTTTCTACAGACCTGTGAATAGGTTAGACAATAGCGTGGAAAGGTGTTGTCTGTTAAGGCGGCGACTGCCTCGGTTACGTAACGCGTCTCGTATTGATCGCAACCCCCACTCCGCGCACTCGCGCACACCGTCAGCGGACCAATCACGGCGCTTGGTTTAATTTTAATTTGATAGCCGTTCGGTGCGAGGCGGTCTCTGATTTGTCGGCTTGTTACGCGTCAAGACGATGCGCTATAAGGTATTTTTGTCAACGCACATGCCTTCTGTCGCTTGAAACTGTAAGTTATTTGAGAGCGAAGAAAATATTTTTTTCTTTGAGATTGTTATGTTCGAACTACGCAGAAATTTGATGAAATAGCATCCACTTTTCTCAACGCTATTTTTATATAAGGTTCTCGAATGTAAATGTGTGGGTTAAAGTCAATTTATTCGAGAAAAACTTTTGACATGACGTAGTACTACGTGCCCTATTCAGAAACCCACGCGTTACTTATTCATAACAATTACGTTACACATTTTCTTGTTTCTTTTCATGTGTGCCAAACTTTTCTACTATGCCAATTGTATCAATTACTTATGCTTAAGATTTATCTTCATTGTCACAATCATCCTCTCATTCCTGTTAACACAGTATTGTGGAAACAATGAAAAACGAGGGGGTTTCCTGCCCGCCTAAGGCTCCATAAGAAAACAACCAATAAAAACCGTGCACTCCCTTTTGACCTTTCGCTTGAATTTACTTCAAAGTTTATTTTCCTTTTATCTTGCAGTAGGCTCGTTCATTTTCGTGGTAGTTCCACAAAGATCATTATCAACGGCTTTGCGTTCACTTTCTACTTCTCCTTTGTCAATATCTCTCTTAGCTCCAGCTATAATATAAATATGAACCTAAGTCCACACGAGGCGTGATAATTTACGGATATTATTCTTACGCCTACTGCCGCCTACATATAGGAGCTATGACTTCATCTCAACATATAAGCAGCCCACAGGCTTTTGAAGCAGCATTACATAAGTAAGGATCAAATGTGATTGAGAATTTATTGAAGAAGCGTTTTGGGACATCGTTCTATTTTTAGCAGTCCCTATTCAGCTATTAGTTTAGATTTAAATATTCATAAGAAATTTCCATCAGACTTCTATTTAGCTTTTGACTTAAATGCCAGGCCATTGTAGGAATATATTTTGTTTGTTCTCGTCCCAAAAAATATATTTAGACTATTGTCATAATATTAGTCCATTATGAATTTCCTTTCTTAAGATCACTCAGAACAGACTATTTAAAGGACATTATTGATATGACAATTCGGAGTTATTTTCAGTTATGAGAAAATTCTACTGCCTATTCTCTTAAAATAACCATCACAATAAAGAAGGCGGCGGGCTGTATGTAGTGTCTTACTATTGACAAGTCTCACAAAATCTTAAAATTTATTATCGATAGATCAATCAACTATGCGATAAAGTCGCATTAGGCTTTTAAAGCCTCTCTCATTAAAAAGTATTTTCTTAACTAGGCGACCTTAATATTTTAAGCATTGCATTAATTATAACGGACTTACAAACTTATGAATAATCGATGATTGAGGACTTCAAAGTAACGAATCGGTGATTAGTAATCAAACTTCGCGGTCAACAGGGACCTCTCATTAAATATTCATAAACTTCAGCCCAAATTTAATAAACGAAAGTCCAACATTGAACTACTTGATCTGTTTAAGAATTTTGGTGTCGATGTCAAATATAAATTAGAGAACTAAGTTATAGAACAAATCAAAACTACCAACACTGAACTGATATCGTTTACTTTTACATATAAATCTCCCACTCTCACTCATTACCTATACGAAATAGTAAGAAAACTGTGTTCTGGAAACGGATCGATTTTGGATATTTCCGTGCTTGAGGACAAAGGGTGCAAATGTTTATCCTTTTCAAATAATCCGTCTACGGCCACCGCAAGGACACATAGAGGAAAAACCACGGCGACTTTTTTAACCATAAACCACTGAGCTAAAACACCAGTGTTGCCAAAAGATAGGTAAAAAAATACATACTCAGATTTTGCATTAGATTTGTTACGGAAGTTCTGGCTCAAAAAACCAAAAAGCCATCTCCGCCTATCAAGTGCCATTAAAGACGAAATTAATCGACGTCGATTCATTTCACCGCTTCCCCTTAAGTATCGAAATTCTCGAAGCGAGACGAGCCGACGTCAAATACCGATATTCAATATCAGAAACTTAATGTTCCAGCGAAGAATTAATATCACGAGGTCGCCACGATCGGGGCTCAATAAGGATCAGTGTCGTATGAACGGGCACTGAGGCTGTGGAAAACGAGACAGAAGTTGAACCAACTCACGAAGGCGAAGACGGTAAACGAAATAAAAGTATTGAACTATCCGAGACTGCAGGAGTTAGTTTACAATTCCTATTTATCTTCAAAGCAGTGACAATTTATCTGCAAGCATTTCCTGGATGTTGTCCAATTTAGTCTTCTGCATGTTTCTGTGTAGTGTTGTGCTGGTCGATACGACTCGCTTTGGCGCAGAGCGTAGCCGTGGGATGGGACACTTGTAATTAGTGCATTAACGATCGGATTCGTTTCAATGAGAGTTTTTAACGACACGCCTTTGCAACGATGCAATCTGTTGCTGGTCTCTGCAGTTTTTAATAAAAATTGTTGGTTTTTTAAGCAAAATTATGGAGTAGAACCTTCGACCTCGTTCAAATTCGAATGCACCATCGATTCATCGAAAGAACCACAACAACACAAAAAAAAATGGCCAACACAATGGCAAACTTAATCTATTTGTTAAACAGTCACTCGAAAATATCAGAAAGATGCTTTCTTGCTATAAAAATGACACAATATTTTTTTCTTTTCTAAAAGCACCAACATTCCTATACAAGTCGTGCAATATTTCCCTTCAGTAAGCCAACCAGCCGTGTGACGCATGCTATCGTAAGTCACCACAACTTAATGTGTGTGGAACCAGTGCACAGATTTAGGTCACAGACTTACGTCTTTACATAGGCGACGACAATATTCGGAGCTGACGTTACGTAACGTGAAGATAAAGTATTCTCATACTTCTGGTATTTCATTACATGATCTATAGACTACCACATTCATAAACTCTGTTCCCGTATTCACATTTTTAGGTATGCCAAAAAGGATTACTTATTATATGTGATTGATTCTTTTTTTTTATTGATATAAACTAGTGTTTGACTGCGGCTCCACCTGATGGTAAGCAGTGATGCAATCTCTGATGGTGAGGCGCACTAGTTTATGAGCCTATTCACTCTTACACTCAAATTATAATCAGACGGGAAGACCGCAGCAGGCAGATTGTTCCAGTCCTTCGACGTACGCGGTATAAAGGACGAGGCAAAGCGCTTAGTCCGAACCGTAGAAGTTTCAACAATGTATGGGTGGACAGTCGTCGTACGTCGGGTTGTCCGATGGTAGAAATGAGATGGTAGAATCGAGTCATGCAATTCCTGTGCACTCTCCAAAATGCTTAAATTCATAATTCTTAAAATCATTCGTTAATACTCAACATCACCATCCATCATCATCATTATCTTCCTAGCATTGTCCATATCACTTGGGGCCGGCGCAACATGCTTTTTAAAAGCTTTTATTTAGTTTCACCTGTCCCGATATTTGTCTGTAATCAAATCTTGCAAATATTTGATCTGCTTCCCATTTACCGATTGAGCTGAATTTTTGAATGCATCTGTAAATCAGATAACAATGCAAAATTATAAATGGATGTGGAACTGTACTGACGATGGAACTGGAAGGAATTCGGTAGTTAAACGACATAACCCTATCGAGTTAGGGCTCGTATGATTCGTCTTGAGAGCACTTTGGTGCTAGATGGTAACCAAGGTCTGATGATGGAGCTGGAAGATGGCTTTAGGAACTCGGTACTAAGCGCAATATGATATATCTATCGTGTTTGAGCTTTTTGGAATGAGTATTAATGGTATAGGTACGAGTATATACCGCGCTATAAAAGCTTGCTGAGAAAAAAATATTTTCATTAAAAAAAAATTTTTTCCTGTCATACCATTCACTGCATAGACATCATAATATTATCCAGTTTAGTAATGTCATTAATTTTAATTAGGTACAGCTTCTACTTGTCTGATAAAACAATACTAGAATATTCTCTACTCTCTTCTCCGTTTTGATCAAACTTTGCTTCAACATTCCCATTTAGATCGATTCCTTTACCATAAACTGCAACGTAGTAACAGTTCGAAGTCGAGTGGTAATATCCTATTGACTTTAGTGAATGTTCTAGTTCTCTACTGACAGTTTAGACTCGCTTTGCTTCCTGGGGTCGATAGGAATATTGCATTCGCTATCTCCCGTTCCCGAGTCGACTGTTATTGCCTCTACGTTCTTGACAATAGTATTCTTTAATATATCGTTTACATTTTGATATTTTGATCGGTTACAAGGATTCTTGTTTGTTTTAGGATGCAATTTGGAGAGTGTGCGCAGTAATTACATGACTTGATTCCACCATCTCATTTCTATCATCAGACAAGCCGACGAACGGCGAGTATCCAGCCTTACGTTGTTGAAACCTATACGGTCCGGACCAAGCGTTTCGCATCGTCGTTTATATCGCTTACATCGAGGGACTGGAACAATTTTCCTGCTGCGGTCTTCCCGTCCGATTATAATTTAGGTGTCTTCATGGCAAGAGTGAATAGGCTCTTAAAAACAAGTGCGCCTCACCATCAACTATTGTATCACTACTTACCATCAGGTAAGATAGCAGTCAAGCACTAGTTTATATCAATTAAAAAAAACTGAACTATAAATCTAACAGGAATGAAATCAAAGAATAGATTTTCAGATATCTCTATGCGGAAATTTGTATTTAATTTAACAACAACGTTAAAAATAGAAAAAGCTGTAGCCGGCTATAAACCTAAAGAAGTAACCTTTAAAAAGTTAGATGACAAAACCACGATCAAATCAACACAACGCTACAAAATAACAAGTAAAAGCTAACACGAGAATCAACACGAAAATTCGCAACAAAAGTCAATATTCACAGTAACGTATAGCAGATAGTATCCTCGCGTGTAATAAGAACACGCGAGGATACGATTTGGCGAAATACTTCGCTTAATTGAATGGCTGATAACGATATACACTGTGAACCTTTGGCACAGTAATATAGCAATTTATTGAGCAGCGGCTGTTGCCTTTAATAGGTCAAGGAAACGGAAAAGATTATTACGTCCGGTCAAGTAAACAGTCGTAGTATCGATAATAAGATCACTACCATCGCGTAGGAGTCAAAATTTGTCCTAAGGTAAATATCACAAGGATAACAATTATACTTTGTCGGCTGGATGGACCAACCATCCATCCTTTGTTATGGTCTACTCTTGTATCAAATCTGTTTAACTATGAAGGTGTGATTGAATTAGCAAACATCAAAATTTACAAATTTTCACATTTATAATACTAGTGGGATAGAATATATTGCACTAGTTTATATTCTATATTCGACCCGATCTAGTAGAGTGCCTGAAAGTAGACACGTATGTGGGCGTTAGCGATGGAACTTTTGGGGAAATTGGATCTCTCAAACTGTCGAAGTCTCTCGAAACACAAACTAAAAGGTCATTATCGATCAGAAACGTTCTAAGGGTTTAATAATCATCTCGAAGAAAGGAAATTTTGTTCCAATAAATTTCGACAGATGGCGTGATATGTATCGATTTCTTATTGAAGTTTTTCTTATTGTAGCTGTAATTGCTTATTCTAACTAAACACTTATTTTATTTTTACAAATAAATGGGAGCTTGCAGTTTTAGACGTTTTCTATTCACCTCAATAAAAATTATATAGCAACAAATTTTGAAACAATAAAACTGAAAACAATTACTCAATGTGTAAGAAAAAACCAAGATGGTGTTGGAAAAATAAGTCAATTCATTCAACTTTTTTTAGGTGGGAAATCATCTAATGAAATCGTCATTCCTTGGGCGAAGTAGGCATGTCAGACTTTTACTGACTAAAACTCACTCCTGCTCCTTCTTTGCCTTCGTCCCAGGGCCCCGGGATTTACTTTTGCACAACCCATGGCCGCAGTAGAAATTCATTCGGCTTGCGTCACTGCTAACACCATACAGCGAAGTGTGATGGACTGGTCAGAACACCGCAAGTACCGTAACTGGCATAACTTGAATTTACGTTACGCCCGTTACGGTACTTGCGGTTGATTTTATCAATGTCAACTTAGAATAGGCTAAAACGTAGTTAAGTAAGTTATAAATATAATACACTTCCCCTTATAAAATATGTTTAAATTACTGGTTAAAAGTGTACGACCTGTTATACCCGTTATATGGAATAACCACGGAGGGAATAACCCTATTGTTTGTCGAAAACTCTTAATTCACGTACACTCGTATTGTCGTAGTCATGTTTCTTTGTATGAGATGAAGCAAATATTCACTAGTATTATATAGTCTTTGGCGACGAAGATGGTCTTACTTTATAATATATCTAATAATAATATTAGTATATCTTGAATAATGTGCCTAGTCTGTCCAAAACACATTAGACATTTATGAAAACTTTTTATTACTGTTCGTTCAACCGATTTTGAATTTTATTACGTTGGCGGCATGACAAATGACGGCTGCAATAAATAGTTGGTACTGTAACCACTTTTTTGCTTCTAATGCCATCCTTATGCCTACGAATTAGAAGTTAAAATCAGTTGAACGGAAAGTAAAAAAGGTTTCTTTAAATGTCTGATCTTAACGCGAATAAAGTATAGGCAATATTCATATGAAAACCACAGGCAAAGACCATAATACTGAAGCAGAACAATTGCCCAGTCTAAATATAGGTCATGCTCAACATAAGCCATAACAAAGCATGGGATACAGCAAGGCGTTAGATATGTACCTAAAGCCAACCCATCAAACTGAGCCATGTCCGAACAGAAACCATATAATCGCTTTGTACCTCGAAATATTGAGGCTCAGGGCGATGGAGCAAGTGTTGATGAGATTGCAAGCGAAACTAGTGACATGAATAATAACTTCGAAGCTAGCCTTTAGTCAGAAGATGAGAAATGTATCTAAACTGATGAGATTCTAGCTAGATTATAGAAAAGAGAGAAAGCTGTTGACTTAATGAACTTAGAAGCTAAGGATGATTTTCTAAAAGAAGCTAGTCACATTCATCTCGTCTAAGCTTATAAGATTCTTAACAGAAAATGTTGATGATAGACAAACGAAACGAATGCAAAAACAAGAGGGTATTCAAGAAAAACTTTTCAAATTTGTTTGAAAGAACTTAAGTAGAGACGTTTTCAAGCATGCTTGAGAGGTTTACTATGCTTGAAAACTACTCTACAGATAAATCCTAGTCGTTTCCGTTTCAGCGACATTCCTTTTGTTCATTTTGGGTTTTGCTCCAGAGAATCGCATTTAGTTGAAGAAGTGAGCATATCCTGTTTGTTAACCGTTTCTTGCTTCCAGTTCTGTTTGAAGTTGACGACAAACGTGGCGGCATAGCACACAAGATTCAGGAGTAAACTAATTGCTTTGTGCTAGAATGTTCGCCTTAGAGGTTAAAGGTCTTCGCTGCTAGTAGGATAATATTAGTGTTTAATATAGAAGGAATATAATGTTCTTATTTATTTCTGTAATACTTTATGCACATAAAGGTACAGATGCAGACTTAATGACGGAGATTTTATACCAGTCAACTTTTGACTGATGCATAGAAAAATAGTTAAAGAATTTGCTACTGATAATGTAAGATTTACCTTTGTTTGTTAAACCAGAAAAGCCATACAAAGCTTGATCCACGATCTGCCCGTGAACAATGAAAAACTATCATGTAACAAAGGTACATCAATTATTGTACTTAAATTTCAAAGCCAAATTGCTTAATTCTGAGATGTAGGTATAGATAGGGATTTCAATCTCTCGCAAATAATGTCATTAGCTAAGACGCCCCCGTCTTCAAATAACGTCTAATAGGTATGTCTGTACAAATACAGAAGGATACCAAAGGGATTTGGGTTAAATCCACACTAAGTTGGTGACAACTCGGTTGACTTTGATGAAGGTTATTAAACATAACTTAGACATGACGCTTTCATTACGCTCTCATTACCTGGGTTTTAAGTCTAAAACAAAACATCAAACAATATGAATTATATAATTTGGAAACTCGAAAACTTTTCATGCGGAAAATACTATAGTCTATTTTGGGTAAAATCAGGAGGCAGAAACTAGACTGTAATTAAAAATATACTAACAAACCACACAAATAAAAAACAGAGTATTTTGAACCGAAACCAACACGTTTCAACATAAGAGAATCCAAAAGAATCGTAATCGCGTGAGTTGAATCAAAAAGAAGGGTAGAACCGTCCATACTTTTGGCAACATTTACAAAATAAAGGGTTCCATTAAAAGACGGATTCATTCTCTACTCACCACAAGCTTTTGCATTTATAAACTCAGGAAGCTTAATTTGGATTCAGAATTCTACAGAGCTGTAGGAAATATATATAGATAGGCATGGCTTACTGAATAATCTACGGGGCAAAAAAAAACGGAATTAGGACAATGACGACGACGTGTTTATGCCTTGATCACACGTACCGAGTAAAAGGGCGAGACAGAGAGTTACTAACAAATCATAAATTTAAATCAAATCATTACACACCGACGAATATGATGCTTTGATTAATTTTGATGTAAGTAATAACGTCCAACCTTCTCAACCAAATAATGGAAAAGAATAATAAAAGATTGAAGGAGAATCTTGTAACAAAGAAAGAAAAAATTATTTCCACCTCAAACAGAATATTGAACAAAGTCTCGCAGACGTTAGATCCAATATATTCAATACTGCTTCAACAATTCTCAAAGGTAACACTGTAAATACTGAACACAAAGAAACTCTGGACCTTATTGAAGACCAAGTTAGATAACAAGCCATCCAACAATATACAGAGTTAGCAAGTTTCCAAACTAGAATATTTATACGCAAATATTTATGAGGAAATATTCAAAGTTCCTTATGTTTACAAGACAAATGTGACTTTCAACTTCACCATGTTTCTCGGGAATACTGAAAAGTACTTATTTTATACATTTTGGAAGAGCTGCATATTTCTATATTACGAAGGATTCACATTAATAAAACTTCGGCATGGCTGCGCAAATGGCTTTTTTTGTCTGACTTTTAGAATAAATTATGTATGTATAAATAGAAATGGAAATTATTCTCGGCATATTCATAAATTTGGGTAAATGGATTTTTAGGAAGAAAATATTTTTGGGATCATTCTTAATTCTTAACTAGCGACCCGCCCACACGCTTACAACGATTTTTTACGAATTAAAAAAACTTTAATTTTTTTTTATATTATTATACCTTCAGAGTAAATTCTTGAAACTTTGGTAAAATCACATCAAAATCTACAGAGTTTACAAAAACAAAATATCTCCAGAAACAGATACAAAAAGCAACTTTGTTTCATAACGTGAACGTGAAAATGTATATATATATACGTAGACATGAATAGACACCAATTTTGCTTAGCAAATTAATTAATATTGAAGGCAGTCAACATCAATAGATTTCATCAGCTAAACTCATCGGGATCGAAATAAGGAGAGCACAGGCCGCGAATAATCCTTAGTACAATATTTAATATCGTTACATTACTTCATGAGGTGGAATTAATTAAAATGGACTAAGACTGGCTGAGACATGAGATAAGGACGCTCACACAGAAGATTGGCTCAGAGTTGCAGAAAGAGCCATGGAGCGTTTCATGCTTGACATTTTATAAGGGTACTAGACACTGTCCTAAACGTCGAGATCCGATGACGTACGATGATCTTCAATATCGGAAAATGAGTTTATAAAACACAAATGGAGTTGGGCAGAACACATGGTAAGATGCGGTGACGACAGCTTAAATAAGGCAAGTCACCTACTTGGTGACTTGTCAATGACTGGTAGAAGGACAGTTGATCATCGCAGATAAACCCAGGATGAGGGTACCACGGGAAACGGAGATCGGCACAACAAAAGAGAGGCCTATAACCAGCAATGGGCGAAGTCAGGCTGTAGATGATGATAATGGAAACCGGATGGATGATAAAGAAAAATCTATACTTGCAAATATTATAAATGCAAAAGTAACCCCGTGTCTACCAGTCTCTTATCACGCCCTTACAGTCAAACGATTTCGTATAATACTTGGCGCACAAGAGACCTTGACCTGGATAAGAACATAGGAACTTTTTATCCCGGAAGAATGTTCACCTCATACTATTTCAGTTATATGACGATGGTCATACAAAAAAATTAATCGTATTAATAATTGGGCTTTTCTGCAACAGGCAATTTTAGTGATAGCTCAGTATTTGGAGTCCAGCCAACATTCGCTATTTCCGGATTAGCTCCTGAGATTAATATCATTACCAACCAACTGAAAATGATCAAAATTGGGAGTATTGGGAATCGCCTGGACCTAAAATGTTTTTTCATCAACCAATAATATAACGGTCTGACCAACAGTCTTGTCTATTACCTAGTCATTGGGTCCTGATGGTTGGATAGGCAGTAATTCTATGTAAAGTAAAGCTGAGATTAGGTTAAGCAGAAGATGATGATCCATTCCGGGAATATAAACATTACGAATCGCATCACTTTGTTTACTTGCTGTTTTAAGCTGCTTCTACATGTCGCTTAGCAAATTTCTGCGATTTGCTTAGCCTCTGGACGTCCTACTCTTTGTGTTTACCTATACTCTATTTAAAATCACGGCGAGTATCCACCCTTACGTTGTTGAAACATCTACGGTTCGGACTAAGCGTTTCGCCTCGTCATTTATACCGCGAACTTCGAAGGACTGGAACAGTTTGCCTGCTGCGGTCTTTCCGTCTGATTATAATTTGGGTGTCTTCAAGGCTAGAGTGAATAGGCTCTTAATAAACTAGTGCGCCTCACCATCAACGATTGCATCACTGCTTACCATCAGGTGGGATCGCAGTCAAGTACTAGTTTATAACAGATAAAAAAAATAACATTAGACATTTATGAAAAGCTTTTTTTACTGTACGTTCAACCAATTTTTACTTTTATTTTACTACTTTATTTATTTAGTCTTACTTTATAATATATCTAATAATAATATATCTTGAAAATGTACCTACACTCTGTCCAAAATACATTAGACATTTATGAAAACCTTTTATTACTGCCCGTTCAACCAATTTTGACTTTTATTACGTGGGTGGTATGACAAATGGCGGCTGCAGTAAGTTGTTAACTTTTAATGCAATCCTTATGCCTAAGAAATAGAAGTTAAAATCGGTTGAATACACATTAAAAAAGATTTCTTTAAATGTCTAATCTTAACGCGAATAGGGTATAACTTAATCTAAAAACATAAAGCCTTAACTCTCATAAAACTTTTAAAAGATCCAAATATTTCAATTTAACATTTCCATAACCTGACCCTACATATTGGTACTATTTAGATTTACACGTGCGATATGCTCAATATAATCGTACTAAGATATAATGGCTTGAGCTTTGGCAAACGAAATTAAACCCTACGTGTGTAACGTTACTTCGAAGTAGGTACCGTCTGCCAAAGTACAAATTAGGAGAGCCATAAATTCGGTTTCAGGCTACTAGGAATTTAAAAGCAAACGCTAATTTTATTTCCCATTTGACTTATCACATCCTCTAAAAACTGTCATAATACAAAAAAATGCAGTTCAATTTGGATTTTGATACTCTATCGATCGATAAAAACGCCATAACTGTAAAATAACGGTGCAACATTAAGCTAGCAGGACCATCAGTGAATACTTTTTTTTACAAAGACATGTTTCTTCTCAAAACCAACATATTTGTGTTATGACAATATATTGTGTGTAACGATGAATTTTGACAACAAAGTTTGAAAAAGTCGGATAACAAAGGATTTAATATTTCCACTTACTGAAAAGCTTTTCTGAATAAATTAAATTATATAATTTCATATAAATAATAATATATATATATATATAATTTCTGAAAAAATTTTTGCACCCATTATCACTTTTCCATACAGAGTTCCAACTTATTAAGTCCCCACCAAAGCTAAGTAAAAGTCAATTAAAAGTGAGGTGTTTCGTCATAATCTTTAGATAAAACAACATTTATAAACATTATTACAACTTTGGCGGGAAACTTTGCCAACATTTGGTTGGCGGCCATCTTTCTTTGGTCTTTAATGGCGGCGTAAAGACAAATGTCACCCAAGAAGTCAAACACAGTACATTTAGGGCTTCTTCACACGTTCCACAACTACACCACGACCATAACCACACTTCAACCACACCACGTGGTCGGGCGTATATTTCGTATTAAAAATAATTAGGACTATTCACACGTACTACATTTTGCAGTCGTTATCGACCGTGTGTGTGACACAGACCACATCGCAACCACAACGCAACCACCGGCGACACTGCGAACTAGTGGTCTACCACAACGCAACCACATGTACATTCTGTCGGTACCAGAGCGCAACTACAAAAAGCTGCAGCGACACTATTCACACGTAACCACTGCTCGGCAGCATTTTGTCGTTGCGACGTGGTACGTGTGAAGAAACCCTTACTCTTAGTACCCTTTTCGTTTTGGACGCAGATCAAGTAGAACTGGTTACTGTAACCCAAAGAACAATGTTCGCGTCATTAATCAAAGTTTATGAACTCAATCAGCGCTGCAAAAAGTTTTTGTATCGTTTTAATAGATTTTCGAGGCTCGTTAGCGGGGCTAATTGTCCGGTGAACGTTACAAAGACCTTTTAATGCGGCTTTTGAAAGGTGTTATGGGAGAATACTGTTAAGTGGAAAGGATTTATTACAATACTTTTCGAAAATAAAGCAATGACTTCATCTAAGTATAAAAGGTGTAAGGGACAGCCCTCCACAAACTTTAAGGGCTTGCTCAGAAGACGAAACTGAACAACCTTCCACAAAATTTTTTTTCAGGAAACAAAAAAAAATCAGCCTCACCATACAAAATGATAAACTTGATTGGACAATTTGTAAGGCGAGGCCGATTTTTTTTTCGTTTAAATTTGTGGAAGGTTGTTCAGTTTCGTCTACTGAGCAAGCCCTTAAAGTTTGTGGCGGGCTGTCCCTTACACCTTGTATATTTGAAAAAAGAGAAACGGGCTGACTTGACATATCAACGCATGGGCAAAACAACCAGGACTAGAAATGTAAAATTTTGCACAAGGCTTCCTTTTTTGATACAGACGATCCGGGGTTTTTGAAAAATCAACTTTTAAGGTAATTTATTCTTTGGGCCTATATACTTGAAACTTAGCATAAATAGTAAGTAACTCAAGTAAATATAAGAAAGGGCTTTCATTATTCGTTTTTTTTTAAACTACCCCAAAAAACGATTTAGCGGGTGTTAAAGGTTGTATGGAAAAATCTTATTCCTCGAGTTAATAAACTTGAAACTTGGTACAAATTATAATAAAAAAAAAAAAAAAGACTGTCATTATTCGTTTTTACTACCCTCAAAATACGGTTTCAGAAAGTTTTTACAAAAAAGATCAGGCGCGAAGGAAGTCATTAACAAAACGTGCTGAGGGACTACTCTTTTTTTTTAATTTATATAAACTAGTGCTTGACTGCGATCCCACCTCATGGTAAGCAGTGATGCAATCTCTGTAAAGGCAATCAAGATTGTCTTTAGTCAGGTCTTCTTCAATCAGGATGGTGGAATACAAAGCCCACATCATACTACTATACAGACGTATCACCAAACTGAAGAAGGAATAGGTAGGTCCCCGAAGGTAGAACAGGAAATCCATAACATAACTTGTCACTCTACGTGAAACTTGGTAGGAAGTTGATTTATAACGACTAACCAGCACCTTCCTGTCCCAAAAGGTTTTGACAACTTGACAGTGACAAACATAAAGGCACTGGCCCCGAACGTTCCCGACAACCTCCGAAGTCACAACGTAAAAAAAAAACAAATCGTTGCGAATGAAGGGAAAAATTTCGTTATGACCCTTTTCTCGACATTTAGGATTAAAAAAATACAACAACGACATAACTTGAAATAAGTGAAAATTTATTCGGATCTTTTTTAGGGTTCCGTAGCCAAATGGCAAAAACGGAACCCTTATAGATTCGTCATGTCAGTCTGTCTGTCTGTCTGTCTGTCTGTCTGTCTGTCTGTCTGTCTGTCGGTCTGTTTGTCTGTCCGTCCGTATGTCACAGCCACTTTTTTCCGAAACTATAAGAGTTATACTGTTGAAACTTGGTAAGTAGATGTATTCTGTGAACCGCATTAAGATTTTCACACAAAAACAGAAAAAAAGCAATAAATTTTGGAGGTCCCCATACTTAGAACTGAAACCCAAAAATTTTTTTTTTACCATACATAGGTATACGTGTGGGGTATCTACGAATAGGTCTTCAAAAATGATATTGAGGTTTCTAATATCATTTTTTTTCTAAATTGAATATTTTGCGCGAGAGACACTTCCAAAGTGGTAAAATGTGTGTCCCCCCCCTCTAACTTCTAAAATAAGAGAATGATAAAACTAAAAAAAATATATGATGTACATGATAATGTAAACCACCAACGAAAAATGGTTTGAACGAAATCTAGTAAGTAGTTTTTTTTTAATACGTCATTAATCTAAAGAAATACACTATTATTAAAACATCAATCAAAGTTACAACGAACTACAAGAACTTTTATATTATGTTACTTACTGCTACGGAACCCTTCATGGGCGAGTCCGACTCGCACTTGGCCGGTTTTTTTAATTAAGTCGGAAAATCATCCAATGACTTCACCCGCTGTGGGTGGAGCAGAAGGGCGTGTCAGACTTTTTTTATTAACTAAAACCACTCCTGTGTCCTTCAGTTGCCCTTTGCGTTCCAAAATCACGGGTTTCCTCTTCAGAAAATCCCCGCAGACCTAACGGACTTCGCTGGGTCCCTACGGTTTACTGATATCTCTTTGAGGAGCGCGTGGATCACTACGCGCCGTCGACGACTTGGCATACATAATTGATATAGATAGATATATTCCTCAAAAATGTTTCCCATGTGTTTTGGCTACGTAAGAAATTCTTGTGTGAAATGTGAAGCTTCCAGTCAGAAACTTTGTCAGTTAATAAAGCTCAAACTGCTCAAAAGCTTATGATATTTATTTCATGAAATCAGAAGTGACATTTACGAACATAATCATGTATGACATAGGACACGAAAAATCAGACACAAAAATGTCATGGTAAACTACACTCGAGAGCAAAAAAATCGCACATCATAACTCTTTTTGTTAAGGCAGTTTTTGTCATGAATGTGAATAGTTATTGAAAACATGTTGTACACTAATTGAAAGCCTATTTAATTACCTTTCAAATGATATGAAATACAGTGTAAAAAAATATCCTTGAAAGGGTTTAGAGCACAAAATCCAACAAATGGGAAAAATTACCAAATTTCACTTAACAAAGAATGAGAGTCAAACTTAAAATTCTTGGTCATCTTGTTTGTCAATAAAGTGTATTCCCTCCCCTTAGCCTTATTTACAGCTGTTACTCGATTTTTCATCAGCCGTATTAATTTTACCATTAAATCTTAGGGTATAACGTCCCACTTCTCGTCAACGACAAATTGAAGCTCATGGAGGCGTGTAGAGCCAGGCTTTTTGCACTAAGTCTTCTTACAAGGTCATTACAGATATGCTCAATTGGATTAAGATCAGAACTACGAGCTGGCCTCTCTATCACAATGATTCCAACGTCTTACATGTAGTCGCAAACTGTTCTAGCGACGTGCGATCTGGTGTTGTTCTGCATTAAGGAAAAAAAATCTACCATAAGCCACACAAGTGGCTTCACATATTCTTCGAGCACTTTTTTTATGTATCATAAAGTCGTCAATCCTCTCGATATCAGGCCAGTAATGGCCCAGTGATGAATACAATGTCAGTTTTAGTGTCCAACATTATACCACTTCAATTCGCCTCCAAAACCCACTTCTTCGCTTATGCAGCATTGTTAAAATTACCCTGACGACCTTCTGTAGACCCTACAGCATCCATTATGGTCATCTAAGTCATTCTGAACTTATCAGAAAACACAACAGCCTGCCATTAGGCATACATCCAATTTAAGTGTTTCGTGACAAATTATTGCCGGGCTTGTCGGTGAGCTGTGGTCAATTTGGTACCATTTGCTGAGTGATGTGCAGTCAGGCCTACTTCACCCAGTCTTTACCTAATCGTCCACTGACTTATACTGACATTGCAAACTTCTTGAAACTTTTACGTCAGTTCAATCGTGTTCAGTAGCCGATTTCTCAAAGTACTTGTTACAGAAAAGCGATAATCACGCCCTGATCCTATGCGCCACCGGCCATATCTTGGTCGCCGAATGTACCTACAGGTCTCTTAAAACCTCTGGTATACCAGACGAATAGGAAAGCAGCTAAAATTTAGCTGTCGAGCGACTTCATTTTGATTATAGCCTGCTTTGGCCAAGGCAATAACTTGAACGGCTTCTGCGGCCATGGTATCCATATTTTTCCAGTAAATCTGTCTGTTTCTAATAGAGACGTTATCACGTTAACGGAAACTGATTAAAACTCCACAACAGCACCCTTTTTGTAGCTCCAGGTAAAGGTGTAAGTAGTGAAATGCAAATGGGTGAATTTGGGGAATTGGGTATACCTCTGGTTTTTGTGAGTTACGTGAAGGTCAATGATCTTAATTTTGTGTTTTCATAAAGCTAACTTTATATGCTTCAATTTTGCTTAATAATTTGTACTCAATATCTTTAGATTTAAGAAAAATACAGTATTAAACGAAATTACAAACCATGTGCGATTTTTTTGCTCTCAAGTGTATGTTTTTGTGTCTGATTTTTCGAGAAGAATGTTACTCAAGAAAAACTCGACAGTTTTCAAGGCCTCTGAAAATTAACAGAACTAGAGAAAGATGAACAATTTGGCCATTCGATGTATAGTTGAAGATTTACTATGTAAGGCCTACTTATACAACTGTTTTCTATACACCCTTAAATTTTGATCGTTTTAATCCCGTGGAGGGTCGATCTGGTACATGAAACACTATCGACTTGTAAAGATAAAATTAAAAAATAAAGTACCTTTTTTCAAAACTCGTATTAATTTACGCATGTACGAAATTAATTTCTTTAAGAAAACGTCAGCTGAGCGAGTTCAATGACCTGAAGCTAGTAGTCGGCGTACAAACTACCTACAGGGTACTGGACTCGCTCAGCTGAAGTTTTCTTAAAGAAATTAATTTCGTACATGCGTAAATTAATACCATTCATCGACCCTCCACGGGATTAAAACGATCAAAATTTAAGGGTGTATATTTTTATAAAAGGGGAAACTTACTGACTGACATATCAACGCACAACCGAAACTACAGGGCCTAGGAGCGCGAAATTTTGCACAGTTGACTTTTATGACGTACGCGAACACTAAGAAAAGATTTTCTAAAATTCACCACCTAAGGGGATAAAACATCATAAACGAAAAAAAAATTATTAGAATTTACTTCTTTAAATCCGCTTATCTACATCACTATGTGAAGTGTGTGACTAGTGGCAAATAAAAGAAGAAGGCGAATTGTTGCCAACAATGAAAATGAGAAAGAAAACTTTTTTTTTAACTAATTATTATAAAACTGAAAAGATTGATGTTATTTGTTTGAATGCGCTAATCTCAAGAATTACTAAAATCTTTTAATTCTTAGCGTTTGCAATTTTCCGGTGACACAAACATAATAAAGACCGGAGCGGCCAGTTTTCATAGCAATGCAACCATCATTCTTTACACAGAAGCGAAGACAGCCAAAATATCTTTAAGATAAAAAAGGCTATAAATCTCTGGCACCGTAACAAACAAATTGGAGAGTCCACGAAAACAAACAAGTTGGAGCCAGCACTTAAATTCGAGGAGATACGGGCACTGATCCATTACACTCGGGAGTGGTAAATAGAGTTCGAGAGAGCTTTCCGTCTTTTGGTTTAGGTGTGTGAGCAAGTTAGCTCCAAGAATACATTTCAAATAAGAATAGGACCGACTTTGCGCCATTCTGTGACGTCATAGCTGTCAAATCGAAGAAATTGCGAAACTACGAATAACGTAGCCGTACTATATTTCTAGGGTCACTTATCTTTATATCTATTTAATTCTTCTTCTTCTTCACCTAACTCCTCCTAAACGGCTAGTCACTCCTGAACTTCAACAGTTACTTATTTAAATACAGTCACAATTTCGAAAATCAATATTCGACCAGCACTAGTTCGACAGAACGACAACACACACCTTCGAAGAACACTACTTCGACAAAACCCTTCTTCGACATGCACTTGTTCGGCGGTTCTCTATTTCGAAGGAACATAAGTTCGACATGAAAAGTGACGATAGCAATTGAATTCGGTTTTATTGTCTTAGGTAGGTACAGAATAATCAATTATGTAATTAATTATTACCAGGAAAAGGCTTTTTTATTTCTAAAATGTGAGAAATTATAGAAATAAAAAAGCGAAAAGCATTTAATGACTTCTCAATTCAATTTACAAACAAAAATCCAAAACTACTTTTCTCTTTATAATATTAGTATATATTTTATAGACAAGTATAGATATGACTTAAAACAAAATTGAAGACCATTATTATAAGTAATTATTTATTTATGATATAATTATACTATTTATTGGAGTAATGTAGTAGTATTCAAGGCACATCTCATAACCCTTCGGGAAATGTAGAAAAGTAATAATATGTCATGTAGTCTCGTCCGGCCATTTTGTTTTCTCTCACATGACGATGGCCTGGGGACAGTTTATCGCGATCCCTCTGAAAGTCAGAGTAACGACGTTTATTTCTCCCGACGAGAGACGAAGGGCGGTAATTGACTACGTTAGTCCGCCGATCCACCCTTATGGAAGTACTTTGTGATCCCGGCTGTCGGGAGTGACGAAATCAATTTGGTAGCCATTAATCTGAGTTTTTTTTTGTTCTAGAAATGTATGGCGATTTTTTTCTGGATGCGAGGAAATGAGGTTATTTTATCGACTTCTTTTTTTGGAAGTCGATAGCGTGTAGACTCTGTTTTTAATTAAATGATTTGGCTCCAGTAGATGACCGCGCCAATGCGAATTAAAATTAAAAACCCTCAGAAGTAAACAGGTGTTTGGACATTTCGAATACTCCAGCAGATTAAACATGCTTTCAACAACCGCATTCGGTCTGGATGTAACATAATAACAACTGTAACTACAATCAAAACCAGCCGATGTATTCTTATCTTATTCCTTGAGTTAATAAACTTGAAACTTCGCACAAATTCCAATCAAAATAAATAATAGGGACTATCATCATTAGTTTTTCCAAACTACCCTCAACTTTCGGTTTGCGAGAATATTTTCATAAAAACTGCAATACAAGGGATATCGAGCGAACGAAGTCGCTGGTAAAGTACTAATTTGAATATATAAAAGGCAAAATCTAACTTACTCGTCAACGCCCAGTTTAAACCCTTAAACTTACAATACTGAAATTGGACAGAGGTTCCTTTTATAACGTACACAAAGAATAAGAAAGGATTTTCTAAAATTTACCCCTTAAGCCTTTTAAGAGGTCCAAAATAGCAAAAGCTAGTATTGTCATGATATAGTATTGTATGGATTCACAGCTTCTATTGTTATATTATTAACATAACTATAGAGTCAAGATCAGTGACGTTGTGACCTGTCTTCGGCTCATTGGTTCCACAATATTACCCAATATCTCTTAGTTGAGTGAACAATTTTGTATCATCTGCTAACAATGTTACTCTTTCATTACTTTAGACCAGCAATAAAAATATTCTGAGCCCGTCCAAAAATAACGAAATTATTCTTTCCCTAAACACAATTCATAAAAAATTAAAACGCGAGGATGGGAGTTATATTTTCCTGTCTTTATTACGAAGTTGGAACGTAACGCCCACACCTCCAATTTCAAATAAAGAGCCGGTTTAATTTCGCTCCGAGTGACGCCGATATCACCCGAACACTCAAATAAACTCACTTATCGAAACGATCGAGAAATTCTGCGAGAATCGATTCCGGCGCCAGGAGGTCGACATCGTAAGTGTTATGATTTTTTCATTACTTATTCATTATTATGCCTTAAGGGTTCGGGAAACTTCTCGATACATTGAATTTGCTCGGAATTACATATGAACTTAATTTTCTGCTTGAGTAAGTGTTCCGATATTATTTCACTGTCGGAAAAATTACAGACGAAACGAAAAACTTGGCTTATTTGAAAGAAACTTGAATGGCTAAAAATCATCACAAGGAAAGATGTTACATACACAAGTGGTCTGAAAAGTTTCCGATCTAACAAAGATCTAAGAAAGTCAAGAGTGAATAGATTGCTTCTAGGCAAGCGTGTTCCATCGTCGGCCACATCATCGCTTAACATCAGCCCCCCTAGCCAAGTTACAACCGTTTCGCTTGCGCCGAACGCTTCGAGTAGACCTTGCCGCCAATTCTTTTGTTCTGACCACGTGACTGAGCGTTAAGACGACGTCATTCCCGTACATTTGAAGCTTTCTACAAGCGTTAACTATTGCAGATTAGCAACTTGGCTAGGGGTACTAGTGAGATAGTAGTCAAACTGCGAGCCTATTCATACATCTATACATATAAATAAAATTGGAGTGTCTGTTTGTAATATTGAAATAACTGCTTTTTACTACATGCATATGAATATATATACGGTACATACACCAAAATATTTTTTTTACAATTTTTGTGTGTCTGTTTGTCCGGGCTAATCTCTGAAATGGCTGGACCGATTTTGACGGGCCTTTTTTTGGCAGGTAGCTGATATAATAAGGAGTAACATAGGCTACTTTTATTTTAGAAAATTCTAAATCCTGTAGTCCACGCGAACAAAGTCGCGGGCACAGCTAGTCCATAAAAAAAAGATACCTTTTTTTACCGTTAAACCGTTTTTCTTACAATTTATTTTCTTCAACACACTTCTCTCAGCGATGCCATGTCTCTAACCCTTTCAAATAGTACGTAGTCGGCACTTTTCTCTGCAAAATAATTGTTCACGAAGGTGAGGTGCCTTCTGATTTGACGAAAATTTTTATTCCGTGTTGTCGTGGTGAAACACGATCCTCTTTTTCTGCATCTCAGAACGACTCACTCAAACAACAGCCAATATGGCTCAAACTTTCGTGAGTTAGGCATAGCGCGCACTGGTGACTTTTGCCACGGTGACAATAATTTTTCTACCCATTTTTAGGGTTCCATAGCCGAATGGCAAAAAACTGAACCCTTATGGATTCGTCATGTCTGTCCGTCCGTATGTCACAGTCACTTATTTCCGAAACTATAAGATCTATACTGTTGAAACTTAGTAAATAGATGTATTCTTTGAACCGCATTAAGATTTTCACACAAAAATAGAAAAAAAGCAATAATAGGTATTTATGGATAGGTCTTCAAAAATGATATTGAGGTTTCTAATATCATTTTTTTCTAAATTGAATAGTTTACGCGAGAGACACTTCCAAAGTGGTAAAATGTGTCCCCCCCCCTGTAACTTCTAAAATAAGAGAATGATAAAACTAAAAAAAAATATATAATGTACATTACTATGTAAACTAACAACAAAAATTGGTTTGAACGATATCTAGTAAGTAGTTTTTTTTTTTAATACGTCATAAATCTAAAAAAATACACTATTATTAAAACATCGATCAAAGTAACAACGAACTACAAGAACTTTTATATTATGTTACTTGCTGCAACGGAACCCTCCATGGGCGAGTCCGACTCGCACTTGGCCGGTTTTTTTGTAACTGTCACGTCTTCAAGTGCGCACACTACATGTTGGGTTCATAAGCACGATGACTTTTTTGTCAAAAGTCACGGTGACAAAGTCACCAGTGCGCGCTGTGGCTTACTGTCAAAAGATGCACAACTACATTGACTAGCTTTTATTGACGAGTGCTGCTATCTTCGCATTGATGTCGAATACTTTTCAGACCACCATCGTAGGTAAATAACGATGTAAAGCTGCTATAAATACTTGCACCATTTTAGTACCATCAACTGCAATATATTCCACTTTGGCTGCACATCCAACATCATCTGCGACCATATCTCACGCAGAAACACCAACTTATAACATTTTAGAAGCCAAACTTCCACGATTTATATAACTCAGTGGGGTGTTGAATATTCTAAGGAAAGTGGGTAGTCGGGGAAAACCTAAACTAGATGAAAGGAAGCGCCTGGGGCGGTTTCGCAGCAACATTTTACCTGCCTAGGTTGGTAATAGAATGTATTATCGTGAGCGCCGCAGAGCCTGCTAAGACTTTAAGCCGTTTAGCCGAGACATTGAAATGAATGGGCTTAGCATTGGGATAGATTTAGAATTTATTGAATTGGCGCCCAGCATGGGGCCGTTAAGTCTGCCAAGAATTTTTAATAAAATCCTAGCTTTGAGACGGGATCGTTAGTGAAATACGAAAAATATCCATCTTTTATCACATCACACCAATATTATAAAGGCTTGTCTGTATGTATATTTGTTACTTCTTTTACGCTCAAATGACTGAGCGGATTTTGTTGTTCTTAAAAATGGGTAGTCATGTCCTGGAATAGTATTTAGGATACTTTTCACCCTGGTAAAATATTCCCTTGAGTGAAGCCGCTGGCAGAAGCTAGTTCTCTTGTTCTCCTTCCATTCCATTCATTCCTTTGGGAATCGGCACAGCACCATTCACGTCTTCTTCTCCCATACATCTCTACTTCCCGACAACTCAATATTCACCGCCTTTCTAAACACATCTTGCACACAGTCTATTCCTCGTTTCTTTGCTCTCTATCCCATATAACCATTCTCATTTATACTTAAAATTTTACTCAAAAAAATAAATATTAAACTGTGCGCTGAGTGCGAGTTGTTCTTACGTTAAAAGCGTAACCAGACGTTCCAACCAAGGTGACCTTGCTAGTTTCAATCTGTGTAGACAGCAGTTTTAATGCATGACCTTCAACGCCCTTGGTTGGGAGGTGCGTTTTACCAACCATCGTGTTGGCGCGTGGTTTACATCCATGTAGCCTCAACACAAACCAAGCTTCAACCAAGGTGACCTTGGTTGGAACGCTAGTTTGCAATCGTCTGGTCCACCCTTTACGAGCGTTAGGCTCGCTGATTGGTTAAGAGCTTGGATCATGAAACGTGTTGATCGCGTTATGGTAACACAAACTCGCATTAGGCACTCTGAGGCCCTATCAGCTCTCAACGCGATCCATTTCACGACCTAAACTGAACTGTTATAGTAATGGAGCTAATAGGGCTTATAAGCCCTATATAGAGCCATAGCTCTATCCTGTTTTTACTGTTCCGTGGCTCTTTACTTGTTTCTCGTTCGCATGACTGACATTTGAACACGACTTATCATGATTCGTAACTTACCATGATTCGTGTTTTAATGAAAATAGACATTATAAGTAAAGAAAAAGGACTTCATCACCAGCATCATCATCATTTCAGCCGAAGGACGTCCACTGTTGGACATAGGCCTCCCCAAGTGTCGCCACAACGAACGGTCCTGTGCGTCTCGCATCCACCGCATTCTCGTGACTCTCACCAGGTCATCGGTCCACCTTGAGGTCTTCCAACTGCGTTTTCCGGTGCTCGGTCGCAATCTTTCGTCCCCCTCGACCGTCCGTTCTACGAGCAACGTGCCTTGCCCACTGCCTCTTAAGTTGGCGACTTCCCACGAGACATAAATTCAATTAAAATCATAGAACAGCAAATCATAAATATCTGAAAGAATATTAATACAAGCTCCTATTTTAAGGTAAGCCCGGGGGAAATTCTGGCTCAGCGACCAAACAGCAATATTAAAAAAGGTAAACGCGTAGAAACCTCGTATGTACTTTTTGTTAGCGTTAAAAAACTTAATGAAACCGATAGAAAGAAAGGCCCCAGAATTAAGGCAACAAAGTTAATGTTATGCCCTTTTCTACAAAGAATTACAATGTCTTTTGTGTGAGAACAATGGGCTTATTTGTGTTGTTTCATTGTTTTTAAATGGTGTTAAATTTCAAGTATTAAGAGGATTTGATGTTATAATTGCAGTAATTTAGGTACACTTAAGCACAAAATATGTAGGTACAAAAGTCAATCTACATACATACAAAGCGCGGACATGATATCTCAGAGCGCCTCGGCCCACTCGTCGAACAGTTCCGGATGAAACGCTCATTAGTGTGCGTCCACCAAGCGTAGGTATAAAATGTGAAGTACATACATGAGATTGTCTTCTGTACCTATCTATTTCGTGACTAAGTAACAGAGAATTAACTTGCTTGAAGACTACATCTTCATCATCAATAGCCTGTTGTGCGTGTTCGGTGTACGGGAAGATGTTCAAAGTAAACGTGACTTCAATGAAATAAATGTCTTTAATACTGTTTCCACAATAGTTCGTTATTACTAACTACGTACTATGCAAGTGTCGAGGCAGGGCGGTGTAACGTAAGCGACTGGCGAGCCTTGCGCTCGCGCTCCCGTATTTCATCAAAATTGCAACTCAGCGAATCGCAGTTACTAAGCCGCCACAAGCCTAAGACAGTTCCCTGGTAATTCGATTTAAATTCGATTCGAATTAAATTCCAGGATTGTTCGAAATATTTTGACTGGCCTGTTACTCTAGTGGTTAGTGGCACTGACTGCTAAGCCGCAGTTGGTGAGTTCGATTCTCACCCAAGACAAATGTTTGTAGGAGGTAATCTCTGGAAGTACTGGTCCGATTGCATTTAAAACCGATCTAAAGCTGCTTTATTCCTGAATAAGCTATATTTTATGTACGTGGGCGATGCCGCAGCGGCAGGCAAATATAACCTACCACATGGCATAACGTAACACTCGTTAGTGATAACGAAGTCAGCACCATTAAACTAACAATTGGAATTCACTCGACATTCAATAAACCAACAGCACACGTCAAACATATTCACACATTTATTTTATCCTGTTTTCATTTTCAATTTGAGATCAATTGGCTCTTCGACGCGATCAATAACTCTGGTAAAATAATTACTTTGAAAATTGCTATCAGTTGGGAGTTTTGGTGATATATTGCGCGTACTTTTTTCTTTGATGTTTTTTTTAGAAAGTTTTGTGCAATATAGGGGGAAGTGGGGCAGATTCATACAAGGGGCACCTTCATACACTAGAAATATCTGTTGTTAGGCGCACATCAATTGAACAACTTATACGTGTATGCGTAGCTTATATAAATGTGTGTTGACTCATGGAGTTTGACAGCAGTCGGTGTGAAAAGCGCTACGAGGTGGCATGGAAAGTGATTCGGCCACGCCTAATTAATTTTGTAAACTCACTTTGTACATCTTTTTATTGATAAAAGCCGTTTTCTAGATTAATCAGCACTATTTTATTTAAAAGATAATAGGGTCAAGTTCGTGAATTGATTTGTGAATAATTATATATATGATTGGTTTTTTTTTAGGAATATTTTTATTTCATTATCTTATGATGGGGTAGGTTCATACAGCAACAAGCGGGGTACATTCATACTGTATAAATGTACTGTCTATATGAATGATTATTGGTACTACTACTAATGACATTTTTCAGCACTGATATGACTGATCAGAAAGACTATTAGGTTAACTAAGTTCGTTCAGTGCCATAAAAAGAAAAACTACCTACATTTATGTTATCCTCTTTTTTACTTAGTATTATTTGACTATCACTCTAATAATATGTGCCTATAGTTTATAATTGCTTTTATTTTCAAAAACGTTGTATTTTGACATTTTAATTTTGATAAATAATTAAACATTTCACGCTCCATTTATTGTACTTTTTCATATGTATGAATCTGCCCCATAGCCTGTATGAAAGTGCCCCGCATGTGGGGTACATTCATACATTTTTAATTTTTTGTTTTATCTTTTATAGAAAACCGCACAAGTGTATTTAGTACAATCACATATTTTTGATATAAAGTCAGATAGTAAGACTATTAATTTTTGATGAATCGATACAGATATTGATACCAGAGAAAATTCTATATGAAAAAATATAAAAACTGTATGAGGCTGCCCCACCTTCCCCTACGATCGATGTTCGATTTTAATGGATCTGGTATTGAACTTATCATCTGCAGCATTCAGCAGTCGAAACTGCTGAACATAGACCTCGCCACAACGACCGACCTTTGTGGATCTCGCATCCAACGGATTCCCGCGACCCTCCCAGGTCAACGGTCCACTTTGTGAGAGGCCTTCCACAGAGAATCTTCAGTAAACTCATACTGTCTGTATGAGTTCAGTATACTCATACTGTCTGTCTGAGTTCAATATACTCATACTGTCTGTATGAGTTCAGTATACTCATACTGTATGTCTGTATGAGTTCAATATACTCATACTGTCTGTATGAGTTCAGTATACTCATACTGTCTGTATGAGTTCAGTATACTCATACAGTCTATATGAGTTCAGTATACTCATACAGTCTATATGAGTTCAGTATACTCATACTGTCTGTATGAGTTCAGTATACTCATACAGTCTATATGAGTTCAGTATACTCATACAGTCTATATGAGTTCAGTATACTCATACTGTCTGTATGATTTCAGTATACTCATACTGTCTGTATGAGTTCAGTATACTCATACTGTCTGTATGAGTTCAGTATACTCATACTGTCTGTATGAGTTCAGTATTCTTCGTGGTGATCGGCAGCAACGACATCTCGCGCCGGGCCCTGGTACAGGCCGACCGAAAGGGAACCCCGCGTTCCTGTAACGAAGAAGGAACATAGGAATGGGTTTTATTCAGTAAAAGTCTGATAAGCCCTGCCACTCCGCCTTAAAGTGGAAAAAGTCATGCGAGTCCAATGACCTGTAGGTAGTTTGTACGCAACGCCGACTACTGTCTACAGGTCATTGGACTCGCCATAGCAACACCAACAGTTTTCTGAAAGCGTTATTAAACTGAAAACGAAAAACCTAAATACTTAATCAGAATGCCTAAATCAGAATCAGATATTAAAAGCTACATAAAACATACTGATGAACCCAAAAACCCTATCTGATCACATCTTTCTGATTACAGTTGGCGCTCCCAATTTTCCAACTGACATTCATAGTTCGGCATGACAACACATTAACAACGCAGATAATAACCTACAACCGGGACACCCCGAGCAATTTCACAGAGTGCTGTTCGAAAGTCAGTGTCGAATAAATACTGCGAATTTATTGCACTAGGGGGCGAAAACTGCAGGGAAGTTTTGGTAATTGAATTTTCTCATAACCGAGAGCATATATTTGAAAATTATAGCAGTACAGTGCCAGAAGCAAGGAATCTCTTTGACAAAGATAAAAAATATGTGCAGATGTTAGATTGTTTTTTTTTTAATTGATATTTAACTGCGATACCACTTGATGGTAAGCAGTGCTACAATCGTTAATGGTGAGGCGCACTAGTTTATTAAGAGCCTATTCACTCTAGACTTGAAGACACCTAAATTATAATCAAACGAGAAGATCTCAGCAGATAAATTGTTAAAATCCTTCGACGTACACGGTACAAAACGAAGAGGCGAAATTCTTCGACGTACACGGTACAAACGAAGAGGCGAAATTCTTCGATGTACATGGTATGAACGAAGAGGCGAAATTCTTCGACGTACCTACACGGTACAAACGAAGAGGCGAAATTCTTCGATTTACACGGTATGAACGAAGAGGCGAAATTCTTCGATGACTTTATGGTATAAACGAAGAGGAGAAACGCTAAGTCCGGACAGTACCTAGAGGTTTCAACAACGTAAGAGTAGATACTCGCCGTACGTCGGGTTGTCCGATGATAGAAAGGAGATGGCGAATTCATATCACGCAATTTCTTCGCACAGAAAATGATTTAGAAAAATCTCTCTAGGTAACCCGACGTGCTTTGCTAAAACGAATCCTATGAATAATAATCGACGGTAAACGAAAACAAGCCAATTCGGTTCCACAGAAAAATAACAACAATCAAAATCCAGCGCTCAAACTGGAAAAACATGCACCTATTCCATTTAAGCGTAGCGAAAATAAAACTGGACGCGTACTACTACGGCGAACTAGGCCAAAATCGATGCTCTCTCCATTCCATCCATTATGTATCTAGGTCGTATATTCTCTAAATCTCCCAGAGTACTCTCCACCCAACTTAGGACTACTACACACAAACCACAACCACACCACGCCGAAACGACAAAATGCTGTCAAGCAGTGGTTACGTGTGAATGGTGTCGCTGCAACTTTTTATAGTTGCGTTGTGGTACCGACAAAAATGTCGATGTGGTTGCGTTGTCGCCAGTAGTTGCGATGCGGTTACGTGGTGTGCAGACACGCACTGTTGTTGCGTCAACGCAACGTTGTGTTTGCGATGTGGTCGGCAACTAATTCGCTGGTGGTTGCATTGTGGTTGCGATGTGGTCGGTATCACACACGCGGTCGACAACGGCTGCAAAATGGGGTGGGTACATGTGAATAGTCCTATTCATTTTCAATACGAAATACACGCCCGGCCATTTGGTGTGGTTGTGTTGCGTGTGAAGAAGCCCTTAGGTCCATTTAAAAACAAGGTCGAAAGCTGAATCGGGGACCTTCGAAGGCTAAAAGCTACTCGTTCAGTCCCGTTCTGATAGCCTAGTACAATGGGGAGTGCAATGGCGGGAGATGGACCGAAAAAAATATATAAATATTCATCGGGAGATGATTCAATTTGTGAATTTGAAACGATTCGAGTGCCAAAGGGCGCTTTACTTTAAAATTTTACTGTCCGTGAATTAATTTATTGTTGCAGCTTTATAGTATTATGTTTTTCATGACCTGGAATATAAAACCGAGCAAGCGTGATTCGGTACCAATGTACCATTAATTATCTATACAAAATTAGACACTATATCATAACTATTATTAATACGAGGATCGAGCAAAAAAGGCAAATAAAAATTACACTTGTTGTATGGAAGGCCCACTTAAATTTCATTGTTTTTATCTATACATATAAATAAAATTAGAGTGTCTGTTTGTAATATTGAAATAACTGCTTTTGACTACATCCATGTGAATATATATACGAACATACACCAAAATATTTTTTTTACAATTTTTGTCCGTCTGTCTGTTTGTCCGGGCTAATCTCTGAAATGGCTGGACCGATTTTGACGAGACTTATAACTGTAATAAGGAGTAACATAGGCTACTTTTATTTTAGAAAAAATAAATTCAAAATCCTGTAGTCCACGCGAACGAAGTCGCGGGTTTTCAACTGTCTAGCTATCACGATTTATGAGATACATCCTAGTGACAGACAGACAGAGAGACAGTGGAATCTTAGTGATAGGGTCACGTTCTCACCCTTTGGATACGGAACCCTAAAACCGAATCTACAACGGAAATCATTCGCATTGCTATTCTCTTGTTGCTAGCTTGAAATAATCGTTATTTTTTGCAGCGAGTATTTGAAAGGGTCATCAATTCATCCACGAGGTTCTTCTATTGAACTGATAGGTCTATAGTCTCAAGAGACTCGTACATTTTGCCACCAGCCGCAATGCGCCACAGCCTACCTGATCCATCATCCGACCACTAATCCGAGGAGATCGATCGCTTGACTCGTAATCTATTTTGTGACAGATCTTATCTCGGGAAATATACCTATATATCCCGCGTTCAAGCTAACTTTGGCTTTTTGTGTAGACAATCGATAATGCTTTGGTAAATGATAAAATCGTTAAAAAATAAAAGGCCTTTTTAGAAATTTGAGAAACACCCTAGAAAATAACTTGGAACGAAACTGAAAGAAACAATCAAATAATAATTAATTAGGTACATAAAAGTAATTTTTTAAAACACATATTTTTTTGGCGCGTTAAATAAATATGATGGAATTGCGAGTATTCTTCTGTATAATTCCTGTGTTCTGTGTTTTTGCGTATTTAAGTATTAATGTTGACAAATGTCGAAACGGGCTTTTTATTTTTTGACAACTTTAAATGATATTTATTTTGCAAATAAGTTCCAAAAAGCAGCTTTTACACGTTAATTTGTTTTTCGTCAGTTTAAACTAGATGAAACCGGGGTTTCCTAGCTGACTACCCAGAAAAGAAGCACCGAAACAAACTCAAGAGTTTAAGTCTCTTTGAAAATCCATAAAGCAAGCATTAAAATGGTTAAATCACATGAGAACCATGCAGATTAGCGTCTGAGACGGTCGTTTGAAGGAAAAACCATACAGATTTATTTGAATGGACCTGTCCAGTCAGTGCAAGCATTTGTCAGTATTCGCAAAGCTCAACTCAGGAGTTCAGGGTTATTAAGGAGCACAACGGTGGTCGCTTGGTAGGCTAACTAATTATTATAATTTATCTATTTTTGGGTCATGTGTAGGATGTTTTGTATATTTAAAATGTCTCATATGAGGTCTCAGACATCTTGACAACCGTAGATAAAATATCAGATGTCGAATTCGTGACTCATAATAATCTACTTTGAGATAGATTTCGCCCCGGGATATATGGATAAAGCCCTAGTAAGCTTGATAATAATTAAGGTCTAATTTAGGGCTGTGTGTGGGATGATCTGGAGGCTTAAAAGGTCTCCGTTCAAAAGATTTCATAGCGACACATATTTCAGAATATACCAAAAAGTGATAGAGTGTGACTTTGTTCAATAAGGTAGGAACATTTTTTAAGTCTTAAATAGTTTGGATCTATCTATGACAATCGATCAAGCTATCATTATTGTGAGTGAAGTTAGGTTACGTGTTTTTTTTTAAGTGGTATTTCATCCACTTCTCCCGCTCTAGGGTAGAGCAAGAGGGCATGTCAAACTTAAAAACCCACTTGTGTTCTTTACAGGACCCCTATATCTCTCAAAAATTCCCGTGACCCTAGCAAGTGATTACTGATAAACGAGCTTTGCGCTTGGAACACTATGCACCATCAATGACTCGGACTCGGTCCTTCCATCGGAATCGGCGAGCTACCCACTGCTCGTCGTCCATGCCCCACGTCCGGCGTGTCTCCTATGGTGGGAGCTGGGACGTGAGGATATCCGTTCCCTAACGGTTGTTCCCATCTCCTACACATAAGTACGGGTTCAAATAGTTACCTAGGTTACGTTCCGGTAAGCCTATCTCCAAACGACTTTAAAGATTTTATTGATGCCGCAATGCGTAAAATAGAAATAGATAGTAGAAAAATGTTAAAGTTGAATAAATTCCAGGCAGGTATAGTCGCTAGCAGAAGCCTAATGATAAAGACGTAATAGTTTATGAAATTATGATATATGGATGTTTATTACTCTTTCTCGCAAAAAGTACAGAACACATTTTTTTGAAACTTTACAGTACCATACAACTTACAAATCAAAATAACATATTATACAACATTAGTTTTAGTAAGCAAAACCGGAAACACGTGTCTAGTATTTTTATGTAAAGAATCTGTGTACAAAATTTCATAACTGTATCATGAATAATCACAAAGTCAGCCTGCCATCCAGGCGACTGAGGGATTGTTATGCATTTGCACCTAGCTGTTTGCTAGCCACTAATGCCTGCTATGACCTGTCGTGACCTGTGTTGCACTTAGTGTCGGTGGTGTCCAACTTGTAACCATTTTAAATATTTTTGGAAAAAATAATAATATGGTGTAAAAACTATTGGAATCCATTCAGTTACTGATTCTGAAAAAACCATATTCAGGTTTCGCATAAAATTATGTTTTATAGGCATATCGAGCCTCGGAGGCCTCGGCATATCATAATATACGGGGGAAAGTATTATGTTTTATAGGCATATCGAGCCTCGGAGGCCTCGGCATATCATAATATACGGGGGAAAGTATTATGTTTTATAGGCATATCGAGCCTCGGAGGCCTCGGCATATCATAATATACGGGGGAAAGTACTAATTTCACGAGAGTAAAACCGTAATTACTTACTAGTTATAATTAGATGTCTAGTAAATATTCCGAAACCCTGACTGAGATCATCGCGGTTCCTATAATTGTATCTAAATAACAGTTCTTGCCTACCAACCTAATTGGATTTGGTTCTAAAAAAGGATTTCTAATAAACTCTCATTCATATTCTCAGCAAGTCCCTATATTTGATACCCATATCATAGGAAAGCATAAAAAACTTAGTTCGCCATCTTTAGAAGTCTGTATTGAATTTAGAGCACAGTCACTTTATTTATCGAGTTATTTTCAGCAATCCCTTTCATTTGATACCCATATTGTACAAGTGCATTTAAAATAACTAGTCCGCCATATTGGATTTAAATTGACGTCACAGATCTAAAAATGCATTGTCGTCCAAACTAAACGTGTATACAAAATTTCAGCTCAATCGGTTGAAGATATCTGCTTCGAAATTGAGTTGCAAGATTCCACCCAAACAAACAGTTACATACATTGCAATTAAAAAAAACTTGTAACTAATACTGTAAATTGGCAACTAGTAAGTAATAATAAAAACAGTTTTTACTTCATCCATCCAATTGAATTTGTACATCTTTTTCCGTAAGAGTACTTTGAGATTTCTCGGTTGAGATCAAAGGTTGAAATGATTCCCAATCTTAAAAATAACATTTTGGTAGTTCAAAGGGCCTTTTTGCCTCAAGAGTAGTAAGCCCAATGGGAGTATTCTAATATTCCGTGTTTTTCCTCGCAATCCTAAGATAATCCTGAAATTACATGAAAAGGGAAAAAGGATAACGCAGGAAAATATACTAGGCCTCAAACGTTTTTATTCAAATTTATCCTTATCATTTGGTTCAGAATTAATTGAGTAGTTGCCAGTTTAGCTAATATTGCTTTTTTGAAAGTTAATCCACTTCGGTCTAACTGTAATAAGAACCGTACGGAGTCAAAAAAAAAAGAAAAAATATATAGTAAGAAGGAAAAAAAAAGAACAAACATACATTATTTTTTTATTATAACAAACTAGTAGGCTAGAGTGAATAGGCTTTTAAAAACTAGTGCGCCCTACCATCAACGATTGCATCACTACTTACCGTCAGGTGGGATCGCAGTCAAGCACTAGTATACCTACATCAATTTAAAAAAATAATAATAATAAATAAATAAACGCTGTTTAGTGAACCTGGTTCATTGACAATAAATTTTCAATATTTAGCATGAATTTAGTGATGTATATTATCTTAAATCTCCTCCCTTAGCAATATCCAGTTTTGTATGTCATTTTTGTTAGAAAATTACATATCAGTAAAGATAAAATATAATCATTTAATTATAGACCAGGGTCGATAATTTTTAAAACCAAAAAAAATAATAGTAGGATGAAACCCATTAGAAAAGGAGGAGAATATTATAAAAATGAAAGGAAAAATAATTTACGGGCGATCTGAGGTCGGGAAGGGGATGGGGGTGAGTTTTTAAGGGTAAAAAACGGTTTTTCTCGATTTCCGGCAAAACTAAGTCATATGGAAAAAAGTCAAATGGCAAAGTTGTACGTAATAAAAAGATCTAAAACTTTTATTTTTACACTTTTTTCACATAACCTCAAAATTTATGTGAAAAATTCAAAAAACCAAGTTTTTGATTTTTTATTTTTATCTTTTTAAAAAATAAAAAATTTTTCACGAAATTTGGTGAAAACTTACCTTTTTATGTCTCAAATACGCTGTAATTTATTTGATTAGAAATATTTATTTTTTCACCTTATTTTGAATTAATATCGAAAAAGCACCCTAATTTTCAATCGAAAAATCACCCGTCAAAATATCAGCTTTTTTAAAGTTGGTATGTTTTCTGTTCGTTGAAATCTCTACTTTCCGATGGTGAAAAAAAATATATATGTTACCGTAGCAAATCTTCTCAGAAAATGCAAAAATCGAAAAAAACTCGAATTCGAAAATTTTTTTTCAATTATTATATACAATTTTGAGCTATTTATTAAAATTTACACTTTAATTACTCGAAAAACGTAAGAGTACATGTTACATTGATAAAAAAAAAAATTGCAAATCAAAATATACTACTATAATTAACAAACAAATAAGTTAATAAAATTAATATTCAATAAGACATCTACAATATTTGGAGAAAGTAGTCGAATCTTCTTTAAATTATATGCGTAGATGCCTATTTATAACTATTTTTAGATAACTTATATACCTGAGTGACCTACGAAAAATTTTAGCCCATCAAAAGGTATTTCATAGAGAAGTGGGGAAGGGGCTAGGCGGGTCTGGGTCTTACTACGTACATACCTACTATTTCTTAGCAGCTGTAACAACCGTTAGCCTAGCCAGTACCTATTCGAAATACAGTACAGTATACAACATCGTTTATAAAAATACACGTGCATGCTGAGTTTCTTTAATATAATTGTGACAAGTTTACTTAAAAAAAACTAACAAGATTAAAAAATAATAATCTCCTTTATTTTGCACAAACAAATTTAGTTACTCCCATGAAAAAAAAAATTCAAAATACATAAAAAATATATTAAAAATCTATAATAAATATATATTTATATATTTTTTTATATTCTTAGCTATGTTTTTTATGTCTTTTAAGATATATTTTGAATGTATCTAAAATATATTTGAAATGTATAAAATATATATGCAAATCGGCCAAAAGTTAGTTATTAAAAATATATTTACGATAAATATTTTATTTATATTTATTATAGATTTTTAATATATTTTTTATGTATTTTGAATTTTTTTTTTTTCATGGGAGTAACTAAATTTGTTTGTGCAAAATAAAGGAGATTATTATTTTTTAATCTTGTTAGTTTTTTTTAAGTAAACTTGTCATAATTATATTAAAGAAACTCAGCATGCACGTGTATTTTTATAAACGATGTTGTATACTGTACTGTATTTCGAATAGGTACTGGCTAGGCTAACGGTTGTTACAGCTGCTAAGAAATAGTAGGTATGTACGTAGTAAGACCCAGACCCGCCTAGCCCCTTCCCCACTTCTCTATGAAATACCTTTTGATGGGCTAAAATTTTTTGTAGGTCACTCAGGTATATAAGTTATCTAAAAATAGTTATAAATAGGCATTTACGCATATAATTTAAAGAAGATTCGACTACTTTCTCCAAATATTGTAGATGTCTTATTGAATATTAATTTTATTAACTTATTTGTTTGTTAATTATAGTAGTATATTTTGATTTGCAATTTTTTTTTTATCAATGTAACATGTACTCTTACGTTTTTCGAGTAATTAAAGTGTAAGTTTTAATAAATAGCTCAAAATTGTATATAATAATTGAAAAAATTTTTTCGAATTCGAGTTTTTTTCGATTTTTTGCATTTTCTGAGAAGATTTGCTACGGTAACATATATATTTTTTTTCACCATCGGAAAGTAGAGATTTCAACGAACAGAAAATATACCAACTTTTTGTAAAAAGCTGATATTTTGACGGGTGATTTTTCGATTGAAAATTAGGGTGCTTTTTCGATATTAATTCAAAATAAGGTGAAAAAATAAATATTTCTAATCAAATAAATTACAGCGTATTTGGGACATAAAAAGGTAAGTTTTCACAAAATTTCGTGAAAAATTTTTTATTTTTTAAAAAGATAAAAATAAAAAACCAAAAACTTGGTTTTTTGAATTTTTCACATAAATTTTGAGGTTATGTGAAAAAAGTGTAAATACAAAAGTTTTAGATCTTTTTATTACCTACAACTTTGCCGTTTGACTTTTTTCCATAGGACTTTTAGTTTTGCCGGAAATCGAGAAAAACCGTTTTTTACCCTTAAAAACTCACCCCCATCCCCTTCCCGACCTCAGATCGCCCGTAAATTATTTTTCCTTTCATTTTTATAATATTCTCCTCCTTTTCTAATGGGTTTCATCCTACTATTATTTTTTTTCACTTTTTATTATTTTTAAAGGCTTCTACCCTGGTCTATTACTAAAAGTTCAAAATTAAAATTGCGACCTACTTATATGGGATCAACTATCGCGGACTCCTATTTACATCCGCCTAATTCTTCTTTTCGCGCACAATGACCCTTGTCGATCCTCAGTGACCTCTGGGGATCGTTAAACGTAACCAATTGCTACTGCCAAATAGTCATCCAAAATGGCCGTCCCTCCCCAAAAAGGTCAACAACATCAATTTAACAGCGGTTAACTTGCCCAGTTTAAGGGAAAAGTCACAGATAAAATATACCTGGCACACCAGAAAAGCCCATAAAAAAAACGATATGAGGTTCCTGACAAGGGTCAAAAAAAGGTTGCGATAGCGGCACGAGGGTAGGAAAGTAGGAACACGGCATGAATCTATCGTGAAAATCCAATGAAAAAAAATCTATATATATAAAAATTTGATTTTTTATTCATTGGATTCCGGTTACCGTGATCTAATACGGAGAAAAAAGATTTGCTCGTGAAAAACTGATTTCGGGAAAGCAATACAATGTAAAAAAAGGTATTTGTTTGCAAATCTTTATCTATTCTATCAAAATCTTTGACATATTTATATAATAATTGTGCACTGGATCTTACCCTCTATTGTGATTTCTCTCTATCACTCAATGGTTTGCTAGAAGAAAACTCAACTTTTAGTTAAGCTCGCCTATGTACATGAACTCTGATATCCACATATTTTGTTATTAATCATGGTGTACAATAAAGAATTAAAGAATATTATCAACTGGCAATCCAATTTGAACACGATTCTTAATTAAAACCTCTTTCAAAGGCTATGTCGTCCGATTTAACTGCTTAGAGCTAGCCTTCTCACAAAATTTAAACGACTAGGTTTCACAAGGCGTTAGGGTCTGTGTAAAACCTTGTAAATCGCAAGAGAGAATACTTTAAGAATCACGTTCATGAAATAGTATAATAATTATTAATATCGAAGGCAAAATCATTTATTTGTTACTGGGTATAGACAAAATCTATCATCTTAATCATCATCAATTACAGCCGATAGACGTCCACTATTGAACATAGGCCTCCCTCAAGTGTCGCCACAATGAACGATCCTGTGCACCCATCGGATTCCCACAACCTTCGCCAGGCGAGACAAAACTTATATATAACATGAATTAATGATATCTTGACTTAGTTTAGGACCTAAATTACAGACAATACAACATCTCTTCACCGGGTCATTATTTCCCCCCTGCCGTCGCGACGGGAGGGATCCTTGGCGTCGCATCGGCGGCGGCGGCGGGAGATATCAACGGCGAGAGATGTCTGTACGACCGTAGGAGACCAGTAGAGCCGATGCCCGCTAGGACCACAAGATTTTTAAGCTATTGCATAGCTTCTATCGCGGGCCTTGAGCGTGGAGACCGAATCCAGAAATTCCGTAACGAAAATAACCTAACACCCCCCACTCATTTGTTTTTTGAGCGTGGTGACCGATAAGAAAACAAATGAGTGAACAATCAATCAAAATTCAATTCAATGTGTGAAAGTGTAACTTCAATTAATATCAAAGAAAAAAAACAAAGGAAAAAAAATACTGCATAAATAAAATAAATAAATAATTATAATTGCATAAGTTGATAAAATGCTGTGCAATAGCTTTACCGCGGCAGTACCCGAGTGCCACACGTCTTTTTTTTTTAAATATCGCGGTCCTGGAACACAAAGGGCAACTGAAGGACACAGGTGGTTTTAAGTAAGTAAAAGTTTGATACGCTCCACCCTAAAGCAGGAGAAGTGATCGATGAGTTCCAACTTAAAAAAAAAAACGAAGAAACTGATAAAGCTTCTTTCCTTGTCTATATGAAGGTATAATATCACAGGCTTGCGGACAGTGAGCAATGGGTAGCTCACTGTCCGACCGTCCGGTAACTGTCCGGACCAAGCCCAAGTCGTCGACGGCGCGCACTGTTCCCGCGCGCCTCAAGGAGTTGTCAGCTACAGCAGGGGCCCAGCCGGGTCGAAGCCTACTGGGGCCAGGGTTATCCGAAAGGGAACTCGAGCCTCGGTATGAAGGCTTGAAAGAACGGGGTGGGTTTTTTAGTCAGTAAGAGTCTGACACTATCTCGCGCTCCGCCCAAGAGCGGGGGTTTTCATTGGATGATTTTCGCCACCAAAAAAAAAATATAGGTTTAATATTATAAAGAGGTAAAGTTTGTTTTTTTGTTTATATGAGGTAATCCCTGAAAGTACTGGTTCGATTGCGTTAATTTTCTCACCGATAGAAAGCTGCTTTATTCCTGAGTGGCATAGGCTATATTTTATGTATACGGGTGAAGCCGCAAGCAAAAGCTAGTAACACTACTGAATACACCACGGATATCTATGGAATACACAATCCGATATTCACCCGTTCACGGAACAGTAAAAACAGTGGAAGAAGTAAGTAGGCGTGGCACTGTCGCCGCTACTAAGAAACGCGTTGCACACTAGCTGTTCAAGCGCTCTCATTCTTTAACTAGACTGCGCAACATAATAATTAACGAAAAATAATATTAAAATGCCTTATTGTCCCATACTGTACTTTAAAAACCATAGTTAGACTAAAGATCTAACTCATTGAGGTGTATCATACCACCGAAAAGTATTATTTTCGGATTTATTTTAATAAAATGAAAAAATAAAATTACGTGAAACATTACGCAGGATATACAAACAAAACTAGTCCTTAATAACATAATAACAAAGTTGATCTTCTTTTCTCGGTTATTAGCTTTTCTGGAATATTCGTTAGTCTACCTATACTTTTGACGCTATCCAAATAGTGCGTGACTTTATCGATAAAATCAATCGATATGTTACATTGCCTTTTTAAAATAAAAGTAATTATATAATAAAGTTTAATAGTTTTTGTAAGTAATATAATACAGATAATTATTAAATTAATAAATTTAATAAAATAAAAATTTTGGTATGATATTTGTGATGTATTTTAAATAAATTTAGTTAAAGAGTTAGGAACAACATAGGGCATTTGAATTATACTTAATAATCTTATGTTTAGTAGTGGGCGATGACGATGATTTCAGCTGAGATGATGATAATTGATGTACTATGCAAATAAATACCCTTTTTACCACGTTTAAAAGTTGCCTTTAATCATATTAATTTCATTATTTTAATACTATCACAGTATCGCATACAATTTTTTTTGCATTATTATGTTTTAAATACATTTGCATACAGTCGATATTATTTCGATCGAATAAGGTTACCTCACTACTGGAGTAGCAGTCTGCGTACGTGTCAGTGATACGCCATTCAAATATCACTCTTATTTTTACGTAGTTACAGTTCATACTGGATTAGCATGAAATATAGCGAATATATTCTGAACAATGCCATCTTGCGACGAGTAGCTGTACTTGGTAGTCAAAGATGTATTTCTTTCTTGTTTTTGTCAATTTGATTTATAGGTGACTGATTTTAAAGTTGCATTTCGTATAATATTTTTTTTACATTTCGTTTACGCCCTGTTTTTGTTTTTAGCCAATCATATTTTTGGGTTTGCAGTAAGAGTAAATTGTGAATGTATGAGTTTGGCGACACCGGTTCTGGGACAAACATTTTCTCAAGCTACTTCCACTGCTTTTACTGTTCCGTGCACCCGTTCCTTCATTTACAAACTTATCTAACAGTATTCCGCGCTGCATCCAAGAGCCTCTTTGAATAACTATCATTATTTTATTTCCCAGGAACAACATGTTTTCCAGCAGAATCTAGAATGCATGACGTCATAGACGCCATCTTACTATCTTACGTCAATTGTTTTACGGTCTAAAAATCACGAGTCTTCGAGAATGCTCTAGACTACGGCGAGCAAGGAGACTAGAGCTTGAAATGGCATTACCTATCAAAACTTTTCATATATGTTTTTTTTTTGAGTTGGGAAATCATTCAACAACATCTCCCACCCTTGAGTGGACCGATAGGTGTCAGACTTTTACGGACTAAGGGTCGGTACAGTAAGGCCGCAAAAGTCCATAGGAACGCTAAAGATTACATTGCTACGAACCGAGCGAGCGCGATACTTCCGTGCGTATGTGTGCGCATGTATGAGTATCCACATTCCACAGATAACACACACTAAGGAACTGTCGTCGCACTGAGCTTAAAAACATTATTATTTTTCTGTTCTTACCATAGCATTAATAAAATTCGCCCAAATACGTCATGTGCTGGTAGCCGTGTGAACTAAGTGTTGGATTCGCAAATCACGTAACCCGAGTTCAAATCATGGTCGGTCCGTCGCAGTTATTTCTTACTTTGAAAATTCCCAATCTATATTGATATAGTTGTTATTTTTTATATTTCTATGAAAAATACTATTGCATTTTTTGCACTAAATAGTTGCAAATTACGAATGTGATCTATTAACCACAAGAAGAATCACATTCGTAATTTGCAATTATTTAGTTGTTACATCTTTTCGATGTTATAAGGTGGAAATAAAAAGACGTGTTTAATAAAAATGTTTATTCTTTATATTTACAAATTAAACATTTATGAGAATTGTGACGTCGAAATGTTACCTAGACAAAAAGTTATCTTGTAACCGTTATCTATGTTACGCCTAAGATTGTTTGTTGGAAGTATACCCACTTAGACCATTCATAATATGAATAACGTAACAATGAACGGATATTCAAATTTTAATAAAATAAAATATAGGTAATTGTTTATATCCAGTTATTTATTGAAAAGTGATATATGATTTGGACTTTGTAAACATTTTATTTTTGTGTAACGTCACAATGAATTTATTGAGGTCATAGCTTAATTGTTCATTTTCTTGACGAAAAGAAGATTGAAACCAAACCTCAATTTCTGTTAAAAGAACTTTAGTTCTCACAAGATAATCGTCAATTAGATGAGAAAAATAAATTGAACTATAGTATTATGTTAAAACAGTGCGGGTAGAAGAATAAAAAACGAAATAGACTCATGATTATTGTCAACAAAATTGATAGCGAGTTCACTGCATTCTTAAGATGAGGCGATGGCACAAGTTAAAAGATATAGCTGTTTTAAACGAAAGTAAACACAATATAATACAGTGTTTGTTAACGAATAATCACAGATATGTTAAAATAAAATGGTAGGCCATTTAGTTTAGTTAACATTAAATATTTAGTGCCAAACGTAATCGTTCTTGTTTGTGCCTCTCTGTCAAGTACGGCTTTTTAGCAGGTTTTCTGTGATGCACGCCTTCAGCGTGAAGTGCACGGCGAACAGTATCCATCGAGGTGTCATATAATTCCGCAAAATGTCTCGTTGGTGCGAAACCATTCGTTTCGTATACGTCCACCATATGTCGTCGCTGCGCCTCGCTAATAAGCTTCGGTCTCCCACTTCTCTTTCGACTAGCAAGGCTACCTTCTTCCTCATATCTTTTTAGCCAAAGATTTACAGTATTTTTCTAAAATAAAAAAAAATATATATTAGGCAGCTATACCTACTTCACTTCATTTTCATTATATAAAATGTTAATAATCATAATTATTGAATATAATTTTAAAATAAAACTGCATTTATTAATCCAATAACCAATCCCATAAACCCAACGATTTACGTATTTCTCTTTTAAACCTCATAAAGATACGATGAATGGATTCATAAATGGCATACGTTTTAATTAGAAGATTAATTTGTAATAAAGTTACAATTCATTAATAGCTATTATACTCACATTCAGTCCGGTTTCTTCAGATATTTGTGTTTTATTAAGACCACTTTTATGCAGCCCAATGATAGTCGCCCTCACTTCAATACTAATATTAGCCTGCATTTTGCGAATATTACAATACTGTCAACCTCACGTCACTAACCAACAACTACAACCAAACGACAGTTCATTTCGGTTAAGTTAAAACTCATGTCTACCTCGCAGAAATCTAATTCTTTATTTAGTTTTTTTGTGATATACCTTTCTAACTCTAAGAAATGTGTGAACAAGTTAAAGAATAATTTAATATATGTAATGCAAATACATAACTTCCAATCGGGTAAGAACTTACAAAAAGTCAATAATTGCGTGGGATTTGAACTTGCGGCACACTGATTTGCGGTTCAAACTGTGTGCCTATACCACTGGGCCATCTTGACTTATGATAAGTTGATGAAATTGTGAATTTCAATCATTTGTTGGCGAAACTTGAAAATAAAAGGTCGTAAGTCAAACTAAACGTCAAACGAATAAGTTTTAAGAATTCTTATGGACTTTTGCAAGTGATAGTACATATCTGACGGAAAATGCGTTGAGCGTATCGTCGGGCGCGTCCATTTGTATGAAAATCTATAACGTATCATCGGTTGAGTGTGAAAGGTTGAATGTTTTATTATATATTTGTCTGTTCTGGGGCAGGTACGCGACCGATAATACGGGACGCGTTTTCCGTCAGATATGTAGCTACCCTAAAACACCGGTGTGTTCCGTGTCTACCACTCGGGTTCCAGGACGACTGGAAACTAAATGGCACCCTGAAGGACTTCTACGGTTTCGCTGGCATCTCAGAGGCGCGCGTAAAACACTACGCGCAGTCGACGACTCGGACTGGGACCTCACCAGCCGCTCGGGCGGCGAACGAGAAATGGAAACCTGTGTTTCTAAAACGCAAAGTGCAACTGGGAGACGCAGGTGTGAAATTAGTAAAAGTTTGACACGCCTTCTCGCTCTAACATAGAGTAGAAGATCTCTAAAACAAACCATCGACACGAAGCATTAGTATCTCTAGTCGCCGAAGCCGAAACGATTCCGTATTCTCTATAATATTTTTTTTTTTAATTGATATAAACTAGTGCTTAACTGCGATCCCACCTGGGGCCCAAGTCTGCTATTTTTATAAATTCGTCATTCCAACACGATCCCATTGTCATTTTGCTAAAACTTCGTAATCTGCTAATTCATAATGATCGATCATTGATCAGTCAATGGTCTCGTAATAAAATTGTGGTAAAATGACAATATCGAGCTTATTAAAAGCACTGACTGCACAATGACGTTCTAATGGTAGGACACTGATTAAAGGAACTGACAAAATTTTAGCAAACTACCGCATACGTCCGACAATCATTTGTAAATATGTACGAGATTACCGTTCTATCCCACTTCTTTCAATGGAGTGTCAGTGGTTGATCATTGGAAAGTCGTAATGACGCCATTATATTAGTAGATTACCAAAACTTGTCAAAATCAACAATTATGAAATCAATCATAGAACATTCTGACACTATTGTAATAGCAGACTTGAAGCCCAGATTGTAAGCAGTGATGCGATCTCTGATGGTAAGGCGCTTCTAGAAGCTTCCTAAGCTTCTAGAAGCTTCCCGACTCTATAACGGAAGGAATATAGAATTCTCTAAGGAGTGCAGGAATTACCTTACCTCCGGCATTGTGAGTTGATATGCCTGCGTAGGTGCGCGACGAAATCTTAGACGAGCAGCCTTTATATTGTAAATGTATCTGGAGAATTTCATATTCCATATTTTATGATAAAGTTAGATTTGCTTTGGATCCGAGGTATGTGTGTTGTAATGTGCCTCTACTTGAAAGGTTTCATACTGTCATTTTCAGTAACTAGCTTTTGCCCGCGGCTTCGCTTGCGTTAAATTCGGGGTAACACGGTTCCCCTTTCTGTGGGAGGTTAGATAAAGACAAAAAGTAGCCTATATCACTCTCCATCCCTTCAACTATCTCCACTTAAAAATCACGTCACTTCGTAGCTCCGTTTTGCCGTCAAAGACTGACAAACAGACACACACGCACACACTTTTCCATTTATAATATTAGTATGGATATGGATCTTAGCCGTGTGCAGCGCCCCTTAGTTAAGTTACGACAAACTTATTATTTGCGGTTGGTACAGTAATCGGGTCTAGGGACCGAACCGCAAAATTAAGTTTGTTTTTTATTTTGTATACACTTTTCCAGGATAAAAAGTACTCAGTGTGGTGCCCCTGGGCTTGAAACTTGGTATAATTATTCTTTAATATCCTGATCAGGGTTGGAAAAAAAGTTTTTTTTTTAAATTTTATAAAACAAACAGTTCAAATTGTTTTAAACAAGTGTTCTTTTTTGTTTTTGTTTTTTAGATATGGGCACAATTTCAATTAATTTGACCTATAATTTTTCATTTCTAGACTAGATCTTTTCAAATTCGCTATAAGTACTAAATTAAATATTTACAAAAACTATCAATTGATAAACATTTATTTTATGTTGCGCATCTTTATTCAATACTGAACGCTTTACAAGAATATATGTCACAGTTTTATAAGAAAAAATAATTGATATCTCTAGCTATATTCATATTCTGACCTGACTGATATAATTTTGATTTTATAAAAACTCGTGTTGTTTATGACCTTTCGTATGCCGTAATTAGAGACACAATTAAAAAGGTATTGTGTCCAGCGTGGATCCACGTTCCGAACATACAACGGGTTAAAAAAAAGATACCATTTTGATTGATTTGTTTATAATATATAACACCTGGTTGTTTGATAAAATAAATTACTTAGCACAAAAATAATGTTTTATTTAGTTACAATGCTAATTTAAGTTCAAAAATATAACAGTAATAACATAGACTTAACTGGGTATATGTCAAGCTATTTAGTCTCCTAAATATAAATTTGTTTTCAGTTTATACCCTTTATATTCACCATGAAAAATTATTTTAAACATTGTTTTTTATTTTTATTGGTTTGTACAATGTTTAAAACTTGTTTTAACCTTTTGAATGTCTTAAGTTACACAGTTCGACATAAGCAATTGTATTTCTATTGTGTCTCTAATTACGGCATTCGATGAGTTAATCTGTGTTTTTAAACAAGTAATAAAAAACACGGTTTAAATTCAAACAGTTTTAAACACTGTTTTAAATCACTTGTTTTAATCATTGCCAACCTTGATCCTGATATTAAAGAATAATTATACCAAGTTTCATCGTAATCGAACCGGTAGTTTAACCGTAACCGCGATAGAAGATAAGCAATAGCTTAAAAATTTATTCACATTTTTGGGTTCGGTGTCGGTCTAGTAACACCCCCTGCCATTTATTTTTTTGATATTTTCAATGTAGGTACAGAATTTTCACTTCTACAGTTTTGTTATAAGTATAGATGTATCTATAACGCCTAATTTGAGTAGATTTTGACTTAACTACACAATTAGGTACCTAGCTGTATTTATTATTGTAATTGTATTGGGACACACACATTCAATGTGCGTACAGCTAAGCAGTGGGATTCCCTACCAGAGTCAGAGTTTTCTGATAACCAACACCGGCGTTTACTCTCTCATTGTATTTCTATTGTCTCTGATTACAGTATTCGAAGGTTAAGTCAAGAGTGAATAGGTTGCTTCAAGGCAAGCGTGCTCCATCGTCGGCCACATCATCGATTACCATCAGGTGAGACAGTGGTCAAAAGCGAGCTTATTCAGAATAAATATATAAATATTATATACTATCATTTAGTTTTCTTTTATTTTTAGTTTTATTTCCTAATCTTCTTTAAAATTGTTACATTCCATGTTACTCACATAAATTCTTCTATAAATTCGAAGATTTTTTTTTTTCCTCTAAGTTTTGTGGTGACCAAAAATCTACTTCAGGCGCCCGTATTTTACAATGGCATCAATTACAAAGAAAGACAATTTTTAAGACGACCAATTGCCTAATTGAGAATAAATAACATTTGAATTCATTAAATAAATTCCCACCACTAAAATTTAACTGCATCGAACCACTAAAAACTTCGAGAACCATTACAGACTACATAATAGTTAATTGCTAGTACATAACCACCATTACCTGCGGTTTACTGGGAGTTTGGCGTGGAGGCATCTCGGATACCGGATCGAACTCAATTAGACCGCCCATTACTGAAAATGTCTCTACTTCGAGTAGAAGCTCCTTGGCACGGTTTGTTGGCTGTGGGGGTAATATGACCCCTGCGAGGTTAATGGCTAGATAGTGTAACGGATTTCATTCGACATTTTCGTGACTGTTGGAAATGGGGGTTACATTTTAGGGGAGTTTGACACTCTCTTTTCTGAACTACTAACTAGTGATGTAACAGAAGTGAGAACCGAATTCGAAACCGTAGTTTTTAAATTTCGTTTGTCGGAATCGGAGCCGAAATCGAATGCGACTAGTAACACTACAATAACGAATAAAAACACTCAGATGAATATAAATGAAGAATGAATTAACCTCTACAGTCCGGACCAAGCGTTTCGCCTCGTCGTTTATACCACGTACATCGAGGGACTGAAACAATTTGCCTGCTGCGGTCTTCCCGTCCGATTATAATTTAGGTGTCTTTAAGGCAAGAGTAAATAGGCTCTTAATAAACTAGTGCGCCTCACCATCAACGATTGCATCACTGCTTACTATCATCAGGTGGGATCCCAGTTAAGCACTAGTTTATATCAATTAAAAAAAAAGAAAAAACTTATTTGTAGCTCCGATATAAGTTCCGAATAAAATTTATCGAAACTGAAATCGGAATCGAAGGTGCAAAATCAAATGGAAGTTCCAGACTTCCACCTTTAAAAAAAAAAAAGACTCGCAATCGAACCATCAATAATTTCTTCACTGCTTACTATTAGGTGGGATCGCAGTCAAGCACTACTTTATTATGTATTAAAAAAATAACCTCGGTAACATCTCTGCAACTAACGCTAGCAAATAGTAACTAGAAAAACAGGACACAAAGCGTGACATTTAAAATCGTTTCAATATTTAAAAAGTTATCCTTTGTCCGCCATCTTTGTCAGTGCGTCTGTCACAAAGCTAGAGGGGTCTTTGTACCCCACCAAAACCGCCTTACGTCATACATACCCGCATTATTCCTCCCCGCCCTAATTCTCCCAGACCTGGCTCCATGCCAAATAACACAGTCATGCGTTCCAACTGCTCAAGAATTCACACTGTCTGTGTTTCCGTTTCAAGGCGATCGAACACTGTGTTTTGTAGTGTTCAAAGTTCGATGAAAAATGCACTTGTTTTCAGGAAATGCATTAGGCTAATCACTTGGATGGAATCCATTTGTTCTGAACTAAAGCTATTTTGAAGTTTCGTTATTTGAAGTTAATTTGAATATTTACGAGTCTGGGTAGTTTTGGTCCGTTAAGTTGGCTTTACTGTGCACTGAGTTTAGTTGTAAAGTCCCATTAGGAATTCGACTGTGTTACGGGGTATTTTGGTCTAAATTGCAACACCGTCTCAACAATCACCAAAGTTACTGTAATGGAGAATGCTTGTTCAGTTCACTTATTCTTTTGTATCGGTGCCTTCATTGAAAATCGTATCTAAATGGATCCTTTCAGCTTTCTATGGCTTTTCTTTTCAAAAATGACAGGAAGTGTACACCAAGTCTTTTTCCGTAATACAACCGACACAATGCTGTTGTTCATGGTATTGAATAGAATTATTCAATTTTTAGAAATTCAAATCCTCTCTTAATTTATTTACAGGCATTTTTGTACTGTCATGAAGTCAGTCAGAAAAATGATGCTAATTGCACATACTAAAGGCACGGCCGTTTTGCTCGGACGTGGCGCATACGTTTTTATTAATAATTTTTATATTTTTTTTTCTTTCATGTAAAATTTGCATATAAAAATGTACTTACATAAATATAAATGTAATATGTTAGTCTGAAGATTGCGCCTTTTAAGGCAAATAAAATGATTTTCTTTCTTCCTTTCTTTCTAAAGCGTAGATCTCTATGGAGAAGAATGTGCAAGAAGCTCAATGGATACTCTTTCATGTTATCTATTGATGTGAGTGCTATCTAGCAATCCATACTAATATTATAAATGTGAAAATAACTCTGCCAGTCTGTTATGCTTTCACGGTTAAACTCTGAACTGATTTGGATGAAATTTAGTACGGAGAAAGCTTGAACTCTAAGGAGGAACAATTGGTCATAGGTTACTTTTTATTCGACTTCGTGTCCACTATAACCAACATTCACACGGAGGAACCCGCTGGAAGAAGCTAGTAAAAAATATAGAGCGGATATTTTGGATCATCCAGATATTTCTAACCTAGAAAATGCCTTCCAAAAATGATTGTAAAACTTCTAAAACTATTTAAAAGTCCAAAACAATCCTCCATCAAAAAAACCGACGCAAACTGATTTCCGATAACTCAATTCTGGCTGCTCAAAGTAATTCAAAAGTTTTTATCTCGCTACGCACTCATCTGGACCGAGTCTCCGTTTTGTTCACGTTAATGACTTTCTTATCTAACTTCATTAATGGACGCTCTTTCCTACAGTTTTATTAACTCTTCTAGTTTGTTTTCAAAGCTAAACAACATTAAAGGTTTGGAAGTTATATTAGTTACTAGTATTTTTCTAATTTGAGCTGAAGGTGAAGTAAAATAGCCTGACTTTATGGCTACGATTTCATTCCTTTCCACAAAAGAACACCTCGGACACTAATCTACATAATTCTCATTTGTTTTGATCATTACAAGTTTGCTGTGTGGACCTCAAGGGTCTTTTGAATACCTCGCGGATTTCATCACGCATGCGAGATTGCCCCGCACGCGTAACCCTCGCAAATGTCCATTTTATAAAAGTATTAATTGTAATGCGGGAAACACGCTTGCGGGACGCGTTTTTTGCATTTTGAAATTTTCTGCATTCATCCCGTATGCGTGATAAAGTCCATACAATATTAAAAACACCTTAAAGAAGACCTCTGAGTTTGTTTCGATATTTCTTCTCAGGGTAGTCAACGTGTAAAACCTTATCTATACTAATATTTAGAGAAAAAAGATTTGTTGTATCATTCAAGCAATCAGACTAAACTATGATGGCCCAGAAAAAATCGAAGACATATGACATATACTAACCCGCACTGGGCTTGCTTGGTGGCTATAGCGGCCCATTCCCTCTCCGAGGAGGCTTGAGTCCCAGCAGTGGGAATATTATAAGGCTGATTTTGCTATATTTCAAAATGCAAATGAATTTTTTTTATTGATATAAACCAGTGCTTGACTGTGATCCTGCCTGATGGTAAGCAATTGCAGTCAGCTCAAATGTCTAACAATCGGCCCTTACAAATAGTATAACTAATGATAACCAGAGGTCAGATAGTTGCTCCATTTAAAATAATGTGGTTATTCTGACAACCGATAATATGAACGTTAGATTCATACTAATATTATTTAATTAAGCGTAAGTTTATATGTATGTAAGTATGTGTTAAGTTTGATACTCCTTCAAGCTCAAACGGCTGAACGGATTTGGATGAAACTTTGCACACGGAACCACGTCCTGGAATAGCACATAGGACACTATTGATTCCAGGATTATTTTCAACTTTGACGCGGGCTAAGCCACTGGCAGAATCTAGTCATCATTCATCATCATTTCACCCGAAAGACGTCCACTGTTGGACATAGGCCTCCCCCAAATGTCGCCATAATGATCGCTCCTATGCGTCTCGCATCCATTGGATTCCCGCGACCCTCACCAGATCATCTGTCCACCTTGTACTGGTCCTCAGAATCCAGTATTATATAAGAACTAGCTTTTGCCCGCGCGGCTTCGCTCCCGCTCTTCCCTACTTCAGCCTACTATACCCTACTCTACCCTACTATACCCTACTCTACCCTACTCTACCCTACTCTACCCTACTCTACCCTACCCTACTCTACTCTACCCTACTCTACCCTCCTCTACCTTACTCTACCCTACACTACCCTACTCTACCCTACACTACCCTAATTTTCATTTTTTTTTTTCCATAAGAACCTTCTTCTCATAATAAGGAACACAACAAAAAAAAAAATTAGCGAAATCGGTCCAGGCGTTGTTGAGTTATGCACTTAACAACACATTTTGCGATTATTTATATTATAGATAAAAACCTTATTATTGCCCTGGAATTAAAGTGTTTTCAATTACGATGGATAATGTAGTAAAGTACACTCGGTAGACAAGACAATGCACAATACTATTATTTATTATAAATTTAAAGCGAATACAGTTCAAACCAAACAAATACACATATATTGTGGTTGAACCAGTAATACGTAATATCAACGAATAAAGGCTTCGTTGCAATTGTTTTTATTATTAAACAAAGCTTGTTTCCGTCCAATGTTATTCAACTTGCTTTGGAGTTTGGTATTAATTTCTATAAAGCAGACTTACGGATAGACTAGGGGACAAAATGTCCCCCAACTTAATACTGCAACGTACCCAGTGTCTCGCAACTTTCCCCAACATATCACAACGCATTCACGTGACGCGAGATATGTTGGATAAATGACAGCGTTGCGCGTCAAGTTAGGGCGCATTTAGTCCCCAAACTCTTCAACCGCCTACGTCGGATTAATCCGACAAACTCGCATCGATTTTGCCAGGGTCGTACATCCACGACAAAATTCTCGGTTTCGTCACACATGGGAATTGAGGTAAACGAGATGGAGTAGATACCCAATCGCCAAACGACCCTGGCGAAATAGACACGGAAAACACTCGCCGGACTAATCCGACGCAAGCTGTCAATGGCTAATGTATCTGAGGCTTCATTCTATTTTATACATCTTCTTTTCGAGTCAATGTTAAAAAACACAATAAAAAAATACAGTAGGACCCAGTAGGTGTCGCTGCAATCAGGTTCTCATTTTTTTTCTGACGAAGGCGCTTTCGGTTAGGACAACGTCTGTCGGGACCGCCAGTTTCATATAATTTATTAAATAAGTCATAAGTCATTTATTTCATAACAATGGAACATTGTGTTGAAAATAAAACAAACATTAAAAAATAAACAATTTCACTGACGGTTTGAAGGAAAAAAAAAACTTACAACATACTACAAAATCCTAATAAAATAACAATATTGCGAAAAATCTTTATTCTTTAGTAAAGTGGGGTTACTTTAGCCCTGAGGCATGACTTTGACCCAAGCTCGATAGCCAATAGAAACACAATAAACACAGTTTCTGGTGTCCCTATTGGTTAATAAGCTTGTGCCAAAGCTATACCCCAGGGTCAAAGTAACCCTACTTTTCTCGTTATAGTTTGAATAACTGAAACCTACCCGTGTTCCTTGGCATTTTAGAGCCTTGATAGTCACCAAGACTTTCAAACAACCCCGCAGACCTATCAAGTCAATGCCTAAAACACTAAGCACTAACTCCAGAAGTCCAGTCATTCGAGACAATCATATACATCACCAGTCACGTTGCCAATAACCCAATCCATTGCCATAACTAAGTTAACTTACTTGCGTCTGGCAAAATATTTATCAGAACAAGTTGCCAACTTGGTCTGGCTACATACAGACATAAATGAAAATAATGTGTCTGTTCCAACTAGGCCTAGCAAACCCTATTTGCATTATATTAAAGCCAAAATAGAAATGGCTATTAATCTTGACTGTCTAGCCTTAAAAATGGCTGAACAAAATGAGAATGGCGTTGTAGTATGCCAAAACTGTTTTTATATTAATATTCTAGACGGGTTTCTTTGTCATATTATTATAATAAGAAAGGGAATGTCAGTGATAATTGTAATTTTCATGTTAATGAACGGCTGTGTAAACACCACCAGCCATTATGGTTTAAAATACGCACTACCTTATAAAGCAAAACAATTTGCGTTCTTCGACAAATGGCTGTGTCTAGCATAGTCGGACTTATAATGTTCCCACTGTTAGGACTCAGGCCTCTCTAGGAGAGGGAATGGGCCGTAATCCAACACGCAGGCCCAGTGCGGGTTGGTGGATGTCACATGTCCTCGAATTTTTCGGTTCTAGGACATGCCGGTTTCCTCACGATGTTTTCCTTCACCGTTTCGAGAGCAGTGTTGATGAAATGCATTACACAAAGTAATGCGCCTGGCTGGGTTGGAACCTGCAACCTACAACTCGTAAGTCGGGGCCGTTACCACTCGGTCACCTCTGACTGGCTGTGTCTATTGTGGAATATATATTTACCAGCTGCTGCTGCGGCTTCGCCCATTTTACCCAAAAAAACATACTGCCGGGATGGAAAGTAACCTATCGAGCATGAAAAAGTAACAAACATGACATACCTCTACGGTCCAGACTAAGCGTTTCGCCTAGTCGTTTATGCCGCGTACATCGAAGAACGAACAATTTGCCTTGTGCGATCTTCCTATAAATAATTTAGGTGTCTTCAAGGCTAGAATGAATGGGCTCTTAATAAATTAGTACGCCTCACCATCAACGATTGTATCACTGCTCACCATCAGGTGGGATCGCAGTCAAGCACTAGTTTATATCAATTAAAAAAAAACACAACATCAGTGTGAAATCTAGAAACGAAACATTCCAAATACTTTGATACAACTTGGGTATATTTAGTCGCCTAGTACTTTCAGGGTACACATATAAAATATAACCACCACTTATCCTTAGGACCATTCGCCCAAAGCCTCGAATAAAACGAAACGTTCTCAATGAGCCGACCTCAATGGCGACATTAGCGGCCGTATAGCTACACGCCAATCCTATAATCTATCGAGATCAGAATAATCAACCCGCTTTACTTAGCCAAACAACCCATAGGGCCTATAATCGCACCCTGGGGGACCCCATTACGGATTTCCATGTAAATTATAGTTGGTTTTAGCTACGAGAGAAAATTTTCCGTTGTGGAATGTCCCTTTTGGTTAGGACTATTGTTATAAATTGAAATACATAGTAGTTATGTAATAGTAACATAGCAACAAAGTGATTTTTTTGATAACTACGGAACTGGTGAAGAGAATGAACATTTAATATATTTGTGTTAACAATCAGTACTGCCTAAATTGGCGTCGTTTAGTGTTATTCTAGAAAAATGCAGTTTTTGAATAAACTAGCATATTTACAAATATTTAAATCATGCTTACAATAAAGAGATATTTCGTAGAAAAAAATATTACCTACCTAAGCATTAAATGCTTATTTTTGGCAAAAGCGTTTGATACCATGGATCACAGAGTTACTGATGAACGTCTCGAATAATACTGGGCAAAAAGTAGTTATTACAATATAGTTTTTGATTAGAATATGTACTCCCAAGTGTTTTTTTTTAGGTCTTAGCAAAGGCCTTTGACAATTTCGATGATATTAGTACAGTTATTCTTTTTTCTATAATACTGGTGAAAATGACGAAAGACATCAAAATTATCCCTAGCGATCCTTATGACGTTGTTGCTGTTGATATTTCCTTCATAAAAATGGTTAACAAAAGCGGTATCGAAATAAGGTATTTCTCCTACAGGTTCTTATGCACTAATTACTCACGTTTTCCTCGACGGTCTTCTTGATCTTGGCGCTGGCTTCGCTGACCTTGGCCCCGGCCTTGTTCACGGCGGAGTACAGGAAGTTGCCCAGGGACTTGGCTCCGGCAACCGCCTTGGTTGTCACTGTCGAATTTAGGCACTTTGAAGAAAGAATTTAGAAAAAAGAAATCGGAAACACGCGGTACGCGACAATGCGCGACGCTATGTCAGCGCGTTTTCATTAAAATAATATCATTTACTAGCTTTTGCCCGCGTACATAAAATATAGCCTATGTCACTCAGAAATAAAGCAGCTTTCTATCGGTGAAAACATTTTATCGATTTGACGAGTACTTCCAAACCTCCTACAAACAAAAAAACAAACTTTACCTCTTTATAATATTAAGTGTAGATTTATATGAGTATAATAATAATAATATTCCAAAACTATCACAAAACGCCGTCTAGTCCCAAGCTAAGCAGAGCTTGTGTTGTGAGTACTAGACAACTGATAAACATACTTATATATTTCTAAATACATACATATTATAGATAAATTACACCCAGACACAGAACAAATGATCATGCTCATCACACAAATATTTGTTCTGGGTGAGAATCGAACCCACGACCTCCGGCATATCAGTCAGGGCCACTAACCACTACACCAACAGGCCAGTCAGTATCACATAACATTAAAATTGTCTAACTGTATAGCAAATTCAGTAAAAATTCTATGAAAACGAGTTCTAGCTCTGTCGTGTCGCACCTTTGTCACACTGAATTCTTTAGAAGTCTGAGTTGTTAAAAACAGACCAAAAAAATGCCAAACATTTTTTGCTATGTATTTCATATGGTTCATATTTTGTAACCTTACTTTGGGAATAAAAATATCAAGAATTTAGGCACACAACAGACAAAATTTGGAGCCAAGAATATTAATAAGTCCGGAACCAATACATTTGGAGATACATTGCTTAGTTGAAACGTTTCAGGATTGAAGATAGTGTTCAATTCTAATAGCTTCGCAAACATCTCTTTGAACGGGCGAGAGGCAATTTTAAGACGCATTTTCAGTTACAATGAATTTAATTTGGCATTCGTTAGCGTAAGATTAATAAAATGGTTCAAATCTCTAAGGGGCGGCCAGACGGATGTAAACCAACATCTCAACAAAGGTGATCTTGCTAGTTTCAATCCGCACAAAATAGATAGGTACAGAAGACCATCTCATGTATGTACTTCACTTTTTATACAGCTCGGTGGACGCACACTAATGAGCGTTTGAGCCAGAACTGTTCGACGAGTCGTCCGAGGCGCTCCGAGATATCGTGTCCGTGAGTTGTGTCTATGTGTGCGTTATTATTATATTATTTTGTGCAATCCGTGTAGACAGCAATTGTAATCCATGACCTTCAACGCCCTTTGTTGGGAGGCGCGTCCCCCTCTTAATTGTCGGTCTATAATAAAGCTTCACAAAGGTTACCCATTTGGTAATTAAGACAAAAACTTAAAAAAAAAAAACAATAAAAAGTTGAAATGAAAATAGTTTTACGGCTGTATAAAATGCTGGAGCGATTAAAGCCACAACAGGCCTAGACCGCACAATGGCAGCTTTGAATTTTTATCGTTTAATTTCAAGCGAAAAAACGCACAACCATTTTTCCGGCACTGATAAAACTAGAGCGGGTAATTTGTATTCTGTTACCGCTAAAACGCTTTCTGTGTCCGTAAAACCATTTTTATTTCAACAAAAAAAAAAAAAACAAAAAAAAATTACTAACACTCTTGCATATCAGGTACTTCAATAGCATCAACTGTAAACAGTTTTCTACTCTGGCTACCTGGAAATGTGCGAAATAAAAAATGAAATAAAAATAAAATTAGCTTACTACAAAAAAACAAATATGTACTATCAAAGACACTTCCGCCTGACCACCGTTAAATTCATTTTTGCTGGCACTCGAAACGACAGAAAAAGTAGTCGAGTAAAAAGGGTTTGGTTTAGCGCTGCGCCGCGCCGCAGGATTCAAGCGAAAAAATTTTTAAGTGATCATGCAGAAATGACCGCGATGGTACATCCCACACTATTATACTGCCGTTGTATTAAAAAGGCCATAACTAAAATATTCTTCCAAATTAAGTAATACATCTCGTAATCATTTTTTTTAGTTAAATAGGTAAGTACATCTTCGGAAACAGTTTTTTTTTCTGATTCCAAGTTTAATACATAATGTATTTACTTAAACCATCATCATCATCATCATCTTCCTGCCCTTGTCCCGTCTTATTTGGGGTCGACGCAACACGTTTCTTTTTCCCTTCTATCCTGTCACTCGTCATGCTATCACTAACTTCCTTTTCTTTCATATCACTCTTCACACAATCCATCCATCTTTTCTTTGGCCTCCCTCTCCCTCTCCATCCATCCACATGTACGAGTATACTCACCAACCAAGTGTATTTTACTCAATTTTGAACATTATTGTGCCCTTTTTAATAACGAAAGTAGCATAAACCAAAGGAAAAAGGAACCAAACAAAAATAACAAAAATCGGACAAAGAAAATAATAACTAAAAATGTCTATGATATTATCCGGAGATGTCCAATCGAACCGTAATCAAAATCAGTCAAGACACACAAATAAGCATCGGCATTGTTATCTAGTTCTGAAGATACGCAGCCACAAAACAACTGTACGGACTAAGGTCTCAGTGAAAGGAACTGGCTCCAATGATATCTAGAGCAAGTGAACTGTTCACTCGACAGTGCAATTGTGTTTAGAGAACTAGATATCTTGACGAAATCTTACGAAATTATGTTTTATATTTCCCAGACTAGCTAAGAAATAAATCAATGTTTTTCGTCAAGTAATCTGGTTATAATTAAATAAATAATAATAAAAAGTAACAATACATTAAAATGTGACAAGTTAAATTAAATAAATTCACAAGATTGCTCAAGTTTCATTTACTTTAAATTATATAAATATCTTTAACTTGTGTTTTTTTTAATCATTGATATTATAGGATTCAACTTTATTGTTTTTTAATTGGACAGCCAGGCCGAACGGAAAACTAGCTAGAATATCCATAGACATTTTTGGTTTAATAAAATAGATAAACGACCTTGAATAGAATACAATTTATTATCCAAGGAATGTTAACAAATACAAAAAATCTAGCTCTAAACGTTTAAAAGTTGCGTATTCTCGATCTATTAAATAGTGGATCGATTATCTATTAAATGATGGTCATCCAACCCATACGTACAAAGCGTTTTGGGAACACAATCATTATGCGTATAGCCAAGGAGTGGGACTCCCTGCCGGAGTCTATGTTTCCTGATAGCTATAAACTAGGGGTCTTTAAATCAAGAGTGAATAGGTTACTTCTAGGCAAGCGAGCTCCATAGTCGGCCACATCATCGCTTACCATCAGGGGAATAGTGGTCAAACGCAAGCCTAGACATAATAAAAAAAAAAATACAAAAACTAGCAAAATCTACAGATACATACCGTTTCCAACGCCACCGGGCTGCTCCTCAGTAGGGGTGCCTCCAGTGGAAGCTGGCCTGCTGTCTGCCCCACCAGTGGCGCTGCGTCCAAGCAAACAACTTTAGTTAACAATCGCGTTACGGCCAACCCTGGGCAGTAAGGCGTTAGGGTCACATTGAAGGGGAGCTACGGTAGTGTACTGTTGTAGGAAGCTAAGCAATAACCTAGTAATTTATTTTTATACGCATAATAACATACATTTTTAGAGATCTCTGATTACCGGAAACCCTAGTTTCTAGAAATATTTTTTAACCATATTATCGCCTGGGCGGGATTGATCCGTCGAGTATTGTCGCGTCCTATCCACCAGTGTCGTGTGATCTCGTTTAGCTCTTCAATCCCCAAAGATGACAGAATAGCTGACGAGATGGAGTATTTAGCCACATGCGTCCTTGACGGATTAAACGCGAAATTGTTTGTCGGATATACGTAGACGGATAAAAGATTAACGATGGGTCAAAAATTCAACGCAAGTTAAATATCAATACAGCTAACTCTCATGTGACTTCCAGAACATGGCCCTAACCCAGTTTTTTCATTTCACTAGAAACTTAATAATGTAATGTTAAATTCCTAAAAAGCTTAACGTTCCAAAGAAACTACCTTCCACACACTACGAATCAGGAGTTACGTGTAAAATCAATAGCACTAATATATTCGGAGGTCCTCGCTCGATATATTTGTGACCTCGATCTGGCAAGCTAAGCGCTAAGTTAGAGGGAATCTGTTTATTGCCCCCGGACCATTACGTAATAGCGCCCTGGCGAAAAGGTCGATGGTTTTTACGTGATTCATACAAAGACACGCCTCTTTAACGATATACATACACACTATATGAACTCACGTCTTCTCCAAAAGATTTTCTGCCGGTTCTCAGAGGTTTTTCCTAACTACAAAACGCCATCTGCAATCATCCCTTTTTAATCGAGGTGGGAAATTATTAAATAACTTCTTCCGCTCTGAGCATAGCGAGAGGGTGTAGCAGACTTTTACTGATAGTCAAGTAAAAGTCCATCTGTGTGTTTCAGGGCCGCGGTAGCTTTCAAACTAACCCGTATGCAGTAGCCCTGATCACCTGCAATGATCCTGACATCCTCTTTTTGCTTCTTTGGCGAAACCTATTACCCCGAAAACGAATCCGCAATTTTACACCCTTTCATTTTATTGTCAAAAAGGAATAGGCTCAATTTCTCCGCGTAGGTAGTATGGTTTCACCCGAAAGACGTAGGTACACTGCTGAATATAGACGTCTACATCAAGTGCCGCCGCACCGAACGATCTTGAGCGTCTCGCATTCATTGGCCCTCCCGCGGCCCTCACCAGTTCATCGGTCCTCCATGTAGGAGGCCTTCCAACATTGCGTCTTTTGGTACGCGATTGCCACTCTGAACCTTTCGGCCCCATCGACCATCGGTTTCTCGTAGTATATCAATAACTAAATCATTTTCCGTATGTACTCCTACAGTTATCAGCTGACTCAATCGTACAATTCATTTCAAATGATGACGCATTTTGCTGCGTCACGTTCCTTACACGAGTTTTCATGGTTTTACAGCGAGGGAAAGAAAATAAAAATGGTGTAGGTAAATGCGTAGACTCCGTATCTAAAGCTATGGGAGACTTAGGTTCGGTCTAGTCAAAATCTATTTACGAAAAATATTATTGGTTAGAAAATACTAAAATCCGATTTCTGGAAAGAATTATCGACGCGTAAAAATTTAAACACGAGTCAATTGATACAATTGGCTGCTGAAAATTCATTTAACTAATCATAGCTGCTAAGGGGTGTTGGACAATTTGTCACATTCATTTTGCGGTTATTTTCGTTCCAGAATCAGGGCTTAAGAAACGCTACCTTGCGCAATGTACTACGTAAAAGGGAAGACTCAGGGTAAGTATTAAACTTGGGTAAAATCCGAGAATGTTACTAGACCAAAAACATAGATTTTATCAAGAAACAGTACACTAAGAGAATGCACAACAATGAGAAATTAAAAATGGGGTTTGAGCAGAATAAATGAGTTTGTAAAGTTTGCGTGTGCATCTAGAAAATATATCTAACTCTGTGATTTTTCTCTAATTTCTTCTAAAATGTTTCAGTTATTTTATGAAGTAGTTATCCTTACACAATGTTATGTAATCATTCTGCTAAAAAACTTAAACATGATGTATTTGTCTCTAATCAATAATGCGGTAAGTGTAAATGTCACAAATTCAATTTAAATGGTTAAATTCATGTAAAGAATAAACTGATACAAAACGTGAAATATTTCGAGAAATAAATATATTTTAAAGTGCTCGATAATTTCAAAGTGAAATGTGCCGAAAAGCTGTGAAATAAATTAGTGATTAAAATAAGCAAAGCGAATTTGTTCATAATACAATTTTTTTGTGCCATATCAAAAGCATCCTTGTGTCGTAGAAGGCTTATAATGATATTCATCAGCATAAAATGTTGTGTTGCAATAACTTGTCAAATTATATCAATATATGGGGTTGGTGTATTGTTACTGATTATAGCACTTACAATCAAGATATCTTTTGTTATATCTTATCAAGCCACCCACTGGCATTTCTGCCACCATTATGGTGTTCTGATAAAACGTTTTACTGAGCGGCTGCTACTGCATCTAGAACCACTTTTCTAATCAATTCCAAAATACGAAAGACTGGAAGGGTCAAACATGATTTAAAAGTTTTTTAAATTGTGCTACAGACAAAAATACAAAAAAATATATCCAAGACAATTTAATCACCACATGCTAAAATATGTGACCCAAATTCAATTCTGACCAGTTTTTTCCAATGATCATCAGAAACAACACACCAACCGAAAGAACCGAAACAGAAAAAGCGTAACAAAACTCCGATACAACTCATTACATCCGCCAACCCCTCGTACCTAATATACCTAGAATTATCATCATCATCTCTGCCCTCAGCTCTTGGTTCCGCAACTTCTGCCGGTTCCACTGGTACGGCCTCTGGTTCTGCTGGAGTAGGCTCAGTTTTCCTAAGACCAGGGATTGGGATCCCGGAGCCAAGCCATCCGGTCATCTGTGTTTTGACATTAGTGATGAGGTCCAGTTTGCTGCCAGCTTTTGTGGGACTGTGAAAAATAAAATTTGTTTAAATATGGAACAAATAAATTAATGTTATGTCTATGGTAGTTGAACACTGAAAATTAAAAGATTGGAATTTATTGAACACTGGCACATTGGGACTATTTTATAATAGTCTCAATGTGCCAGTGTTATATAATTGTACTACTAGAGTTCCTAAATTACAGCTTTAGATTTTTAAATCTGAGTTTTCTACTTAGATTCCAATTGGTTTCTCCTAGAGACACAATTTTAAACCCACCCTCTATTTGGATTGGAAAACTAGATTAATTCTTAACCATTTATAGTTGCAAATATTTACTTCTGTAACAATTAAATACCAAGAATTTTTAATGAAGCAGTTTTATAACATCAGAAATGTGTAAAATGAAGGTGTTCCCATTCCAAATGAAATGCAATGTTAAAAGTACTTGACCCAGATTAAAATTCATTGTATCTGAAAAATCAATAATTTACGAAAGCTTTGTTACGAACGGTTAATTAAATCCTCGTCGTAAAAAACTGCGCAATATGAAAAAATCACGTAAGAATACCATCTGGATAAATAGCAAGAAATCTTTGCAGAACTATTAAGTAACAATAAAAAGAAAAAAGTGTTTCGTAATAAGCACCGATTTGAATAAAGTATACGGCTATTATAACTCTATCAACGGATACCAGCCAGATAAAACCAAGGTAAGAAGAATGTAAACAATAAAATTCCATTACCTTAGTTTCTCGCCCTCTGCCAGCGCCGCTGCTGCTGCTTCTCCAATCGGTTCCTTCGTTGGGGTTGGGACTTCCTCATCTTGGGGTTCGCCCTTAGCAGCCCCCATCCACGAGCTAACTTGATTCGTAAGTCCTGAAAACATTTTCACTGGCACTAGCTACTCAAACAACTACACAACACAATCACTCAGCGAATTCACTACGCTGCGACAGTTTCGCACATGACCCACGACACGGACGGCCTGCTATGCGGCTGTAGAAAGCGTGATCAGCTGAAAAACTAAATGGAAAACCACGATCGACCAGGGAAATTGAGGAAGAAACCACTGCGCATGAAAACTTGCGCTCCTGCGCTATTTACGCTTTGTAATGTTTCCACACAAAGCAGCGAGTTGTGAAATGCCAGTTCAGTGCTACGCTTTGTTGAAATAAGGAGCAAAATAGCGTACACGGTTTCCAATATATGCTGTTGACTTGAGGGGTGCTCTGTTTATGTCAAAAATATGTCAAAGCACAGATTGTCAAAATTGGTAATTTCGTTTAGTTAGTGTCCACGCAATGAATAAAGTTTTATTCAATGAATAAAGAAAGTTCTTTATTCATTGGTTTTATTTGATTTCTGTTCCGCATGTAATAGATATCGTAACCTAGTTGTAACTTATGTACATTTCAAGCTTAGGACAAAAAATTGGTGTTTTACTTCTGCAAGCCCTAGCATGATTTTCTATTCCAGTTTCATTTGAAATTGGAAATAATAAATTGTCATAACAGCAGCCCAAAACTCATATAATAATTAAAACCTACCTTTAAATAAATGTTATTTTCCATGGAGCTTTGTTTAACTAATAGTGTTTACAGAAAAAGTTAGCTTGTGAGAAAAAATAATGCGTATTACGAAACATAGTTGATTTTTAATCTGTATTGAAAACTGGCAAATAAAAAAAAACTTGACATTTTCTGATTTGATTCACAATTTTTGTTTGCAGTGAATTTTTACAACAATCTCTGTGTTTTATCTAACAAATGTAGGATTCCGTAGTCCTGGAGACTTTAAATTGCGGTAATACCTCGAATAAGACGTGCGGGTGTGCAAAATTTCATCATGACAGAAACGCGAAGAATACAGCTTCACCTTGGAAAATGTATAGAAGATTTGGACCAATTACACAATGTACCAGATTTGAAGTCGAAAAGGGCTACTCTGTAAGTAATCTCAGCATTTTCAGGCAAAAAATCTCTTCTATGGCTGAAAAATCGATGTGAAAATGATATTTTTCTTGTAGGTTATGCAAAACTGCTCAAAAATTATTCGAAAGTGCGGAAGAGGCTCGTGAGAAGGGAGATGAGGAGTACTCTTATGTTTATTATATGAAGTACCTTCGTGTGATAGCTTATATCAGCAAAGACAAGGATTATTTGAAGGACAAGTCTTATTTCAACAACATGCTGGGTGCTAAGAACCCGAACAAGGCAATAGATCATGCTGAGAAACTGAAAAACAGTCTCATAGACAGGTAAAAATTATTGTTAATGATAAGAATTGTTTTGATTATGGACATATTTACTTTGAATTCCATACTACTTATCTTGAAATGATAACTTTGTGTGAGCCAGTATGTAAATAAAGCTGCAGTTTTTGTCAGAAAAGACTGGTAAAGGTTGCTTTTTTTTTAACATTGTAACACAAAATGGCCAACTTTATTCAAAATCAATGAGAGAATATCTTTCAAAAAAGACTTTGAATGCATTGTTCGATGAAAATGAAATGCAATAGTAATAAAAATGGTAAGTCAAGAGTGTAATCAGATATTTTATTGAAATTAATTAATTGATCTTGCTGATTATGACTGGACTGAATTGAAGAACAAAGCATACGCAATAAAGAGCAGGAAAATGAAACTTTATTTGACTGGCCTAACATTTATTTATTTAGTATTTTTTATTTTGAATAGGCTAACATTTGGCCACTATCTCACCTGATGGTAAGCGACAATGTGATTGTTGATGAAGCACACTTGCCCAGAAGCAACCTATTGAGTAATAGAACAACTTCTGCCAGTGGCCTTAGCCACACAAATATGGAAAACTAGTTTTTGCCAGCGTCTTCTCCTGTGTATATATAAAATACATATAAACTATGTCACTCGAAATAAATAAGGTTTCTATCGGTGAAAAAATTTTAGCAATCTCTGAAAGGTCCAGTAATTTCAGAGATTACCTTCTACAAAGAAAAACATAATAAATAAAAGACAAACTTTACCTCTTCATAATATTAGCATGGAGAGAGAGAGAGAACTAAGAGAGAGAACTACTACCAATGTGTATTATAGCTGCAGTCAGCAATATATTAATCTTATCTCTTTAAAATATTAGTGTAGATTATATGTATAGAAATATATATATATTGTCGCTCAGTGATAAAGTAGCATTCTATTGGTGAAAATTTTTAAAATCGATCCAGGAGTTTATTCATTACAGCCAACAATTCAAAACTACAAGTCTTTCCTCTTTATAATATTAGCATAGACTAGTACAGATAGATTTTGGTACCACTGTCTCTCTTGAGTCTCTTCCACTTTTACTATGCATATTAAGAAAAAGAATTCAGCATATTGCAGAAGTGAAAAGTTCTCCTCATTATGAGTAGGGGACAAATTCATTATTTCAATTTATGATATTAATATTCCCGACAAATGCCAGTTTCCTGTATTCATGTATGTGGGGCTTTTATTACAAACATGTTTAGGTATATTGGTTTTATACTATAAGTAATTTCTGTCAGCTTCACAGTAGGTTTCTTCATGCAGACTTTGGACATCCATTGAAACCTTTTAGGATGTAAATTGACATTCATACTACTTACTTTTAAAGAATTGCTGTATCAATATAGTCAAAATCAGTCAAAATGCACTTACAAAAATTCAAAATCCATTTATTGATGTTATCTTTTGCATATTTTACATGAGATCTTGTTAATAAATAAATTAGTTCCTCAAAAATATACACTTACACATAATTATTATAAAAAAACATAAATACAATGTCAAATAACATACAATATTAAAGATTATAATACAATGTCAAAATTATGTTCCAGTGATAAATAACTTACAATTAATAATTAAGGAATTTGTCAAAAGTATAATAACATTATTCCGTTATTAGATGTCTTAATTTAATAATAATTTAAGTCCTTAATGCTATTTGATAATCTGCTTTTGTATTTTTGTTTTTATGTTTGTAGGAGGTAATCTCTGAAAGTAATGGTCTGATTGCTAAAAATTCGCGCCGCAAGCAAAAGCTAGTTTATTGAATATTTTTGGGGCCATACTTATTATCCTACTTTTATGATAATTCATTAAACCCCAAGCGAATTCCGGCGTTCACTCTCTCGTTGTCTTTCTATTGAGTCTCTAATTACGATATTCAAAAGATTAAAAGACACATCTACACTTATATTATTAAGAGGGAAAATTTGAATTTTTGTGTGTGTTTGTAATGAATAAACTCGAAAACTACTGTGCTGATTTCAAAAATTCTTTCACCATTGGAAAGCTACATTCACCCTGAGTAACATAAGCTATATTTATTGTCCTTGTGGAGCCAGGACGGGCCGCTAGTGTGATATAGTAGTGAATTAAATTGAAACCTTTTGTTCCAAAACATTTTAGATACCAGAAAGAACAGAAAACAAAGAGACTGAACGACATAAAAGAGAATGAGCTAATCAAACAGAAGATAGAAGAGAACCGCAAGAAGACAACCGAGACTACACCAGTCATCGAACCTCCACAGCCTTTGGGATTACCAGGTAAGTTTCTAAAATATCTGTTCAGTTAGAAATGATTTATTACTATATACTTTTTTATATTTCTCAGCTATAAACTCTTTAAAGCTTCAGACACGGAACAAAATACCCCCAAACTGAAGAGTTGTTGAACAAATGATGTTTTCAATCAAAATCTGTGATTTTTATTGAAAACATCTGACTGGCCTGTTGGTCTAGTGGTTAGTGGCCCTGACTGCTATGCCGTAGGTCGTGGGTTCGATTCCCACCCAGTACAAATGTTTGTGTGATGAGCATGATCATTTGTTCTGTGTCTGGGTGTAATTTATCTATAATACGTATGTATTTAGAAATATATAAGTATGTTTATCAGTTGTCTAGTACTCATAACACAAGCTCTGCTTAGCTTGAGACTAGACGGCGTTGTGTGATAGTTGTGGAATATATTATTATATGTTTAATCAAAAATGTTTAATTTCACTTTCTTTCACAGAAATAAACATAAAACATTATAATTAAGTCGCATACTAGGGTTGTTTAAACCGGAGAAATTAATATACTAATAAATATAAATGAATGCTTGTTAGAACGTAAGTAAGACCGTAATTCAAGTGAAATGTAAAAACACTACACAGGATTTTCCCTTTTGCTTGGTGGCACATGTTAGACAAAAAGGAAATCCCCGCGCTGTGTCCGCGCAATCCCATGAGGGCGCGTTCCGTTAAAAACATATTTGAAAACTAGCTTTTGTCCGCGGCTTCGCCCGCGTGGCATTAGGTACTTAAGGAATCGGGATAAAATGTAGCCTATGTTCTTTTCCATGTCAAAGGCTATATGTATGCCAAATTTCATCCAAATCCGTTCAGCCGTTTTTGCGTGATTAAGTAACAAACATCCAAACATCCACACTTTCACATTTATAATATTAGTTAGGATATTATTATTAAGTAAACGAAGGCAAGGGGTTGTTTTCGCGTTTTAAACTTTGTTACCTGGTCTTTTGGTTCCAGGTCCTGATGAGGTGACGATCAAGAGTGAGCAGCTGTACACAATTCTCAAGAGTGGCAAGCTGAAGGTCATGATTCTGGATGCGAGGCCAGGGAAGGACTATGTGGAGTCCCACATTATTTGTCCGGCGTGTATCAGTGTGCCTGAAGAGGTTATCTCTCCTGGGTAAGGGTTTTAGTGGTTGTATAATAATAATAAGTACTTTATTTCAGACCTTTTTGATTTTGAAAGATCGTCATCATCATCATTTCAGCCTATAGACGTCAACTGTTGGATATAGACCTCACCCGAGTGTCGCTACAATGAACGGTCCTGTGTGTCTCGCATCCATCGGATTCTTACAACCTTTACCAGGTCATCGATCTACCTTGTAGGAGGTCTTCTAACACTGCGTCTTCCGGTACGCGGTCGCCACGCCAGAACCTTTCGGCCCCAACGGCCATCCGTTCTGCGAGCAATGTGTCCTGCCCATTGCCACTTAAGTTTGGCGTTTCTTCGTGCTATGTCGGCAATCTTGGTTCTCCTGCGGATATCTTCATTTCTGATTCGATCTTGAAAGATACTGATTCATATTTATGTTAAGAACTATGTTAGTAAACCATAAAAAAATAAACCAACAATTAATCATTTTGACATGTGGAGCGCAATCCAGTGTCATCTCGGCTCATACACTATGCAACAATCAAGCCGGCCTCCTTCTAATGATGACATGAAAGCCATCAATCCTAGCTTCCTGAGACTTGCCCGATGCTCTGCCGGCCGTATCTCGGTAGCCCTAACAACATCCTAAGTGTAGCATATAGCATTGTCGGTCTTATAAAGTTCCCACAGTTGGGACTCAGGCCTCTTCTCTAGGAGAGAAAATGGGCCGTAATCCACCACGCGGGCCCAACGCAGGATATCACAAGTCTGGGAATTTTTGGTTCTAGGACATGCCAGTTTCTTCACGATGTTTTGCTTCACCGTTTTGAGAGCAGTGATGATAAAATAAACTACACAAAGTAATCCGCCTGACTGTTTGAACCCGCAACCTACAACTCGTAAGTCGTGGCCATTACCACTCGGTCACCACTGCTCTCTTCTCATCCTAACAACATCATTATATAGGGTGACTGGCAATTAGTGTACGATACTTAAACACGTGATTGTGCTCATGATAACAAACAACTTTTACTATGGGAACAAACCTGAAATCGCGAAAAAAAATCAGCTGTTCAGTACATTTATGTTTGCCTAATTTACTGAACAGCTGATACTTTAATAATTACCAGTCACCCTATATTGTACACAAAAGCATTTTATTGTAGGATTTTCAATGTACAGTAAAGAATTATGATGGACAAGTTGTGTCATATGTGTTATGTGACCAGCAGTTTCAGTTTTTATTATAAAAACCAATTTAGATGTTTCATGTGTTGATTGATATGTATTTAAAACCATTTGAGTAAATTGAATGCGCCAGGGTAGCCAGCAAAATTACTTTTATTTATTTATTTGTTTTTAAAGAAAGCTTACACAGCTATTTTTTTACATAGATAGGGAAAATTGCTAAGAAAAACCTTCCACATATACACATCTTGTTACATTATACTGACTTAATTGACATTTCACTAGTTTTAAGTCAAGAGTGAATGGGTTACTTCTAGGCAAGTGTGTTCCATCGTTAGCCACATCTTTGCTTACCATCAGGTGAGATTAGTGTTGGGAAAATAGCCTAATTAATTACTTGATTTAACAAAGCGAGCTAAATATGTAAGTGTATGTATACCTAAAAAAAAAAAATATTATTCGTGCCAGAAAGAGATGCATGAACTGCACTACAGCGACGCCAACCGAATCCGGAATCAGTACGTCGATTGACATGTTTCGGTGAAGAAGTCCTTTTTCGTGTGTTCCTTTTTCGTATGTTGTTGGTTTGTGTGTATAATCATAAAATAAATAAATAATATTTTTAAATGGGCCAGATTAGTTTTAAATTGCACATTTATTTACTACAAAGAAAGATGATAAAAATGAAGTCTAATCTGACAGTCCTAAGCCTGAAAACCATGAAGGGAAATTTTCAATCACTAAAATAACATTAACAGCATGGTTATCATCCATAATGCAGCAAATTAGATCTACAATAATTATCTATTGAACTCCGTGAATTGCTAATTAGCCCTCTTCCTCTCTCCTACATTTTGGTGTGCCCGACAGGGTCCATATTGATCTATGAAAATTTTCAAAACCATCCATGTATACATATGGATTGCAATAAAGTATTGAGTATAATTGCTATTAATGGCTACTAACTGAGTTTTTTTTGAGAGCAGTGGTGGCCGAGTGATAATGGCTCCGACTTACGAGTTGTAGGTCGCGGGTTCAAACCCTGTCAGGCGCATTACTTTGTGTAATTTATTTCATCACCACTGCTCTCAAAATCAACATCAGAGGAACAGCATACAACTGGCTTAAATCGTATTTGTCTGACAGAGTGCAATCAGTAGAGGTTACAAATTATAATAAGCAAACTAAAACGATGGAATCTTTCAAATCTTCGTTTAAGTTTAATAGATATGGTGTGCCACAGGGCAGTATTTTAGGGCCACCAATGTTTTTGCTCTACATAAATGATTTCCCAGACATTATCAATCATAAATGTATACTATTTGCCGATGATACAACAATTATAATCAAGGGACACGATAAGAGCTCGTATCAAAACGAAATAAACATTGCTCTCCAAAGAACTATAGAGTGGTTAGAGGCTAATAATTTGAAAGTTAACATTAATAAAACAAAATTTATACAATTTCATACCTATAGATCAAAACCGCTGGATCTAAATATATCCTATAAAGGGGTCGCTTTGACAGAAGTTGATTCAGCTAAATTTCTTGGAATAACCCTAGATAAATATTGCTCATGGAAACATCATATTAGTGACATTTGCGCAAAAATAAATAGTTTTATTTACCCCTTGAGGCGTATTAGCTGCGAGGTATCGAGAAATGCTGCAATAACGGCTTTCCATGGCTATGTAACTTCCGTCCTAAGGTATGGTATTATCCTGTGGGGTCGTTGTGTGGAGATTGATCAAGCATTTGTAATGCAGAAAAAATGTGTGAGAGCTATTTTTGGGTTAAAACAAATAGAGTCATGTCGTCCACTTTTTAGAAAACATAAAATTTTAACACTGCCATGTATTTATATATTAGAATCCTGTATATTCGTTTTCAAACACAAGAGACTTTTCGAGCAGGCTACAAGCTACTATACGCCACGATCTATGTATACTAATAAGCTGTTTCAACCGAGGACAAATCTCACCTTAACAGGTAACAATAGTTATATTATGTGTATAAAAATGTACAATAAATTACCAAATTCTATTAAAACGTTACCTTTTTCTAGATTTAAAAGTAGCTTGACGAGGTTTTTAATTGAAAAGTGTTTCTATAGTGTACACGAGTTTTTAGGTTACAAATTGTAAGTTTTGACATGATTATTATATTTGACATGGGTATTATTGACATGATTTTATTATTGACATGATTATTGACATTTGTGATATTATTATTGTAAGTTTTTATTGTTATATTGACATGTTTTGACTCAACAACACAATTTTAATGGAATAGAATAATTTGTTTATGAGTGCATGATTTTAATCAAATAATTAATTTATTTTTTTTTTACTATGATTTATATTTGCACGCCGAAATTAAAGGCAGAATAAGAGATCAATTTTATTTATGTTGTCAACCTTCTGTACCTTATTTACGCAAATAAACGATTTATTATTTATTATTATTTATTTAAAACGGTGAAGGAAAACATCGTGAGGAAACCGGCATGTCCTAGAACCAAAAATTCGAAGACATGTGACATCCACCAACCCGCACTAGGCCCACGTGGTGGATTACGGCCCATTCCCTCTCCTAGAGAGGAGGCCTGAGTCCCAGCAGTGGGAACATTAAAAGGCTGATGATGAACTGAGTTTTAATCGATTATTAGCCAAATGATATTAACCGGATTATTATCATTGCCCAACATTAGGTGAGATGGTGCCAAACGCGAGCCTATCAATGATTGTTTATTCCGCCAGGATCACACATCCACGACCAAATACCACATCTTGACTGCTCTTCTATCACATAGGGGGAAAGGTGAGCGAAACGAGATGGAGTACCCAGGCACAAACCTATGACCCTGGGGAATAGGACACGAAAAATTTAATTGAACCAGACCAACGCAAACAGTTAAAGGGTTAAAAAAAAACCCTTTATTGGTGATTAACCCTATAATCACCTATATTCTCTCCAATTCCACAGGCAATCAGCAAACGTGTTAGAACAGAACCTCCCGGCCGCTTCCCGCCCCGTGTGGCAAGAACGCGCGACCATGGAGCTGATCGTCATGCTGGACTGGAACAGCACCGCCGTCATACCCGGCAAGACGCTGCACCTCCTCAAGACTATACTCCTCAAGGTTTGTGGTCTGTTTGTATAGATAACAAGATTATTTAAGTCGACTTAAGGTGATACTGGGAGAAATGTAATTAAAAATCAAATAATTTAAATATAGTGGCAGCATGGTTAGCGCAGTGGTGAAGCGATTGGCTGCTGTGCTGCGGGTCGCGTTTTCGATGCCCGCACGGAACAAATATTTGTATGTACCATCAGTCATTTCTGTCCGATCATTTCAAAAAAATTTTGCTTGAATCCTGCGGCGCGGCGCTAAACGAAACCGTGCAAGAGTGTGCGAGTGTAAGCAAAAATTAACTTAGCGGTGGTCAGGCGGAAGTGTCTTTGATGGTATCTAGGTCGTTACAATGTGTACAATAAAGATTATTATATCTACCACTTCTTTGCTAAACTATTTTTCGAAAATGTTCGTAACTTACTTTTTGATCGGTCGTCGAAAAGTCTGTTCATTCGTTAATATGGCCTAGTTCGAGAATAAGATTTTTTTCTCTAAACTCATGTTTATTTTTAAATTATCACCAAAACCAGTCTGTGAAGCTGCTTCGATGTATAACAGGACAATCACAACACCTTTTTTTTAGGTGATCAGCGCACCTGTGATTTTTCACAAATACAACATTGCTGTGTAGGCGGCAGTAACCACTTATATCATCATCAGGGGGGTCGCCAGTTTCTGTACCACTCAGTAATCTGCTACTAAAGAATCTGACTGACCACCTTGGGCTGGTCAGTCAAATTCTTTAGTAGTTCTGAGTTGAGCTACACAAATACAGACAAATGTTTGCACTGACTGGACAAGTCCAATCAAATTGCGTGGTTTTCGTGGCTAAAAAAACCATCTCAGACACAAAAATGCATGGTTTGATAACCATTCATGTTTTTTAGAACCTTGCAAAATAAATATGATTTACCTTTCTGTTTCCAGTGGGACGTGAAGGTCCATTACGCGCGCCAGCCGCTGGCGCTGCACGGCGGCTACGAGGACTGGCTGCTTAAGTACCCCGCCTTCACCACCAACCCGCAGTGTGTGCCGCCGCGACAGGACGACTTCATGGACGACATGCTAGGTAAGGTCCCATACTCGCGCCCTGCACGGCGGCTACGAGGACTGGCTGCTCAAGCACCCCGCCTTCACCACCAACCCGCAGTGTGTGCCGCCGCGACAGGACGACTTCATGGACGACATGCTAGGTAAGGTCCCATACTCGCGCCCTGCACGGCGGCTACGAGGACTGGCTGCTCAAGTACCCCGCCTTCACCACCAACCCGCAGTGTGTGCCGCCGCGACAGGACGACTTCATGGACGACATGCTAGGTAAGGTCCCATACTCGCGCCCTGCACGGCGGCTACGAGGACTGGCTGCTCAAGTACCCCGCCTTCACCACCAACCCGCAGTGTGTGCCGCCGCGACAGGACGACTTCATGGACGACATGCTAGGTAAGGTCCCATACTCGCGCCCTGCACGGCGGCTACGAGGACAGGCTGCTCAAGTACCCCGCCTTCACCACCAACCCGCAGTGTGTGCCGCCGCGACAGGACGACTTCATGGACGACATGCTAGGTAAGGTCCCGCACTCGCGCCTTTCACGGCGGCTACGAGGACTGGCTGCTCAAGTACCTCACCAACCCGCAGTGGAAACTTAGGAAATGGATGGAATAAACAAAGTTGTAGTCTTTCCTGTATAACCTGTCAAGAGTGAATAGGTTATTTCTAGGTAAGCGTGCTTCATCTTCGACCACATTATTGCTTTCCATCAGCTGAGACTGATATTCGTCGAGCGCGAACTTATCATCATCATTTAAGCCGAAAGACGGCCACTGTTGGACATAGTCCTCCCCAAGTGTCGCCAGATTGACCGGTACTGTGCGTCTCGCAGTCATCAAATTCCCGCGATCGTCACCAGGTCCTCGATCCACCTTTTGCGAGGAAGACGGGCGTGATAGAAATATCTCGCTATCGCTATTGTACGCGCGTGACCCCAATGTTTTTCTATTACTTTTTGTTTACTCGATTTTGAAATGATTTTAAAACTTCCGATTTTGAATTTTACTTTTCAATACGAATAATTAAAAACCGGCCAAGTGCGAGTCGGACTCGCCCATGAAGGGTTCCGTAGCAGCAAGTAACATAATATAAAAGCTCTTGTAATGTGTTGTAACTTTGATCGATGTTTTAATAATAGTGTATTTTTTTCGATTTATGAAAAAAAAAAACTACTAACTAGATTTCGTTCAAACCAATTTTCGTTGGCAGTTTTTATAGTAATGTACATCATATATTTTTTTTAGTTTTATCATTCTCTTATTTTAGAAGTTAGAGGGGGGGGGACACACATTTTACCACTTTGGAAGTGTCTCTCGCACAAACTATTCAGTTTAGAAAAAAATGATATTAGAAACCTCAGTATCATTTTTGAAGACCTATCCATAGATACCCCACACGCATGGGTTTGATGAAAAAAAAATTTTTGAGTTTCAGTTCTAAGTATGGGGACCCCCAAAATTTATTGCTTTTTTTCTATTTTTGTGTGAAAATCTTAATGCGGTTCACAGAATACATCTACTTACAAAGTTTCAACAGTATAGCTCTTATAGTTTCGGAAAAAAGTGGCTGTGACATACGGACGGACAGACGGACAGACAGACAGACAGACAGACAGACAGACAGACAGACATGACGAATCTATAAGGGTTCCGTTTTTTGCCATTTGGCTACGGAACCCTAAAAACTACAATAAATCAAAAAAATCCAAAAAAAAAATCCATCAATCTATTTTATATGTCGCCGTGGGGTGAGCCACGACGCTTAGTGGGCACATGTCTTTGTAGGGTTCCGGCATAGTGGGAACCACGAGCAATAACCACTAAGCGAAATAAATGAACAACGTTTTATTAAAATAGGATCGTAATAATATTCGAACAGACACGTCCGCTCGGTGCGAGCTCCGATCATAGAATGCGCGCCCCTCCATTTAACAGTGCTGCCAGATGAAAAAATCTAATCAGCGCTGACAGCGGTGCGCTAAGCGCTAGATTCGAATATATTCACGAGCCATTAAAGCGCTAAATCGGCTCAAACGAGTCAATAAAGCGCTAAATTCGAACTTTTAACTGAGGCGCTTTTTAGACGATCAGTGTGATTAAATAATCTCCCATACTAAACATGGGCTGTAACCATGAGCTCTTAAAACAATTCTGATAAAGTTTTGGAAGCGAAACGCAGATTGCGACTTGTATAAACGCATCTCGTTTACGCCTCCGTTGTTTTGCTCTATGTGTTTAGTATGGTAGATTGTGTAATCTCCTTGGACATATCATCTGTGACATTGATCGTGGAAAAAGCGTCATACGCACGACAAAAATAAAATAAAATATGAAGTGATTGTAGTGAAAAACAACTTTTTATTACAATAATAAAATTTAGGATAGAAAACATAATAATATTATTCTATACCTACAGTTTGGGTATAATAAAATCAACTTAAAGTAAAAAACAAAACAAAAAATTAAAATTCTTCTTCCATCATAGCTGAACTCGAGGGTCCAGGCTGGTTAGGTTCAGTAGTATTTACTTTATATTTTTCGGATGATCCTATCTTACTTAAAATATCAGCTGGTAGTTGATAATTGTAACAGTTGCTGTTAATCGCGGTTAATCCTGTTCTTATTAATAGGATGGCGTTAATAGTTTTTAAATGCAATGCATTTCGCAACTTGCTTTTAACCACATTCATTAAGCTGAACACTCGCTCAATATCAGCATTTGAATGTGGCAAACTCATTATTTTTGTCGCGACATCGAATAAGTCTTTATATGGACAACAGCCAGCTGCGTCCCTCGACTGTTGAACTTCTGTCCAGAACTTCACCGTATCTTTGGTATTTTCCCAGTTCTGTAGGATAACAGTTTGCCACTGCTGAATAACATTATCCATATTTTCTGTGTAACCCAGACTTTCCAAAACTTGTATAAAGTTATCAATATTTCTGTTTGGTTTTAAAATGACGGTAACAGTTAATGCCATAGAGTTTTTAAGTAGTTTTAAATTTTCAGGCAATCTTTGTTGCAGCTGATTTATTAGTTTAATAATAAAATCAACGCACCTCTTCTTCATTGCATTTTTTTCATCCTCATTTAATGAAGACTCGTTCATCTCTTTCTCAAATAAATAACCAAGGTATGGTGACATAGATAGATGTTCTTTCACATTAATGCTTTCGAATTGCATTCTCGGTTGCACTATTATTATTTTCGTGCACATGTTTCGTATCAAATCATGTAGCGTATTGTAGAGCAGACATGGGTCAGAAGTTTTGTTTTCAAAAGTTTTTATTGCCCCTTGTAAATTATTAAGTATTCCACTAAAAAACTGCAAATAAATTTTGTTTCTTTCATCGTTGTACATGTTATATAATAATTCGGCTTGGTAGCAATTTTCACGAGTTCTCATTAATTGAAAGTGTAATTTTAGTTCTATCCATTGACTTAAGATTCTAGTTACCGCGGGTTCAATTGACAGCCATCGTGTATCACAAGCTTTTAAGATCTTAAGTGGCTCCTCTCCACAGTTCATCGCTTCATATAATTTTTTATATTCGTTTTTTCGTTTCGGTGAAATCTTGAACCAATTGTGAGTTTCTCTTATCATAAATTCTATATTTCTTGGTATAGTCTCACATGACGCATGTGATACCGCCAATTGAATCGAATGGCAGACACATCTTATCAACACTAGATTGGGTAAAGCATACCTTTCCTGCAATATTTTATGGACACCTGCGTTTACCCCAGTCATAACCGAAGCATTATCCGTTCCGATTCCAATTAACTTGCTTTTATCAAGTTTAAAAGCTTCAAGTTGTGCTATTAACGCCGAAACTATTCCTTCGGCATCTGCAGATTCCAATTCAATCAGCCCTAAGAATGTGGAAACTATTTCGTTGCGACTGCTGCTAAAATATTTAACAACAATACCGAGATATTTTCGAACAGAAACATCAGTAGATTCATCTATAATCAAGCTATACGAATTATCACCAATATCATTTATCAAAGAATCTTTAAAATGAGGTGCTAATACTTCCTGAATTATTGCTGTACATTTCGTTCGGTGCAATTTCATTTCTGTAGTAGCCTTAGAATCCGAAAATTTATTTTTACACAATTCGGTGAGGTGATCAATTGCCTGTATAGCTGTGTGTTCTGCAACATACATTGAGAGAGCACCTTCAGCCTCAACACAGAGCTTATCGACGGGTTTTTGCAGCATTGAAGAGATTTGTGTTTGTTTTTTGTCCAAGAAAGGTTTCGCCTGCTTCTTGTGATGAATTGAATCACAATGTCTCTGGATATCGCTTAATTTGGCAAGAAAATCCTTCCTACAATACAAACACATCGCCCTTGTATCATCTCCAGGCACAGGTTTCAACCATTGTTTAAAGTTGGGCGATTTCTCCCATTCGACTTTGTATCTTTGTTTGTACACAGTTTTTTTTGATAATGGTACATCCATTTCAAAAGAGTTAACCAACACAACACTATGGAACACTCGCAAAAGTAACTACTTAATAAAATCAGTGCTTAAAACGTTATTTCTTAACTTGAACTTCAGTGCGGTCACATAGACAGAATGAAAATGAAAGAAGCAAAGTCAATCAACCAAACATGAAACAAACCGTACTTAATGTTCATGGGATTCCCCGTGCTCTATTGCCATACCCAGCTGGCATATAGAGCACAAAATTGAACATAGACAATAATTTTATTCTCCACGGAACAAATAGTGCTGCCATATAAAAAATTAAGAAAGCGCTAAATTATCCGCTAGGCGCTAAAATTATCAAGTGCCCGCTGAACATTGCAAAAAAGTGCTAGATCTAGCGCCGAAAGCGCTAAAATGGCAGCACTGCCTCCAACGGCCGCGTCCTAGCACGACTCATCGTGTTGCGTCACGCTAGCGTCCGGTAGTGGGAGTCAATTCTCCGACATATACTGTAATTCTATTGAAAATGGAAATCTATTTATTTTTTGGGTTCCATACCATAAGGGTAAAATGGAACTATTACCAAGACTCCATTGTCCGTCCGTCTGTGATTCTGTCACCAGGCTGTATCTCATGAACCGTGATTGTTAGTCAGTTGAAATTTTCACAGATGATTTATTTCTATTGCCGCTATATAAAAAACAATAAAATAAATACAGTTACCATCACGGATCTTGAACACTTGCGCAGAAGTCAAATATTCGGTTTCTCTAGTGGTGCGAAGTGCGACGCGGGGGCGGGAAGTGTCAGTGATTGGCTGGCCGCGCCATCGCGTCATAGACGTCACTCCTCATTCGTTCACTGCGTTGCTGCATGTATCTAACAACGAAGACGATTGACTCGCCAATGTATGGAATGCGCAAAGCGATCCCCACTCTGACGCCGAGCGTTCAAGACCCGTGATGGCAACTGTATTTAAGTGGGGCTTCCACAGTGTTTTTTCTGCCGTGTTTTGCTACGAACGTCACGGAACTCTTCGTGCGCGAGTCCGACTCGCACTTGGGCGGTTTTTTTCTAAAATGTTTTGTTGCAGGTGAGATCGACTACCCGACGTGGTCGGAGCTGAGCCCGGCCGCGCCGCCCGCGCGCTCCAAGCCCGGCGAGCCCGTCGTGGACCGCGCCAGTAAGGTAACAACTTCCAATTATACACACATTCCACATTTCAGGCCTTTCAAATTCGTGACTCTCGAAGTTGTGTGAAAGAAAGAGTAAAAAGAAAGAAATTCAATTTATTTGACGCGACAAAGGAAACAAAAACAAAAGGACCAAAAAATTTTATTGATGGCTGCTTTTTTTTTAGTGTAAAAAATCATCCAGATGACATCCCCCGCTCTTGGGCGGAGTGGGAGATAATATCAGACTCTTACTGACTAAAAACCTACCCCGTTCCTTCGTTCCCTCTCCTAGAGAGATGTCTGAGTTCCTACAGTGGGAACATTATAAGGCCGATTATGCTATGCTCGTTGCCTTTCATACGGGGGGGGGGGGGGGCGAGCCTCCCTTTCGAAAACAGAACTTTGACCCCAGTAGGCTTCGACCCAACTGGGCCCCCATGGATGCTGACAACTCCTTGAGGCAGAAACAGTACGCACCGTCGACGACTTGGGCTCGTATAGTATTGTGTGCCTCACGACTGCGGCTGGTGTGTTATGTGGTTGTGCTGTATTTACGCGGACTAAACTAAACCCAGCTTACGAGAGACTGGGCTGAACTTACCTGCAGTATGCCAATCAGGCGGTGAGCACTTGAGGACCAGACAAAACACCTGTCTGGTCGGAGGATGCTCACTTTTCAATCAAGGTTTACGGGACTTTACACTGTTTGGCATTAAAAGTAACACGTATTGTGTGTTTAATTTCGCAAACTGTATACAGACTGATATTCTTCGGATCATGGTTAATTTGTTGTGCTAATCTCCTCGTTCTGTCCATCCTCCAGGCTGCAGCAGTGCAGGTGTACACGGAGCGCGCGCGCAACATGCAGCTGATCCTGGAGCAGCAGGAGCGCATCGCCGACACCTCGCTCACGCTGGAGATGCAGCGGATAGAGGCCGAACAGGTATGGAACAGTTTTATAATATAAAATTGCACAATTTTTTTCTTGTTGATAGGGCTCAGGTTTGCTTGTTAAGATGTAGGATAGGTATCGCTTCTCATTTGTAAATTTAGAAACCAATTACCTACTTGTTACACATTCTACCCCACTCTACCAAATTATTTTTAAGGTAATTGAGGTAGAAAAAAATCGCAGTACTAATTGAATCCTGAATGATTTTTAATGCAATGTTTTAATAGACTAAAACCATCTTGCCTTTCTAATGAAACCAGTTTGAGACACATTGGTAAGATGGTTTCCGTAATGGGCATAAGTAAAAATAACATTCGTGTTTTAAATATTAGAATTATTGTACTAAAATATGTGGCTTAGAAGATAATGCTTTGAAACTGAACATTTAGCAACAACTATATTTTTTTCTTTTTGGTGGAAATCATCCAGTGACTTCTCCCACTCTAAAGTGGAGCGAAAGGGCGTAGCAGACTTTTACTAACTAAATAATAATACCACACCTGTCTCTCAGTTTCCCTTTGCGTTCCAACGCCTTCCAAACAATAACGTGATTATGACTTAATTTTTTTTTCCACTTGTCAGGACTGGGAGAAAGTACGAGAGCAGCGAGAAGGGGAGGTGCAAGAGGAGCTGCGGTCTATGTTCAAGCTGCGGGAACAGGAGATCATCTCGCAACTCATGCAGCTGGAGAATAAGCAGTATGATATGGTACGTTTTATACGGTTGACCGCACCTTTTGAACTGAGATAACCGCCCTTGCAGGCAGGCACTCTCCGTGTTCAATTTATACCAGGGTGAAAAGACTCAGGGGCTAAGGCCCCTACAAGGCACACGTCATGGTAAGACGTGACGCGTTAAAATGTCAGTTGTGCGTGCGTGAAAGAGGGATCGAGCTATGTACAAGAGAACCAGCGCCATTATAAACCTTTTCCATAATAATTCTTAAAGTAATTTTTATTTTTGTTGTACAATAAAGAATATTTCTGTATCTAAATGATAAATGTTATTTATTTTGCAAATAGGTTTTTTAAAAACACTTTTACACGTCAATTTTTTCGTCAGTTTAAACTAGATGAGGCAGGTGTTTCCTGGCTGACTATCCTGAGAAGAAACACTAAACAAAGTCAGAGGTCAAAGTCACTTTTAAAGTCTATACAGCAAACAATGAAGTTGAGTTTGAACGTAAACGCATTTCTGATGTTAGGTTACTTCTAGGCAAGCGTGCTCCATCGTCGACCACATCATCGCTTACCATCAGATGAGATGGTGGTCAAACGCAAGCCTGTCAATAATAATAAAAAAAAAATTGCGGGCCAATGTTAATAAACTACGTTGTATTCAGGAACAAGAGAACCAAAGTCTTCGTGAACAGTTGGAAGAGTACCAAAGAAGGGAACGAGAGGAAGCGGAGAAGCTGGCCGAGACCATCACGAGCTCCACCGAGGAGACGGAAGTGGCCGATGTTGAAGGTAAACCGAGTGGGTTCCAATTATATTTCACTATATTTTTTATTTTTATTTTATAATTTGACGTCATTAATTTTTATCATTAACCTCATCACTCATGATGAGTGTCACGGATGCTGCTATTTATATAGTCTAAACAGTTTAACGAGCTTACCATCGAATTGAAATGAAGAAGATTTTAATTTTTTTTAATAATTTATATAAATTATTTTATCCGATTTTTTTTTTTTAAATTATGTGCTTATATTCCATTTGATAAAATTAAGTTCGAACGTGACAGTGAACTATGTACGCCTCAAAGAGATGTCAGTGAAATTTGGGGGCCCCCCTTCAATTTCGCAGGACCGATATCTGCTAGGGCTGCGGCAATGTTGGAAAGAGACCTTGATCCTGGAACGCAAAGGTCAACTGAGAGGCAAGGGTTTGTTTCAGTCAGTAAAAGACTGACACGCCCTCTCGATTGCGAGTTACCCATTGCTCGACATCCGCCTGACTGGTAGCCAGGATTGGAATCTCGGTGCCTGGGGCGTGAGGACATTTGTTTCCTCTTTCGAGAAGGAGGCGGCCGCCTGCCATTCCTTCTCGCTAGTAGTTTCACGTCCTCTCACTTCATCCTAGTGTGCGAGACGATTTTTTATTATTTCCCAAATCGAAATAAAAAAGATGCCTGTTTCTGTAAAGCTAGATAAAAATAGAGCATCACTACGCCGTGTAGACGGTCCATCGAAGGACGATGGTGGCCTTCTCCGCTTCTTCCGGCGTCCTTGATGCCTTGATGTTCTTCGACATGCTCTAATATCTTTTCGCCTCCTCAGAACGTCAACGCCTGCTTTCGGAGCAAGCGAGTGCAGCTCGAGAGGTGGCCGCAGCTCGGGCGCGCATCGCAGCCGTGCGCTCACAGCGCGAGCAGCTCGACCGCACGCGCGAGCTGCTGGAGGCGGAACGCAAGCGCAAGCTGCAGCACGCGCGCGACAACAGGAAGCCCGAACTGGACAAGCCGCAACATGGAGTGAGTATTTGTTGCAACACGAACTTCTAAGCGCTCTTCGCCCGCATGCACTTCAACTAGCACGAAAGGGGTATGGTCTATTTGTTTCATGTTGAGCTGGTTTCCAACGTTATGTAATATCACAAACCCCGTCGCATCGAGAAGTATGTTCGCCCGCGTTTCCTCATCCTGTACCGTTCTTAGAGTTCTTGCGACCGAGATAAATAATGTTCACAAACTTCTTCTAAAAGCTCTTCTCCCGCATGCACTAAAACCAGCACAAAAGGAGTACGGTCTATTTGTTTGATGTTGAGCTAACTTCTAACAACGCGTAGTATCACAAGAGAAATTATGTTCGCCTATACCATTCTTTGAGACCTTGCAATGAAATTTCACCACAGTTGCAGTATTAGGACAACTCGCACACTAAACTTCTTCAAGATTTCATTCGACAGATCTAATAACTCCAAGCTATTAGAAAAACACACATTAACTAATGGGAGTTATTTATGTAAATTCATATCGTAAACTAGATCCTACCCTCGATTATAATCTCTATCTATCATTGAAAGATTTACTGGAATAAAACTCACTTGCCTCCGTACATTAACTATTAAATCATCATCATCAGCCTTTTTAATGTTCCCACTACTAGGACTCAGGCCTCCTCTCTAGAAGAGGGAATGGGCCGTAATCCACCACGCGGGCCCAGTGCGGGTTGGTGAATTCACATGTCTTCGAATTTTTGGTTCTAGGACATGCCGATTCCTTCACCGTTTTGAGAGCAGTGGTGATGAAATAAATTACACAAAGTAATGCGCCTGGCTTGGTTCGAACCCGCGACCTACAACTCGTAAGTCGGGGCCGTTACCACTCGGCCAAGACTGCTCTCAAATCACTGTGTACTATATCAAGTTTGTTTTAACAAATAATGGTAATAATAATAGTCGCATACGTGATCAATTGATCGTTGTGAACAAGTACGCGATGCTTAGTAGATGATAATTCCTTGTTCGTGATATTACGCATCGTCTGAAGCCAGCTTAAACTGTTTGTGTATGTCTTTGAATGGGAAACCATTACTCTGGGAACTATGCATGTTTGTTGGCACCCTATGTTAAAATGTTGTCCGTTAATTCACTAAACATTACAATTTAACTGTCTGCAAAATAGTCCAAATGGGGGGCCAATCTGGTGGGATTCGACGACGCCAAAAGGAGCCCGTTCACTTTGGTTCTTGTTTGTCAAAATAAGTCCTTGGAGTGCACCAACCGCCTTCAGTTCTTGGGAGTTGAAATTTCCTTAAACTTTAATTTTGGGCGTTTCATTGAGTCCAAAGTCAAGACAACTGCTAGAAAACTTAGCGTACTTGCAAAAGTCCGGCGGGACTTCACACCAGGGCAGCTTCTAATCTTTTAGAAAGATACAATCAATCAATCAATCAATCAATCAAATCATTTATTTGCTAGAATATGGTACATAAGGTGTTACAGTAAATTTGTTTCAGCATATCCTGCCATAACATGGCGTGCAAATATATTCACAGTCAGTGTCGTCAATTAATCTAATCTGAATCTAACTTGCAATACCCATACAATGGTGAACTAGATTCTTATGACTCTATGGTCAGTTATGTCCAGTGAACCGACATCATCAAGAAATCATCTTAATCTCATTTTTAATAATATAGTATTTAGAATAAAACATTTTAGACACAAGTATTACCCACAATCTAATAAAACATTTTACATACAATCTAATTCAAACATTGAGCACTAAACAATGGTAGGTAACTACTCATTTTCTTCTTTCGCATTAAAAAAATAACTGTTTTGAGCATTTTCATTGTCATGCGGGTTCAATTTCTGTAGTGATTAAAACAGAATTTAAGCTGGAGATAAAACTAATAGGAATGCATGATCGCAAAGTAGATAGAGGCAGTAGGTCAATAGTTTACGTACAGCAAGTGCAAGCGCATACGCCGTACATTTGTTTGATCGCTATACGTTTATGTGTGCGTGCGCCTATATTTTTTTTAACTTTATCTACAATAGTGGTACATATGCGCACTATAAAACAAAGCATTTTTTACCAAACAACTTATGGTTTAACTAAAACTTCACTGTAGTAGATGAACACAGTAAATAAATTACAGATCTTTGAAATAGATTGAAATATCATCAAGATTAGGTACTATTTTCGCTCATTAAATAGAGCCAAAAATCGCATGACAATAAAAATACTCTTAGTGTGACCGTTAAGCAAATAAAACCAATTTTTCAAATTTATTCACTGCTATACTCTGTTCAAAATAGCATTAGAAATTTATGAAAACCTTTTGTTACTGTCCGTTTAACCGATTTTGACTTTTATTACGTTGGTGGCATGACAAATGGCGGCTGCAATACATAGTTCGTCTAGTAAACACTTTTTTTGCTTTTAATGCCATCCTTATGCCTACGAAATAGAAGTTAAAATCGGTTGAACAGACAGTAAAAAAGGTTTCTTTAAATTTCTATTCTTAACGCGAATCGGGTATAGACTGTCTTGTCCATACTGACACAATAACTTCCCCCCGTAACAAAGTAATGATGTACAGGACGAAGACGGCGACTCTTACATGATGTCGCCCGATAGCCCGGCGGGCGGGCTCAATAGGTCACACTCCTCGCCTAATATCGCTAAGGTAATCCATTCAATGTCACTTACATAGCTTGTGTTGTCGCTTTTGTGTGTGTGTACTTGCATGGGTGTAATCAGCTGGGAAATAGGTTTTTTGGAAGTTGGGAAATCATTAACCGTCTATGTCGGTCATATCCGACAAACACTCTCGCTTTTATTCCGTGAGAATCGCACTTACTCCATCTCGTCAGCTCTTCAGTTACCTACGGGGATCGAAGAGCTGATAAGATGGAGTATCGTTGCAAACACACGACCCTGGTGAATAGGACTCAAAAAGAATAAAACTACTACTACTGACTCACTACTGTATTTACTCGTCGGAACAATCCGATGCAAGTAGTTATAAAGTTATCATATACGTATAACTTCCCCCGCTCCTCCCAAAGCGAGGAGGAGTATCACAACTTAACTAACTATAACCAGTGTTCCTTCAGTTGCTCTACGCATTCAAGGGCAGAGGTGACTTTTGAAAGGTTCTGCAAAATAGTATAAGCTTCAGGTCCTAAACACAACTGAGGTGTAATTCTTGTATTTTTAAGCATTATTAGCATTCACATCCCAGTCTCAATCAGTCTAACACGGCGTCTTACGTGCGGGAATTGACGGGAATTCAACGCGATGCGGTAGCTTTGTCCTACGTGCGTGCGAAGTTGACGTTTTAACCACACTTTATTTAAAACAAGCCAAGCAAAGCAACAGTACGCGCGAAAATATCTAACCAACTGATATCGTCCGCTTCGTTTCGCTCGTCGCCGCACCGCACCCACCTCAATAGAGTATTATATAACTGTTCATTCCTTTCGCACCGCTTCGCTTCGCAACCGCATTCACGTCATTCTATGTAGGACAACACGTAATACGTCTGTGTTTTCACTGATTGAAAATAGTTAATTTTCAAACATTTGACATTGATGGAAAGTGAGATGATATTGCGACTTGAATCCGGCACCTCTATATGTCACAAAATATATAAGAAATTTATAAGAGACAACACTGTCTTTTTAATAGGCAAAAGCTGGAACTAGTTTGAGATGCCCGCTCCCGTGAGTTGCCGATCGCCGCACGTACACTCACTGCGTACGCTTATATTGAACGAACGAGTCCCGCGTTGAGTAGCTCGCGCCGTTTCCCACCGACGAACTGACAGGCTTTCCTTTAGTACGAGCACCATGCTTACTCGTTTATCTTTATGATTTGATGTGCACATACTTAAAGATTCACTTATGTCAATCATTCCAGTCACCATTTCGAATAATGATTCTCATGAACATGTAAATATACCAGCCTGTAAGTAACTGTTGTCTTCTTTCTTCTAACCCCGCACCTGTTTATCAGGTATCTTCAGATGAAGAGGAAGTTAGCGTGCCGGCTTTCGACCGCAGCACGAAGCCAACGAAAGTGGCGCCATCTAGCGACCTGCATCAGCGAGATTTCCAACCTGTTTGGGGAGATGTGGTGAGTAACTAGAGTATAATTATTTTAATAATTCGAGCAATGGAACGAAGTATTCTCGAGGTCAAAAAAACTGATCGTATAAGGAACGGTATATTTCGTTCCAAAACACAAATTGCAGACTTAGGTAACTCAGGGCAGGTCACATCTGCCGAATTTCACAATAAATTTGGGCGAAGGTAACCACTGACGGGATTCAGACATCAGGAGCCGGTGACATGGCAGATCCAGAAGGAGATGGCATTACGATTTGGACTCCTTCCTTAAGGATTGGCCAGAAGTAGCTAAGGACAGAAAAGAGCGAAATAACGGAAGAGAACCCTTTGCCCTGCAGTGGGACACAATGGGCTCATAATAATAATAATTCAATCAGCGGCAGCGTGAACATCTTATGTTAAGGTATAAATTGTTAGACTAAACAGTCGATGAATGAGCACATCCCTATTATCGCCGCACTAGCATCTTTGACAATTGAATTGAGAATTACATGACTAGCACAAAAGTCATGTGACAGTCGCAGTCTTACGTAGTTTTCAGCCAAACTCCCAGTCGCTAAGTGTCTGCAGAGAGTAAAATAAAATAAAAAAATACGATACGAAACTTCGTTCTGAAAAAATATTATTTATTCCATTTATGCAGCATAAATGGAATAAACACTTTTTAAACGTCATAGTTAAAAATTACAAAAGACTGTTCCGAAACGCCTGTGCATAACTATTTCCTGGACTACTAAATACCACTAGAAGAGTCATCAATAGGAGTTATATTGTCAGAAGTACGATGTTTTACCAAAAGCCAAAACTAAAAATTTAAACTATTCTTACTCTAAAATTGAAGCTTTTGTTTAATTCTTTTACTACTATATGATATAAATAGAGATATGGTCTCTTGCTTGAAAAAAGCCAACTAACTAGAAAATAAAGGAACTGAACTTTGCCGATCTGCATAAAAAAGTCGATGACGTAAAGAAATATTCAAATGTGCAATATTACCTAGAGGGGTTCCTTCCAACGATACTGCCGGTCGTAACATATGATAGGCTATTTGCTTAGCTCCTAGAACTATAATCTTCAAACTGTGGAGGAACTCATCGTGTGGAATCTGGCAAACCCAGCCAGACTTATTACTTAGTGTAATTTATTTTATCACGACTGCTCTCAAAGCGGTGCAGGAAATCATCGTGAGGAAACTAGATTGTCCTAGAACCAAAAATTCAAAGACACACACTGAAGGCCTGAGTCTCAGCAGTGGGAACATTATAAGGCTGATTATGCTTTGCTATTATCATCATCAGCATTTCAACCGAAAGTCGTTCACTATTGGACATAGGCCTCCCCCAAGTGTCGCCACAACGACCGATCCTGTGAATCTCGCATTTACCGCATTTCTGCGACTCTCACCAGGTCGTCGACCTTCCAACGGTGCGTTTTCCGGTGCGCTGTCGTCACTCTAGAACCTTTCGGCCCATCGACCATTCGTTCTACAAGCAATGTGCCCTGCCCAGTGCCACTTTGACGATTCTTCGGGCCATGTCGGCGACCTTGGTTCTCATATGCTATGCTATAATTAAAAGCATACATAGAAGATACTCGTGTATTTTGATACGTTAAGCCGCTGGACGCACGCACTTTAATATGTGACTCATACGTCAGTGCATTGTTTGTTTGCGTGCAATACAGTTGGACTACACACAGTAAGACAACTCCGAGCTGACTAGAAATATTCGTACTTAATAGGGTAAAAAATCGTAAGCACGGTACGGTTGGCGCAGTGGCTGATAGATTGGCTACTGAGATACATGTCCGGGGTTCGATTACCGCACGGAACAAATGTTTGTATAAATGGTCTGGGTAATATGTGAGATTACATGTTTGTGAATGCCCCCACGATACAGTAGAAATCCCAAGACAACGTTAAAAAAAATGTAGAATACGAGTATGTATACTGAGATATTAAAATGATTGATTGCTTTTTGAATATTTAATATTGAATGTTTGAAATTAATTCAAAAATAGTTCATAACAAATCGAGGCCGACCTGAAAAGATCGAAAAAGAGTACCTTAAAGAATTACGGGGACGCCAAAGCCCAGAAGCAAAAAAACGTTCATAATAAAAATAATAATTCAGCTGTCATCCTATCCATGCTATGTAAAAAAAGACTAGGCCTTCCTCGCGACCGAAATGGACCAAACTTGTTTAAGGGATCTCTATAGGAAACATTGTAGAGTTAATATTACAAAGCCTGTCACCTAGTGCCCTACTGCACGTTATGCACTGTGAGGCGTGGTTGCGATGACGAGCATCGGAGTCAAGGTGAGGAATCCCACTCCGTGCGCTAATCCGCCGCTAACTAGCCGCAAACGTGCCGCCATTACACGCTCATCAATCATAATAAACATGGAAGGGTACAAGTCTCATTTGAATAAGTCTTTATTGTATACTAATATTAAAAGGAAAGATTTGTAAGTTTGTAATTTATTTTATATAAATAAACTCAAAAAACCTATCAACAATAAAAAAATAAAAACTACTGGACATATTTTTTAAATTATTTCACTAATAGAATGCTACTTTATCACTGAGTGTCATAGAGACGCAAGTGAAGCCGCTGTGAAAAGCTAGTTATAAAATAAAACCGTGTACAATGTTTAGGCAGAAATACAGCTACATTACCCGCAAATCTCGCTAAAACATCACAATTTCCATGTTTTCACATTTCTGACTGCATAGATACAAGAATGCGTCTTCCGAGGAAAAATAACGGTCATACCTTATGCTTCCGTCAAGCATCGATGCTCTGTTTCGGTTTGGAGTCTGAACAAAGCCTAAACATTTGGTTTTTGGTTTGGATAGGTGAGCCCGTTCTTGAGTTATAAAATTACAACGAATAGTGGCATTGATTTATATATATAGATAAATAAAGAAGTTGATGATGAAAAACATCATAAAAGTTGATCAATCGTAGTGAAAAGGTTCTTAAACCCCAGCACGACAAGACAAACGTGACAAAGGTCGCTACCCGCTAATCCCGCCAAACCGCCGCATATTTGGTGTCACATGGCTCGTCGCATAAATATTTGTACGTAAGAGCTCGTACGAAGAAGTTCCACCACTGTACTCCTATTCTGACACTACACGCGTTTGCGCTTGAAGGGTTTAGGTGCCAGTGTATTTACAGGCACATAGAATCAATGCAATGCCTCTGATAATATAGTTGTCCGTTATCAGCAGTAATTAGTGTGTTTAAGACACATGAGGCATTTTAGTGTCTGGAATTGCGACGCTTTGCAGTCTCTAGTATTATGTTTGGCTGTAAGCGACAGATTTTTGTATTCGAGGCACATAAGATGCAACAAAACAAAAAAGACTGCCACAGACAAGGAATTGCTCGTAGGTAGATACTTGTTTCATCAGGGAATCGAACCCGCGACACGCTACGCAGCAGTCGTGTCGTTAGACTGATGGCAAGAGGCCTGCTAGGTATACCTTTGCTCATGTATGTCCTCCGTTCTGGACTGGATGGAGGGGTCCGTCAAACTCTTACTGACTAAAACCACCCCGGTGTTCCCTCCCACACTTCGGGACCTGCGGGTGGAGTGTGCCTTCCGCTGCCCTGGACTAGTGCCAACCTCATCCTGTATTGGGAAGTGACGCTCTTAAACGTCAAAGAGAGGCTAGCGTGGAACACTACTCGCCACCATCTCGAGTCCTCATTGATTTGGCGACGGATGTCCCCTAATCCGTCGTTCCTGGGCGTTATCAGGGAGGTTGGAAAAGGGCGTTTGCCCGCTTTTCTACGACGCGCAATGTGCTTGATAAAAGGCTGGAGAGAACTCCTAATCTCCAACCTCGGCAGTTACCCAAGCACACGTTAAACAAATCATAAAGGCAAATAACATACGTCAAAATCAACGTGACATGTCGCGCCCGCCTAAGCCTGCCGAAACGCCGCACATTCCATGTTTTCACATGGCTGGTCGCGTGCGTACGCGCTGTAGGGTTTCCGAGCCACTCCAAATATTTGTAAGATTATTACTACTGAACTTCACATGTTTGTAAAGCTGTCGCTAATTATCATAATTAGTTACAGGGTGATAGTTTGGATTCCTTATGACTAAGGAACGTGGAATAACGGTCATTGACCTTCCTACATTTATTGACATTCTTAATTTCAAAAACGGAATTAAGCATCGATCGTGATCCTTTACCTTTTCTGAAAAACAGTTGTTGATGGTTTCTCGGGTACACTATCTACACATTCTACACTAATATAATAAAGAGGTAAAGTTCGTTTTATTATTTATTAAGCTATTGCATAGCTTCTATTGCGGGCCTTGAGCGTGGAGACCGAATCCAGAAATTCCGTAACGAAAATAACCTAACACCCCCCACTCATTTGTTTTTTGAGCGTGGTGACCGATAAGAAAACAAATGAGTGAACAATCAATCAAAATTCAATTCAATGTGTGAAAGTGTAACTTCTATTAATATCAAAAAAAAAAACAAAGGAAAAAAAATACTGCATAAATAAAATAAATAAATAATTATTATTGCATAAGTTGATAAAAATGCTATGCAATAGCTTTACCGCGGCAGTCCCCGAGTGCCACACGTCTTTTTTATTACTTTATTGCACACCTTAGTTTATCTATACATCTGTACATATCTATAATCTATAAATATAAATAAAATTGGAGTGTCTGTTTGTAATATTGAAATAACTGCTTTTTACTACATGCATATGAATATATATACGGTACATACACCAAAATACAAACATTTTGTACAATTTTTGTTTTTCTGTCTGTTTATCTGGGCTAATCTCTGAAATGGCTGGACCGATTTTGACTGGACTTTTTTTGGCAGGTAGCTGATGTAATAAGGAGTAATATAGGCTACTTTAATTTTAGAAAAAATAAATTCAAAATCCTGTAGTCCACGCGAACGAAGTCGCGGGCACAGCAAGTTACAGAATAAACATTTATTAAATAATAAGTGTACAATAGGCGGTTTGTTGGAGGTAATCTCTGAAAGTACTGGTCCGATTGCGAAAATTTTTTCACCGGTAGAAAGCTGATTTATTCCTGAGTGACATAGGCTATATTTTATGTACGCGGGCGAAGCTGCGGGCAAAAGCTAGTCTTCGATATATTAGAGATATTAAAAAAAGGAAGATACATTATTTTATTTCTAGTTTATCTGGCGCCTTGTATGACTTGTTTCGGGCTTCGTGCACATGAAAGTCGTTTTCTCCATACAAACTTTGAACCCCTTTTCATCTCCTTAACGGGTGAATTTTGGAAAATCCTCTCTTAGTGCTCGCTTACAACATAAAAGAAGAACTTGTGAAAAATTTCACGATCCTAATCCCAGTAATTTCGGCTGTGCGTTTACATGTCTGTCACCTAGTTTTTCCTTTTGTACATAGATAGGCAATCTTCAGATAGTTTGTTGTATTATTACTATTGGTTACATACAAAAAAGAAGTCTCTTCGAGATTATTTTCAAGTTCTGAAACAACAATCTCTATCATAGACTCTTAATAACCTAGTACGCTTGCAACTCATATCGAAACGAATCCATCTCCACTTGCGAAGCTCGTGGCGGAGTACCTATTGTATAAAGCAGAGCCCTAGCCAGTCATCCACGTCCCCGGCGTCCGCCATCTCGTGGTGTAGCTGAGCTAACGGATGCAGGGCGAAGGGCGAGTATTCTGCGCCTCAAAAAAGAATCGACTCACTAGGGAGGCCTGTAACAAAACCGGGCACATCCGTAAGCTCTACAGCGGCAGCCCCGCTAAGGGTTTTAGTATGATGCGTTAAAATGTCAGTCATGCAAATGAGAAAGAGGGATGGAGTTATACACTATATACACCACTATTTTTTAATTAGTACAAATACTTAAAGGGCTTATTAGAAAAGCCCTTGTTATTTTATAAGTAAAATCTAAATAAATAATATTCATAAACAGCAAAGTTATTAGCGTTGGTTTATGTCCCAAAATGTCACTCAATTTATGGAAATATTGTGCAGGCTATATTGATTAATGAATGAGTAAGTGACAATTATTAAGGAAAAACACTGCCCGCAGTATTTTCTACTAGCAATTGTTATGTTTGATTGATTCTATGATGAATTTACCTTTTCGTGGTCAATTTTAGAATTTCGGTTTTTTCTACTTTTGACTACAAAAATATGATCAGTGACGGGTACAGATAAAGCCCCATTTTTTTTTTGTACTAATTAAAAAGTAGGGGTGTATAACTCCATCCCTTTATGTCATCAAATGGATCGCATTAAGAGCTCATGGTAGCACTGCAGGGACCACAAGCGTAATTTTATGTTTTAAAACATTTCCTAATGCCATTTCTTTTTCAAGTTGAACTTTAAATAACAATCCATCAACGTCGTTACAAAATAATAGGCGAGCTATTAGTGTGACGTACGTCAAGTATTATATTATACACCCGCAATGCATTAAGAACTGTTTTTCAGTTTAAAATACTCTTGAACTGCTAACCTTGAAAAGGAAATTCTGGTTTGAAGAATAAATTCACATAAAACTTTCAATTAACATGCCATAAAATAAAATGATATGGTTTATTTTATATGGGACGAGGTGGTAAGACAACCTAGCTTACCGCATAGGTTGGTTCGAGATGGTTCGAGAAAATAATACCTGGAAGGATTTGGGAGAGGCTTTTGCCCAGTGAGAAAATATAGCATACTTAATATCCTTATAATGTTCCCACTGCTGAGAGTCAGGCGTCTTCTCTGAAAGGGAATGTACCATAATCCACGTGGGCCCAGTGCTAACAGTTTTTTTTTTCTTTGGGTAAAAATCATCCAAATGACATCCCCCGCTCTTGGGCGGAGCGGGAGATAGTGCCAGACTCTTACTGACTAAAAAACCACCCCGTTCCTTCGTTTGCATTTCATACCGGGGCCGAGCCTCCCTTTCGAAACTAGACCTGGCCCCAGTAGGTTTCGACCGTGCTGGGCCCCTACAGTTGCTGATAATTCCTTGAGGCGCGCGGGAACAGTACGCGCCTTCGACGACTTGGGCTCAGCCCGGACGGCGAGCACTGCCCGCAAGCCCGCCACTGCTACCGTTGTGAATTTTAATGTTTGGTTCTAGGACATTCCGGATTGGACGTTTCCTCACAATGTTTTCATTCACCGTTTTGAAAGTATACATGGTTGTGTGTATCTTAATATTAACCTTATGTCTAGGTTTAAATCTAGGACGAACAAATCTTAAGTTGAGCACGTTACCTACCACTGAGTTTATTCACTGACAATAAAAGCTAAATAAAAAAAAATAAGTGCTTGGGGTCCTAACCTTTATTTAACCTTATTTTATATTATTATTACTCAATTACCAATTATATGTAATTACACAAAGAAATTACGTAAATTGATCAACGTAGGTATGAGATTATATACAGACGTACGTCAAATTATCTTAGACAAGGACGATGATTGACGCGTATCACTTTCCAATCACAACCAGGTTTATAACCGTGACGTCAAACTTGACAGTTTATTAATAACTACATTCAAAGAAATAATAAAAAAATGCAATAAATATCTGTCCTTGTTTATGGCACAGCAGGGTATAACATTTCTGGTTCCTTGCGCGCCATTTCACATTGTATACTCCAATCAGAAGAGGCTATTTGCGAAGTGATCCTAAGGTCGCATACCCTAGTGATGTTATTCAGCTAATGAATAACTTAGAATAAAACTAGCACTTCTCCTTTTTGTAACAATTGATTGTCTCCTAATTTTGTGAGACCAATCATCACATTCACATTATATAATGTCTTGTAAATGCCATAAACTAAAAAAAACATAACCCTCCTTCTACACAGTCGGGTAAAAAATACGCCTGCTCCACTACTTTTGATACTAAACTACCTGCTGCCAGGGACTTTGCCCGCGTCATAGTAAAAACATATCTCGAAGAAACATACTCCCGGGATAAAAAGTATCCCATGTGTTATTCCAGGACATTGTCCAATAGGGTGGTCCTTATTCCTAAGAAAAAAAAAAAATTTCTTTGATTTCGCGGGGCACCACGTTCTTTGAATATATACCATAAGAAAGTATTTCAGAATTTTTTTTGAATTTTTTAAATGATATTTAGAGGTCGCTACCAAGGTTTGAATTTTAATAAAAATTCAAATTCTGTATTTAATAGATTCTTTTATTTTTATAGCTATGACATAAAAAAAATACAAAATTATTGTTGTTGTTATAAATAAATATACTATGTAGATTATTGTAGATATTTGAATTTATAATTTATATGATATTTTTTTTTTTTTTTTTTTTTTTTAAGGTATAAGGGTTGACTTGTTAGTATTAGGGTACTTTTTCCTATTGTCTTTTACCAAAAAAAGCAAATATTGCTTTTGTTCTTCATTCGTTGTAATTAATTTATTATATTCTTCCATTAAAGCAACACCGCGCTCAGCTATGTCATCACTACTCGCATAGAATGAACGATATTTTTAGCAGCTACATAATCAGTGTCTTCGTTCCAAGTTTCCACGTCTTTTTTCAAAAAAATTGATGGGTTACCTAGGATCTGGAAGAATCTTAAGGAATTACTACTCACGAAGTTTTCTATATTTTTTTCGTGGATATGTGTGATATGAACGTTTATTCTTTTTAAACAATCTTCTGTGCCTTCAATTTTCAGTGCGTCTACTATTTTTTTCTTCTCTTGAACTGAAAGTTCATCATCGAAAAAGGCAAGCGAAACTAGTTCTTCCGACAAGTACCACAAATAATTTAGAATCTTTTTTAGCGCAACAGTAGCTATATTTTTGTTAAATCTTTCAAAGGCTTTAAGGTCTTTCAATAATTGTAAGTCGTTTCTTGGTGCTGACCATGCGGTAGAGGCTTGAAACCAATATTTAACATAAATCATCACCGTGAAAATGCATATTTCTCTCACGGCCTTTTCGTCCTTCTTCGTCAGCTTAAACTGATGCTTAAATAAATAAATTTTCAAACAGTACAAGGCTCTTGCCTTCCATCTAGCTCGAGGTAGACCAGCAGGTCTCCTAAATGAAATGCCTTTTTCAGGAACACCTCCTAAGAAAATGATAGTGAGATTCAACAGTTCCCTGTAGTCATCTCGAGGTTGATGTACTTGAAGTTGCTTTTTGGCAAAAGAAATCCTGTCTGCGACCACTTCTGCAAGAATATTTGCCTCAGGATCATCTTTTATTGTTTTGAAGTCGCTTTGGTCAACAGTGTTCCAATTATTCTTAAATCTTTTAAATAATTGTATATCAGGACCACTAGATGGCTGCTAGCTGACAACATAATTACTTATTATACTACTATATTACTCCGCTACTTGTAGACGCCATTACAAGTTGAAACACATTTCTATGACTTTTACAAATAAAACACGTGAGCTCTCGTTAATGTCTTATTAGAACTGAAGTGCGGGGCGGGCTAAATCTCTACACGTCGATAAGAAAGAGAGGTCGAGGGGAGGAAGGGATAAAAAGCGATTGTCTACGCGAGTTTCACTTGCATGTAAAATGCAATATAAACACCTAAATGAAATATTAATGCAACCGTCATTTAACCTGTCCTTCAACGCTTTTTGTAAAAATTTTGACAGCTGGTAGCGACCTCTAAATCTTAACAGAAAAAAAAACAAAAAAACCTTATTTCATATTTAGAGGGATATTATCAAATGAGAAAGTGCCCCGGGTATAATTCGAAAGTCGAAAAATAAGGACCACCCTATTGTCCAAGTTTTATCGAAAACCGTTTAGCCGTTTAAGTGTGAGGATGTAACAAACATGCACACACACACACGCACTCTCAAACTTTTGCTTTTATTAGTGTGAGTCATCATTCCGAGTTCCAATTCTTCTGGGTTCAGCACAATAGGTTTTCTTCTATTAAAGTGAGAAATGAGTATGTTAGAAGAAGTTTGACAGTGGCGCCAGTGAATGAAAAGTTGAAAGGGAATTGTTTGTCTTGGTGGACATCCCCCGCTCTAGGGCGAAGCGGGAGATAGTGTCAGACTTTTACCGACTAAAAACCCACTCCTGTTACTTCTTGCCTTTCGTACCGGTACCGAGCTTCCCTTTCGGATAACCCTGGCCCCAGTAGGCTTCGACCCGGCTGGGCCCCAACTGCTGCTGACAACTTCTTGAGGCGCGCGGGAACAGTGCGCGCCGTCGACGATTGTCTTGGTATGGTCATGTGAAGAGGAGGGATGAAACGCATGTTGCTAAAAAAGTTACGAGTTTACATGTGGATGAATGGTGAAGGAGGCCAAAGAAAAGATGGATGGATTGTGTGAGAAGTGATATGAAAGATAAGAGAGTTAGTGATAACGTGACGAGTGACAGGACAGAACGGAAGAAAAAAACGTGTTGCGCCGACCCCAAATAAAACGAGACAAGGGCAGGAAGATGATGATGAAATCTCCATATTATATTCTATACATCAATCCAATTTTTTTGGTGTAACCCCATCTAGCCTTAAAAGTAAATTTTCTTAAGATCTGGTAACTCATTTTTCTTTTTTTAAATAATAAACTAAATTACTACAGCCGATCAATTAGTCCCGTCTACCAAACCACTAGGTAACATAGTAAGTTTCAGGCATTATGATTAATGTTCCCTCGACCACCGCAATACGTTTGCGATTTAAATAATAGTTGTTCTGACCTCGAAATTCGTTTATTATATTATTATGAAAGCTGCAGGAACGGGCTGTTGGGGTTAAACGTTATAGGTCAGTCTTGGTAAAGGTTACGGCTTTATGGTGTAGCCAGTTGTCGTAAACCGTGCATACAATTGTCATTTTAAATGATAACATTTTTCGTCACCCAATAATTTAGTCATCATCGGTCGAACCTTTTCCCAACTGTATGTTATTATTCTTCCTTTTACAGCCAAAATATTATAACAGAAAACACTTTGTGACGTTATTAACAATTTAGATTATAACCTACATATATCTACTCGTATTAGTAATTATATTCTACCTCAAATAATTTCATCAATGAAATGCTTCACTTGCGGGTCTCCGTTATATGGTTTTTTTCACAAGGAGTTACTGCCTTCCTGACCCGGACGATCCAGTTAACAAGTACTTAAATTGCCCTACTGAACCTCATTTTCTCAATGCCTTAATTATTATTTACAACTTACAATATTCATGTTTTGAGTCATTGCGCACTCCTTTGGGAAAACTGTAGTGAACAGTTTTCTCTGACAAGTTTAATACTATCACCCCAGTACTCGTATTTGCTGACCAGCGTCAATACATCGCGTGCTAGCCTGACGTGCAGGGTAGTGTGCGCGTAAGATATAATCCCTCCGTCGACGATACCACGTGCCGCACGCAAACACCACGGCTTAGCACTTGAGTAGCTGAAGACTACGTCATTGGTTAATTGCAATCACTTTCTTCTTCTACAAGTTTAAATTTTAGCATAGCATGATAGCGAAATCAGTCGTTTCTTAATTATTCTCTTTGCTAGGACTCAGGCCTCCTCGCTAAGAGGGGGTCGTAATCCACCAAGAGGACCCAGTGCTGATTGGTGGATTTCAAGTCTTCGATATATTAAATCTTTTGGTTCTCGGAGATGACGTTTTCCTTCACCGTTTTGAGAGCAGGGGTAATGAAATAAATTACACAAAACAGAATAGAATCGAATAAACTTTATATTTTACAGGGAAGAGTAACAAAACTTTATTAAACATTAAACCCCAAGCGAACGCGTTCGCTTGGGGTTTAACTTAAATTAAAGGTATTAATTTAAACTTAAATCTATGAGTACAGTAGCGATGTTATCGCTGACAGCAATGTCAGACAATCTAGGATAGATCGTAAGAACTTAAAATAATACAGGAAATGCTAAAAACTTAAAGAAATGCACCTGTCTGGGTTTGAACCCACGAAAATCTGAGCCGTTACCACTAGCCCACCACTGCTCTCAAGTTTTAATTATAATTAACAAATTACGTAGACTATTTCTGTACCGTCCTTCGTTGTGATATGATTTCACGATCCCAGCAGCTCATGATGGCAATAGAATAAACACGTGAGCGAAGCCGAAAACAGATTTTAGTAGTTAATTAGATATACAATCCGAATGGGGTGTTTAGACCCATATGGCATTAAGTCCGCCTCTGTACTCTTGTTTGCATAAAGATTAAATAAATAAAAATCGATTTAGCTAGTTGATGGTTCGAAAGAGTTACCGCAAATACAGGAAGGTTTTATTCTGTAAAAGTCTGATACAGTGGATATCCGACATTTACACTCGCTCCACCTAGAGTAGAAAACGTTATCTGATAATCTCCCACCTGTAAGATCTATTTATCTAATTAACTTATTAGTACGGCTGGACAAAAGCTTTCGTCTCCCTTTTCTACACACGTTTCTCTTCGGCCTTGCGGGCCGCCCCTAAATACCCTTATCCCCCATTTTCGCAACATGATTTCTTCCATACTTCAGTCCTCCCGCTTTTCTAGAAAAATTATGTTTCGCATTATCATAGCCCGTCCGTTTTGATCTTCCCCCTTCTCATAAGCCATCGACATTCATCATACATATAATGGCAGCTATATTTTTCTAGACGTAACTTTCCAAAAACGTTTGCTACAGCGCCGGTCTCGCCCTGAGCACACAGACCCCATCAATCATGCCAATGTTTTGTTAACCAAACAGTCTACACGCGCCTTTTCTTATGCATGGGGTGTAGTTACACAAAAAATATGTGGACACTTTGGAAAATTCTCGTATAAGACGATGCATATTTGCTCCTACGCCTGATATCTCCCTGTCCGTGTAGAATTGCCATTCTACCTGACATACCTCAGGGAAAGTAAGGGCTATATTTCACTGAGACACCATGGCGGCACGACCAGTCGCCGCTACCAACAAAAGGTAGCTCTATAGAGAGTTACTAACAAGCCCCCCTAGCCAAGTTACAACCGTTTCGCTTGCGCCGAACGCTTCGAGTTAACCTTGCCGCCAATTCTTTTGTTCTGACCACGTGACTGAGCGTTAAGACGTCGTCATTCCTGTACATTTGAAGCCTTCTTTCTACAAGCGTTAACTATTGCAGATTAGCAACTTGGCTAGGGGTACTGGTGTCCGTTTGGTTGCGCAGCCAATTTGGTGGCGACCAGCCCGGACGTGCCTGTATGGTGTCTATTTTTGTAGCTTAGGTCTACAGTTCACTGTGACCATGGCGGCGCAACCAGTTGCGGCGCCATGGTGTCACGGTGGAATATAGCACTTAAGGACTGTACCGTAGTTAAGGGTGGGCAAAGAGGCCCGTCGCCCACGACCTTGCATCCCAAGGGGCCCCGCACAAACGAGGCTCTTTAAGAACAAGGTTTTTTTGCAACTTATAGGCTTGCATTTGACCACTATTTCAGCTGATGGTAAACGACGAAGTGGTCGCGACAATCGCTGTCTCTTTTTCGAATTTGTGAAAGAAAAATTTTGCGCTGATGCGCCTTCGACCTCGTCTAAATTAGGCTACGCTACGCTTCTGGTAAAGGAACAAATAATGCACCTATGTTTGTGCACACCGTGTGCACTATAACATCTCCTGAGTCCTGCGTACCTTAAAATCGCACGACGGGGTCGCGGCAGACCAAGAACGAGATGGCGGGACGACTTAGATGTCTTCCTGAGGAATTGTCAAGAAATGGCTCCGAGCCGGGATTGTTCCCGGCTCGGAACGAATGGAGGAAGGCTTTTGCCTAGCTGCGGGACAGTATAGACTAAATATGAAGACCTTACTAATCTGTGGGAACTGGTCAACACTAAAAACAGCCGAAGGAGTTATGTTATCCTGATGTTTTCCAGTGCGGCAGTCTTGTTCTGCATAATCTTGCCATTGAGAACAATAAGAGAATAAAACAAACTTTAGTGTACACCAAAAAAAATAACACAGTTTATACAAAAAATATTTGTTTTGGGTACTACGGCGTATTGAGAGTACTTTATTACACTTATTAGACATATATATATCTATCGAATAATATAAAAAGCAATAATGAACAACACATGTATTCCTAATTTATCGAGTACTATTTTAAAAATCCGGAACTCTCCCGATGATTTCTTCTTGTTTATGTAAGACTAGCCATGTCGTTTCTCCATTATAGTAGCGATTACAAACACAAACCCATAGTCTACAACCCGCTAGAAATAAAGACACTGTACTTACAAACATAAAACAGAACATACTTACAACTGACAGACACATAGTACATACATAAGTAATAGATACTGAAGACTACCACCCTGCCTGACACCCCCACCCCTTGCTAACGACAGTAGAGGAACACGTGAACTCAGTTCGAACTCGGCAATGCTTACGAACGCACGCAGCTAGCGGAACAAAATTGTTTATAGATAAATAAAAACAGGGATTTAAAAATTAAAAATAACAATGATAAAATATAATTGAAAATAACAATGATAAATATAATTGAAAATAAGAGTGACAAATAAAATTAAAAAGAAGAGTGATAAATTAAAATTGTAAATAAGAGTGATAAATTAAAATTAAAAATAGTGATAAATAAAATTGACAAATAGTGTTGTGTGTAATGCTCCCAACAATTTTATCTACGTTATTCATGTTTTATTTATTAGTTTTACTTATTCTTGTGTTTCCTTTGTCTAGATATACTAAATCTAACCTTTTGTTTGGGTATGATAATTGAGTTTTTTAAACATCTCGAAGTGCAACGAACTTTTTAAAATAAACGAAATGTTTTTGTGATTGTATTGTTCAGTTTTTTGTTTACAATTGGCTGTTTGTTTCTCTAATCTTGTTTAAATATAGTATTCACTCAATCATCTTGCAAATACATAAAAGAAAGTCTTCTTCTTCGTGAAAAAAACTTAAAAACAGAAAAAGTGTGTAAAATAAAATAAACTTATTACAATGGATCGTAATATTAGCTGCTCTAATTTAAACTGACCAATAAATAAGAGTTTACCAAGAGATACACGAAGTAGTGAGAAATAAATAATTGAAATAAGTAAAGTGTGAAATTTGAGTGAGTGTTAGTGTGAAAATTAAAAATATAACCAAAAAAGTTTTTCATTTTAAAGACTCAAAACTTCATCAGTAACCTACCACGAAACTGCAGTAAACTACTAAAAAAAAGTCGCCTAAAACAAGTACCTTCGTAACTAAACAATCAAGTCACCAAGCCTTATCATACCGTGCAAGAAGGAAGACCGCGCAGCGATAGCGGTCAGCAAGGGCGGTACGATCTTCAAGATTCTGCGCTACGAGCGGCGATGCATCCCCCTCGACACCGCCAACATGGTGCTCAAGGTCAAAGTACGGCTTAAGTACTCGCAGAACCATATCGTCTGGCTGTTTAGACGTGTAAGTTGAGTTTGGACAAGTTTCTCTAGATTTATATTCATAAAAAGTAACATAATGACAGAATTAACTAAACTGGCTATTTATATCGCTACGAACTAAAAATTCAGAATATTGCACCGCTGTGTCAAGGTTATCCACTTCATTAGAATGGATACAACAGTCCGATCAACTATCGGGCAGTTACCTGGACCAGACGCAGCACTCGTCTAGTCGGAGGATCCTCTCTTTTTAAAGAAGGTTTGCGGGACTTAACACTCAGTTTCGTATACCTTTAAAATAGTGTGCCTAAAATACGCCAATGTTTATGTCCCATGTAATACCATAAAACCCGGGTTTGTGCCAAAGGTTCGCTCTTAGTGGCAGCTTGGCTGATCTAGGAATCGAACTCGGTAGTCCCGCCTCCGACCACCTAACCTACGTGACAATCGAAATCATAAGCAAAGAATAAAAATGATAGTTTATGTAGCATGAGTAGCTGTAATAATGGATTACTTTAGACATACCAAACATGCCTTGAATCAAAATATGTGTGGGAAAGCTATTGTGTAAATCCCACCTCATAGTATGCGTGATATTCCGTAATCGATAAACTATTCCATCCTCAAGCAGGCAAGTCGTAAGTCAAAGGTCACCCAAGATCTGGCTTGCTTGGAAATTACTTTCCTCAAAAATTACATTTTCGCTACAACACACCGCTACAAATGCAGTAAATATTGGTTGACGAAATCGTGTTTTAGTTTTGCATTTCAGAAATATACAAACTGTAACACGCACGTCCTGGAAGTAGTACGTGCAAAATCGGCCACTGAATAGATTTTTAACTGTTTTTAACATACGTTTCAAGACAAAAAAAAAATACCATTTTTTATAAATTCTTGATAAATCTTGATTCTGTTACTAGCGTGTGTGTGCGTGCGGAGATACCAATAAAGATTCGCTACCAGTGTAGTGAGTCAATTCCTATCTTATTTTCCAATTTATAAAAAAAAAACACCTAATTGCATTTAATGGTATTTTTAATATCATGCGGATTTCATCACGCATCCGGGAGGATTGCCTCGCACCGCATGCGTTTAGAGTCTCGCGTGCGTATTCCCCACATTACACTTGTATGAAAAGGACATTTGCGAGGGTTACGCATGCGGAGCAAATCCGCATGAGTGATGAAATCCGCACGATATTAAAAACACACTAAGTAAAATTTCAGCGCTTGAATTATAATTGTAACTTAATTTTCTAATTGGTGTGTAAGGGTGTCCATTATTCTAGTTTAAATATTGTATGTAATTTGGAAAAACAAAACAGTTTTATTTCCCTACTACGTTGCCTTTTAGTTCCATTTTACATTTTACTCCACATACAAATGGCATACAAAACTAATCAAAAATGTATGACACGACGACCCATAACTTCTAACACCTGCGTCACTAGAAACTGCACTAACCTTTTCAAATATTCACGACTACTACCAATCAAGTTGTCGGGTCTATATTAAGACGGCTCACACACCCTCTGGTAGCGTTACCATACGTTTGTCTTACTCAGGACAATGTCTGGCTTTTTGGCGTACCGTTCAGACTTTTCTTTGGTCTCGTATTTTTTATAATGCTGAAGATTATACAGCATTGTTAACAGTTATTGAACTCGTTCATAGAGAATCATTGGCAATGATGCATTCGTCGAATCGAAGCTTCTAATGCTAGAACTACACTGCGCCCAAGTGTGCTACACACGCCGATCTGGGCGCGTCGGTTTCCATACATTTTATATAGAAACTAGACTTGTAGAGCTACACTTGAACGTAGTGTGCGTTGAAATTGCATACACCAGACGTACGGCGTTGCGCCACCGGCACATCCCACCCATACGCAGAAAATGTTTTCGAAACACATTTATTCTGCGTGCAGCTAAGGAGTGGAATTCCTTTCCGGAGTCTGTGTTTCCAGATAACTACATTCTGAGATTATTAAGTCAAGAGTGAATAGATTATTTCTAGGCAAGCAAGCTCCATTGTCGACCACATCATCGCTTACCATTAGATAAGATAACGGTCAAACGCAAACCTATCAATTTTTTTAGCATATTGTGTGCACAGGCCTCCCCTTTTTCCTTCCAAACCTCACTGTCTAGGGCGATCTCTGGCCATGTTTGCCCCGCGAACATGATCAGATCGTCACACCACCTTCTTTTTTCACCTTCACCGCGGTCGACCTCGACGACGTCGACCTCCTTCAGGCGTCCAGTGAGTGACAATCCTCGCCCACCTGTCCGGGTGCATTCGTGCGACGTGCAACCTATCAATAATATATAAAAAAAAGTCTGGTAATTACCAAATCGTAATTTCCAAATGGAAGACGTAGCGTTGGAAGGCCTCGTACAAGGTGGACCGATGACCTGGTAAGGGTTGCGGGAATCTGATGGATGCGAGACGCACAGGACCGTTCATTGTGGCGACACTTGGGTGAGGTCTATCTCCAACAGTGGACGTCTTTCGGCCGAAATGATGATGAATTTTCAAATATCCGACTTTTCGCACCTCTTCAACGTAACCCTACTTTCAGTAAATTAAAGTGACTTGAAAACTAGTGTGCGGTTGCTTCTCCGTGAACTTGTCCTTGAAGGGCGACCCCTGACCTTACACGCTGATAGCCATCGGTCGACGCCGTAATGTGACTTTATTTATATACCGGCGAATATTAGCAGGTAGCTTGCGCAATTACCGTAGTGGAGGATCTTTTTAAAGATGATATAAAATTCTGAGGAAGCTTTTTTTGCACATTTTCGTTAAAGACTTTTCCTCTTCGGAGAATTGGAGTAGAAGTTATAATCTAAGAAATGTGCACTAGTTCTCCTTTCTACCTAACCTTGCATTGATATAATGGTTAGGCATATTTCAGGACAGTCTTTTGTAATTAATGACGTTGAAAAAGTGCTGATACTCAAAAAAAATTGAATTTAATATAGCAAGATAAAGATATTATTTTAAAGATTTCATCTTGAATCTTAGTAAAGTTAATAGCTGCATTGTAATCATAGACAAGTTGATAAAACTTACTTTACCTTGCGTTAGATCCCTTTTAGATATTGTCGAATCGGATGTAAACACATTAAAGTTCTTTTGGCTGTAACCTGGGTATGTTGATCGATCGAGTTATACACGAATAGCTAACTTAGCGTGCAAAGTTTTTCACCAGCTTTTGATTGGGCAATATATTTTAAGTTCTGCGAAGGTGTAATAAATGTGAAGCAGCAACAACACGGATTTCATAACAGTTACCTAGGGGTACCTGTTCCCGTAGGGGCCGAGCAGGGTCGAAGCCTACTGGGGCCAAGGGTTTGTTTCTGAAAGGAAAACTCGGCTCTGGCACGAAGGTAAAGAAGGAACAGGAGTGGGTTTTTAGTCAGTACAAGTCTGACATACCCTCTCGCTCCGCCCAAGAGCGAGGGATGTCAATAAATGATTTTCCCACCTAAAAAAAATCCAGCAATCCAGCTTGATTAGGATCAAGCTAAGATTTGGTATACTTTATTGATGGAACGAATGTTCGCTTTCGCAAGTATTCGCATATTTTTCGCCATTCGGTTTCATGTTCACAAAAAATAATGCGAATTTTTGATAAACCAAAAATAAATTCTAATATAATTATGGATTGATTATGGAAGGATAATACAGCTGTTAGAAAATAAAATACATTTATTTCGGACTAAAAAATAATGTCCATAGAATTATTAGTTAGAAAGGTCTTAAAATCTATGTTAGTAACAATGGTCTTAAAACTATGTTAGTATTACTTTTTTACATTCGTGATTTCAAAAATTCATATTAATGTCAACAATGTCAAAAATTTCAATGTCATGGAATAAAATAAAACGAAACACAAACAGAAAAGAATACAAAGCGTCGCCTTACATGCAGTTGGATAAGCCTCCCCAGCACTGCAGACTCTGGCCTTTCTGATATCATCTTTAGGATTCCGTTGGCGCTCCCCCGAATCCTATGCATCAACGATGCAGCTTTTTTACGCATTATGGCATAAAAGTCATCGACCCTTGCGTCAGCAAACATCCCTGTTATGATTTATCATTTTTATTTGCAAAAAATGAATAAAACAATGATTATTATGGAACAGTTTATATTCAGTTTAAACTTCACTGACACAAAATGTCAAACCAAATAAAAGCTAATATAGGTCGCGAATGTGAGAATCCGAACATTCGTTACATCACTAGGAACATGGCCACACTATGGTTACTAACCGAAATGTGGCCTTTCACCTTAAACGGTTTCATAAAGACTAACGGACCTTCTCCATCCAGGGTCGCGGTCTGACGGGCCTGAAGAACCTGGGCAACACGTGCTACATGAACTCGATCATCCAGTGCCTCAACAACACCGCCATACTCGTCACCTACTTCTGCAATGGACAGTACTTGGAACATGTCAACAGGTAGGTCCAATATTTAAGTAGTTTTTTTTTCTCTTTATCTTTTAGGGACTTTAATCTCAAAGAGCATGTCAGCCCCATCAGATAATTAAATTGTTTTTCCCATGTTTTTTTTTTTTGCGCTAAGCTTTAGCATAAAATAGATAGTCAATGTACATACAATTACCGACACAGATCTTGAGCGCTGGCTTCAAGTTGCACAGAAGTCAAATATTCGGTCTCTTTAGTGGTGCGACGTGAGACGCGGGGGCGGGGAATGTCAGTGATTGGCTCGCCGCGCCATCGTGTCATAGACGTCACTCGTGATTCGTTCCCTGCGTTTGGTGCATGTATCTAACAACGATGACGATTGGCTCGCCAATATATGGAATGCGCAAAGCGATCCCCACTCTGACGCTGAGCCCTCAAGATCTTTGCCGGTATTTGTACAAAGCGCGCTCGAGCAACGCACACATAGACACCGCTCACAGACACGAACGAAGATATAACAAGTGAAGTACATACATTAGATTGTTTTCTGTACCTATCTATTTTGTGCCTTTGGTGTCTTCTTTAAGAATTGGAAAGAGGAAGTGAAACAAAATCGTGATCTCTGGAAGGAATCAGGAAGGGCTTTGTCCAACAGTGTATCAATACGGGCTAGTAATCTGTAAATACAAAGGCATTTGAACGAGAAAGATATGGGCTGGGTGTTGATGAGCAAGTACTCATCAATGCCCCCGGTAGTGGTTCCCGTCGTGGAAACCGGATTATTAGCTGCAGTGTCACTAGTTCAACTTTAACGGTGTGCATGTAGTCGTGTCGATGGAGAACTTAATATTTGTTACGTAGCAAAAAAGGGCGCGACCAACGGAGCACTGCAGTATGTGACCGCGCTAGCGTCCGCTTAACGCAGTTTCGCCCCGTATTGATACGCAAATAAATTTTCTTTGCAAACCGTAACTTTCAAGAGACATTTGATAGATTGAGATCATTGACGTTCCTATTTTTGATATTACCCGAAGATTCGTGTTGATATAAGAAAACAAAAGGCTGTATTAATGTATAATAGGGGTTTCTATGTGTTCGACAGGTCCCACAGCACTCGCGGCGCGATAGCAGAAGAACTGGCGGCGGTGGTGCGCGCGCTGTGGTCCGGCCAGTACCGCTTCATCGCCACCAGGGACCTCCGGGTGAGTGCACCTACCTGACTACTGTACCTCCTCACAGCACCCCCATAGACGCAGAGAGGAGGAAGTACAGTAACGTACCCAGATACGTACGATGTCACCCATGCCATCGTCATCATCATTTAGCTGAAGGATGACCACCACTAAACAGAGACTTCCACCTAGCGGATATGATGATCCATATCCGCTGGTCCTATGCTTGTTGTATATAGCTAGTGGATTCTCCAAGGCTCTACCAGATCGACTACATTACACGTACTTAATCCTCACAGGTTTAAAATAAAACTAATTCAAAACAGGATAAGAACAGCATTGACATACAGCACCTTTCCCACTTCCTAGTATTTCAGTTTGAAAGAGGTAGCGCAACAAACCACCCAGCAACATATCTCCCCATATTTAATTCATGGCTTAGCAAGTAATTGGTTTCTAACTGCAAAACATTTCTCTTTATGAGACCTATTCACTCCTGTACCGTGGATGCGTGCGCAACCATGTAAACTCACATTCACAAGACATCCAGACCCGAAACAAAAATACCCAATTACCATTGGGCTAAAAGAAAACCGAAATATTGGTTCTTAAACATATTCCATTATCTGTTTTGAAAGTAAATTGTGCCTCCACACAATACTTTATGACGTTTTTCTTTCCAGAACGAGGTCGGCAAGCACCAGCGCGCATTCCGAGGCTGTGAGCAGCAGGACTCGCACGAGTTCCTCACCATCCTCATGGACTGGCTACACCTGGACCTGCAGTTCAGCATCAACGTGCCTCCGCACAAGGTAAGCACTTCTCACTAAATAAACTGGCATAGAAACTTGGGGTGGCTTAGGGAAATGGAGTATTTTGTTCACTGGAGCTATAGATGTTGATAACAGGGATGACAACCGCCTATTTGGGCTGTACCCGCTCCGTAACCGTAACCAAAACTCTATCGGACATCCAGGGCCGGTTTATACATGTCGGGGCCCCTAGGCAATGCACGCCTCGGGCCCCCCCTACCCCCTTCTAACTTCTTAAAATATTTTATTTCTAAAACAAATTTATTCATAATTACGTTGTTTTTAGGGTTCCGTAGTCAACTACATAGTTTCACCAAATCTGTCTGTCTGTCCGTCCGTCCGAGGATAATCTCAGTGATTGTTAGCTAGAAAGCTTGCTAATGAAAGATTGTGTTTTATTAAACTCCATCTGTTGACAGCTTTTCGCATAATCCAATGCTAGGATTGCTAGTTAAATGGCATGTCATCGAAAATTCAAATTTTTTTACTGTTACATAGTCTATTTTTTTTCCTGAAGCGCGGGGCCCTAGAACCTGGCGGGTCCCCTAGGCAGTTGCCTACATTGCCTAATGGATAAAACGGCCCTGTGGACATCCGAAATAAAATAAATGTCCGCAACCTGTACTAAAAGGGCTATATTTCACCGGGACACCAGTGACGACCTGACACCTGGCGCAACCAGTTGTGCCGCCATGGTGTCCCGGTGAAATACGGGCTAAACTGCTGTAAAAGCAACTAATATAAATGACAAGTTACCGACAGGTTATTAGTTTTGTCTGGCCAAATAAATTATAACATAGACTAGAAATAGAAGTTGCTAATAGTGTAATTTTTTTATCCAGCCCTTAGTGTCCCACTGCTTAGTAATGGTCTCCCCGAAGTCCTTCCAGGCTTTGTTCTCCTGGGCCGTGTAGCTTACTTTTTTTTTTAATTTCAGAATTCTTGTGTCAAATCTATCTGAAACTATTAGACAATCTAAAATGATTTCATATCCAAAACTAGTATGATATTATTACTATATCGACATCCAGATCTGAAATTTCAAAACCATAACATCCTTGGTTTATTGTACTATGCGTTCCAAATGAGAATAGGATCGATTGCGATGTTGTGACGTCACGTCGTACGGTCAAATTGAAGAAATTTTGCCAAAATTGAAGAACTCGGAGATGAGTAAAATTGAAGAACTGGATTCTGAATAAACTTTTTTCGTTCACAGTTCGTAAGTAAATTAAAATTTTCGTAAAATAATTAAAGTTTAAAAATTTCTTTCCTCGATTTGATAGTAAATCGTGACGTCATAACATGGCAATCGATCCTATTCTCATCTGGAACGCATGGTATAACGTCTATTACCATTCTCCACTTACAGGACAGCCTCCAGCCGTCCGAGAAGGCCTGGCACGAGTACACGAAGTCCAAGGAGAGCCTGATCCTGCGACTGTTCTACGGACAGATCAAGTCGACGGTCCGCTGCACCGTCTGCGGCAAGACCAGCGTCACGTATGAGTCCTTCTCCAACCTGTCGCTGGAGCTGCCTGCTAATGCCAATAGGTGCACGTTAAGCGTGAGTATACCTACCTTGTATTATGGTACATGACACGGTGAAGGTGTGCCTCGCTTGAGCGGAGCACAGCCGTGTCCTCATGGGGGGATCGACGGTGGCGACCTGTTGGGCCGGGCCCTGGTTCAGGCCATGGCCCGAAGCGAGGAGGAATGGGAGGTGGTCACCTCCACGTGCGAAGCAGTAATGCTATAAAGGAGACGGCTGTAGCCGGGAGGGAACGAATATCTTAACGTTCCGCCACCACAGGAAACACTCGGGTGTGGGCGGACCGGCGAATACCAAGAGGTAGCTTGCAGTCAGCAAGAGTCTTCAATGGCGTGTAGTGTTCCACGCGCTCCTTAAAGTGATGTCAGTAAAGCAGTAGGGGACCCAGCAGGGCCGATGCCCGCCAGGACCACGGGGAATTTCTGTAAGGGATACTGTGGTCCTGGGACGCTAAGGGCAACTAAAGGACATGGGTGGATTTTAGCATAGCATAATCAGCCTTTCAATGTTCCCACTGCTGGGACTCAGGCCTCCTCTCTAGGAGCGGAAATGGGCTGTAATCCACCACGCGAGCCCAGTGCGGGTTGGTGGATGTCATGTCTTCGAAGTTTTGGTTCTAGGACATGGCGATTTCCTCACGACGCTTTCGTTGGTTGGATTTTAGTCAGTAAAATTTGACATACCCACTCGTTCCACCCTAGAAGAGAAGTTACTGGATGATTTCCTTTTATACCTCAAAAAAAAGGCCTATCAAATTGAAAAAATTGTTCAAAATATCTTGTTTTTCTGTATAAATACATAATAACATTTCTTCCACAGGACTGCCTAAAACTGTACCTAAACGGCGAGACAATACCCGGTTGGAACTGTCCGAACTGCAAGGAAAAGCGGGACGCCGTCAAGAAGCTAGACATATCCCGTCTCCCCCCGGTGTTAGTGATACACTTCAAGCGGTTCTACGTCGACCCTAAAGAATACATGTGTAACGCGTATAGGAAGAAACAGACCTACATAGACTTTCCCCTTGAAGAGCTGGATATGAGACAGTTTGCACAGTGCCAGAGCAATCACTCGACGTACAATCTGTACGCGGTGTCCAATCATTATGGCTCCATGGAAGGAGGCCATTATACCGCGTACTGTAAGAGCAGTGTTTATGGGAAGTAAGTTGAATTGATTTCTTATTTATTTGTTGATTTAAAAGAGAGGTTTTGTACTTTGTCTTGCGGTTTTCTTGAACTGATTATTCGGATGTGATTGTATGTATCTATTTTTGGCCAAGGAATTACATGCCCATAAGATGAAAAAAGGTCCAATATTAAATCAAAATCATACAAACTACCTAGATTTATAAGAAAATGCATTTTTTATCAGTGATATAGCCAATGACGGCACGATTGGTACAGCGGTTGAGCGATTGTTTGCTTAGCCGCGGGTGCGACTCCAACACAGCACAAATATTTGTGCCTACATATAGATGTTCTGGGTATGTCTTGTCTATGGGTGTTTTCATGTTTGTAAAAACACCCACGATACAGAAATAATTCCTTGTAATCAGGTTTAAACAGGAAGTATCTACGTAAGGACGTAGATACTTCCTGTTTAAAGTTATTTGTTATAAGTATTACGTTACACTAATGTAATAAACGTGATAGTTTGTATTTACTTGGATTGAAGGGATTCGGGTGAAACTTTACAAACCTGTAAACTATGTTTTAAATACATGGGCTTTTTATCTTTGAGTATATTCCTTTGGGTTAATTTTGAACTATCCGAAGTTGTTGGCAGCTTCTAGTAGCTTTATATAATTGACCTATTCAGTTTACACGAGCGGTTCCGTCCCCAGATGGTACAAGTACGACGACCACGTGGTGACGGAGATCGCGTCGTCGGAGGTGAAGTCGTCGGCGGCGTACATCCTGTTCTACACGTCGGGCTCGTGATGCGGCGCGGCGCCGCCCAAGCACAAGCGCAAGTACGACGACATGACACAATATTTCTGTGCTTGACTCTGCCAGACCCGTCGCTGTCGCGACTCGTGAACAGTCAGTGCGTCGCCACGGTGAACGTTTCAGTGATTTGACATGAATTATAAAATGGAGTAGCGTTATTATAATATTTATATATTGCTGTATAATCCACTAATTTTAAAGTTTAGAGTTAGATGTCGAATTAGAACGATTGGTAAAAGACATCTCTGCCCGTTTGTACGTTTATTATTATTATTATGTAAAAGACATGGACAGTTGTATTTATGATAAACGAGTTGTCTTGAGAATCCACTGCAAGCGATGCTATAAATTACAGAGGAAGCAGCTGTTGTTTGTATGTTTGTAACTCAATAACTCTGAAAACTTGTAGGAAATTTGATTCAGTAGCAATAAAATGTATCCATGATTAGCACACCTGAGCATTGATTCAGGACGACACAGGTTTGGAAGGCCTCCCAAAAGGTGGACTGATAACCTGATGAGGGTCGTGGGAATCCGATGGATGCGACACTTGGGGGAGGCCTATTGGCTGAAATGGTGATGATGATGACAATACCGCAGTATATGATTTCAAGGTCCAAGGTCAAGGTTAAGTCAGTCATACCTGTCTCCTACAGCTCGATTTATCATATTTACAACCCACCACGAATATGTAACTATATAAAATCTACATGTATGTCCTTTCAATACTGTCTACCAGTTCTATAAACAATGAAGGTTTAAAAAAAAATATCACATTAAAATGGTTTTTTAAAAAAACCAATGAGCAGGCTTATAAATGTAATATGATTGATGTATAAACTATGCCTTGTACAAATAGCTTTTCCATGTTGCAATTACATAGGGTTAATATTTCATTAATTTATTGTAGTATTTTTAGTTTTCTTAATGGCGCAGTTATTTTTTAAAGTTGCTTAATATTTATTTCGTTTCTATAAAGCATTGATTATTTTCTACTTACTTTATTTTTGCATATTCTGTCTTAAAAAAAAAACCATATTGTTATTTTATTTTTCTTATATTTTTAAAACTTAAAAAGATAACTGTGACACTTTTTACGGCTAAAGTACACTGTACAGTCAACGAGACAATGAACTAAATACCAGAATATTTCCTGGGATTTAGACTTAATGTACAATTGCCAAAACGGATCTTGAGCGCTCGGCGTCAGAGTGGGGATCGCTTTGCGCATTCCATACATTGGCGAGCCAATCATCGTCGTTGTTACATACATGCAACAGCGCAGGGAGCGAATCATTAGTAACGTCTATAGCCAATCACTGACGCTCCCCGCCCCCGCGTCTCACTTCGCACCACTAAAGAGACCGAATATTTGACTTCTGTGCAACTTGAAGCCAGCGCTCAAGATCCGTGTCGACAATTGTACATGTCAATAGTGACATTGACGGATGTCAGTCGTCGCCGCTAGAGTAACAACTAGAGTGAATGTTATTCGTGAGTGAACACTTAATGTTTATGAATGAAAGACTGAAAATGATTGATACCTATAGATGTATGTATTTCTTTATGGTTCTGCACATGGTCGCTTGTGTAAATTGTATTTACTGGTGATTTAGCTGTGCAATGAGGAAGTAGAGTATTTTAACTTTGTGACAGGGTTTTATGCTATTTTATTTTAGGGCCGATTCGTACCGAAATGGCAGCGACGCGGCAGGCAGTTTTAGAGTGAAATCATATTAAATTTTACCTACATACTTAAAATACCAGAGGCTCTACTACGAGCTTTTTATGCGATCTACACTGAACTGTTAAAAGGATGGCGCTATATAGTGTATAGTTCCTCCATCAGTCTTTCTTGCTCGCACGCCTATCATTTTAACATAGTAACAGGCACATTACGTTGTGTAATTTATTTCATCACCACTGCTCTCAAAATGGTGAAGGAAAACATCGTGAGGAAACCGGCACGTCCTAGAACCAAAAATTCGAAGACATGTGACATCCACCAACCCGCACTGCGCCCGCGTGGTGGATTACGGCCTATTCCCTCTCCTAAAGAGGAGGCCTGAATCCCAGCAGTGGGGACGTTATAAGTCTGACTATGCTAAGGCTCTAATATCGCTTGAAAGATTCAAAAAAGACTTGCGGCCATCCTTGGCACTGCGAGTAGACGCGCGCGCGGCAGACTGCGTCCGCGCGCGGACAACTTCTACTTTGTGCGCCGCCACCGCTCCGGTGTGAACCGGCTCTCCGCATCGCTGCCTTTCCACTGCGAATCCGCCTTCACACTGTGGCCTGATGTTTCCACAGTTTTCCATCGAGCGTTGAGACTTGGAACACAACGAGCAAAAGCTCCTCGTATACTTATTTCATTTTTGGACTAGATTATATTAATCCTATATTTTATTTAACCTCTCAGGCATCATTGTACCGAAACAGTACACCTCATACCAGCTAACTTAAACCTTATTACGTAAAAATAAGGTTTAAGTTTGCTGGTACCCAGGTGTAGCGAATTCGGTAAACTTGTGCCGGAGAGGTTAAAACACTATTTGACTGATTGCACAACTAACTTGCCAGTATGATGATTGTTCAGGCAATGTACGCATTATGAGAATTGAACTATTCAGATTTCAAAGAAATTGTGTTTTAGAAAATGTACTGTATAGTCGACTTTGTTTCCCACATTTGATAACGACCTCCTATTTGAGGAAAAATCTTTTGACCGTTTTGTCAAAAACAAAAACGTGCTCTTGACGCCACGCTACAATTTCGTTCTTTAGTTTGTCAAGTAGTCGTGACTGTGTCGTGGTGGACACATTTTGCTTTGTCACGTATACATGACTGTGGCAAATACACGTTTTATGACATCCACTAAAATTAAGCACACAGGGTTATTTGTAAAACACTAACAACCTTGCAGCATTATAAACAATAACTTATGTTCTAAGAATTTTTACAAAGCGTAATTCTTTTACCAAAAACAAATCTTCAAGATTTCGTTCATCTAACACATTTCAACTCTGTACTATGCTATACCTACGTCTGTGTTACGCGACACAAGCGCATCAAGCACCCCCACCGCCCGATCTCTCCCCTCCGCTATTGACTTCGTAATATTTAGAACGTTCAATTTAAATATTTTTATTTTTGTATGAAAATCGAATGAACTGAAATATGATATTTTTTTTTAAGTTATAGTTGGTTGTCAGTTACAAATAACCCAAATAAGCCTGCGAATAATCGCATAATGCGTACATAACCAAACAAGAACACGGCTAAGGATTTGATCAGTGGCGGATTAACCATGTAGCAAGAGTAGCAAATGCTAAGAGCCCACATTGGGGGGTTCGCGCGTTAGGGAATCCCGAACTTGATAAGAACCAAAAATAAACAAAGTAAGTATGAAATCTAATTACTGCTGACACACAAAATATTTTATTTAATAGAATTTGCCACAGGGCCCGCGCAGCCTTAACCTCTCATGCACCAGTGTACTAAGTACAATACACCTCATATCAGCTAATTTACACCGTATTACATAATAATAAGGTTTAAGTTAGCTTGTACCGAGGTGTACCGAATTCGGTATAGTTATGTTAGAAGTACGGACCCTCCTATCCGAGGTGTGTGTCAAGTTCCGTTTGAGTACACCAAAAGAGTAAATCAATACCGGCTTGACCCAACTGTTAAAGGCGTGCACCTTTTTCCCATCTCACAGATAGCTACTAAATATCTTCTTCAAGTGGCCAAAGAAGCGCTCCTTCAACAATTGCTTCATGTCAGTAGCATTGATGCCTACAGCTTCCGATATACCTAGATAAATATAGAGGTTAATCCGCCACTGGATTTGATTAAACGCACTCGGCTGTAAAAAAAGTCTCATTTTATTATCTTAACTTATCAAAAGTAACGAATAGCAGTGCCTAAATTATACAATTTGCCCCTTGCCGGACGAATGTGCCATTTGCAAAGAGGTTTCCTTAAAGAACATTGTTTGGTCTCGATAACATATTTTTTTTTGTTAAACTGTTGTATGAACATTTGTAAATAGCATACATTAATGGATTATTGTATGTAAAGGTAAATGTAAGACAAACTTTATTAAATTCTTTGTTAATATACGTGTGTGTTGTTTTCATTCAATTAGCTGGTGCCCATGACTTTATCCGCGTTATACTCTTACGACAGCAAAAAAAAAACTTTGTTGGCGCCCAAAATCCAATTTTATGATAAACTAGCTTTTGCCAGCGGCTTCGCTCCCACTCTACCCTACTATATCTTACCATACCCTATTCTACCCTACCCTACACTACTCTACCCTACTCTACCCTACCCTACCCTACACTACTCTACCCTACCCTACACTACTCTCTACTCTACACTACTCTACCCGACCCTACTTTTCATTTTTTTTCCTTAAGAACCTTCTCCTCACAATAACAAATACAACAAAATAGAATTTGCGAAATCGGTTCAACTGTTCTCGAGAAGTCGAGATTTGCGCTTAGCAACACATTTAGCGATTCATTTTTATATTATAGAAGTAGCCTATATTACTCCTAATAATATCAGTTATCTATAAGTAAAAGTCCCGCTAAAGTCGGTCCAGCCGTTTCGGAGATGTAAAGCTAACCGCTCCGAGAAGCGCTTTTTTTCAACGACCGACACCTGGTAACATTTTGAAAAACTATAACGAATCAGACAGTATACAAATTCCACAGATATCTATTGTTATGCAAATTAAGTTGAGAACAGACACACACAGAAATTATTCAATGTCTGCACCAAGGAACCCCAACCAGTAAGTACTTCAGAACTAACATAATCTACAAATTAGTGCTTTTAACAAATATTATGAACTAAGTTTTATTTTGATCAATTTTAGATGTTATATTAGGAAACATTTTTTGCGTTAAAATCGACCACCGGCATCAAGAAAAGGCATGATAAATATTTCTTATTCGTATTTATTTATACACTTATAGGTACTACTAAACTAACTTTTAAACTTAATTCAAAAGGGGTAAATAGATCACAGTGGTACCTATATGTATTTTAAATTATATTTAAACTTTTCATTATGTAACATCGAACAAAAAGAACTACAAACTCCACATTTAAAAACTTAAATAATAACTCACTTAGCATTAATATTTCTTAATTCTGTAAATTTTTAAACCGATATCTATCAGGAATACCTTATCATAGGTGAGAATAAATTGAACATACCTAAGTCTGCATTTTTAATATCTGCTAAAATATATAACAAGCTACCTAAACAAATTAGGAACGTAAATAAAAAAAAATGAAGTCTTTTCTGCTTCTATAATGTTAATGTTATTGTTCTTGATCATGCATGTATTTTTTTATCATTACAAAAAGTCATACTTATCATTATCATTAATTAAGTTTGTATTTCGTGACCAGGCGAATAAAGGAATCAGAAGAAGTATCTTAAATTTTTTGAAATTTTCAAATTCGAGTAATGTGCTAAGTTATGAATCAAGTACAAAAACTCTATAATTAAATATACTATAATTTGGTACATATTAATCTTCATTATGTATTAAAAAGTTTTGACATTTCTCAGTCTTTGAATTGAACACAAATTATGTACCTAATGATAAATACACTGAAGTTTTAGCTTGACGCAGTTAGCACGCCGAAGCATTTAATGTTATGGCAGCCAAAAATTTTTCACACATTTTGTTCTTGATCTAAATTAATGTTTATTATTAAAACCTATTTACTTATATACAGGGTTATTTGTAAAACACTAACAACCTCGTATGACTGTATTACAAACATCATAAACAACACCTTTCGTTCTATGACTTTTTACAAAACATCCGTTGTTTTATCTAACACATTTCAACTCTGTATTTTGCTATACCTACATACATACGTCTGTATGATGCGACGCAAGCGCATCAAGTACCCCCGCCACCATTCCCCACTCCCTTTCGCTATTGTACTATCGCTTGCTGCGCATAGATTTCGTAATATTTAGAACTTTCAAGTTAAATATTTTTATTTTTGTATGAAAATCTAATCATAAATTTTTAAAAGTCATAGAACAAAAGTTATTAGTACATAGTCCTGAGAGGTTGCCAGTGTTTAACAATAACCCTGTATATAAGTGCTGAATTATATTTTAGTCATAAATGGTGTGCCCGAAGAGCTCTAACACACGAGTGGCATGCTACCAACGGCAGAGATAATTTCAGCCGTCGACACGTCGGCGGAAGATGTTAGAAGAAAGAAAGAAAAAGTGTTTATTCACGTCAAACATCATGTTCATGCTCGCATGTGCATGTTTGTTCTTCATGTTGATGCTCGACGGCCGTCGACATTCAGACAAATGAAGATCAGCGGCGGCCGTCGTGTGTCAAGTGTCACTATAAGGCCCGGCGCCCATTATCGGCATCGGCACGGAAAAGGAACCTTCGGCATCCCTACATGCAATCGCAAACTGTCGGAAACTATGCCTTGGCAATGCATGTAGGGATACCGAAGGATCCTTTTCCTCGCCGATGCCGATAATGGGCGCCGGGCCTAAGAGCTACTTTTCACCGGAACATCATGGTGTCTCGGTGAAATATAAACCTAAGCTACTAAACTAGACACCAGAGTCGCCACACGTCCGAGCTGATCGCGCCACCAAAGTTGGGCAACTAAACGGACACCAGATGAGTAACTCTATATAGAGCTGTATACATTTTGTTGGTGGCGGCGACTGGTGGAAATATAGCCCAGCCGACGGCTGCCGCCACCCCGCCTTATCGACGGTTACAGTGTGTATAAGCTCATGGCTTAACAATTGGATTTTTTATCTATAATCAGTAAAATATGAAAACTTAAAATAACCAGTCACATTTCTCTTAACTCCTTGAATCTTAAGTTATTAATCACATCGCAAAAATCACTTTATAATCAGCAAACTTAACGTTTCAATAGCTTCTTGATGTTTCTGTAACAAAATAAAGACAATAAATATTAGTGTGTTTTGTGTAGACGTAGGACTTTGGGCATTTTCTTTCAAAAAACCATGCATTATAATGTGGCTTGACTATCACTGAACTTCATAACGTAAAAGATGGTCATGGCAGATTTCAGGTAGGAAAAATTGCTATGCCAAGTTTACACATGTGACTAAAGTAAAACAATATGACTTAAGTCGCAGATACTGACATATCTTTCTTCTTTTTCTTTCATTGACCACGTTGCTGGAACCTACGCCTGAAGTCTAATCCGATAAGTCTTCACAATAAAACCTCTGAATAATCCCACGCAATCCCATGGTCCCGACCGTGGAATTAGTTCTGCCCAACAGAACTGCAAAGCGGATTGACTGATCCTAGATATTGTTGCGGCATAGCACACTCTACCAGCACAGACCAAGGCTCATTGGAGCGCGCAAACTCTGCCATTACGTCGATGGCAATAGGGCTTTATATCTGTGTGTGTGTTCTGGTTCTGTATCTGTGTGTGTCATTCTTAAGTAAAAATTTGATAGGTACCTGTTTTCCTGTTAGTACATTTCACAACTGGCGAGGCTTTGCCTGCATCAGCATGTTCATGTCTATCAGAGTATTCTCCATATCCTCTTCATCTCCTAAGCCGTTATCCAAATCTTCTTCATCTTCTTCCATGTCTAATGTGTTTAATTGTTGATTAGCTGAAATGATACATGGTTCTATTTGTTTGATTTGTTACTCAAAGGTGGAAGCATAATAATATAATTTCAAAAACAACACAGGGTTGCCAGTATTGGAATATTATTTTAAACCATACTATTACGAAAAATATTCATAATGGCTCAGTGTTTTAAGTGTAATGCACACGTACAAGATGACAAGAATCCTAAAATATCGTGCAAAGGCTGCAAGAGGGCAATATGTATAAAGTGTAGTGGTTTAAGTGCAACAGAACTTCGTGTGTTTGCCCTCCAAAACCCCAAATTGTCGTACTTGTGTGATGAGTGTGAGGAGGGATTAAGGCAGGACCCCGACTTGCGTCGGATGGTAACTGAGCTTCAACATCAAGTTCAGGAGTTAAGGAACCAACGGGGTAGTGCTGTTAACTTGGATATGGTGATCAATGAAATAGAGGAACGCAATAATCGCAGTCGAAATGTTATCGTACACGGAATACCAGAATCAACATCGTCCTCTCCAGATGACCGTAAATTGCATGACAAGAATTCTGTCACTGCCTCTTTTGCTTCAATACCAATACCAGAATCAGTCATCATTTCGACGTTCCGCCTGGGCAAACCAGCCACAAATAGTGACAAACCGCGCCCGGTCAAGGTTATCCTAGCAAATAAACAAAGTGCCATAACTGTCCTAAAAAACAAAGGTAAGCTACCTGGTTCTGTCAGGATTCAGTCGGATATGACCCCCTATCAAAGAGACCAACTCAAGATCTTGCGTGAAGAGTTAGCCAGCCGGATCGAAAAAGGTGAGCCAAATCTAACTATTAAATACATAAATAGAGTTCCGAGGATCATCAGTGCCCCAAAAAACTAGGCACCCGAGTGATCTCCGAGTTGCGTCTTTTGTACACGAACCTGGCATCCTTAACGGCAAAATTCGACCTATTTCTCGCTGAAGTTAATATTCATAAACCCACATTTATTTTAATAACAGAAACCCACCTGCACTCTGGGATCACTAACAATATTATTAATATATCAGGATACACACTCTACCGCCTGGACAGAAACCAGAGAAGAGGGGGTGGTGTCGCCATATATGTAGCACATGAAATTAATAAAGCTGCAATCGTTTCTAAAATCAATAATGAGTATCATAAGAATATTGTTGAGGGAATATGGGTTGATATCCAATATGAAAATCTTGACTTACTACTGGCTTGTATATATCGACCCCCTTCTAACACCCTTGCTGAATCAGATGAAGTTTTATTTAATGCTATTGGAAAAGCAGCAGCTGAAAAAACCGTAATAATTATAGGCGATTTCAACTTACCCAACATAAAATGGCCTCTCCAAAAAATTAATGGTTATGATAAGTTAAATGATTCTTTTATAAGTATGTACACCAATAGCAACCTTAACCAACTGGTTACTCAAATCACCAGAAAACGCAACCAAGAAGAATCCCTGCTAGATCTTGTATTATGCAATGATGATACACTTATCTGTGATATTGAGTACCATCCTCCCATAGGAAAAAGTGATCACATAGTAATTACAGCTACGGTACAGGTCATTCATACCTGTAGTAATAACAAAAACAAGAGAAACCCAAAGCAATACGCTTTTCACAAGGTGGACTACAAGGAAATCACCAAACACTTGAGTAAGAATCTAACTATTAATGAAAACTCCGTTAATGACATGTGGCTATCTTTTAAAAACCAAATTCATTCGACAATAGAACAGATTGTACCAAAAAAGGTTATTAATAAAAGGTTACACACCAATAAGCCCTGGATAAACAAAGAAATTCTTGATCTTATTGTAAAGAAAAAGAAATTGTGGATGAATTATAGAATTAATCCTAATGAAAACTCATATAACAGATATAGAAGAATAAATAACAATATCATTAAAATAACCCGATATAGAAGATCAATATTCGAATCCACTGTCATAGATACTGGTGCTAAAGCTTTTTATGGCTATATAAGGAAGCAGCTGAACTCTAAAGTTTGTATCCCTAATATTATTAAAAACAATTCTAACCAACTCGTTATGAATCCAGACCAGATTGCTGAATCCTTTGCAGATCAATTTGAACTGAGTTTTGTTGAGGAACCCGATGGATCATTACCAACCATTAATGCGGCCAGAGTAGCCAACTCAATTGAGGAATTTGACATCACAGGCGATATGGTGCAAAGCGCATTGTTGAGTTTTGATGATGGTACGGCCACTGGTCCAGACAATATACCGTCCATATTATTGAAGAACTGCTCTCAGGCATTGACCGCAAGCTTAGCGCAGATTATGAACAGATCATTGGAAGAAGGTGTAGTGCCTGTTGACTGGAAAATAGCAAATGTAGTACCGATCTACAAGAAAGGGAATAAATTACTACCAGTTAACTATAGACCCATTAGCCTGACCAGCGTACTATGCAAAACTATGGAAAAAATTATTGCAAATAAAATAAGAGAATTCCTGTCGCAAGAGCAAGTCATCATAGAGGAGCAGCATGGATTTGTCCCAAGACGATCAGTCACAACTAATTTACTTGAATGCGTTCACGAATGGGCAAAGAACCATGATAAAGGGCATCCCACGGATGTAATATATCTGGATTACGAAAAAGCATTTGATCGTGTTCCTTTGCGCCGTCTAATCCATAAACTCGAACATTTAGGCATTCGCGGTAGTCTGTTGGCCTGGATCAGTGACTTTCTTACTAAGAGAACATTTCATGTGCGTATTGGTGACGTTCTTTCTACAGCCCGTACTGTGCTCAGCGGTGTTCCACAAGGATCGGTGCTTGGCCCGCTGCTATTCATCCTATACTTGACAGACCTCAAAAATACGCTTCGCTTGCCTTTTACGCTATTTGCAGATGATACAAAGTTTTTTGGAAATCCCCAGATTCAATGGCAAGAAATACAAACTGACCTAAATGCTATATACGAATGGACCCAAGACTGGTTACTAACTTTGAATGTAGACAAATGTACCGTCTTACACTTAGGAAAAAACAATCCTCGAAAAAGTTATCATCTGGGACTTCAAAAACTCTCAGCTGTCGAGTCACAAAAGGATTTGGGTGTTATTATGTCTAGCGACCTAAAATGGGAAATGCATATATCTAATGTCGTCAAGAGAGCAAATTCGAAACTCTATATTATTCGCAAAGCATTTAAATGTTTGACACCTAAAACGTTTGTTACACTGTACAAAACCTACATAAGACCTCTCTTGGAGTATGCTAATGTTATCTGGGACCCATATTTTAAGAAAGACATTACCTTAATCGAAAATGTACAGAGAAGGGCAACAAAAATGGTCCGTGCCATTCGCAATCTATCTTACGAAGAGCGCCTTAAGAGACTTGACCTTATCACACTGGAACAACGTAGACAAAGGGGTAGGCTTATTGAGACTTATAAAATACTCACAGAATACTACCATGTGCCCAGTCTTCAAAACCTTTACACACTGAATGCCAACAAACATTTACGAGGACATTCCTCCAAGTTATGGGCAACCAAAAAAAAGCCTTTGAAACAATTTCTACCAAACCGAGTTGTAACAGCATGGAACAGGCTCCCGGAAAGTGTTGTGAAAGCCCCCACATTGAACTGCTTTAAAAATCGGTTGGACAGACTAAACATCTCCAAACTATATGAAACACATGCATCAGCTAATAGCTGCTAGTGTGTCTTACTAAATAATAATAATAATAATAATAATAATAAAGGCTCGAGCAGACCGGATACCTATGCATAGATGTAGTAAATGTGTCCTGTCTCATACAGTCCCATACATTATAACTCAGTAGTGCATGGGCATCTACGAATATGCAAAAACCAATTTGTTTGAAAATAGTTTTTTTCGTATCCATCCCTTATTGTAGATTTTACTGGAGAAGCAGACACGAAAATATTTTTCAGATTAATCCAATGTAAGCAGTCAAGGATTACAATGCGTTCCAAATAAGAATAAGATCGGTTGCCATGTTGTGATGTAACGTCTTACTGTCAAATCAAAGATAGTAAGCGAAAAAAGAAACTTTCAACATTTTATTTATTTATGAACTGTGAACGAAAAAAGTTTAATCAGAATCCAGTTCTTCAATTCTGCTTATCTCTGAGTTCTTCAATTTTGCTCAATTTCTTACGATTTGACAGTAAAATGTAATGTCACAACATGATAATTGATCTTATCCTTATATTGGAATGCATTGTATTTATTATGATCATGAACAAACTAAAAAAGCAGAGAAAATATCACACTTACTAAATACTGAGTCAGTTACAGACAGATTGAGTTTCACATTATTGCACATCTCATCATCAATGCCAGCCACTGGCACATCAAACTGAGATAAGGTTGTAACCACCATTTGTTCTTCTGGCGGAGTTGTCTGTTCCGGTGCCCGTGGAGCCTCAGAAGATGTCCCTGGCACAATATCAGTAGGAGGTTTCTGTGCAGTTATTACATTTCTTAAAGAATTGTTTTTCCATGTTGCTCGGAGATTCTCTAAGTGTAGTCTTTCGATCTGAAATTCAAATTAGATATATTTGTGTGGCAATTACTAGGTAGGTAGGGTACTAAGCAAGATATAATGATATGCTTTAGGGAGAGTAATATTCTTTGTACCCTTAATATTGCCAAAGGTTTATCCAGGGTGAATTTTTCAAGTCGAATTTGAGAAATAGCAAAAAAATCTTCAAAAGCATCTGTGGACCAATTTTAACTAAAAACATCAGTATTATTTCTTCAATTATTATTTCTAGAGTGCAGGTGCATTCACAAATCATCCAAAGACTCCTCCCTCCCACCATATGCTCAATGGCAAAAGTTTTGCTGACTTCCCCTTGAGGTGCGCGTGGAACATTACGTGCCGTCAACGACTCGGGCAGGGTCCGGATGGATGCCAGATGAAATATGGTAAGGATGGGTTTGGGTCCCGGCTAGAAATCTACATTTAAAAAAAAATAAAAATGTGGTTGTTTTAATCAATCGGGATTGAGAATTTTTTGAGTATTCGCCTCTACTGACTGTAATTTACGCTATTCCTCATGGTTTCGGATCTGGATATCTATACACGCCTGCGTTAAAAAGCTGCTAAAGTTTAGGTACAGTTGCCATCACGGATCTTGAACACTTGCGCAGAAGTCAAATATTCGGTCTCTTTAGTGGTACGAAGTGCGACGCGTGGGCGGGGAGTGTCAGTGATTGGCTGGCAGCGCCATCGCGTCATAGACGTCTATCCTCATTCGTTCACTACGTTGCTGCATGTATCTAACAACGAGTCGATTGGCTCGCCAATGTATTGAATGCGCAAAGCGATCCCCACTTTGACGCCGAGCGTTCAAGATCCGTGATGGCAACTTTACCGTGTATAAAATGATGTACTATAGCACTTATAAAAAGTAAGACTTGCGACTCTGTCGAAAGTTCTTACACTAACCTGCAGACTATTTCTTTGCTGTTTTAGTTTTTTGAGCGTTTCTATTATCCATTTTTCTTCAGCGAGAAGCTGGGCTTCTTGCGCTATCCTCTGACTCAAGCGCGCGTTTCCTCTTTGCATGGTGGTTTTAACCAAACCCAACTGCAGCTTTATTTACTATTATTTTAATATTGCCACCAAAGCCGATGACTAAAGTAAATTGAAGCAGCAAGTGTGCGTAAATTGATGATTAAAGAGGGAACAAGTACTATTGGATAGTCGGATACCAGCCGGTTAAATTCAGTTAAATTATTCGATGGGTGTTCGATGGATACAAACACAACGCAACACCGTGATTGATAAACAATGTTTGACAACACTAAACACTAACAGACATTGACATTGACACTATTCCCCGCGTTCCGAATTGCGTCAAAAGCAATTATATCGGGAATCTGACCAACACGACGTCACAACACAAGTCCTTATTATTTTGTGACTAGAGCTAGCGCAAGATAAGTTGGCGCGTGGCCAAAATTGAAAACTAATCATTTGCCGCCATCTTGACGTTTATGTCATGTGTCAGGAGATGGTTTTATCATTTCTAAAGCACAGAGCACAACACCATATATTGCTCATAAAAAAAAAAACAAAATCATTTCTAAAGTAAATAGTAGTCGTCATTAATAGACCAATAGTAATTAAAAGTGCTAGCAGAGATATTATCCTGAAAGTCAAACGTGTTTGTGAAGAGAAATAAGAAAATATTGGGCCTACGGTACCATTTTCCAAAATTAGACCCATTTGTCAAATAATTTTTCGGGTGACCATCACTATAAAATTTCCCTAAATATGCGTACTCGAACGGTACCTAGCAAATCAACAAAGTTTGTTGAGAATGGACTGCTACTTTGTGCCTAAATCTTAATCAAGTGACTATCATGACTAGTGATGCAACGGAAGTGTCTTAACGGAAACGGAAACGGAAACAGAAGTCAAAAGTAAATTTTAACGGAAGCGGAAGCGGAAACAGAAGTGTAATTACTAAGAAGAAAAACCACAATTTTATTTTTTTTAATTTGTTTAAGTAATTGAATATTATATAAGTAGTATATAAGTATTATTTGCACTTTTAGTGATTGGTGAATTATATTTTATAAAAAGTAATTTCGCCGCTTTTACACCTTGCAGCCTGTTTCTGTGTTCTATATATATTAGACCAGCTCCGCTAAACAATTGCTCACTGGCTACACTGCTGGCATTGCAACACTGCTGGGATACTGACGCACTACCTGCAACAGATGGGGGTATTTGTTGGCATTGATTTTCCACCACATAGGTGGATCCTCATGTGCAGCCTTTTCACTTTTTTGTACTCCCGAAGGTGCGAACAAAACTAATAGTTGTAAGATTTACGTCGTAATCGTAATCACGTCTCGGGGCGCGGTGATGCACACACAGTACCATGATGCGCAGAATGAACTAAAAAAATATAAACAAACTCGTTGCGAACTTGCTACACATTTGTGTACCGCCCCCGCCCCCACCGCGCGCCTCTTCGAAGAGTCTAGTCGTCCACGCGCCCGGTGCTCCTCACTGTACGCTTCCGTTTAGAGTTCCGTTATAATTTTGCGGAAGCAGAAACGGAAACGAAAGTGAAAAAGTTTGCGGAACTTCTGCAGAAGCGGAAGCGGAAGCAGAGTTCTGTTGCAACACTAATCATGACGATAACGAATTCTGCAAACTTCATCCATGAATGAATAAATAAAGCCAAATCCAAAACCGAATTGTATTGTAGTAATGGATAATGCATTATTGTGCCACTGCACATAAATAAACAAAGCCCCTACAAGAGACTATACAAAAGCGCAAGCGTTGTAATGTAATGCCAGAAGAATGACAATGTATCTTTACAAGAAAATATTTTGAAATCGGATAGGTTAATGGATCTCAAAATGGACAAATTAACAAAGGACTCATCCGATTCTCCTGATAAAGACTAGCCGGATTCTGATGCTACAAGTGCTACTAGATATTTAATAAAAGATTTACAAGTTTCTTGACTTTTTTTTATAATAAATTATGCCAATGAAAATTACCTCTAATTCAATTTATTGGTTTACTTTCCTTTAAGTACCTAAATAAATGTAAGTATTATAACTAATCGACGAATTCCAAGAACTAAATCGTATATGAACAATTATTGATTTATGGTATGAGGTTTTGAAGTTCTGTGTAACTATATAAAAGGTTAGAACCTAGTGTTCGATTGGTTATTATAATAACAAAAAGAATATTACCAAAAAAATTATTGTGGCATATTGTACTTCTTAGTACCTATGTACAATAAGATTACATAATAAAATACATTTCGCCTTCGTTTTCGAAATAATTTTGTTCATGAGACCCGTCGTAGTTTTAAATATTACAATTTGAGTTACGTAAGATTTTTTTAATTATATGAGGGGAAAATAGATTAGTTAGGTTGGCAACATTAAGAGCGCCCCCAGCTACGCGCCAAGTTATCTTGCGAGGACTCAGGCCATGGGTCGGATTCGCGATATAATCATTTTTGACGTAATTCGAAACAAAGATTTTATAAAGGTATCCTACTAGATATATAAAATCTTTGATTCGAACCTATGGGATTATTGACAGTGACATGGGACAAGATCACAGACTACGGACTCCTAGACCGCATTTACATATCCGCCTAAGTGGAGTGGCGAATGGCAGATACGCATGAATTTAGTTTATAAAAATAAATATTTTGATAGATTTAATAAATATATGCATTATAGGTACTGTGTCTGCAACATCAGTTATGGCTGTGTAAACAAATCGCTCGCTATACGCCTCACAAAATATAGAAATGTTCAACGACAACTTTAAATAAAATAATATGTGGAATCATTAAAATATTCTATCTGAAAGACAATAATTTTAGGAGTCGAGAATATCGCACTGATCGCACATTATTGTCTATGGTTGGAAAATTACGCAAATACCGACAGTTTTGTTGAGTGATGATAAATTAATTTAATTTGGTTGTTGTTCAACTTCGGACTCGACTCGAGTGGTCGTTACCATAAAAATAGCCTCCGTTTTAATATTTCTTTGTTGTAATTGTATCGTATTTAAAATATAAAATAACAATGTCAGATTACGATTCGGCCGATTCAGGTTGTGACGGATATGAAGAAGTGTGCACCCGCGGAGCACGAGCCTGCGGCAGGCCGGACGTCACCCTGCCCTTCGATCCTTCGTCTATCGAGAATGTGATCCTTACTATAAGCGACTTGTTTGACTTCCGTGTGATCATGAGCGATGAGAGAGCGAAGGGGGCCTTGCTGGTGACCACGGGGCTTGCGATAGCCGGGGGCCTCATCGGTCGCCATTATGGCGGGAAAATTGGGGCAGCAGTCGGTGCTGGCGTCGGCGGTGCGTGCGGGCTGGGCATTGTTGGTGAGTTCATTACAATACGTACATAGTTAAAATCAAGGCTATTGGATTTACTTTCACTAATAAAACCTCGCTTTTTTTTCTGAGGGTAGACGAACTCATTATCTCCTTACCCTTTTCCCAACTAGTTTGGAAGTCGGTTTTCAGTCTAATAGCCACATTTAACACAACCCAGTTACTTCCTCCACAGCCCAATTATTGGGCGACACAATATCTTTGATATCTCTATAATAGATTTTGTTCCGAGTATAAGGTAGACTTCATCCTCTGTAAAATTGTCCCAACTTTCAACTTGCTTATTTTATTAAATTTTTATTGTCCTTAAACCTAATACTAATGCACTACCATTATTTGTCCAGCTGAAAAATATACAGTCGATAAATAGCTTCTAGGTCAGTCGCAGTACTTAACATTCATTTTTACGTAAGTCATGTAAACCCGATAAGCATTAGAGCATCAAATTGGTATTGCAAATGTATTTCTGATTAGTCTAATCAAAGGAAAATCCAAATACTACATATTTGGCCACATTTTTGCAACTACCCTCACAAAAGTTCTAAAATATATTTTTTTTTTGTTTAAGCTGTTTCCATGAGGAGTATCTGGGAGGACATAAAGAACAAGCTAGCAGAGTTGTTTGACATTGTATACGACTACCTGGCCGGTATGGGTCTGGAGGATTACCAGCGAGCGGCCATGTTCCTCACCCAGCCGGGAGACAAGACCCAGCTCGCTATGATCATCCTGAACACCGCCTCCGGCATCCTCGGCAAGAAGATCCTTTCAAGTCTTACTCCTGCATAATACACGGTGTCAGTTTATCAAAATATTTTTATGATCGTCCTTGTTAACAATTTGTTTTTATAGGTCAGTTTTCATTTTATAATGTTCATTTTAATGAAGACAGAGTATTTTAATAAATTTTGACATGTTATCCAATGTTGTAGACTATATTTTTATGACATTTTAATAATTTATGACTTTGGACATGTACTTTCTAATCTTGACACAATATTATGAAAATTTGTTACAAGGATAATAATTATCATGTGGATCATGATAATGAGTGAATTATTAAGCAGCTTGACTTACTAGTAGTTAAGTACTTACATATCACAAATATGCATAATAAGTATAATAATGGCTAATTATATAAAATTAACTTAATTGAAAGATAGTTGTATAAAAGTATTGTATTTTCTAAGCAAATAATAATTATTGTTAAATAGATCTCGTAAGTATGTGTATTGTTATGTTTTATTGTATTAATTTTAAGCGAATGATAATAAACAGTGCCTTATAATCTTTACAATAAATAGTGGTTTTAATTTTAAAGAATGTAGGTACTTAACCTTTAAACAATGAACGGTCCTTGAACGTCTCGCAACCGTCGGATTCCCGCAGCCTTTACCAGGTCATTGTCCACCTTTTAGGAGGCCTTCCAACGGTGCGTCTTCCGGTATGCGGTTGCCACTCCTGAACCTTTCGGCCCCAACCGTTCATTGTGGTGACACTTGGTGGAGGCCTACCAGTGGATATATTTTGGCTGAAATGATGAAACTATACACAATGAAACTTACTTAAACTAGGCCCAGGTTCCAGATCTGCCAAACGAACACCAATTACCGAAATCAGTAGGTGCCTATGTAATATTACATAACTTTACACCTGTACCCACAAAGGGGTAGGCAGTAGAAGCCTTTTTTTTAGGTAGGACATGATCAAATGGCTTCTCCCGCTCTAGAATAGAGCTAGAGGGTGTGTCAGACTTCTACTGACTAAAAATCCACCTATGTTCCTTTATTTGCGTTCTGGAGCCAAAGAAACAAACATTCCGGCACTACACTGCGCTAGGGATGTCAGAACTGCAATAAAGTATCCATATCGATATTTTTGAAAATATCAATATTGATATCGATATTTTTTTTTTAATATCGATATATCGGTACGAACGAAAAAAAAATGGTCTAATCTACTTCTGCCATCTTAGGTAGGTACATTACTAGATAAATACTAATCAATGACGTCATTTTTAATAAATGAAGAACAACGATAAAAACTAATATTAATTAAATTATTTATTAACTGAACCAATATTTATCTGATACAGACATAAGACTCTTAAAACTATCACTAACAACTAACATAAAACTTTTTGATTTATGTGCTCGGCTGTAAGCCGACTTCTGTTATTGCGTACTTCAAAACAGCCAGCAGTCGTTGCAGCCAACATAAAAACCAACATAAGTACCAAATTAAAAAGAAGCTAAGCAGCAAATTGAGTCGACAAAATAAAACCAAAAAAAAATATCGTTTTTGATACAATTTCGATCTTGGACATCGATATATCGTTCTAAAATATATCGCCCAAAAATATCGATGTATCGATATTTATTCTACAAACCTACACTGCTCACAGTCGCACACGCGTCGGCCTCCATACATTTTATATGGAAACTAGATTTGTAGAGCTACACCAAATTTAGGCCACGCGACGTCGTCTACGTGTATCAGGCGTGTAAGCATGTGCGTCGTTCTAATGTAGTTCTAGCATTACGGAAAGCAGAATAGCTTGTAAGTTAACAGTTTAACAGGTAGCTAGATTTAACTTAACAGGTTTACAGCTTTTTTTTCTGGTGGGAAAATCATATAATGACATCCCCCGCCCTTACACGGTAATCAACATGCATACAGTTCAGGTAAGTCGACAGAATCTGCTCTTCATCAGGTTGTGAGCCAGATAGAGGAAGCAATTCATCAGAAAGGTACCTGCCTGGGCACTTTTATAGACATCGAAGGAGCATTCGACAGAACGAACTTTTCCAGCATAGGTACCGCCCTCTCCAAGCACGGGATGGATCAGGTACTTATTGAATGGATTACTAATATGCTAAGTAAACGAGTAGTTCGCATTGAAGAAGAACAACAGTTGGCCTTGATAGCTAGAGGCTGCCCGCAGGGGGGTGTACTCTCACCGCTACTGTGGAATCTGGTAATCAACGAACTGATCACTTTACTCAATGCGCATCGATACTACACAGTAGGGTATGCAGACGACCTAGCGATCCTCGTACCTCGAACAATCTGCAACCTCATGCAACAAGCACTCTGCATTGTAGAACGCTGGTGCAGGGAATATGATTTGTCAGTGAACCCCTCTAAGACTGAACTAGTCATGTTCACGCAAAAAAGAGTACTAGGCCGCTTTAACCTGCCTAAATTGTTCAACACTGAACTCCAACTATCAAACGAGGTCAGATACCTGGGAGTTATCCTAGACAGTAAGTTGAACTGGAGCGCCCACCTGGAGAATAAGCTAAGCAAAGCGTGTATCACCTGGCAATGCAGGAAAATGATAGGTAAGAGGTGGGGCCTATCCCCCAAAATCATACTCTGGCTATACAATGCCGTAATTCGACCTATGATTACCTATGGAGCCGTGGTGTGGTGGCCTCGCACCAAGCTAGCCACGGCAGTAAACAAACTTCAACAAATGCAGAGGCTAGCCTGCATGGCAACAACGGGATGCATGAGGACTACTCCGACTGCAGCACTCGAGGCCATGCTGGGACTCCCTCCACTCCACCTGTTCATACAACAGGAAGCAACGATGGCGGCAGTTCGCCTCAAAACACTGGATCTCGGGGGTAAGAGACAGACACAACACACCGCCCTGCTCGAGGAACTCAATAATGAACTTCCCGTAACCAAAGCAATCAACGACCGGATACCTAAGCAATTTATCTTTGATAAAAAATACAAAATCCAACTGCATGAGGATGACCGTTGCGAGGGACTGTGTCCTGCTGAGCTGCGGATCTTCACAGACGGGTCCAAAACAGGTAATGGCACGGGTGCGGGTGTCTTCTCAGAGGATCTCAACATCCACATAGCCACACCTTTGGGGGTTCATAACACAGTGTTCCAGGCTGAATGCTTGGGCATTTCCCTGGCAGCGTTAGCCATCACGACCAGGGAAGTTAAGGACCACTCAATACGCATACTCTCAGACAGCATGACTGTCCTGCAAGCGTTGAATAGTCACACAGTCAATTCTGGTCTAATATACGAGTGCCACCAACGGCTCAACCAGGTAGGTAAACACAATCAAGTAACCATTCAATGGATTAAAGGACACAGCGATTCCTGAGGCAACGATGCAGCGGATGAACTCGCCAGAAGGGGTTCGAGCATGGCTGCAATGGGTCCCGAACCTATTATGCCGCTTCCCTTCGGATACCTAAGCAATCTGGTAAGGAAACGCACCAAAGATCTACACGACAAACTATGGAGAGAACATGGTGAGTGCAGGCAGGCCAAGGAGGCACTTCCCTCCATTGATGGCCGTTTTACGAAAAAGGCCCTACGACTGACCAAATTACAGTTACGCAAATTAACGGCCATTACAACTGGCCACGGGACCTTTAACAAGCACCTTTCTGTCTTAGGAGTTACAGATAGTCCGCTCTGCAGAGCCTGCATGGAGGAGGACGAGACAGCAGCTCACCTGCTTCTAAGCTGCACTGTGGTCGCTGGATACAGGGCAAAGTACTTCGGAAACCCAGGTAACCTTCGTGAAATGGTTAGCGACACCAAGGCGCTGCTGGCCTTTCTTGAGGAGCTGGGGTGGATCGAGTGACTCATTTGTCCCACCCGTACGCAAAATACGCGCTTTAGTCGTGGAGTTGCGGACAACAGCCCGTTGTACCTAAACCTAAACCTAAATCCCCCGCTCTTGGGCGGAGTGAGAGATAGTGTCAGACTTTTACTGACTATAAAACCCACTCCAGTTCCTTCGTTGCCTTTCGTACCGGGGGCTGAGCTTCCCCTGGAGCTAACCCTGGCCCTAGTAGGCTTCGGCCCGGCTGGGCCCCTGCCATTGCTAACAACTTCTTGAGGCGCGCGGGAACGGTGCGCGCCATCGACGACTTGGGCTCGGTCCGGACAGTTACCGGACGATCGGACAGCAACAGTGTTACAGCTCCAAATTTCTTCTTTTCGCGTCGATGATTCATCAAATTATGCTGTTTGGGCCCAGCAGGTGGAGCTGTCTTGTTGGCGTTGTTCAAGTCGTCTACAGATGTGCAGCCTACATCAGAGACGTAGCGTGGACTTATTTAGACTTAGGCGAAGGCACATTAGCGAGACCTTATCTACTATATAAAAATAAGTCGGGTTTTCCTTCCTGACGCTATAACTCCAGAACGCACGAACCGATTTCCACGGTTTTGCATTCGTTGGAAAGGTCTCGGGCTCCGTGAGGTTTATTAGAGTAGAGTAGGGTAGAGTAGGGTAGAGTAGAGTAGAGTAGGGTAGAGTAGAGTAGGGTAGAGTAGAGTAGAGTAGAGTAGGGTAGGGTAGAGTAGAGTAGGGTATAGTAGGCTGAAGTAGGGAAGAGCGGGAGCGAAGCCGCGCGGGCAAAAGCTAGTTCTTTCATAAATTACGGAAACGAGACAGTACGACGAGACAGACAATATGATCGAACACGGATGAGATTATCGCATCCGTGTTCGATCATATCGTCGCTTACCATCAGGTCAAATAGTGGTCAAAAGCGAGCCTATCAATTATAAAAAAAAACCCGCGATCCTAAGGAGCGAATGCTTGTGCGAGCCTGCGAGGCCCCTTTGGATGCGAGGCTGTAGGCGGCGGGCGCCTTGCTACGCTACTGCCTTGCTGTGGATTATGATTCACTACTTTAATATTTGACATTGTTTATTAATTTTGTTTCATTCAAGTGCTTGACATTTTGATTATATACTTACTGACAATACAATAAAACTATCGTCACTGCTCCATCCAAATAAGTGTTATTGCTCCACGACTGGATTTATAGTAAATTATGAATGACCATTTTAATATTTGACATTGTTTATTCATTTTATTTCATTGAGTGCTTGACATTTTATTTACCTATGAGTATACTTATTAAATCACATTAGAATCATCATCACAAAATGTACGTATTTATAGAATTTGTATGCTTGCGAGCGAGTAGAATGCAGCACACTTATAGTATTCTGTAACACCTCTTGTATGTTATGTACCTGCATCGAGACAAATTATTACTTGCAGCAGACTTCATAAGTAAGTATCGCTTCACAGCCTATATAAACGATATAAGCGATATCAACCGGAAAAGTGATAAGATTATTGGCCGACATTTTTCATACCTACTTATTAATGAGGGGAAGCACCGAGTTCCCCCTCCCGAAGGTTTGTGTCGCAGTAAGGATACCTTCATACGAAAACGCTATCGTTGTGAATACTGAACATCTAATTTCACTAGATTAGTCTAGCTAGACTATAGTTGCAAAACTTCTGAAATATTCGGAATAATTCCGGAATACTTCTGGGAAAGTTTCTTTAAATCGGAATTATTCAAAATGAATTTAATTAAGATTTTTTTTTTGCTGAAAAATTGTATTTTGCATCGATCGTCGATCGCCGCCGCCGCTGCTGCAGCGCTGGCCACAGAGTACTTCGTACGCTGGCGCCGCGATGCGCGCGCGGGCCCGACTGCCACGCAGCCACGAGTCGTGCGTGCAGGCGATGGCGGTGCGGGGTGCGGTAAGAGGGGATATGCTCCCGGAGAAGTTTTCCCCCCCCGCGAGAAAGATTCGTACCCCGCAATCGAATGTTTCCGAATGTTTCCGAATATTTCGCCCGAATATTTCGCCGGATTGCCGGAATAATTCAATCGGAATAAACGTGTTTGTAAGTTAATAATTGTTCAGTGGCACATACGTAAGTAAAATATAAATGTTTATTTTAATATAAATGGGATTGATTAATGTTAGCCTGCGATTAACAGGATTTTTATTCTTTTGTTTTTAGGTAGGTACCTACTAGACTCGAACTCGTCGATATTGGGCTTGCGGACCGGCCGCCCGATAATCGTCCGGTCCAAACCCGCGTAGGTACGCGTTCTACGCGCGCCATAAAGAAATATAAATTCCGGCCCAACTGGGCCGAATCCTACTGGGGCCATGGGACGTCCGTCAGGGAACCCCGGGGTCCTGGAACTAAAAACAAAGAAGGAACTTAGAGTGGCTTTTAGTCAGTTAAAGTCTGACTTGCTCTCTCGCTCTGCCTTAGAATGGAAGAAGTAATTGGATGATTTACAAGCTAAAAAGAAATACATTCAGCCGAACATAAAAACTCCTTCCTTTTGAAGTCGGTTAAAAAAATAATTAAGTAGGTATCCATTGCCATTTGCCAGGTCATATTCTTATTAAAACAATTATGAATCGCTTACCTAATTACCATACCTACTTAATAGTTTATTACGAAATATACCTATTTGTTTTAATGATATTATGGAATATATGTAGCAACATATATTTCGTAATACCATTTTAAAACAAATATGTACCTACTTACAAACTGTGAAATAGGCGACAAGAACAAGGGTTAAGCTAAACTCGAAAAAATTGTTAATTGAAATTGCAGTAATCACAAGACTACAAGTCATCCTTAATCCAACAAGTAGGCTAGTCGACTTATTTGTAGTTTCTATTTATAGATGGGTACAATGAATAATGAAATAAAATAACCACAATGATTCAAATGTTAAGTTATTAAGGCGTGTTCTTTGTGGCATATTACCTATGTTACAACATTGATACTTACCTAGAAAGTTCATTTCGACTTGAAAAATATCCAACAAATCATGTATGTTTAGTTTTAGCTTTAAACCTATATAATAATTTTGTAATACTTGTTTTAAATGATATTTTCTTTTTTTTATGCACCCTGCCATTTTGTCTCTGCACTACCCTAGGTCACAGTATTAATATATTAATACTGTGCCTAGGTTGACTGGAAGAGAATGCCTATTAGGGCATTAAGTCTGCCCTTGTACCTATATTTTGTTGCATGAAAATTAAATAAATAAACCATCTGATTCCAACTGCAAAGAGGCGAGCGACGACGTGGTCAAGATATTAGCCTATCTTGAAGATATTAATAGATAAGATACTTACCGACGCCACGGGGAACCCGTCTTATTAAAATATCAACGTTCTGAACCTTATCGATGTGCTTGGGGAATACCCAGTTTTATACCAAAAAATTTTAACCTTATCTTGAAATCAAGGTTCATTAACCGTAATCATCATTTTATGGGAAACCCCCAAAACTTTTGTATGATTACCAGTTTAAAAAAATATGCACGTTATCTAATCACTTACCAAGGTACTTTCACGATGTATTAGGTACAATGGTATCATTGAACTTTTAGCTTACAATAAGTTAAACGTAGAAAGATTACAAACTATAGTTTGTTTTTATCAGTTTTCATTTATACATGGAGTAGAGCATCTGATTCAGAGCGTCAGGCTCAGGTTATTCCGTTCATGCTATGAACAGCAAAGTAACTGTACAGAGAATTTTTATTGTCTAGGAAGGAGGCGATTTATCTGGTGGATAAATTTTAATGCGTTATTAATAGAGACCATTTTCATACTAAGCTAGAGCTCATAAGTATACTCATAAGTTCATTAGTTGCGAATATTTATAAGATATATTGTTTGGATATCGATGAAAGAACCCTGTACTACGCGTTCCAAATGAGAATAGGACCGATTCCTATGTTTTGACGTCTCGTCGAACTGTCAAATCGAAGAAATTTTGGCAAAATTGTAGAACTTGGAGATGAGTAAAATTGAAGAACTGGATTCTGATTAAACTTTTTTCGTTCACAGTTCGTAAATAAATTAAATTTTTCGTAAATTAATTTATGTTTCAAAATTTCTATCCTCGATTTGACAGTAAATCGTGACGTCACAACATGGCGGGCGATCCTATTCTCATTTGGAACGCATTGTACAATGTCCATTAATGCTAATAAAATGTTGACTACGTTACCTATTTATAATTACCTCCAGTTATAAGTGCGTCATATTATGTACCTACTCCTAAACGTCAGCGTGCAGCGTCGTCGCCGTGCTGGCTGTGTTATTTTAGATTATTTTTGGAATTATGCCAAGCTCCATAGCGATGCATCGTTTGTCTAATAAAATTAAAACTACACAAATTACATCATTTGTGCTCATTAACATTATATTTGTCGTAAAGTAATGTGATATCTCGTTTGCTTTGATTATAAAAAAGTATCATTAGCGATACATATTTTATCGCAAAGCAGCGACCTTTAAATCATCAGTCGGTTCTCAATTGCTGCACTATCCAGACTACTTCTAGACGAAAACGGAACGTAATCAATTTATAATCTGTTTTGTTCGAGCGCAGTGACGTTTGTAATATTTTTGTTTACTTGCCAAGAAAATTGTAGTTTCTTAGTTCGTTTGATTCATTTCGCAATAATTATCGGTATTCGTGCTCGACAAAATAATCTATTCGAATTAAAAATGGATATGCAAATCGCGGCGTATACTGAACGTGAACTAAGATTTAACCGAGATTGGTTAGAACAAATACTTTTACAACTGGGTAAGTTTTTAAGAAGTTATTTCTACATTTTATTTGAACATTTACCATCATATGTTTTCGAAGGTTATCTTCAACTTTGAATACCTCGCTGTTCATGTCGAAATACAAAAGGTCCGAAATGCCTTTGCTACATAAAATAGCTTTTGGTAACAACTTTCCGTTTGTTAAAACGTTGGATAACGTTATCGAGAAAAAAAAACAGGGCCCGCTTTATACAAGAATGTAGTTAATTATAGAAAGAAAGGCATTCCTATAATGTTCTTCTTTTTGATCAATGCCTTATTATTACTGGTGTAATCTTATCTTGCGCGTGCGCCGCATATGGGACAAAATACTTTGTGTTGCCAAGTTTTAACCTAATACATTACTTTTCAAACCGTATTATACTATTTAATCATCATCTTTCTGTTAAGGTTGTATAGCACATCAGTGAAAATACTCCTTTGAGAGGTTGCTATGCTACCAATTGAACTGTTTTGACATGTCAGATGTTTTATCGTATTAACAATGTTAGCTCTTTTATTATATGCCGTTAACATTATCTAATGTGTATCTCTGTATAAAACACCCTGCGCTAACACTTTCTTGCTTGTCCCGTATTATTTGGAGTCGGCGCGACACATTTTTTTTCTTCCATTCTGTCCTATCACCCATCATGCTATTACTAATAGACGTATTACACCACTTGATATTCAGACAGTCTTAGTCGATATCGCATAGTGTAGTAAGGGTCAGACTGTCTTAACCTTACAATCGTGAGAATTACAGACACAATAGAAAGACAATGGGTGCCCGAACGCTGGCGTTCGCTTGGGGTTTAATGAATACAGAATTAAAAATAAGACGAGTCTGAATATTGTGTGCTTAATAATGTGTAGTGTAATGGGCCCATATCTCTTTTTTCTTTCATATCACTCTTCTCACAATCTATCCATCTTCTTTATGGCTTCCTTCTCCCTCTTCATCCATCCACATGTAGGAATTAAATGAACTCTCATATAAAAGAATATATGAGTTTGTTTGCCCAAAATTAAACATATCTAGATAAAGTTTCCTGTTATCTGGCAGCCGAAAGTCCATTTTAACCTTTCAAATACTGTAATTAGAGACACAATGGAAAGACAATGAGAAAGCAAATGCCAGCGTTTGCACTGTCATTGTCTTTCTAATAAGTCTCAAATTGACACAATTAAAAAGGTTAATGAATTAATTTTAACTATAAAACTCAAAATGTATTCAAATCAATGAATTGGTTGCCTTTTCCTATCATATTGGAGTCAGTTTCTAGTTTAATCAGATGTAACCAATTTTTATTTTAGCGGACGTGTTTGAGATCCGCATAGTATGGGACAACAACGCTGCCCTGTTGACTACGGCCCTGGCCGTAGCTGGCGGTTTTGTGGGTGGCTATGCGGGCGGGAGGCTCGGGGCAGCTGTCGGAGCCGGTATTGGTGGAGTTGCAGGATTTGGGGTGTCAAGTGAGTCTAACATTTGATTGAAATAATAAGATACCTCATTTATGGATGAAAATTAAATAAAACCTTTTTTTTTATTAAAACTCTTTGTTTTGCTTTTAATCTCTCAGGCCCCAGTGTAACCCTGTTTGATACACCTCTGTAGCAGTTAACTTAAACCTTATTTTTACGTAATAAGGTTAGCTGGTACGAGGTGTACCATATTCAGTACACTGGTGCCTGAGAGGTTAAACCACTTGGAACTAGGCTGTTCATTGTTTTAATACTTAGTTTTTAATTTTTCTCCATAAAAGACAAACTTATGTTTACTAAACTATTCGTTTATATTATATTTATTTTTGTTAATCTTTTTTTATTCTACTAAACATTGTAAATATGTATAGGACCTTACAAGCCAATTAAATAAATATTTTTGTCTGTTACAGCTGTAGTATCACTGCGAGAACTATGGGAAACAGTCAAAGAGCAGCTCAAAGAGTTATTGTACATAGTATTCAACTACCTCCGAAGACTAGACCCGGTTGACTATGTGAGGGCCTTCCAGATCCTCATGAGCTGCATGGCGAGTCGGAGGGAACTTGTGTTCACAATCCTCGAGTTTATTGCTGCGAAGCTCAGCAAAGAAGTATTATCAAATGTTACGTATCAATGAAGAGCAATGTCAATTATTTTATTTGGTACCTAACGGGGTTAGGATTTTATATACAGCAGAGTGAGTAGAAATTGAACAATATGGTTGAAAATTATGCTCTAGCTTAATGAGTTGGTCACATGGTTGCAAACTAGCATTCCAACCAAGGTGACCTTGGTTTGTGTTGCGGCTACATGGATGTACGCGTCAACACGTTCGGTGGTAGGGAAAACGCGCCTCCCAACCGAGGGTGTTGAAGGTCATGGATTACAACTAGTGTTGCCAGGTCTGTTTGGATAAAAATCGGGACAGATGGTAAAACAAATCGGGATTTAGGGTTTTAGATCGGGACAAATATTTTTCTTTAATAAAGATTTTTTTAGATGGGAAATCATCCATTGACTTCTTCTCCTCTGGAGTGAAACGAAAGGGCGTGTGAAATTTTTACTGAGTAAAACCCAGACTTCTTCAGTCGCTATTTGAGTTTCAGGGATTTTGATTTATCGGGACATTTAGCGTCCCGATGAGGTGCAAATCGGGACGCGTCCCCAGACCCCTAAAAATCGGGACGTCCCGCGCAAATCGGGACGCCTGGCAACACTAATTACAACTGCTTTCTTCACGGATTGAAACTAGCAAAGTCACTTTGGTTGTGACGTTGGATTACAACCATGTGGTCACCCCTTAAAACAGCAATAAATGACCATCAAAGTAATGACGATTGTGCTAAATGCACTTGATATAATTATGTGATATAAATTAATAATGGTTGCCTGACTAGCAATTTTGTTGGATTACAATTCTGTAATACATGCTTAAAAAAAGCATTTCTTTTAACAAGAATTTGGCAAATCATCTTAATTAAATCTTTATGTAAAGTCAAAGATACTGATATTATTTCTCGAGTTTTTATATTTGTAAAAAAGTTATGCAACCATTAAGGGTGAGTTGCACTTGCACCATTTAACTATAACGATAACAAAGCCGTTAACAGTTGTCAAATCGTCGAATTGACCAATAGGCGGCCGTTTCACGGCTGGTTATGATTTGTTTATCGTTATAATTAAATTATGCAACTCACCCTAAATTACTACCGTAATAGCGATAGTGAGGTAAATAGGTTTTAATGCACAATAAATAGACAAATACAATAATAAATAATTGTGCTCGAAAAAACTACTTTAACAGCACTATAAGTACTTTTTATAACTTTAGTCTTTTTTCACAACATAGTTTTAAAAGGAGCCACACACACACACTGCTAAATAGTTGCTCAAAGTTTAATATTAATATTTATTTGTACATATCAATATTTATTTATCTTAGGTGTTGTAAAATATAAAATTGTTATGTAACATAGTGGTATATAATTATGACTGATATATCACCCAGATATATATTGATAATAATGTTATTATTATATGTTTTGGAAAATATTCTATATATAAATGCAGTTAGCTCAATTGTAGATGTAAAATGCGGCCATCCAGCAAATGTGGTAATAATAATTTTTCTCTACTTTGCACCTATGTGATAATCAGGTGTATGGCGTATTTGCTTTAAGAAGTCACCTAGATCGTGGCTTATGGCGACCAGATTTTAGTGGCAATAAATCTGAGCAATATATGCTAGGCCACAAGGAGTAGATCATAACACTTAACACTAAGGTTAGTTAAGAGTTACACAATTTAATTCCGCCAAGTCCGTTCCATCATCAGACCACAAGACGTACGGCGTTGCGCCACCGATACATGGTGGACATCCCACCTATACACGGTACAAAGCGTTTTGGGAGTACATTCATTATGCGTACAGCTAAGGAATGGAATTCCCTGCCGGAGTCTGTGTTTCCTGATAGCTATAACCTAGGGGTCTTGTAAGTCAAGAGTGAATAGATTGCTTCTAGGCAAGCGTGCTCCATCGTCGGCCACATCATCGCTTACCATCAGGTGAGATTGTGGTCAAACGCGAGCCTACCCATTATAAAAAAAAAACTGAGCGATAAAACTTGCTTGATTTATTTTTTTTATAGCTTAAATTGACCAATATCAATGTATGCACACTTATCCAAACCGAACGCGCCGAACGAATCTTTCTAAAAAAGAATTTTTCTTCATACTGGAGTCGTTTTAAATTCCGACAATTCGACGCGGTTAGGTGTGCGGAGTTTCATCGGATTTCATATAAATAATTCTAAAATTCCTAACATTCGATTCGTTTGGCGCGTTCGGTTCGGATAAGTGTGCGTTCACCTTAGGTTTTACCTTCGCGCTTCCCCCTTAATACTAAACATGAAGTTCAAATTCTCTTAATTTTTTTTGCGTTTTCCCGGTCAGTATCATGTTATAATGTGTTTGTGAACGTAACTCGCATTTATTTACCAAATTATAATCAACAATACAACTCCCTCAATTTTCTGTAAATCTTCCTAATCTATACCAAATTCAATCTACCCAAAGAAAAACTGCTGTAACAAAATTTTCTTCTCTCTCTCTCTCTCTCTTCTATCTTTTGCAAAATACTGCAAAAACGTGTCTAGAATGTGTTACATCCGCATTTTAATGGAAAATAAAATGACTTTATTCTGTATCGGAATTTCGGAAACTAAATACTTTCTAAACCTGACACTGGCAAAATGCACAACAGTATGAAGCAAAAAATATCGAATTTTGATTTGTCTAGTGGTGAAAACCGCGTGAAAATCTGTTGAGTGGTTTTTGAGTTTACCGCAGACAGACAAACGCAGTGGGGATTTTATTTTTTATTACATAAGAAAGTATAAGGGTGTTACTACACCAATCGATCGATCGTCCATCGATGTCATCGATCGACATCGGTAGACGTTGGTCGATTGGTGTGGTAGCTTTAATTGATCGACGGATACCGGTCGACTATCCAATCGATCGATTGCTGGTCGATGGACTCGACGATGACGGATTAATATACGCCATCAGTTTCGTGAGAAATGTGAATTCCTCTTGTGAATCGTACTGACGATACTGCTCGTACTCGAACTACTTATTACTGAGACGCAAACCTAGAAGACTCTGCATGCGATCGACGTCGACTAATCCATTGTACCCTCGATCGATCGTCGATCGATTGGTTTGGTAGGAACAATCGATCGACGCCGACTAATGCATTCTACCATCGATTGATAGCATCGATCGATTGGTGTGGTAACACCCTAAGATTAAATAAAACACGTAAGAACGGGCAGGCGACATTGGACCTTAAGGTGTCAAACAATAAATTTCCATAACTTGACTTAAATAAAATAGTGATTGAATTGTTCATAAAAATGAAAATGTTCCTGTTCAATATTAATTACTAACTCTGCACTTTGAGATTGATGTTTTTCAATGAGTTCCTACCTTGAATTTTCGATTGTAATAATATAAGTACCTACTTGTACTGTACACTCATTAATTCTTAGTTATTCTACCTACATAAACTCACTCATTCTCATTAATTAATTCATTACTGTTTTTGTTTTGAACAATGTAACCTATTCGCGATAGCATTAGACATTTTTAAATGGAGTATATTTATAAGAATATCACAATTCAGGCCTTAAAAAAACGCACTCAGATGTAGCGTTTACCTGTTTGCGCACACTCGGTCATCTGTATTATGTATGTAATAATTTCTGTATAATATTTATTTCTGCTATAATATTTCCCTATGGTCTCAATTCGCACCTCCGCTCAAATAGTGTCACAACTCAAAAAAAAATCGTTTGCTGATGATTATTATGATGCTATTAATTTCAGAATTCATCATGCTTTAAGTTCAGATATTGTCATATTTATAATTCAATTATTTGCCCACTAGTGACCCATTTTTTGTATTTATATATAGCGTTATATCCCTGAATTATTTGAATTTAAAAGCCTTTTTCTCAATTATTTGATTTTTGAGTTGTGACAATTCAAATTCAAATTCAAATTCAAAATATTTATTTCAGATAATTATCCATATGTGTTAGTAGTAGTACAAACTTAGCCTAATGTTAGTATTAAATTAAATAATAATAATAATCAACCAATGAACCATTGCACGAGCAGTTCAATGATTCATTAGTTCATTACAATAAACGAGTTTGGACACTTATCCACCTTCGTAACAGGGGGGAGTCCCACCTGTCTGAAAACACATTCAGGATGCCATTGGAGGAAGAGCGCAGGCGTGCCAACATGGAAGCGCATCGCTTACGCATGATCGCGGTGAACCCGTCAACACATGCGTCCGCGAACATCCCTGATGCGCTACATCGCCACGGCAACCCCAAAAGCACCCTGAATGCGTTATTGTACTGTACGCGCAGGTCGCTGTATGCCCGCTGGGTATACTTGGTCCACAGGCTGCACGTGTAAAACGACTGACAGAACGCTTTAAAAAGTGTTATTTTGACAGAGTCAGTACAGCGTGCAAACCTGCGGGCCAGCATGTTGCAGCGGACAGCCAGCGATCTGCGCTCCCTATCTATATCAACGTTATCTTTAAAGTCATCAGTGACCCAATGACCCAAATACTTGAATTTCGAAACCCGAATTAAAGGAGACCCAGAGAGTAAGAGTTCAGGCAACTGTTCGTAGGTTAAAGAACCCGATTTAAAAACTAACCATTCACTCTTATCGGTATTGTATTTGAGCCCGTGAGCCACCGCATAACTTTCACAAATTTTGAGAAGCCTTCTCATTGCACCGATAGATGGGCTCAACAACACCATGTCATCAGCGTAGCTGATGTTGTTCACACAAACACCGTCGACGTGACAACCAATATTAGTGCTACTGAGCTCACCTATCAGTTTGTTTATGTATAAGTTGAAAAGACGAGGAGAGCTCAAACCCCCTTGCCTCACCCCACAATCCAGCCCATACATATCAGAACAAGCGTCAGCCCACCTAACTTTATTCCTTTGAGTACTGTACCAACATTCAAACAGTGATATCACATCAGCCGGGACAGTAGTGTCATGAGAGAGCTTATGCCAAAGCAGGTCATAATTGACCAGGTCGAACGCCCTCGATAAATCCAAGAAACATGCTATAACAGGGGTCTTTCTGTCCGTATAATATTGGACAGTCTGCTTAAGGCATAAAATTGCACTATCCGTTGACAAGTTAGGTCTAAAACCAAACTGACCATCCTCGAGAGCGATATGTTTAGCTAGAATTTTATCAAGCAGACCATCCAATACCTTGGCACAGATAGTAGCAAGCGATATCGGTCTATAGTTGGAAATATCGGAGGCGTCACCAGTCCTGTTCTTTATTACCGGCACAACGATCGTATCGCTAAGTTCTGCAGGTAAGTAACTATGACTTACACATAAGTTAAAAATCAGTGCAAGTACTCGCGGTAAGTGTACCCCAGCGTATTTAAGATGTTCGACGCTGAGGCCGTCGTGACCGGGGGACTTTCCCCTCACCATGTTCTGTATACTTGTCGCGACATCTTTAGCGGAGAACCTGACGGTAGGCGTCCCGGTCACGGCGGCCCCCGCGCCTCTATATGACGGTTCACTATAGCCACACAAACGTGACTTGACGTCAAAAAGTTTTTTAAAGGCATTAGCTATATCAGTGGGGTCGCTCACACCCGCGACGCTCACCGGTATCCCCGACCTATGTTTTAACTTATTCGTTAATTTCCAAAATTTATTAAATTGTTTACTTTTATGACAAGATGCCAGCATATCCATTTTAATTTTCTCTTGATTGTTCTTACAATATCTTAATTTATTCTTAAAAAGTTTTCGCGATGCACACATGCTTTCATAAATAAATCCAGAAGTAGGTTTGTTGTACAACAACCACGTTTGGTAACACAGTCGGGCATCACGGTGAGCCTCACGGACGTGTTTGTTCCACCCCACCACATAGCTTCCCTTATGACGCTTCATAACAGAACCAGCATGAGTGAGTTCGGCTCCTTTTTTCAAAATACAAATCAATTTATTATATAACCTATCTATCATCAACTGATGTTCAGGATTATGACACATATTATCAGCACAATTACAAAATTCTGGAGGAAAATTTATTAGTTTTAAGTTGCTATTACAGTAATCAAAATACTTATTAATCTGTTCTAGATCCCTCTCACCCCACACAACTTTGTTACAATAAATGTTGGATTCAATCATTTTGGGTTTGATTAAATTAATGTTACATTCTATTAATAACGGAATATGGTCAGAGACGTAAACGCCATACAAAATAGACGCACTCTCTACCAAATGCCTGGCGGCCTCTGTGGCAACACAGTGATCTAGCCAGCGGAGGGAACCGTTGGCAGAGCTAATAAAAGTATGCGAGTCTTGCGGCAAAAGTTCTGTATCAACGCAAGACCATGATTGATCTGTACAGGTTAAAAGTAACTCACGTGAGAATCGTGTCCCTGGGTGCGCGTTAAAGTCTCCCAACACAAAGACCGACTCCACTTCACTGCTCTCAATCACAGAGATGATCTCACTAAGACAACTCGTAAACTCCGTAAGATTTTCGGCACAGTCAGTGGGCATGTACACACTAAATATTAGCAAGGACCGCTCGCCCTGCGCTATTTTAATACACACGACACGATCACTAGCACAATTTATAACCGATACCGACGCAAATAACGATTTCCTCCACAACAGCCCAACACCTCCGAACGGTCTTCCGACCAGAACACCTTGAGAGGTGTCCACTGCTGATTTCCCAGTGTACGCGAAGTCTCCATCAATGGTCGCTAGGAAGGGCACGTCGTGGGGTAGCAGCCAGGTCTCCTGTAACGCTATCACGTCGGCTTGTGCACATAATTGACGAACGCAGTCCGCTGAACGAAATATATTTTTACAGTTGAATGTACATAATTTAACGTTTGACATACAACCCATTATGTGTTTGTTATATTTACAACACTTTGCTGCTTATTTACTTTTATAGTATTTTTCTTAAAGTAAATAAACTGTCTAAACCGTATACCCTCGGGCCATATTTTGTCATCTAGGAATTTATTTAATTTGTATTTTGAGACAAACAATTTAAATGCATTATACGGTCTTTCTGCTTGCATATTAATTTTCTGAAGATGTACTATTTCTTGCGTTTTATTTTGTATATAATCACATATGTCTTTTTCCGTAGTCTCTTTGTCAACATTCGTAATAAATAGCGGAATTTTTGAATCAGCAGCCCTAAATTTAAAGTTCTCATTAGGGCTTGCAGTTCCCGTTTTACCTTCGAATCGATTTTTTGACTTTTTATTTTGAACTAGAGTCCAGCCATCTTTAGAGCAATTTTTAGGCCATTCACCTTGCATTAATACGTCCACCATAGTTTTATTTCCCTGCATTGATTGCATTTGATTCGTATTGGCGTTATCTGTATTTTCAACGAAGGTCGAGTTCATCGGAGTGGTAGCTGACTCATCGACAGCCGGTAGCACCTGTGCGTGCGAGTGAACGAGAGAGCGATACTTCGGTCCATCATCGACATTCGTTAGCTGCGTTTGCGAATGTGAGTCAGAATCGATCAGCTGTGAATGTTGTGACGGTAGATGCGGCGACAATCCAAACGGTCCGCTGCTTAAGTTATAGTTATACCCTCCTCCTCTAATTTTATTCACGTTTGAGTTAAATATCGGATTTATTAACTGATTATCAGAAGATTGTATGATATTATTCTCTTTCAGGGCCACTTCTAGGTCGTTCTTAGTGACACAGTTACGTTTAATATCATTTAATTCCGCACGCAAAATTAACATGTCCTTTAGTAGTTTTGTAACGTCTACGTGATCGAAACACACAGGGGGCAGTTTATGTAGCTCGTAGGCGACAAAAACCGGCAATTGATCGGGGTCTATCGTTTTGAAAACCGCTATCATGTCTTCTAAATCCTTTTCTTTCTTGTCTTTTCGCCTCGACTTCAATCGTTTGCCAATCTTCGTCGTACTGCATAACAATTTCTTTGCCTCGTCGATTTCCTCCAAGGAAAACGCCGACACACATATTCTTATGAGACTTTCGTTGTCCATCACGTCATGTTTATTACGAATAAACGCAAGGACTTCCGAAATCACCACATTACAGTTCGCGCACTTAATCGTATCGACGGTATCGACAGACATTATCGCAGATTCACACAATCGTGACCGCTCACATGGGACTCGTGAACGAGACTGACACACAATATTTGAGCGGAGGTGCTCACATATTATGTGAGTTATAATCCTCATTAGTGATATTATTTTACGCTTTGCTAAAGGTTGATGTTATTTTTAAATAGATTAAGTGTGTTGCACCTTCATTTGTTTTTAGTGAATGTTTTGTACAAAATGGTGTTGGATAATAAATAGTCTACTTTTATAAAAAAGGATATTTTTATTTGTTTTACCTGCCTTATTTTTTTACGTAAACGCAACCTTGAATTGGTTAGAGTAATTGAAATTTTGTTATGCCCCGTTTACACGTGGGCCCAACCTCGCCCAATAGCCACTGTATAAACGGGGTTTCCCCATTAATACAATGGCGATTGGCCGTAACTAGGCCCACGTGTAAACGGGGCATAAGAAAAATCTTAATAACAGCCCCGTCTGTACTATTCTGTGGCACCGTGCCTGTATTAAAGTATATTCTGTTGTTTACGTGAAAGCCTTGCGTTTATTAAATGGGGCTAGCATTGTCAAGCGTCTGAAGACAGCTGGACAGTCATATTTTTGGTTGCGTACCTATGTGGATTTTAATTAAGAAGGATTTCGGCCTGTCTGGGCTTAGCAAGGTTTTTTTAAAAACGTATTGTGCACAGGCCCTAAATAGAACTAAGGCCACAAAATAAATAGGGTCAACGCTGCGATAAGCGAGCGCCCGCACGGACGTCGGCGCATGATGTTCGTGCGGCGATCCTCGTAACGTAAACCGGATTAACTGCGCAGTGTCGCTAGTTCCACTTCCACTTTAACGGTGTGCATATAGTCTTGTTGATGGAGAACTTTAATGTGTAACGTAGCAAAAGGGGCGCGGCGATCCGCGACGGAGCACTTTTGTATGGGACCGCGCGGGCGACCGCGTAACGCAGCGTTCGGCCTAATATCAACATATTAGGCCGAACGCTGCGATACGCGGGCGCGGGTTGATGGTACACCTCATACCATGGTGTACCATGCTCCGCTGCCCACCTACTCGGAAATACAGGTATGAGGTTCTATAATTTTCTTTCTTGCTTCATTTCTTTTATATGTATTTACTTTAGTTCAATAATATCTACTGGTGTTCAAAATAAAACAGCAGAATCATTGAATATTTGTATTGAGTGCTCAGTTTACAAATCCATAAACAATTTACTATAAGCTATCACATCTAGCAATATAAGGCAACTGATGACGATCACTCGGCCCGATATTTATTAACACTGACAATACACAAACATTACAGCCATCAATCAATATATAAAATAACTAAAATGAAATTATTGGAACAACTACAAAAATAATAAATAGGTATTATAAAATAAATAACAATTTTCTTTTCAGTTTCTTAAAATACATGATTATGAAGACAACGAGAGAACTTATGATGTCATGTACAGTTAGTATTTAGGTACAGATTAGTCTACGAATATAATGTTAACAATACTGAGATTTAAATGCACATTTTGAACTATATTATGTATATTTCTTACTAATGGGTACCTGGCGTGTGCTATTACACTAAAAAAAAGGAACAATTTTCATTGTTTTAGCAGTCTAAAACCATCTTGGCATTATTACCTTTCTATTAGAAATGAAACGAATATCCGGTAACTATTCGGTATCCGGCCTATCCCGCTCGTATTTACTATTCGGCCGGATACCGGCTAATAAAAAAGGTAAGTTGGTAATTTATTTAAACCACTTAACAAAAAATAAATAGTGATCATCAATTTTTCATTTTACAACTTAAAAAATTAATACTCGTACTCCACTAAGAGCAAGCTACGGTGAAGAAGTACCGATTTCTCTGCAGGTAACAAGTAATTTTGTTTGCCTTTATTTAATAAACAATTCAAACAATAGCTAACTTCATTTTTGAACGAAAAGACCCAAATTCATCCGAGTCCTGCCGACATTTTACGCAAACTCGCTTGTTGCGATGCACCAAACGGCAATGTTTGGCCGAATATTTGGCTGCAAGGTTGGCCGGATATTCGATATCCGGGCAAACAGCTATCCTTTTTATCTCAAATGGAACCGGTATGGGGTGCCCCATCGGTTGGATCATGGTTGATTTCAGTGTATAACCGGACTTAGGTTGAAACAATTGATGTGTTTTATATATTAGGATTGCTGATAATACTGCTCATAGACAACCTATCTTTAGTATTAGATAAATAGTAAATTTTATAGCAAGTAGGCAAAGCTAGTCATTGCAGCCAACGCAGAATAAACGCCTAAATCGAAACCAAGGTCGTTTCGTAGTCAGGAGACTGCAATAAAAATTGCCCACGCGTTTAAGATTACGTTTTTCAACACAGTTAGTCGAAATGATAAGTCAAACATCATAAAAATAATCATTTAGCTACATTTTATTCTGAGAAATGGCTCACAGATTTACGGTCGTGTATTTTGGCAGGAAATGCTATGCGACTACCTTGATACATTAACTTAATATAACACATTCGGATGCAGGCCGTCGCATTTTTTTGCACTAGTGTGAAATGCACTATATTACGTGACTAGAAGCAGTAAGAGCGGAATTTCGAGTAAGATAGGTATTGAAAAAGTAATTTTTGTGATACTAATAAAAAGATTTTTATTATTTTATGAAACGAGGGAAGGAAAAGCCGAAGATATAAAAGGTGTAAGGGACACCTACTGAGCAAGCCCTTAAAGTTTGTGGAGGGCTGTCCCTTACACCTTGTATAATAACATATGTTACTTACTATGCAGCGTAAAACAGTCGTGGAACAATGTCAAAATAAATAATAAAACTAATTTGTCGTTGTTTGACAACAACACATACTATTAGTCACTACATCATGATATAATATACAACCAATAATGATCCTTATACACTTCAACAAATATCAGTATTAATAAATACAAGCCGCACACACTTATATGAATATCACTACATTTCAGTAATGTTTAATCGACAGATCATTCCGTCTCTTTCACGCAGCACTATGACAGACAAGGACGGCACACAATCTGGACCGATTAAAACCACGACGGATTGCACCAAAAACGTTTTAGATTAGTTTCTAGGGATTTACCTTATAAGCGATTTTAGACGAAAATTACATTTTTTTTTATTAAAAAAAAAAATCGTTGACCTCATCATTGCTTACTCACAGGCGAAATAGGGGGTCAAACATTAACCGTCACGGGATACCCGGCAGATGAACATCTCAAGGCAAGGGAGTCGTGAGCGGTGGAATATTTGGGGCGTCAAACTATGACAGCATCACGCCGTTTGCCGTCACGTCATGACAGCGTCACGCCGTTTGCCGTCACGTCATGACAGCGTCACGCCGTTTGCCGTCACGGCATGACAGCGTCACGCCGTTTGCCGTCACGGAACGACAGCGTCAAACCGTTTGTCATCACGGCAATAGTTGTATTACTGCTAAGGCGCGCCAATAGATGATCCACATCAAAATCACTTGTATGATAAAGCCCGTAGATTTATATTATAATAAACTAGTGTTATTTAACTACGCCTACGTTATTGTCTACCCTGCAGGTGAGAAGCTTGAAGATTGTTCATGTTTCGGTACGATCCATCGTTGAAAATATTTATTACAACCTACGGGAATGTCTAAACGTGCACTACAGGAGGAATGCAGGTCAAATGCAATTCTTCTGAATTTTCTAGTTTCAAATTTACTTACACTTTCATTACAAAAAGAAACTTTTTTTTTATTATCAATTTATTTAACTTTAAACACCATCGCGGTCATTTCTGCCTGATCACTTAAAATATTTTTCGCTTGAATCCTGCGGCGCGGCACCAAACAAAATTCTGAAGTTTTCGTTTAGAGAGCAAGCAAAAATTAACTTAGCGGTGGTCAGGCGGAAGTGTCTTTGATAGTACAGTAGTGGTACGCGACAAGGCATTATTTACCAGTCAACCTTTGGGTTAAAAAAATACTACACTGTGAGAAATGTGCATAATAAATAATATTTAGAATCGAATTAAGATTATAATAATAATAACAAGAACACCTATTACAGTTATCAAAATTTCTGAAAATACACTGCAATGAATTACATAAAAAGTACAATAAAGAACCTAAATATAAGTGCCAACAGTTTCACCGCGAGACATGTGCAAACCTAAACTTAATTTTGAGAAAAAATATTTTTGTAATGAAAGTGCAATTTTTTAAATCTTATAAACTACTGCATTCACTTACACATTAAGTACTACAACTAACATAAGTTTCAAATAAAGGATTTAAAAAAAAAAACAAACAAACACTGGAACAAAACTGGTTCATCAAAACATGATTAAAATGAATAAAGACTGTTCTGAAAAAGGTTTCTTGTAACTTTATAAATAAATACAGTCATGTTGCTTCTTTATATTCATCGGCAATAAGGAATATGCATGAAAAAACTGTTTGATAGCCGGGTCCGCCGCGCCGTGTTTTCATGTTTGCTAACGGAATAACATTGTTTGCTAACCGAATAGGGGTGTGGCCTAACAGTTTTTGTTTGCGAGACGAATGAGTGAAATGTTTTAATAACATGTTTTGTTAGAAAATTGGCGCAGCCGACCCGGCTTAACAAGTTTAGAAATAAATATACAACATATTGTTATATCAACAATAGTGAAAACAATATCAAAATTGGTAGAAAAGCAAACGAGATATAACAATTTAAAAAAAAATTTTAGAGGTATGCAGAACAGACAGTAAAGTCCCGCAAACCTCCGTATAAAAGGGAGGATCCTCCGACCAGACGGCTGTTATGTCTGGTGGGTAATTGCCCTAACGGAGGTTTGCATGCATATTCCTCATTTTTCCGATTTTTTTTAAAATATTGCTAATACATAAAAGGTATATTCAGATTTTAGATAAATGTCGATTTCCGAGTTAAATAATGTCTTATTAGGAAAAAAATGTCATGAAAAATAAGAGATTTCTAATAATCCACCGTAATATTATTAAATAAATATACTTATATGTCGCGACTTCACTGCAGTTGTGATACACACATTTTCTTTAATTTTATTATAAGATTCAATATTCTTATTTTGTACTTGTTCAATTTGGTACCTTTAAAAGTACATTTTTTAAAGTGCTTTTTTTCTAATTTTGCATCATTAATTTTATTACAATAGTAAATTTTAACGTTATTTCCAAAGTTCTAGGAACGAATTTTGTGATACCCTAATTTAAACGAATAATTAATGACGTACATCTAATTATTTTAAGTGCTGGTTTTGAATTACCTTAAAGTTAATGACACAAAAAAAAACAACACTAGAAAAGCTTAATCTATAAAAAAAACATTAAAATAAATCAATAAATTAAATAAACAAACCTAAAAAGTTTAGATCATTTTTATCACTTTAAAAGTTATAAATTGCCATAAGATTAAAAAAGAAACATATTTTCTAATGTAAGCCACCCCAATCGTGGAATAAATATTTAAAAACTATTTAAGTTAGCTCGTTAAGTAACATTATTAAGTATTTATTAAATTATTTTTAGAATTAAGTAGGATTTTGTACTACACGTTAAAATTAAGTGATATAGGAAAAGTACTTATAGTACCGACCTGCATATGCTAGAAGAAGGCAAATACACTCAAATAATCACTTATAGTGAAAGTGCGCGCTCAAAAATGTTTAATTTTTTTTTTTAGTATATTGGAGCATTATTAAGGAGCCATTCATTTATTACGTAAGACGATTTTAAGATAAAATAAGACATGGTCGACGCCCCTTCCCTCCTAAATCGTATTACGTAATAAATGAATAGCCCCTAAATCAAAGAAGCAGTATCCGTGAAATGTGACAAATACGAGCACCTTTTACTATGTAGTTTTATAAGCTTAATTTTTGTAATTTATTGATGACATGTGGCTATTTCACTTTGATACTTATACAAGGTGTAAGGGACAGCCCTCCACAAACTTTAAGGGCTTGCTCAGTAGACGATACTGAACAACATTCCACAAAATTTTTTTTCAGGAAACGAAAAAAAATATCCGCCTCACCATACAAAATTATAAACTTGATTGGACAGTTTGTATGGAGAGGCCGAATTTTTTTTCGTTTCCTGAAAATTTTTTTTGTGGAATGTTGTTCAGTATCGTCTACTGAGCAAGCCCTTAAAGTTTGTGGAGGGCTGTCCCTTACACCTTGTATATTTCCAAAATGTATCGATGAACTATTAGTTAAAATGAGTCTAAAAGATGACTGTTATACTATAAGTACATTTGTTTTTTCTCTAGCTTTAGCGGAATAAAGTTATCACTATAGTCTCAACTATTTTACAGCCAAAAAAACTAACTAACGCTTAAAACTTTGAGAGATACTAAACTATTGTGAGGGCAATGTTGCCAATGCAAAAAAAAGAATAAAACATGCTGGCAACATTACAATAAATATTACAGCACGTAAGTAAATAACTTGCTTATGTTATTATGTAGGAACGACGTATGTTTTATCGAACTCAAGGGATATTACTAGGTAATAGATTTTTTGGCGGGTCACTATTACAACCCCACTCTTCTCTTCTTCCTTCCCTGGTACCACTATTTGGGGTCGAGTCTCCTCACTTTCCTGCGCCAAGTGGCTCTATCTTGGGTTGTCAATTTTGGCAACTGGGCTTTCTTGAGGTCCCTCTCTATATTTGACCACTATTACAACCCCACGCATTTTTAAAACCATTTTCACACAGCAACATTTCGTTTAGCATTTCATACGTATCCTGATCCTTTTTCCATAATCATTACGTTTGAATGAATTCGAATTTAGAAGTTTACTGTTTTTCCATTCCATTATATCTTTTTTTTAGGTAGGAAATCATCCAATGACTTATCCCGCTCTTGGGCGGAGCGAGAGGGCTTGTCACTTTCACTGATTAAACCCATTCCTGTTCCTTCTGTGCCTTCGTTCTATTCCCCAGCAGGCTTTTGGCCATTATCAAATGTTTTCTGCGATGTATTTGGATTGTGTGCATCCCATCAAACACCACAGCATGAGTTGGTGGGCAGCGAGATCGTTTAGAGAGTTAGCGTGACCTTGAAACGCAAAAGACAATTGAAGGTACCCGGGTGGATTTTAGTCAGTAAAAAATCTGACACAGGGTGTGTCACTCAACCCAGAGCAGAAGTTAATTGATGATTTCCCACGAGTTAGTAGAGAATTAGTTTCTATGGTCGCTTGAAAAGATGGCAAATTTTCTATAGTTTTAGGCGATTTTATATCAGAACTAGCTCTGCCAGCGGCTTCGCCCACGTGAAAATAGGTTTCTTTATACAAACTTTGGACCCCCAAATAATTTCTTTACAGAGTGAATTATGGGAAATCCTCTCTTAGTGGTCGCCTACGTCATAAGAGGAAGCCTTGTGCAATGCGGACAGTAAGCAATGGGTAGCTCGCTGTCCGGCCGTCCGGTAACTGTCCGGACCAAGCCCAAGTCGTCAACGGCGCGCACTGTTCCCGCGCGCCTCAAGGAGTTGTCAGCAACAGCAGGGGCCCAGCCGGGTCGAAGCCTACTGGGGCCAGGGTTATCCGAAAGGGCGCTCGAGCCCCGGTATGAAGGCTTGAAGGAACGGGATGGGTTTTTTAGTCAGTAAGAGTCTGACACTATCTCCCGCTCCGCCCAAGAGCGGGGGTTGTCATAGGATGATTTTTCCCATCGGAAAAAAAAAGCCTTATGCAAAATTTGAAGCTCTCAGTCCCAGTGGTTTCGGCTGTCCGTTGATATGTCAGTCAGTCAGTTTCTCCTTTTATACATTTAGAGAAAACCAGTATGGTTTATGAATATCGTTCTTATATGCACTAGTTCTAAAGAACTGTTTATAACCGTTGTAACACACACATAATTGTGATATTTCTACAGTCAAAATTCGACATTTCCCATATCCCTTGAGCTCGCTAAGACTTAACACATTACTATGGCTAGAGAGGCAATAAATAAATAAATAAACACCCGAGCTCCAGGAGAGAGTAGTTCCCGTCGGTGTGAGGCTCTCACTTGTCCTCCATGGCGTTCTTGAGCTCCATGGCGAGCTTGTAGCCTAGCTCCGGCCGCCGGTCGCGACCTTCCACCATTGCTAACACCTGAAGTATAAACAAGAATTGTCGTTATATCGTCGATTGAATAATATAGCATAGCACAGTCGGCCTTATAATGTTCCCACTGTTGGGGCGCAGGCCTCTTCTCCAGGAGAAGGAATGGGCCGTAACCCACCACGCGGGCCCAGTGCGGGTTTGGTGGATGTCACATGTCTTCGAATTTTTTGGTTTTAGGACATGCCGGTTTCCTCACGATGTTTTCCTTCACCGTTTTGAGAGCAGTGGTGATGAAATAAATTACACAAAGTAATGCGCCTGGCTGGGTTTGAACCCGCAACCTGCAACTTGTAAGTCGGGGCCGTTACCATTTGGCCACCACTGTTCCCAAGTACAGATACCGGCACGAATCTTGAGCGCTCGGCGAAAGAGTGGGGATCGCTTTGCGTATCGTTCACATCGGCGAGCCAATTACTGTACAAGGCATGCACTCCCCGCCCCCGCGACTCACTTCATACCACTAAAGAGACCTGATATTTCATTTCTGGGCGCAGGTGGAAGACAGCGCTCAAGATCCCTGCCGGTATCTGTAAGTATGTTTAAATAGTAGTGTTACCTCGTCCGAGTTGACGATGACTCCGTTGTTGTTGACGATGGTGGCCTTGGTCTTCTCGATGTCGGCGAGGTCCACGCCGCGCGACGCGTCCTCGATCAGGATGGAGCGGTAGCCGATGGCCAGCGCGTCCGCTATTGTGGCTCCTAATACAACAACAACATTAGAATCATAACTAGCTTCTTATCTTTTTACTTTAAGTAAGTAGTCAAACTGAAATGGGACTGCAGGACATGTCTGCCGCATGCCCGACAAACTGTGGGCCAAAGTAGCACAAAGTTGATGCCCTGAAACAGTAAGACGGGGTCGCGGCAGACCACGAAGGAGATGGCGCGACGAACTAGATAGATTTCACCAGAACTGCCAAGAGGAAGCCTGGGCGCACGAAAGATGGAAGGAGTGGAGGGAGGCCTTTACCCAGGAGTGACAGAACAGGCTAACAAAAAAAAGTAGTCAAGTACCGTCCTGTTCTGGGATTAAAGGTCAAAATTTTACAGACTGGTGTTTCTTCAATGGCCTTTTGAGCTCCAGAGATACGGTAACTCTTTTGGACAATTTCGCATTTTTTGAAGCGCACGTTGAACACAACAAAACGCGCCATCGACCCAGACCTGGTACTTAACTGACGGCGAGTCTCTTATTGCTCGCCATCCGCAATAGCGAGCTTCTGACAGCGTCTTCGCCGATGTGAAAATTTTATATTACCGCAAGTGAACATTCTGCCGAAAGTAACTAATGTCTTATTCCAAGACATGGTACACCTGTGTTACATAATTATGTGGATATTTTTATATGTGTATAGATGTCGGACGCTCCTGGGTGACCTGCGCAGCTAAAGGTAATGTCTCGTTAGGTAACCGCTAGAATGTGACGTGAGATCTACCCACACAAACGTCGTACGCGAGCCCATATATTATGTAGATGTCGGACGCTCCTGGGTGACCTGCGCAGCTGCAGCTATGTGCCTCGTTAGGTAACTGCCAGAATGTGACGTGTGACCTACCCACACACACGTCGTACGCGAGCTCACATATGTAGATGTCGGACACTCCTGGGTGACCTGCGCGGCTGCAGGTATGTGCGTCGTTAGGTAACCGCTAGAATGTGACGTGAGACCTACCTACACACACGTCGTACGCGAGCCCACATATGTAGATGTCGGACGCTCCTGGGTGACCTGCCCGGCTGCAGTTATGTGCCTCGTTAGGTAACCGCTAGAATGTGATGTGAGACCTACCTACACACACGTCGTACGTGAGCCCACATATGTAGATGTCGGACGGTCCTGGGTGACCTGCGCTGCTGCAGGTATGTGCCTCGCTAGGTAACCGTTGGAATGTGACGGGAGACCTACCTACACACATGTCATACGCGAGCCCACATATGTAGATGTCGGACGTGCGTAGGTGACCTGCGCGGCTGCAGGTACGTGTCTCGTTAGGTAACCTCTAGAATGTGACGTGTGACCTACCTACACACACGTCGTAGGCGAGCCCACATATGTAGATGTCGGAGGCTCCTCGGTGACGCAGCTGGTTCCCGAGGCTGGTGTCTGTCAACTTCTTGTTGTCCCAGAACACTGAGTACGAGTCTACTTCAGGATTTGTGCCTTTGTAGATCTTTACTGCGCCGTCCATTATCTGGAACCATACAAAAATATGCACCTATATAAGGTCTTGCTTAAATACGAGTGAAGAAGTTTGTGCGACCGAGGTGGAATTCACCAGAGCCGCAGGCGAGGCTGTTATGGAGCCGAGTGCTGGAGTGACAAATTTCCACGTGTATCAAACATCGTTTTTCAATACACTTACGAATACGTAAATAAACGGGGGCAGCCTGGTGAATTATGGGCCCTCTTTAGCACCCAGCCTGATACGATACATGTAATAAATTATGGCGGGGCCTAGCGCCCGTACTTTTTTCGCACCACTAGGACGGAAAATCGACATATTGCGTGCCTAAAAGCAGTAGGGTTTTTTAGGTGGGAAATCTAATGACATCTCACGCCCTTAGCACTGCGGTACAGGTGTCTTGCACGCTGTGACTAGGCGCTGCTTCGTAGGGGAGGACCCACGAACGCCACCGTGTTTTAACCCTGATCCTGCAAGTGTGAGTACTCACCTTCAAGTCCTTGTGTAGCTCCGCACCCCAGGTGTCCTGCACGCAGTGGCGCGGCCACAGACGCTGCTTCATAGGAGGGGGGCCCGCAAACACCACAGTATCGTATGCCTGGGCTTTGTCGGCTGGTACCTGCAAATTCAATAAAGGAGATTTTTATTAACATTTTTTTTTAATTATATAAACTAGTGCTCAACTGCTTGATGGTGAATCGCACTAGTTTATTATGAGCCTGTTCACTGTAGCCTTGAAGACAGCTGCATCCATCCATCCATCATGATCGTATTAAGTATTACCAGCAATCCAGCAGTACCTATTATGATAGCTGACCTGGCGACCTTCGTTCGTACCGCCTAACAGTCAATGAATGTAGCATATCTTTCGATATAGTCAACCGATTGCGATGAAACAAACCCTAAGTAATACGAGAACATCAAGTTATACACAATTTTAATGAATAAAATTTATCTGCATCGATTTCGATTACGACCCATTCCCTCTTCTAGAGAGGAGGCCTGAGTCCCAGCAGTGGGAAAATTAAGAAAAAAAAAAGGCTGATGATGATGACATCGATTTCGTACATTTTACGTGACGCGCGATCAATTTAAAAACTTATATATGTATAGCTAGTTTCAAGATTGCGTCATTTTTTCTTTCTAGCAGAACTGTACGAACGAAGCTTAGGCTATGTCAATTTATAACGTGATCCTTGTGTGCCTTGGAAAATATCTTGAGCTGTTGGACCTGTCTCGGCTGTCATTCGATATGTGAAAGTCTCTACAATTACTTAGACTGACGTACTTATATCTAGGCAATAACTGGAAAAAGGAGTCCAGACTGGTCATCAATTCTTGTAGAATCGATCTCAACGTATTTGGAACAAAACCAGCTCCTTTTCTTCCAACTACGTTAAGGTCATCTGTCTGATGGCTGATTATAGCCACAAACGTTAAATATCTCGTATATTTAACAAGGCTAGGTGCAAAAAAAGGCAGTTTGACAGCATCTCAGTCATATTTGCTACAGTTTTGAAGACATTATCCAACTTTTTCTAGACATGCGTAAGTACTGATTAAACCACGGCTTTTTAGGGTTCCGTAGCCAAATGGCAAAAAACGGAACCCTTATAGATTCGTCATGTCTGTCTGTCTGTCAGTCCGTATGTCACAGCCACTTTTTTCCGAAACTATAAGAGCTATAATGATGAAACTTAGTGAGTAGATGTATTCTGTAAACCGCATTAAGATTTTTATACAAAAATAGAAAAAAAACTATAAATTTTGGGGGTCCCCATACATAGAACTGAAACTCAAAATTTTTCTTTCATCAAACCCACACGTATGGGGTATCTATAGATAGGTCTTCAAAAATGATATTGAGGTTTCTAATATCATTTTTTTCTAAACTGAATAGTTTGCGCGAGAGGCGCTTCCAAAGTGGTAAAATGTGTGTCACCCCCCCTGTAACTTCTAAAATAAGGGAATGATAAAACTAAAAAAATATATGATGTACATTACCATGCAAATCGCCAACGAAAATTAGTTTGAACGAGATCTAGTAAGTAGTTATTTTTTAATACGTCATAAATCGAAAAAAATACACTATTATTAAAACATCAATCAAAGTTACAACGAACTACAAGAACTTTTATATTATGTTACTTGCTGCTACGGAACCCTTCATGGGCGAGTCCGACTCGCACTTGGCCGGTTTTTTCTCTTTTTTTTGGTTATCAAATAACTCCCGGTCTGAGTAGAGCAAGCGGCAATGACTGGAGAGAGACTTTTACTAACCTACCCGTTCCTTCAGTAACCTTTTGCGTTTGCATTCAGCGTTGACCCTTCCGAACCCTCCCGCAAGATTTAACTACCTTTCAAACTGTATCAAGTCGTGTCACTCGCGCCGAAGTACTTCTATTAATAGCTGCCACTAATCGTGCTCGAATAAAAGTGATTCGCGAGGAATATCGATTGGATGACGCGATTGAGTAGCTGAGGGATGCGTGGATGCCGCGGACTGCGATCAGCACGCACGGTTTACGTACTTGAGGCTTAGGGCTGGTGAAAAGATCTTTTTTCTGATGATTTTTTTTTGTGGTCGGACCTGTATAAGTTACCTGATGATCAGATGGCCTCGTGTGAGAAGAAACGCGGAACTGAGAAGTCAGAGAAAGAGAAGGTATAAGTCCATTCAGGTATAACGTAATTCTAAACTCAAATAATGAAGCCTTCTCCGTGTCAATGTTTATAGGTACGTTTTACAGCAGGCCTGTAGTTTTCCGACTATCTCACGTTACCGTACCAGATTGGCTAGCAGAATATTCGCTATCAAAGCAGGTTAAGGGTGCGTTTCCACTGGGCCGAGTGGAAAGGAGCGGATTGTGAATTGGTCGATCACAGTGCTCAAAACCTCCACTCCATATCAGTGGAAACAATTTTTCTTTCTATCTTACTTTGTTTCCACTGATATGGAGTGAAGGTGGAGTGGGGGTAGCCCTGACTACTATGCCGGAAGACGTGGGTTCGATTCCCACCCAAGACTAAATTAAATGTTTGTGTGATGAGCACGATTATTTGTTCTGTGTCTGGGTGTAATTTATCTATAATAATGTATTTAGAAGTATGTAAGTAAGTATGTTTGTCAGTTGTCCAGTACTCATAGCACAAGCTCTGCTTAGTTTGGGGCTGATGAAACTTAATAGGTACCATTAACCATTATCTGGGGTGTTAGCATAGCATGATCAGCCTTTTTAATGTCCCTACTGCTGGGACCCAGGTCTCCTCTGTAAGAGAGGATATAGGCCGCAGTCCACCTTGTGGGCCCGGTGCGGGTTGGGTTGGGTTACCGGGATGGGTTAACAACTGGGGTGTTAAACGCCACAAATTAGTGCCAACCACCACCCCGGTAGCAAGCTCAAAGGGGGCCAATGGGAATAAAGAATCTCAGGGTAGTTATAAAACGATGCAGGTGACACTTGTGTTTATTATTATTTTTATTTTTATTTATTTATTCATTTATGTATTCACAAACACTTAAAAAAACACAAACATCCGAATTGAGAACCTCCTCCTTTTTTAGAAGTCGGTTAAAAATGAAATGGACACATACAGATAAAAGAGTACAAAGGTATTATTATTAGGTATTATGGATAGGCTCGCGTTTGACCACTATCTCACCTGATGGAAAGTGATAATGATGATTAAGTACCTATCTTTGTCCTTCAGTTGCCCTTTGTTTCAGGGCTACGGTAACTCTAGAAATACCTAACCTTGTAAGTAATCCTTTTTTCGTAAATTCTACCGGTTTTAAGTACAATAAGATATAAATCGGAGGCAACCCTTAAAATTAAATCGAGGTCAAGTTCGAATGAAATCGGATGTCCTCAAAAAGTTTGTGCCATTAAATTTTTATTGACATTTTTATGAGGACTTACCTGAGGGTACAATTTACCACTCTAAGCTTTATTGTTTCTCATTCGGAATTTTACCCTGAACTCGAAATTTTTGCAAAGAGGCCTGCTTGTTCGGGTTTTGATTGATTTGACATGGTATATTATTCTTTCTTTCTTTCTTTATTTATTTATTTTACAATTTATGTACACACAAAAATACTGAAGAAGATAACATTATTAGAATACTTTGTACAAAGGTAAGTACTGCTTATTTCAAATAGAAATTTCTTCCAGCAGACCTGCGAAAGGAGAAATTACAAGAGATATAGACAGCAGTGTGCAGAAATGAGTAAAGAAGAGTTAGTGAAATCTTTAATTAAACCAATAAATACTTACATATATTACTATTTATACCTTATACTAAAAATAAATACATAATATTTATATATACAAATATATAAACGATTATCACGCAAGAGAGGAAATTTAATTTCTTTATTCTTAAACATTTATTTCTTATTATACAAACAATTACCATCAGGACAGATGATACTCTGATATGAATTACGGTTCCTTTGAGTGTCAAAATATACGTATTTTACGACATAAACGACCATATCTTTTTTTTTTGTTAACTTAGAAGTTTGATTTCAACTCTATACCTCCAAACGTTCCCGAGATAAAGAGTCTTGACAGACCGACAGCAAAGTGATCCTATAAGGGTTCCGTTTTTTTCCTTTTGAGGTTCAGAACCCCAAAATGAACGAAAAATGTTAAATAATTTTTATTTCAGGCCATTCATTGTATTACCTGTTCACATATATCTTAATTAAAGCACTACCAGATGTTCCTATGACGTAACTAGGCCAATTAGTCAATGATTAACAAACTTCAATTAATTCAATGGCATGCAGATTAAAGTATCAACAATACTAGTTGACTACCGATCGCCTTCTAACGATTACTATAAAACAAGCATAATCGTTTTAATTGTAAATCTAGGCTGTGAAATTAACTTGTGAATTTGAAATTTTAGACCTAATACTTGTAGCACGGAACATCGTAGATTTCCCGTTATGATACTAGTAGGACAAACTGATGGCTTTATTAATAACTAGCGACCCGTCCCGGCTTCGCACGGGCAATAAATATAGCCTATGTTACTCAGGTGAATGTAGCTTTCCAATGGTATAAGAATTTTTGAAATCAGCACAGTAGTTTTTGACTTTATTCGTTACATACAAAAATACAAATCTTTCCTCTTTATAATATTAGTATAGATGAAGTGTTTCAAATGTATACTTTTACTGACAGTTCAACCGATTTTGACTTTTATTGCGATGGCGATATGATAAATGGCGGCTGCAGTAAATAGTTGGTATTATAATCACTTTTTACCCGACTACAGCAAAGCCAAAGGAGGGTTATGATTTGCTTTTAATGCCATCATTATATTGATTGTTTTTCTTCACAAGTGTAATAAAAACGTCGTATGATACATGTGAGTATTGATGATTACCGTCCTTTGCTTTCTTAGTAACTGCCTCAGCGGTAATCACCGACATAATACACTTTTATAACATTAAGGAATACTTTGAAAAAAACTTTTTACAAAAAAAAAAAAACCGACTTCAATGTTAAAAACACTGAAAAGTATATGTGTTTCTTGTTTATGGTGTTTCTATAATAGTTTTTTTTGTCTCTTCGTTATTTAACACCGACTTCCGAAATTAAAGTTATTTTAGACTTTTCAGTGTTTTTAACATTGAAGGCGGTTATATTTTTTTTTGTAAAAGTTTTTTATTTTACACTTTTTAGTTATGGTACCACCACTAAAAAGTACTCCTCAGACAAACTTAAATAACTTATAGCCACAGTGAATCTCATAACGATTCTAATAATGCCAAACACGGTTAGATAACATTAATTTACCTTCTGGCTTCATCATCTGATCAGTTCGATACATCCCTCCCCCCCTTTTCTGTCAGTCTGTCAGTCAGTCATCGACTACACGTTTAAACAAAGTAACTTTACTTGTAACCACAGTTCTGCTGTGATCCTGTGAGGAGTTCTGTTCCATATCTTCGAAGTTCATGATCAGATCATAACAATATTTCTATGGGACCAACTTGGAAGCATAACCTTCCAATCAACAAAAAAAATATTTTCAAAATCGGTCCACAATTGACCGAGATACCGGTGAACATACATAAAAAAAAAACATACTTTGTTACCATATTTTGCAAGTAAGACAGGGCAAATTTTTATATTTACACCGTTTTCGTTCCCTTTTCAATAAGTTTATTGTTGATATGTACGCAAAGATTGTGTACATTCAGCCGAACATAGAACTTCCTTCTTTTCGAAGTCGGTTAACGTAAGTCTCCAGAACGTTATTGTCTATGACTCACCGGGCTTGAAGGATGCAGCTCTCTCATGTGCACGTTGTCTATGAAGGAGACGTGGTCGGGCGGGTGCCAGTCCAGCGAGTAGAACAGCGCATCGAATGGCACTGTCTCCAGCAGACGGTTGATTGGTTCCACCACCTGGAAGAGAATTACTGTTTTAAGTATCGATATGTGTGTTATTGAAGGAGATTGCAATTATACTTTTAAAGATTATACAAAAATAGCACAACGACATCGACATCATCGGCATCAACGGCGTGCAATGGTTAGCTCGCTGTCCGGCCCTCCGGTAACCGTCTGGACAGTCCGAGTCTTCGACGGCTAGTACTGTTCCTCGCGCGCCTCAAGGAGATGTCAGCAAAACCGTAGGAGCCCAGCAGGGTCGAAGCCTACGAGCCATGGGTTCGCTTCGGAACGGAAAACCCGGGGCCCTGGAACGCAAGGCAAAGAAGGAACATAGGTGTGGTTTTAGTTTTTTTATTATTATTATGGATAGGCTTGCGTTTGACCACCATCTCACCTGATGGTAAGCGATGATGTGGTCGACGATGGAGCACGCTTGCCTAGAAGTAACCTATTCACTCTTGACTTAAAGTTGTAGCTATCAGGAAACACAGATTCCGGCAGGGAATTCCACTCCTTGGCTGTACGTGTTAGGAATGAACTATATATTTATATATATTCATAACTACCTATATATCATAACAAAATGTCAAGATGGATAACGGTTATTTACTGTGTATCAAAGTTCCTATGACTGGTGTGTAAGGAAAGGGTTTTATGAAGAAAAGCACAGAAAGACAAGACTAAGTATTTATTTCAATTGGCTTGTCAGTTAATCGAATAAACTACTGGCTCGTTCGGAATCTAGGTCTTCGAGGTGAAGAACGGCCAAGAAACACCTCGGAAGCATTTTATCATCACAATAACATAATTAGAAACATAAGTCACAGTATAACAAATACACAGAGTCAAAACAACATTAGCAATAATATTAAGCCATTATATTAAATAACTTACGTGAACTTAGGCAGTCCGTAAAGGTCTAGAGCTGAACAGCAAGTAAGAGAACTTTAATAGAAACCAATCTTATTTATAGGAAAGTCCTGACGTTTAAGTGTCAACCCACAGGTTTGACACTTAAACATCAAATATCCTTCCACCTTCTACAAATCTCAGGTTGTCGCACAACACACAACTTCTTACATTTTAGTAGACAAAGTCTTTAGATATTTTACAACCATAATAATATCGCAACAACAATTAATTTAATAAAATAATAATTATACTTATCTTTTAACTCACAATTTCCACACTTGTACACAAACTGTGTAACTTATTTTTGTAGAGAGAGCTCCGCACCGTCCGACGTCTGAACCGAGAATAACTCAGGACGGTCGGCGCAGCGGCTTTTATAAGCGGTAACAAACAACATGAGTCACTTGCTTGTTACCGCTTGAACGTTGGTTTTTAGTTTGAATTTAAACGTTATCTTTCAAATATCTATTGTAATTATTATTTAATACATTATTACTATTATATATTTTATATATCTATATCTATACATAGGCATAAACTATCACGGCCATACTGACAGTACTTCGTCCTCGAAGTATTACTATGTTGTTTATAACATACAAGTAGGTACATTCGATTCATTAATCAACATATACATAACACAAAAACGAAATTCATATTTCATAAATTTCGAGTCAACCAATTGTATGGACACGATGGTCCTCTTAAAATAGGTAGGTAACAGAGTATTCTTGCCAACTACATAGACATGTCGATCACATCCACCCGCTGCTCGTGGGATAATCGACACCAAATAGTAGGCCGACCAGCGGTTATTGAGTAATGCCAACTACATAGTCATGTCAATCACATTCACCCGCTGCTTGTGAGATAATTGACACCAAATAGTAGGCCGACCAGCGGTACTCAAATATTTTTTACTCATTCCCAATATGACATTGGTTCTAACATTGACAGTTAGAAAGTTAATCAGGGTATTTATTTTTTGTATCATGTATATGTTTCCAATAATATTTTATGTTGGCAACTCATGTTTTTATAAAAGCCTTAATTTAAACCAAAACATTGTACAGTTGATAAATAATTTCTAATACAAATCAATAAGATTGAACCTTGAATTGACTTTAAAATATGGCAATGACAAGGTAGAAGTAGTTTCACATTTGAGGTTATACACCTCAATCACAAATTAGTACATATTTAATTTTGAGCCAAATACCTAGTCACGCCAATTACATTCACCTGCTGCCGGTGAGACCTATTGGCGCCAAATAAAAGGCCTAGCAGCCAATACTTGAGCCAAATATCTAGTCACGCTAAGCACATTCACCTGCTGCTGGTGAGACACATTAGCGCCACATAAAAGGCCTAGCAGCTAATAAGCAATAACTAAATCACTGTAACAGCTATGTTGATTCTATACACCTGGTTACGGTAAGATTAGATTAATCAACACTAAATTACAGAGCATAATTTTGAATTGTATTTTTCTATTTTACTTTATTAGAACAGAATGATCGTTTTAGTCGGTATTATTGACTTTTCAAAATAACCGGGAAATAAATAATTCAATGCTATTCCACAGTTGATTCAACACACTAACCCGTTTTAGCAACATAATCAACACAATACATCGCTCGGTCAACCTGACAATATTATTGCAAATTGCTCTTAACGTTGAATTTTTGTTGGCATCAGTTATTTACTTCAGATCACAACATGGGCACTTTCAAAGCTAAATTACAAACGCAATTACTAGAAACTTGACATTTCACCTGCCATTTGTGATATCTAAATTCAAATCAGGGCAATGATTGACCGACAGTGATAAATATTGTTTGACAGGTATCAGTAACAATCATTGCTTTTGACTAAAACTGAGGGTATAGATATAACTTATTCTTCAGACTTTTATTAGTTACTATTGTGTTTCTTTAAAGTTAATTTCGTAAAATAGTTTTCAGTTTGTTTTCCGATATATCAAAATCTATGATCACGAAACTTTGAAATAGATTGTTTACTTTATTGTTCAACATCAAAATTTCATTTAATTTAAAACGAGCAACTTTGAACTACCAGCACACTAATTTTATTCCCTTTAAAATTTTATCAAACAAGACACGCCAAGAAACCATAGCCCAAAGACTAGCTTCTTCTAAACGTGAGAATTTTACAGAAAACCAGCCGATTCGGCAAACATTGTTTTGAAATATAAATATTTCTAATATTTATTATGGTAGTTCAATAAAATATAAATATGATTTCCTACCTAATCAACCACTCTACGCTGCCTAACTAACAACTATCCTAAGCTACCTAAATAACAACTACCTTAAGCAACCTAAATAACTACCCTACTGTTGAGCAAATATAAATTCATAAGATAGATAGATGCCTTTGTAAACACCTTTGTGGAAGAGTGTCTTCGTAAACCTGTTCTTACGTTTCATTTTCGAACACGAGTGGCGCTGTTGTTTTTCCGTCACCGTCATGTCATGAAAATATTTTTTTTTCTTTGTGAACAAGAATAAAATTGCGTTTATAGAAATCTACTCGACTTTATTGAAATATTACCTAAACCCCAATACCTACGCTACCTAACTAAACTATTGACGGTATTACGTTAATAAACTTGCAAAAATATGGGTACCAACTATTTCCATTTTATGTCAAGTACACTTTTTGTAAAAATACACTCTGGTGATCAAAATAATTATGAACATTTTATACCGAATAAAAATCTAACGATCTTATCTCGTGGCTTTATAGGAACAATGCTAAATGCCCATTACCTACAGTGAGACATCTTTAGCAAAGTGTTTAGTTTTGTTTCAAATAGCCATCCTAGATGTAACTAATATCGACGTAGTCCGTAGACTACCCCCATTTTTATATTAATATGCATAATCTTTTTGTACAACTTTATACTTATGATTACAAAATCATGTAGCCTTTTATGTCACTGGTAAAAGAATCGGGATTTTTCTTAATGCTTTTTTGTATTGGGACCAATTTTACGTTTATCTATAAAAACCCTTTACAACACATAAGATACTCAACATTATCTTTAAAAACAAAAAGCAATGCTAACGAAGGTCTTTTTCTTTTTCTAAGAAGGAGTGTAAAATGTATGGCTCCTAAAATTTACAATAAAATTCCCAAAATAATGAATATTAATTCGTTTAAGAGGGAATTAAAAAAAATTGCTACTCAGTAAGGCTTATTATAATGTTGCGGAGTTTTTAAACGAAAACTTTTGAGCCATGACTATTTAATATTTTAATTTTACTTTTAATTTTATTATTCTATTTACTGTATTGACTGTAATTTTTATTGATTGAATTTTGACTAAATTATATGTAGACTATTATTGAATTGACTGAATTTTGAATGTTTTTATTTGTACATGTTGACTATTATTGAATTGACTGAATTTTGAATATTTTTATTTGTATATGTTGACTATTATTGAATTGACTGAATTTTTAATGCTTTTTTAAGGAATTGTTTTTTTTTTTGCTTTTTTTTAAATTAATTATGTACGCCGATTTACGGCAAAACATGTTGAATTTTATCACCATCTTAACATACACATGTTTATACAAATAAATGATCTTATCTTATCTTTTAGCTACTGAAGGTACTTGCTATATTTTACCAATGCAGATGCAGTAGCTTGATTGAAGATCCACAGCTCATTTGCAGCTCCGTTTTCCGGGACGGCATGGTGACATCGTGGCGTCATCTTCTTGATGGTAGTAGACTCGACGGTTATAGTTCATGAAAATAACAAGACAAAAGGCATTAAAAATCAGTTGTGTAAGCCAGAGGCCTATCCCACTTCTGATGTTAGGAATGAACTATATATTTATATATATTCATAACTACCTATATATCATAACAAAATGTCAAGATGGATAACGGTTATTTACTGTGTATCAAAGTTCCTATGACTGGTGTGTAAGGAAAGGGTTTTATGAAGAAAAGCACAGAAAGACAAGACTAAGTATTTATTTCAATTGGCTTGTCAGTTAATCGAATAAACTACTGGCTCGTTCGGAATCTAGGTCTTCGAGGTGAAGAACGGCCAAGAAACACCTCGGAAGCATTTTATCATCACAATAACATAATTAGAAACATAAGTCACAGTATAACAAATACACAGAGTCAAAACAACATTAGCAATAATATTAAGCCATTATATTAAATAACTTACGTGAACTTAGGCAGTCCGTAAAGGTCTAGAGCTGAACAGCAAGTAAGAGAACTTTAATAGAAACCAATCTTATTTATAGGAAAGTCCTGACGTTTAAGTGTCAAACCTCTGGGTTGACACTTAAACATCAAATATCCTTCCACCTTCTACAAATCTCAGGTTGTCGCACAACACACAACTTCTTACATTTTAGTAGACAAAGTCTTTAGATATTTTACAACCATAATAATATCGCAACAACAATTAATTTAATAAAATAATAATTATACTTATCTTTTAACTCACAATTTCCACACTTGTACACAAACTGTGTAACTTATTTTTGTAGAGAGAGCTCCGCACCGTCCGACGTCTGAACCGAGAATAACTCAGGACGGTCGGCGCAGCGGCTTTTATAAGCGGTAACAAACAACATGAGTCACTTGCTTGTTACCGCTTGAACGTTGGTTTTTAGTTTGAATTTAAACGTTATCTTTCAAATATCTATTGTAATTATTATTTAATACATTATTACTATTATATATTTTATATATCTATATCTATACATAGGCATAAACTATCATACGCATAATAAATGTGTTCTCAAAACGCTTTGTGCGTATAGGTGGGATGTCTACCATGTACCGGTGGCGCAACGCTGTAAGTCGTGTGGTCCGATGATGGAACGGACTTGGCGGAATTAGATTGTGGAAAGTTAGTAAAGGTCTAACACAACTTCTCGCGCCGTCATTGATGATGATGATGATGATGATGATTTCCCACCTCAAAAAAAACATGCCTTCAAACTTTGGGGTATAGGTACGGCATGCCGGTTTCCTCACGATGTTTTTCTTTACCGCTTTAAGTAAATAGGTTTTCAGTCTTTATTGATTTCTAGTAAACAGTATTTTTAAGGGTATTATTATTGTCCTTACGTAAACTAAATGGCATACTGCCAACGATTTGACGTTGTATGTCTTAAGACCTAACCTTCTAGGTAATGTCAGGTCTATATTACAGGTAGTTTATTTAGACCTACTTATTATCATAATTTCATCTAACAATTTCCATAACATTGTAGCAATTTGACGAGTAATTCACTGTCTCACTCACACAGTACATGATAATGTGGTTGTGTTCAATAATGTCATGTAAATTGATTATCAGAGTCGGCGCCAGTAGCGTAACTTCTAAGATGCAAAGGGGTGCGAGCCCCTGGGGGGTCACGAAAGTTCGGATCGGTTAGCTAGGACCCCAAATGCTGCTAAGATTAAGGGTCAATTTATACTAGCGCAGAGTCGAAGCGCATTGAAGCGTCAAATTCTTTACAACTAAAGCAAAGCCGCACGAATGCGGCGTTAGCGTTGTTCACGCGCCGACGCACGAATTCCGAAGAATGTGCGCGTCTTTTTAAAATCTCAGAAGTAATGTGTGCGTTACTCTGTGGAGTTAAGGTTGAATTTGTTATGTTCAGTTTTGGATAGACGCTTCGATGCGCTTCGACTCTGCGCTAGTATAAATTGACCCTAACTCCTTAGGTTAATCCATTATTAGGATAGGAACATGCTGGTGAGAGCTGTCAAATTCATACAATATAGCTAGCTACATATCCCTTTCTCTCATCTTAACGACGCATATTTTCGCCTTGCTATCATCCTTCCTTCTTCTTCTACCTGCCCTTATCCCATATTGCTTAGGGTCGGCACAACACGTTTTTTTCGTCCATTCTGTCCTGTCAACCGCCACACTATCACTAACTCCCTTTTCTTTCATATCACTCATCACACAATCTATCTTTTCTTTGGCCTCCCTCTTCCTCTCCACCCATCCACATGTATATACTCATAACTCTTTCAGTAACATGCGTTTCATCCCTCCTCTTCACATGACCATACCAAGACAAACAATTCTCCTGCAACTTTTCAGTTACTGATGCCACTTTCAAACATCTTCTAATATACTCATTTCTCATCTTATCCAATCTCGTCCATCTCAACATTCTCATGTCCGCTACATGCAATCTTTTTTCATCCGTCTTTTTCACAGCCCAACATTCTGATCGATACAGTATGACAGTTCTTATCACGCTTACATCCAACATATGCTATGTAAAAAAAAAACTTAGTTTGCTTTTTGTTCCTGCACCCCTACCAAGGTACGCTACTGCTCGTTTATACCTTTATGTATAGCAATGTAGACTGGATTATAGCTTGTAATAGAGCCTACCTTATAGGCTATAATATAGCCTGTACTGACTGTAACTAGCCTGGCATTGAAGCGGATATAAAAAGCAACTTGTATGAAGATGTTTTGACGTCAACCGATAAAGTTTGCTTGGGTTATGAAGCTTTTTTTTAGTGGATGCGTCGGAGAATTAGGGTTGTCTCGATCTTTTCAACCGTGGCGGAAAAGTTGGAATGGTTTGGTTTTTTGTTCGTTGTGGGATCTTCACTACCTTTATTTATTTATGATTTACTAGCTTCTGCCAGCGACTTCGTCCGCGTGAAAGTCGGTTTGTCCATACGAACTTTTAATCATGGCATGACTGAAAAAAAATAAATCTTAATATTCACGAAATTAATTCTGAAAGAAACTCCCTAATTTAACAATTTATTTATTGACACACAAGTTTGAAAGAAAATTAAGAAATAGACAAATATGAATAAGAAAATAAACAGATATCGATGAATGACGCTCATGATAGTAAACATAAATAACATAAGAATAGGCTCGATAATATCACTAAATCAAGTCACAACTTAGCGTGCCCTTCCAAATATATTAGGTATACATAAAATGCGAATGACAACATTAATCGCATTAGTAACCTCATGGCATTAACTTACTCAGAATGATATATCAGCAAAAATAGATACATAATGGATTTCTGAGCTGAGGTCGTAAGGGCAGATGACTCAACCGTTTTTGTGAACTTTGAGAACTCCGAAAAATAAACGAATTAAACACCAACCAAGTGCGAGACGGACTCGTGTACGAAGGGTTCCGTATCATTAATACAACTTTTTTGTTTTAGCGGCAACAGAAATAAATCAATCCTCAACAAACGGTGAAAATTTCAAAGGTTTATGAGATCTAGCCTGGTGATAAACGGACAGTGGAGTTTCAGTAAAAGGGTCGCGTTTTCACCCTTTGAGTACGGAACCCTAAAAAACAAGCTATTGTCAAGTTTTAGTTAATTTTTAGCAATGTGTGTTTGTTACTCCTATCAAAGTTAACAAACACACATCTACACTAATACAAGGTGTAAGGGACAGCCCTCCACAAACTTTAAGGGCTTGCTCAGTAGACGAAACTGAACAACCTTCCACAAATTTTTTTTTTCAGGAAACCAAAAAAAAAATCGGCTTCACCATACAAATTATCCAATCAAGTTTATCATTTTGTATGGTGAGGCTGATTTTTTTTTCGTTTCCTGAAAAAAAAATTGCTCTTCAACAAATCTATGGCGCACTCATCTTACTTCAGATCGACTTAAATGAAGACTTCTAGCCGCCACGCCCTGACTCTACTTGCGCGGCCTAAGTTGGACTTGTATCTATTTTTACATGAAGTAAACACGCTTAAAATTAAGTTAGATGATCAAGAAACCAACGAAAATAGGCAAATTTCAAATAAAGAAAGATTTGATTGAATTTAAACACGGAGCAAAAAAGTGTAAAATGAGGGTGTTTGACGATTTGAGTCGATAATGTGAATAATGGTATATTTACTAAAATGAAAAGTATGTGGAAAAGAAGTTTATAAACCTATCTTCAGTAATACTAAAAGAAATTTTACAATTATTTAATTTTTTGGTTAATTATCGGGTTTCAAAGCGCAGCCTATGGAGTGGGCCAATTTTTTGCACGCAAGTGTAAAAATATCTACGCACAGCCGAAACAACGGGGACTAGGAGCGTGTAATTTTGCACAAGGTTTCCTTTTATGACGTAGGCGAGCATTATTTAATGGATTTTCCGAAATTCACACCGTAAAGAGATGAAACGAGAGCCCAGTGTGTATGATAAAACCTTCCTGCACGCGGGCGGAGCCGCTTCCAAAGCTAGTCCGAAAATACGACCTTAACAGCTATTACTATCAACAATACTGCCATCATTCATTGGTTGTCACACCTATTGATAGTGAACCATTGTGATACATTTTTGGCTTCAAAGGCCCGCTTTTGAATAGGATTAACGAAATTAATCAGTATTTATAAATAGGTTGAATTAAGGTAAACCTTTTAGAAACGATTATAATCAACAAACACGGAAAACGCGGTTCAATTTGAAAGATAGGTTTGCTGAACTGCGCCCTTATAATTATGTCGATGGGGTGTCGTTTCATACGGAAACATACAAGGTGTCGTTTTGAAGCTGCAAAATATTTCAGGAGGTAATTATGTTAGTGATTCTCGACCCGAATCAATAATAAAATAAGTAGGTATTTTTTTTTTTTTTTTATAACCGCGCTTTTTTTCACACACACAAACACGGAACAATAAAGGTCGTTTTCACACACACTAACTCGCAACGATAGTTTCATAAATAATGTATCATCCAATCATCATCCCGCACGCCACACCCTAGCCACGCCCCCGCGGCCATCGATCAATCGATTTAGTTTAGAGTAATTAAAAAATTAAATAACAAGTATTACTGATTATTGACCAGGTATCGTTTTTTTATATGATTATTTATGAGTTTTACTACAACCTCCTGAAATATTGTGCAGTTTTAAAACTGCACCTTGTACAATTAGGGCTATATTTCACCAGGACACCATGGTGGCGTGACCAGCTGCGCCTTGGTGGCCACCGTAGGCGTGGGCTTGCGGACAGTGAGCAATGGGTAGCTCGCTGTCCGACTGTCCGGTAACTGTCCGGACAGAGCCCAAGTCGTCGACGGCGCGCACCGTTCCCGCGCGCCTCAAGGAGTTATCAGCAACAGCAGGGGACCAGCCGGGTCGAAGCCTACTGGGGCCAGGGTCATCCGAAAGGGAACTCAAGCCACGGTATGAATGCAAGAAGAAACGGGGTGGGTTTTTAGTCAGTAAGAGTCTGACACTATCTCCTGCTCCGCCCAAGAGCGGGGGTTGTCATTGGATGATTTTCCCCACCATAAAAAAAAAAGCTGCGCCTTAGTGTCCCAGTGAAATATAGCCCTAAGCTACCAAACTAGACACCAGAGAGAGTCGCCACACGCCCGAGTTGGTCGCGCCACCAAATTGGTCGCGCAACCAAACGGACACCAGGTGAGTAACTCTCTATAGAGCTGCATACATCTTATTGGTAGCGGCGACTGGTCCTGCCGCCATGGTGTCTCGGTGAAATAATTATAGCCTTAACATTTCTTTTTTTACTCGTTTTCATAATAATGTTGATATGGTGAAATTAGAAAAACGTCTTATCACTCTAATATTGCCTGAAATGAGATACGAAGAATCGTCTAACTAAAGTGGCAGCGGGCGGGTCGATATGACCGAAAGGTTCTAGTGTGACGAACGCGAATGAGAAAATGCAGCGTTGGAAGGCGTCTCACAAGGTGTGCGAGCTACCCATTGCTCGCCGTAAGCAAATCTGAGCCTTTGAAGGAGTTCAGTTGACCGTCAAAACAATCACCTTGAAAGATCACTGGGTCCTGGAAAGATCACCTGACGGCTGAACACTGGACAGGCCTATGCTTTGAGTGAGGGCAGACGACGCAAAAGGATCAAATTCTTTCATATTTTTTACCCGCAAACTTTCTACTTGATGAAGCTTTTGGAAATAGTTTCTGAAGTTTATAACCGTAAATTATTTACGCATTAACGCCTTGGTAAATTATCATTTATGTTCATAGCGAAAATTGCTTTCTTAGTCAATTAAATTTAATATCAGTGTCCTTAGACTGAAACACAGAAACATCTCAACAAACTTCAAAACGCAGGGGCCCAGCAGGGTCGGAGCCTCGGCCCCGGTATGAAAGGCAACGTAGAAGCACGAGTGGGGTTTTATTCAGTAAAAATCTGATACTATCTCCCGCTGCGTTCAAGAGCGGGGGATGTCATTGAATGATTTTCCCACCTATAAAACAAAAAATCTCAACAAGCTTTTATCGCGCGGTTACTCATCAAGACCATTACAAAACAGCCCAAACTCAGTGGGAATAACCTCACTGTGTCCACTCAGTCCGCTAAGCTACCCGTCCTTCACAACCACATGTACCTTACATGTGGTTGTGAAGGACAGGATTAATACGAAACCGATAAGAGAGCTGTACAGGGAGGTCAGAAAAAAAGAATTTCTATCGATAAGAAAAGAAGAAGTTCAGAGAATCTTGAAAAACTGATCTACTCTTCTATCAGCGCAGCGGTAATAATTGTCAAAAAGGTCAATATGCGTACCGAAATCTCTCGCGATCTATCTATTGGAGCTGGTTTCCATCATGGAGCACAATAACCAGGTTTCCATACTGAATCTATGGTAGACCATTGTGCGTGGAAAAACGTTTAACCCGTAGTATAGTCGGAACGCGAATCCACGCGGGACACAATAACTTTTTAATTGTGTCTCTAATTATGGCATACGAAAGGTTAAAGTTTGTATGTAATAGTTTGTTGTAGGGGTATCGCCAAACTAAAGTGGCAGTGGGCAGGGCACGTTGCTCGTAGAATTCCGTTCTTCCGGTCGATGGGGCCGAAAGGTTCTAGAGTGGCGACTGTGCACCGGAAAACGTAGCGTTGGAATGCCTCCCACAAGGTGGATCGACGAGATGGTGAGAGTCGCGGGAATGCAGTGGATGCGAGACGCACAGGATCGGTTGTTGTGGCGACGCTTTCGGCTGAAATGATGATTATGATGATAATGTTGTAGGGGATAACCACTAAGACTACTGATCTGATTCTGGAAATTCTTTCACTAATAATAGCTGCACTATCCCTGAGTACTAATGTCTATATATTTTCAACATTCATGTGGGCGGAGAATGTGGCAGAAGCTAGTTAGTCACTGACATAACGTCACTTTCTAGAGCTCCAAGTTTCTTTTACTGATGCCAGTGATGTCTCAAACAAACTTTCTACTTTCCTTGACTGAAGTTTTGGGATCCCCATAAGACCTAGTTAAAAACTTCCGCAGTAAACCATCGCCAAATTTTAATAACTAAAACAGTTCTTTTACAAAAACTTTCACAATGAATCAATGCGCAACGGTCCCTTCCGTACCAGATGGTGCATTTACTTTCATTTGATTGCCTTCCATTTCCTTTGCAGCGACCTTGGCACAATAATGCAGCTCAGACACGTGCTGTGCCTCAACCCTATTGATTTACTTAGTTTAGTCTTGGCTTACTTTAGGGTTTTTACGTGGATTCGTGTTTGGCAGCGTGCCTATACTGTCTGTGCCGAAAGCTTCTGCAAGGCCTCGAGACTAATTTAGAAGGATGTTTGATTTATTGGGAGTTGGTTCCGTAACAACTTTTTTTGTTTTGCAAAGCTTGTTGGTTTTCTAGATATGATGCTATTTGCCGGTCTTGTAAGCCAGCCTAGCTTATTGCAGTAGTTTAGATCCTGGTGGTACCAGTTAGGATATTGTTTTCAGATCTGGTTCCTTGTGTTGGTGACCTCTCGCGTCGGGCACTGGTTCAGGCTATGGTATGGAACGAGGATGGAAGCAGCCACCTTCTTTTGCGAAGCAGTAATACAAGTAAAAGAGGCGGGAGAAAGCATGAGGAACAGACGATCCTCACGCCACGACCCCTGTAAAAGACGACCGGGTTGTTGGAAATCCTAGAGCGACTCGGCCACGAAGGCGCAGGCTTGCGAACGATGAGCAATAGTATAATAGTAGTGGTAGCGGACCAAGGCGGAGCTGTCAAGGCGGGAGAGTCATTTGATGATTTCCCTGTAAAAAAGAAAGTTCTGGTCCGATAGAACTTTGAACATTAATTCGAATAACTACTCAAAATCTTGAAGGACGGCAGGATTTGAAAAAAAGACAATTGCCCTTCAGAGAAATCATGAAGATATCAGATAACATGATTGCAGAAGGCTGATTTACTAGTCAACTTAACTAATTATGATTGACGAAATTTCAACAGCCATCTTTTCGGATCTTTAAAACAAATAACCCAATAACTGTCGTCATTCACACCGACACCAGTACAAGTCAACAAACCAATTTTAGATTACCCAATTTTCAACGTTTAACCCTTCCAATGCGGTACCATCGTGCCAGGCACCGACCTATCCGGCTGATAGTCTAATTGCGATCCCACGGTAGGTGTGAACTTCAAGCAGCTTCGAATTAATCTTTACAACATTATTTTTGGCTTAAGTCTTGAATTTGACAGGCAATTTACTGTTCTGGAGTTTCGACGGAGTAAGTGCATGATGGCGTGGTTTTACAAGACGCCTTGGCACGGTTGAGAGCTTTTTAATTGACTTTCAGAAGTTTTTCACTCAGAAACAAAATTTTGAATTAGGTCGTAATGCAATCCAAGCGCATTGGAGGGTAAGGCGCTGCGCAAATGTAGACACTTTTAGTTTTCAGTTACCAACAACGAACACTTTTTGATCGTAAGTGGAAGGAACTGGACATAAAAAATGTTAACGTATGCACAGGGAGTGGATGATTTCATACTAGTGCTATAGACATCAAATATTCATCGGTAGCTTGTACCTATCTAGAAACTAGACACAAAAAAGTGTTTACGTATGCACAGGGAGTGGATGATTTCATACTGGTGCTATAGAAATCAAATATCCATCGGTAGCTTGTATCAGACACGAGACACACGTTTGCGCCCTGCCTAAATGATTGAGTCTCTTTGGAAACCTACTTGATGAATGTATATGTCGTGACCAGATCTTAAAATTGATCACTTTATGATATGGCCAAATAAGACTGGCCAGATCGTTTAAACGTTAAAGTTTGATGATATTGTCTATCCTTGTTTGGCCGTATCATTCATGTAGGATTGCTATAGACTATATATGATAGGACAAATGACACATCATCAAACTTTAAAGATTAAAACGATCTGGCCAGTTTTATTTGGCCATATCATGAAATGGTCAATTTCTAAGGTCTGGCCACGATATACTTATACAGGGTTATTTGTAAAACACTAACAACCTTGCAAAACTGTATTTCTAACATCATAAATAACAACTTTTGTTTCATGACTTTTTACAAAACATAATTCATTTTCTAAAAACAAACCTTCAAGATTTCGTTGTTCTATCTAACACGTTTCAACTCTGTATTTTGCTATACCGTCTATACGACGCGAAGCAAAGGCATCAAGCATCCCTGCCGCCCGATCCCTGCTCCCTTCTGCTATTGTACTATCGCTTGCTTCGCATAGACTTCGTAATATTTAGAACGTTCATTTTAAATATTTTTATTTGTGTATGAATTCTGATGAAGTAAAATATGATAATTTTTTAAAAGTCATAGAACAAAAGTTGTTGTATATGATGTTATTAACATAGTCTTGAGCGGTTGCTGTTTTACAAATAACCCTGTATATTAATACGAAAAATGGCTTTCAAGAATTTTACGTAGCGTTATGAAGAACGTAGGAGTTTGATCTTTTATGTATTTATCTGGCGACACTTGGGGCTTGGGGGAGGCCCATGTCCAACAGTAGATTTCTTTCGGCTGAAATGATGTTGTGCTTCTGCATCAGCAGAATCTAAGAAAGTCGAATTGATGTTTAAAACAATAGTTTTGGGTTGAGACTCGAAATTAGTTTTGCTGAAGTTTGGATTGAAAATTGGTGCACGAGAACTTAGTTTAGCAGGAGAGTGTTTGGCAGAGTTGAGAGATTTTTAATTGCCTTTAGTAAGTTGGAAAGTGCAAGTTATAAACTTCGATAGAGTGGGTCTAACGAGGTTTGTAAGCAAACTACGGCGCGTTTGATGAAAAGTGGTTATCAGTCTCTTTAGAAAGCAAGTGTTTTATCAAACTTGGATTTGCATCATTTTAATTAATTTTATTTTCAATACAAATACTCGAAAACACGCTTTTATCCGTACCGCTTTTAGGCACGCAATTTACTGTTTTTCGCACTAGTACGGAAAAGTGCTCGTGATCGCCGCTACCATAATTTTATTAGGTACATGTCGTATTAGGCTGGGCACGCCTTGACCCCCACGAGACACTCGTCATCTTTCTTTTATTCATTGTATTTATGAGTATATATATTGAACAAGTCGTTTGGTACACGTGGAATTTTGTCACTGCAGCCTTCGGTTCCATAACGAATGCCGTCTCAATTGCAATGACTAACTTTATTTAATAATATTCTTTTTTCCATTTTCGTAGTGTTTTAGTTTTTTTTTTTAGAATCGTAGCTCTATAGAATGACTTGCTTGTGCTTAGGTTTCACACATGAATGCAGTTATGGTGTGGTAATAACACATTACGTCTTTATAAAGAAGTGGCAATAATCATGGGTAGTTTTAAATAATAGTTAAGTGTTGTACGTACATACCTACGCCATAAAATACACAATGAAATCACTCATAGTCTGTTTTAAACCGTATTTAAAATATATTATCTAAAACGAAGGCGAGGTATTATGAGTAGAGCATAATGCAAAGATTTCTTCGAAGGAGTGCCACTACAGAAAGAGAAAGAGGATCCATTTAAGAAGAAAAAAACTTTTGGAGGATTTTTTTTATGGCGGGGAAAATCATCCAATGACAACCCCCGCTCTTGGGCGGAGCGGGAGATAGTGTCAAACTCTTACTGACTAAAAAAACCCACCCCGTTCCTTCAAGCCTTCATACCGGGGCTCGAGTTCCCTTTCGGATAACCCTGGCCCCAGTAGGCTTCGACCCGGCTGGGCCCCTGCTGTTGCTGACAACTCCCTGAGGCGCGCGAGAACAGTGCGCGCCGTCGACGACTTGGACTTGGTCCGGACAGCTACCGGACGGTCGGACAGCGAACTACCCATTGCTCACAGTCCGCAGGCCCGCGCCTACGGTGGCTGGAAATCGGGATCGGAATCCCGGCGGCGGCGGCGAGAACGCCGTTGCCTGATGCGGTCGACCTCCTTTGCGAGCATTACTGCTTCGCAGAAGTCGGCGACCACCTGCCACTCCTCGCTCCAGACCATGGCCTCGGTTGGGAGATTCTCCATTCACAACGAAGGTTAACTTAACACTTTGTTCTGCAAGCCTCTTAATATACTTAACAGTGAGCAAATGACAGAAGGAGGAGAAATCTTTTTTCAACAGTGCCCCTGTTGTCTCAAAGTTCTCCTATCGAAAGTGATAATTTCACAAATGAGAACCAAAAAAAAATTTAAAAACCAACACGAAGCTGTCATCATCTATTTTCGTAGTTTCGAAGTTGTCTATCATTTCATTGCAGGCACGAGATACCTACCTCACGACATGCAATCGTGAGTTACGACTCTATTCCACTTTTGTGCCGATTGGACTTCTAAAAGTGTTAAATTGCTGCATTCACGCGATGTTTTCGTTCTGATAATATCTACATAGGTATAACACCACGATTATGAGCTCTAAACGAGGGTTTTTGTGTCTGACTTTTTTATATCAAGTTTGGTTGGATATTCTTCGACCTATGTCGAAGGCAGAAACTGAAGATATTCTGAAATTCTCTGCCAGTTTATACAACATTAGTTTTATTAGTATACACCGCTAAATTTTAATCGTTTTAATCCCGTGGAGGGTCGATCCGGTACATGAAACACTATCGATTTGTAAAGATAAAATCAAAAAATAAAGTACCTTTTTTTCAAAACTCGTATTAATTTACGCATGTACGAAATTAATTTCTTTAAGAAAACGTCAGCTGAGCGGGTTCAATGACCTGTAGTTAGTAGTCGGCATTGCGTACAAACTATGCGAAGCCTCAAACACATGTCTAGTATTTTTATGTAAAGAATCTATGTACAAAATTTCATAACTGTACCATGAAAAATCACTAAGTTATAAGCTTGTTATCTCAGCAAAAATACATAGTCACCGGGCCATCCAGGCGACTAAGGGGTTGTTTTGCACTTGCACCCAGCTGTTGGCTGTTTAGTTTAGTAAATGCGAAACCTGAAACATCCGTCCAGTACTTTTATATAAAGAAATCTATGTACAAAATTTCAAAATTATATTATGAAAAATCACAAAGTTATATGCCAGTTATGGTATACCTGGTTGGCGACATAAATACATGGTCACCGTACTACCCGGGTGACTGACTGGTTGTTTTGCTTCCACAACCAGCTGTGCGCTGGCTCCTAATGCCCACTATGACCTGCCTGATCTGTGTTGTACTTAGTGTCGGTGGTGTCCAACTTGTGACCTCTTTAAATATTTCTGGGAAAAAATATATCAAGGTGTAAAAACTATTGGAAATCACTCAGTTACTGGTTCTGAACAAGCTGTATTCAGATTTCGCATAAATTAAATATATAATGTTGTAGAGTAGCTCTTTCAGCAAAGTCGCTACATTATGTGCAACTGACCAGTAGCCCGATTCACGTAATGAAAACCGTAACGATATCGTAGCGATTTAGTCGTTTAGACCATTTCCGTATTCACATCCATCAATCGAGTTTGAACGACACCGATTTTAAAGTTGTTTAAAATTCGTCGATTTAAAAAAAAAAACTGTATACCATTATCCCGGTAGAATACTTATTAATGTAACTGGAAATAAGTCGATAGATCGTGAATACCGCTTTTGGATAGGACTTCGATCGAACGACTATAAAACTTCAACGATATTTGGCTTGTTTGATTTTACGTGAATCAGGCTACTGATAGCAAGAACCAAGACCTAAAACTGGCGATCAACATGAAACAATTTAAGCAAAAGTCTTGGATCCCGCAATTAAATTCAGATCAGAAAAGAACAGAGAAGCTGGCGGAGAACTCCAAGATTGATCGAAGAAGTCACAGGTGGATGTTAGTCAATAAAAGTCCGATACTTATAATTTCCAACACAAAAAGATTTCTTCAAAAAGAAAAAAGAACAGTGGTGGACGAATGGTAACGGCCCCGACTTACAAGTTTGTACGTCGTGAGTTCAAACCCAGCCAGGCGCATTACTTTGTGTAATTTATTTCATCACCACTGCTCTCAAAACGGTGAAGGGAAACATCGTAAGTAAACCCGCATATCCTAGAACCAAAAATTCGAAGACATGTTTCATTGACCAACTAGGCCAGCGTGGTGGATTACGGCCCATTCCCTCTCCTAGAGAGGAGGCCTGAGTCCCAGCATAGGGAACATTAAAAAGACTGATTATGCTAAGAGTGCCTTAAGCATAATTGCGTCTTTATATTTTGAAATATCATTCCATATTTATGTTTTGTTTACATTATAAGTATCAACTAACAAGTTTTTAACTAAATGACTTACAACAAACCTTTCATTACAGACTACAAACCGACAGTTTTATTAGAAATCCTATCTTACAACACCCAGTTAACTCCGATATTCCTGCATCATCGCATCCGCTAATTCCTAACTTCTCTGACAATAGATTTATCATAGAGACTTTTTTACACCTAGCCTATAAACAGCTGCGTCATATAACGTACATTTATTCTAGATTTAAACGCTGCGCGCTGACGCGCCTCTGAGGGGCACTCCCGCGCAGTATGACAGATGATCGTTATGACGATACGCTTGAGTTACCGCAATGTATGTCCAATACATCCATGCATTGTGTTGTAACGATTGTGTAGTTCCAATTATGTTTTTGCAATGTTAAGTTGGGTTTGTGAATGGGCTGTCGTATAATACAAACTGAAGTACGGTCCGCCCAGACCGCGCGCGCTCTGGGTGGACCATGTTTCAGTTTCCTTTTTTCGTGGGGTGCCTACAGAAAAAAGGTACGGACTGACTATTGGCACATCCTGTTGCCTTTCGCAGATCTTAGACAATTGTTACGGGCAGTTAGAAGATCGATATTTAGGTTAAAAAAATCGGTCATACCAAGGAGTTAAAGGAGGGAGAAAAATAGTGTTCAGCTTGTAACCGTATATTTTTTTTTACTCGCATACACAAGACATCCTGACCCGAACGACTATCTGTGGACCATACAAATATTTCCTCCGTGCGGGAATCGAAATCGCGACACGCGAATTTCGAATTCATAATTCAACTTTCATTACCACGTCAAGAAAAAATTTAAAGTAGTAACATTACTTAGACAAATATCGAAAAAACTTAGTTGTATCCAACGTTGCATGCTTACAGGAAATAATTAATATCGTTTTGGAAGCTCGCCGTACTTGTTATTGTCAAAATGATATATTTATTGAAAACTACGTCTTTCAATAAAAGGTGCGGTGACCTTAGAAATATATTTATTACGTACTAGCTGACCCGGCGAACTTCGTGCCGCCTAACAGTCAATGAATGTAGTATATCTTTCGATATAGTCAACCGATTGCGATGAAACAAAACCTAAGTAATATATCAAGTTACACACAATTTTAACGTATAAAAGTTATCTACATCAATTTCGTACATTTTACGTGATGCGTGCACAACTAAAAACTTCTATAGATTTATGTATGTAGACTAGTTGTCCCGTATTTTAAATTGGGAAGCCAATGACTTCTCCCGCTCTGGGTGTGGCGGGAGGTGGTGTTAGACTTTTTCTGACCGGAAACCAGAAAAAGTCTAACACCGCCTGTGGTCCTTCATTAGCCCTCTGCGTTTCAGAGCCGCGGTGACTCTCTCTGCGATGGATTAGAGACGCACAGGACCGGTCGTTATGGCGACACATGGGGGAGGCCTATCTCCAACAGTTACGTCTTAATGTTTTTTTTTGATAGAGTCGCCTTTGACAACGATCTCACCTGATGGAAAGCGATGATGTGGTCTACGATGGATTACGCTTGCCTAGAAGTAACCTATTCACTCTTGATTTAAAGATTCCCGGATTGTAGCCATCAGGAAACACAGAACGCACAGTGAATGTGTTCCCATAACGTTTTGTGCGTGTAGGTGGGATGTCCACCATGTACCGGTGGCGCATCGCCTGGTGGTTTGATAATGGAACGGGCTAAGCGGAATTAGGTTATGCAATTCCGACGCACACTCCCCGAAATGCAACCGGTAGAAAACCGACAGGCTAGCAACTCGCCGTCGATGCTCAAGACTTTGAAGCCTCGACTCGACGAGTGTATCGCTAAATTATCCTTCTGGCTCGCCTCTCAATTGCCTCAGTTAACTGGCAACACAGACTTCGGCTGAAATTATTATGATGATGGTGAAACGTAATTAACGAAATGTGGATGTGAAAAAATACTACATATACGTACACGTACTTACTACATAATAGGCAAGTGACCGTAATAAATGTAATTAGTCCGTCTTTTAGATTATTAAAAAATAAGGGACACGTATTTTTTTATTTGTAAATTAAACCAAAAATGACAAAGATATAGCCCATTAAAGTTACGTGTAACGTCACGCCGTGCTGCATTTTTTCGCACGGGGTGACGTCACACGTAACTTTAATGGGCTATATCTTTGTTAATTATTGTTTAATCGAAAAAAGAAAAAATACTTGACCAATATTTTTTTATAATCTAAAATATGGACTAAAGACAATGTAATTATTTTGACCCAATCTAAAATACGGACTAAATAAAATGTATTATATATTATTTTGGCCCTGGACACTACCCTATTATACGTTCGGGGAAAAATTTTAAGTTAATCGCTAAAGTCTAGTTTGATACAGATTAAGATTAAATAGGCCAAGGTCGACTGGTAGAAAATGCCTAAGGCATTAAGTCCGCCTTTGTACAAGTACTGTACAAAGGCGGACTTAATGCCTTAGGCATTTTCTTTCTTGTGCATAAAGTTTTAATAAATAAATAATTATGATTTGATGAAGATAGCACAGTAGTAATATTTAGTCACTTTATTTACTTCTATACCTAGTATGTATTTTTAAACTCTATAGTCAAATAATTTCATGATTATACATTTGTAAAATTATTATAAATGCGAAAGGTGTGTATTCATGCCGAAACCACTAAATCGATTAATATGGACGTTTTTTTTTTTTAAGTTGTGAAATCATTTCGTCACTGCTGCCGCTTTAGGGTGGAACTAGAGGGCGAATCAGACTTTTGCTCACTAAAACTAACCTGTGTTCTTCAGTTGCCCTTTGAATTTCTTACCAGGAAGCTCTTTAAAATATTCCCACGTCATCTTTCGACCAGAAAAAAGTACTGTTCCCGAGGAAAAATCAATTGACAACTTTCGGCAGTCCCAATTGCTCGATCGAGCCCAAGACGTCGACGGCGCGTATCGTTCCACACGCGCTTAAAGGGTTGTCAGCAAACCGTAGGGGCCCAGCAGGGTCGAAGCCTATTGGGGCCAAGGATCTGCTTCTGCGGAAGATTTGCCCCCCCCCCCCCCGGTACGAAAGGCAGCGAAGGAACCGGAGTGGGGTTTTAGTCAGTAAAAGTCTGACTTTCCACCCAAAAGCGGGGGATGTCATTGAATCATTTTCCCACCTTAAAAAAAGTCTCAGTTTTTTTTCATTTTGGTTTTTTAAATGAATGCAAGTGAAACTGCGGACAAGAGTTAGTGTTTAATATCTTTATGTTGCGATTGTTTTGTAAATAATGTGCTGTTAATCATCAGTGTTTGTAATGTTGATGATACTTATCTCTATATTTTATTTTTGTATTTTTATTTTTATCGCTTTCGTGTTGTTCTGTGCAACACTCGAATGCATGCAGTTTATATCTGTCTTGAGAAATGGCAAAACATACTTATTTAATTTCAATGTACCTATGTATATTACACCACCTGTCTAGAATTTTTATGTAAAGAAATCTACATACACCGCTTTGCGCATTTGTTTTTTTTTAAGAAAACGTCAGCTGAGCGAGTTCAATGACCTGTAGTTAATAGTCGGCGTTGCGTACAAACTACCTACAGGTCATTGAACTCGTTCAGCTGACGTTTTCTTATAGAAATTAATTTCGTACATGTGTAAATTAATACGAGTTTTAAAAAAAAGGTACTTTATTTTTTAATTATATCTTTACAAATCGATGGTGTTTCATGTACCGGATCGACCCTCCACGGGATTAAAACGATTAAAATTTAACGTGGTATATACAATCCGTGCGCATTAACATGGCACCTGATGAATGACGTTTGAAAGATTGAGTGCATTGAATTTTATTTTAGTTTTTTGAATATCAACATTTATTTTGCGCTGAGCAGTTTCTCATACATGACATACTATTTTACTTCACGAATTTACAATGCTTTCAACGTGACAATACAAACTATTTTCGACTAATTAATGTGCAACTGTTTTCGAGCCAGGTGCCATGTTAATGCGCTCGGGTTGTACAAAATTATATTATGAAAAATCACAAAGTTATAAGCGAGATAGGTACCTGGCGACATAAATACATGGTCACCGGACTACCCGGGCGACTGAGGGGTTGTTTTGCTTTCACATCTAGCTATGCGCAGTCAGTAAGAGTCTGACACTATCTCCCGCTCCGCCCAAGAGCGGGGGTTCTCATTGAATAACTTTTTCCCACCATAAAAAAAAGCTAGACTACCCTGAAAAGAAACACCGAAACAAACTCAGGGTTCGAAGTCCATAAAGCAAACATGTAATGGTCAAATCACATGAGAACCATGCAGATTGGTGTCTGAGATGAGTCTTGAGGAAAGAATCATAAAGATTTGAGTGGACCTGTCCAGTTAGTGCAAGCATTTGTCAGTATACGTGTAGCTCAACTCTTCTAAGGAGCTCAATGCATTCGGAAGCTTTCATATAACCCACTACTTTTCAGAAATCAGAATTTATTAGATCATTGACTGATTTGAATCATTGATTGATTGTTTGTTGGTCTAGTGGTTAGTGGCCCTGACTGCTATACCGCAGGTCGTGGGTTCGATTCCCAGGACAAATGTTTATGTGATGAGCATGATCATTTGTTGTGTCTGGGTATAATTTATCTATAATATGTATGTATTTAGAAATATATAAGTATGTTTATCAGTTGTCTAGTACTCATAACACAAGCTCTGCTTAGCTTGGGACTAGATGGCGTTGTGTGATAGTTGTGGAATATTATTATTATTATATTATTATTATTTATATCGAACTAGCTTCTGCCAGCGACTTTGCCCGCGCAAAAGTAGGTTTCTCCATAAAAACTTTTGACTCTGTAGCCGACATCTATGGCGCCACATAAGAACTACGAAGAAAGTACGAAATCCTGCATCGCGCAATCAAAGTTCTCCGCGCGATTTGAACATATACGACAGCCCGAAATCATCTACCGGGCAGTCGCCCATCAGACTATAACACCTGTCTGGCCGGAGGATCCTCCCTTTTCAACGGAGGTGTGCGGGACTTTACTCTCTGTTCCGCATACTTCCAAACTGGTGACCCCCGACAAAGAACGTCAGCGCAGCCTTCGTGCAGCTACTACTTCGTGACGTCATCATCACTTCCTCAAGCTTTCGAGCAGCGAGCCATACAGCCAGCACCCACGGCTATAGAGGGTATCCTGACCACCAGCATGCCTACCTGGTCATACCTGGTCATCACCTTCAGCCTCATCAGCGACCTTGGCTTGGCACACCGCACCTTCGGCCAGTCACATGAAGAGCTATGAAGAACCTCTCCTGGTCGACGCCAGCAGTCAAGCCCTACGTCGCACAAGCACCGCTCCGACTCACTGGAGCCAGCAGCACTACTCCGACTCACTGGAGCCTGCAGCATCATCCCGACTCACTGGGACATCATCACCCCGACTCACTGGGGCATCATCCCGACTCACTGGGACATCATCACCCCGACTCACTGGGTCATCATCCCGACTCACTGGGACATCATCACCCCGACTCACTGGGGCATTATCCCGACTCACTGGGATAGCAAACACCCCGACTCACTGGGGCATCACCGCAGACAGTTCCGACTCACCGAGAACTATGCGGCATCGGTTCCGACCCACTGGAACCAACCTATCACTAGCCTGGCACGCATCATGAAGCATCAAAGAACCATCGATCTCCGATCTCCGGAGGGGAGTGATGTAGCGACATCTATGGCGCCACATAAGAACTACGAAGAAAGTACGAAATCCTGCATCGCGCATTCACAGTTCTCCGCGCGATTTGAACATATACGAGAGCCCGAAATCATCTATCGGGCAGTCGCCCACCAGACCATAACACCTGTCTGGTCGGAGGATCCTCCCTTTTCTACGGAGGTATGTGGGACTTTACTCTCTGTTCCGCATACCTCCAAAAAAGCAATAAATTTTGGGGGTTCCCATACTTAGAACTGAAACTCAAAAATTTTTTTTTCATCAAACCCATACGTGTGGGGTATTTATGGATAGGTCTTCAAAAATGTTATTGAGGTTTCTAATATCATTTTTTTCTAAATTGAATAGTTTACGCGAGAGACGCTTCCAAAGTGCTAAAATGTGTGTCCCCCCCCCTGTAACTTCTAAAATAAGAGAATGATAAAACTAAAAAAAATATATAATGTACATTACCATGTAAATTACCAACGAAAATTGGTTTGAACGAGATCTAGTAACTAGTTTTTTTTTAATACGTCATAAATCTAAAAAAATACACTATTATTAAAACATCGATCAAAGTTACAACGAACTACAAGAACTTTTATATTATGTTACTTGCTGCTACGGAACTCTCCATGGGCGAGTCCGACTCGCACTTGGCCAGTTTTTATATATATAGATAAATCATTTACAGGCACTTTAGAATTGTCTGTATCTGTCAGTCAAAAAATAGAAGCTAAATTGCACGTTGCAAAGGGAAGTTAGTAGTAGGTTCTATAGAGAAGAACGGGCAAGAAACTTCATGGACATTCTTTTAAAATTTGCTATCAAAGGGTTAATGCTACAAAAAATCTATAAGTAATTTGGTTAGATCTCTCCACGGTTATATTATCGACCTAACAGAGGCCATTGATTAGTCGCGATACACGCCAGTGTGTGGCACACGTCACGATACGCACCGCCGCCCTTTGAGGACCACGCTAATCAATGTTCGAAGTCTTCCAATTGCGTTTGTATCACCATGGTTACCTGGTAACGCTGAGGAGGCTTTTGTTTAGATGAGGGTAAACGATAATATTTTTGTACATTCAATGAAACTGCACTGCCTTTTCCGACCTATATCCGCGGCTTCCTGGTTAACCGGATTTATTTTTGGGAGGTTGGTAATCAACCAAAGACTTCTCCCGCTCTAAAGTTATACAAATACTTAAATACGCACAAACAATACTCGCAATATATTCTATCATATTATTTAATACGCCAAAGCAATATGTGTTTATTTTAAAACACTTTTCAATACACTTGCTCATAAAGTGATTCTTATTGCACTGCACTTAGTGTAATGGCACTTGTTACCAAACTGACATTTTGATTACCATTACGCACTAGTGCTATAATGTAGTTAAAACGTTTTTGTTCAACCTCTCCCCCGCCATAATCTTATTACATTTATCGTATCAGAATGGGCGCGCATCTTCCCCCACGAGGAAAAGAAAAAAAAATGGGCGCGCATATGAAAACAGATTTTTACCGCCACAAAAGTTTACTAGTTTTACAGTTATTTTCTTCACAAGTGTTTTGAAAAACGTCGTATGATACACCGTACACGTGAGTAATTAATGATTACCGTTCTCGGCTCTCTTAAGACCCTCCCCATGGCTCGGGTCTAAATACCGCCTCGACGGTAATCACTAACATTACACACTTATACCATAATGTACTATTAAGTAATTAATTATATTATTTTATTGTTTCTTTCAGTTTCGGTTCAAGTTACTTTCTCAAACACTATGCTAGTCACAGTGATAGTCACTGGGATGAGGAAGTTAATAAATTAACCCTGACAAATAATTAGTTCATCATAACGCATACTTTTTTTTTAATGTTTGGACAAATCTATAATTTTTCTAAATCGAATTACCTATGTTTGAGGGTGTAGGTGATGACTATAAGTAAAAACAGGCATTGATTTAGTTATACCTAATACTCGTAGTAAGGCCAAAAATGATTGTAAGGCCAACTCTACACTGAAAATTTAGTTTTTAGGGTTCTGTATAACACGTCAGTAAAAATGGAACATAGATATAGAATTACTTTGCTATCAGTCTGTCCGTCTGTCATGATCCGTTTTTATCGCGTGCCCAGTGCGGTCATACGGATGTCACACGTCTTCGAATTTTTGGTTCTTGGACATGCCGGTTTCCTCACGATGTTTTCTTTCACCGTTTTGAGAGCAGTGGTGATGAAATAAATTACTCAAAGTAATGCGGCTGGCTGAGATTGAACCCGCGACTCGTAAGTTGGGGCCGTTACCACTAGGCCACCACTGCTCTCTAAGCTGAAATAAATATCAAATACTCACACACACTCACTCACTCATACTCACTCTATAAGGGCTAGCCCTTCGTTGGACGTCTTCAGGGGAAGGATCAGGGAACATTTCCTGTCAGCATGACTCATGTATATATACAAGGTGTAAGGGACAGCCCTCCACAAACTTTTAGGGCTCGTTCAGTAGACGAAACTGAACAACCTTCCACAATTTTTTTTTTCAGGAAACGAAAAAAAATATCGTCCTCGCCATACAAATTGTCCAATCAAGTTTATCATTTTGTATGGTGACGCTGATTTTTTTTTTCGTTTCCTGAAAAAAAATTTTATGGTGGGTTGTTCAGTTTCGTCTACTGAGCAAGCCCTTAAAGTTTGTGGAGGGCTGTCCCTTACACCTTGTATATATATATATATATGTATAGGTTTTATTTGTTGTATTTTTGTAGTATGTTTATAAGTATTGTGTGCTGCGCACATATCTATGTAATTTTTTTGGTTTTTGTTGTGCATTTCTTGAGTTATCCTCTTTTATAAAATTTCTAGGAAAATTAAGGTTTGCTGTAAGAAAACCCAATTTTGGGTTAAGCTCGCCTGTGTACATCGGCTTTCTTACATTGAATAATGTGTAAATTTATGTACAATAAAGAATATATATACTCAAGTCGATGATTTTAAATCAGTTTTTATTAATATTTACAGAGCTTCTATCGCGGGCCTTGAGCGTGGAGACCGAATCCAGAAATTCCGTAACGAAAATAACCTAACACCCCCCCCACTCATTTGTTTTTTGAGCGTGGTGACCGATAAGAAAACAAATGAATGAACAATCAATCAAAATTCAATTCAATGTGTGAAAGTGTAACTTCAATTAATATCAAAGAAAAAAAAAACAAAGGAAAAAAAATACTGCATAAATAAAATAAATAAATAATTATAATTGCATAAGTTGATAAAAATGCTATGCAATAGCTTTACCGCGTCAGTCCCCGAGTGCCACACGTCTTTTTTTTTTTAAATCTTTTAAATAGTTTTTCTCTACATAAAGTTGGAAACCCTGAAACACCGTCTATTAATCACCATGATTCACGTGCATCTACCCGCCGTCATCGAGAAGAAAATATAAGACTATTTTTAAATATCACGTCACTTTGACGTAGTCATTTTATTAGCATCTTTGGACTAGACGTAATCTTTCCTGAAAAAGAATGTCTGACGACAGACTCTGTGAATACTTGGCGCTAAATGAGTCAGGAGTTCATCGGAATTAGTTGGCGGAAGTAAATATGACGATACAAGAGGGGGGGGAGGGAGTTTTGCAAGCGGTTTGGGTTTAAACGATTTTTCTGAATGGATTCAGTGTTCAGTTTCATTTGATCTGTCAAAAAACAAAAGCGTTTTTCAAATAGGTTGTATTTGGGCTTGCGTACGACGAGCAATGGGTAGCCCACCGTCCGGTAACCGTCCGTACCAAGTCCGAATCGTTGACGACCGGTGCGCAGTGTCCACGCGCCTCAAAGAGATGTCAGCAAACCCTTCAGGGCTTTGGCCATGGGTGTCCATGGAGATTTTTTTTTTAATGTTGATAGGTTCGCGCTTGACCGCTACTCACCTGATGGATGATGTTTCTTGCACATTGTTCTCCATAGAGATCTACGCTTTGGAACGTGCAATTTAGCTTCACTTTTCTTGGACTGACCGACATTTGACTATTCGAAAGGGGTCTAGTATAATATCGACAGTCACTACATCGATGGTCGCTGTATCGAAAACGTTCGTTAAAACGGGACCCTATTACTAAGATTTCGCTGTCCGTCCGTCCCTCTGTCTGTCTGTCCTTCTGTCACCAGGCTGTCTCATGAACCGTGATAAACAGACACACAGACAGTTGAAATTTTCTGGATCTCGAAGATGAGGTGTCTCGTTTCGTTTTAAATAGTATAAAATAAATATTTAAGTGGGTTTAATTATATTTAATATGGGTAAAATATTTAAGCCCTTACAACATACGTGATTTTTTTGCTACGGACAGGACTGAACCTTTTCTAAGCGAGTCCGACTCGCACTTAGCCGGTTATTTTTTTATTTGACAATTCAAAAGTGCTTAAATAATGCTTTGAGTTGTTGGGTTTACTTTGAATTTGTCATTGTGCCGGAAAATGATGGCAACAACACAACAAATGGTCCAAAGTAACCTATTCTGCTTAATATCCAGTCACGTATCAGGAAGTCGAACATTTCAGTGGCTAATAATCATAATTTATACAAATGGGTGGCTTCGGTTCTGCAGACATCCATATCTCGTCGTGAGTACCTCGACATGGGCTGGTATCGGTATCGGTATCTGCGGGATCAGCAGAAGCGTTCGCCTGTCATCTGATAACATCGGACGGTGAAAACTTAGTTATGTTATGGGTAGTTGAGGGTTGGGAAGACATGGAACGAACTGTCAAGGCTTCTTCGTTTAAATTTATTATGGTCTATGTTTATTTTGAGAGCTCTAGGCTAAAAATGATACGGCTGTTTATCTCGCAAAAAAACGTAAATTTCGATACTCTCAAGGAAATCAAACTTCATAGAGTACTTTCCGTTGACTTAGAATCCTAAAATTGGGCATGAAGCAAGGTCTCATAGGACAAGTATATGTAAATTGTTAGTAAAGTCAAGAAAAAAAAAAACTTTTTTGTGATTCGGCAAAATCTTCGAGACTTCATTCGGGAAATTGAACTATTTACATAAGTTTGTACGGGACTCTCAGTGCACGAGTCCGAATCGTACTTGCCCGTTTTTTTTAAATATAATCTGGCGCTGCAGAGGTTCTGACATCCCTCGTCTCAGGATGTCAGAACCTCTTATGTTGTTGTCCTCCTGTTCCACTCAATCCTAGTGCCAACATTTGTACGAGTGTTTCCTTCAATTTGCCTGCTGCGGTTTTCCCGTCTTCCCGTCTGATTATAATTTAGGTGTCTTTAAGGCAAGAGTGAATAGGCTCTTAATAAACTAGTGCGCCTCACCATCAAAGATTGCATCACTGCTTACCATCAGGTGGGATCGCAGTCAAGCACTAGTTTATACCAATTTAAAAAAAAATACCTTTTGAATCTGAATATCAAATGTTATCATCGTAGAAATCGTTTTAAGAACACTTTCCTTATAAGTAAGTATATTAACATAGATATATAGCTGAGTGGAATGCCCTGCCTGAGTCAGTGTTTACTGACAGCTACAACCTTTAATTAGTCGTTAGCCTTTAAGTCAAGATTCGAGTGAATAGGTTACTATATGTGGTATGATATGGCCGAAGATGGAGCACACTTACCTCTAGTTAGTAAAGTTAGTTAAGTAATATTAATAGAAATAATAATAAGACAACTATTTTTAATATTTTTAAATGTTTTTTTTTTTTTAATATTTAAAAATGTAAATGATATGGAAAAAATACAAATAAAGGAAATAATAATAGTAATAACTCGTTAGGCAGCTGGATCAAGGGCCTGATCCAGAAAGCAGTACTCCTGGACACGGCGCGCATAGTTAGGAGATTCCTCTCTCAGGAGCCCTGACCACCGGCAGCTTGGACCCTGTTCCCGATGCCGGTGGGCTACTATTTATTTTATATTTTTTAACGTTTTTTTAATATGCTTATTTTTAAGAAATATTTAAAAATATAAGTAATCTGTTTAAAAAGAAAATAAATGGAATAGTAATAAAAAAATTAATTAGGTTTTACTAATAATATTAGCTTCCGCCCGCGGCTTCGTCTGCGTGAAAGAAGTTTTCTCCATACAAACTTTGGAGCCCCATATCATTCCTTTAGGGGGTGAATTTTGGAAAACCCTCTCTTGGTGCTCGCTTAAGTCATAAAAGGAAACCTTGTAAAAAATTTGACGCTACTAGTCCAAATAGTTTCAGTTCACGTTCAAAGATCGATAGAAACTAACTGACCGATATATGTCAGTTAAGTTTCTATCGATTTTTGATATGTTAGTGTAATAGGCTTTTTATGAAATAGATAAACAGAAAATGCTTTTAATATAATTACATTGCCAGAATTCGTATATTTGATAAACTGCCTTAGTTATACAAGGTGTAAGGGACAGCCCTCCACAAACTTTAAGGGTTTGCTCAGTAGACGAAACTGAACAACCGTCCACAAATTTTTTTTCAGGAAACGAAAAAAAAAAAATCGGCCTCGCCATACAAATTGTCCAATCAAGTTTATCATTTTGTATGGTGAGGCTGATTTTTTTTTTCGTTACTTGAAAAAAAAAAATTGTGGAATGTTGTTCAGTTTCGTCTACTGAGCAAGCCCTTAAAGTTTGTGGAGGGCTGTCCCTTACACCTTTTATACTTCTTTTATTTTCTAAAGATCTGGAACGAGCTCAGCTGGACGCACAGACAACCCAGGATAGACTATCAACTAACAAATATAGGTACACGATTGTTGCTGGATTAGTCATTTCTGCGAACCCTTATGCTAATGTTCCAATGCACTCAACGACTTCCACCTCCATTTCCTGTCATATTAAGGCTTCACGCCATATTATTTGCGAGTAAGGTACCTGCAAGATCAGGGTTCGTGCCAGCCCCCCATATCGACGGCATTAGCATACCGCGGCGCTTATCGAAAATAATACCGTGATGTATTAGTTGGGGACGGAAAAATCGCGGAAACTTACCTCTATGTACCTATCGCTATACCTGTACCGGTTCAGGATGATAAATCATGATGCTACAGGGTATTTGTCAAATAACAAATCCGACAGAAAGCAATTACTATGAGGATCTGAAAACGATTAATCGAAAAATCGATTAGTTTTTTGTTGTGTAAAATGTAGAATAGAATAGAAATACTTTTATTCAGTACAGACACAGCACAACGGTTATATACACAAAGTAAACAAGAATAAAAGTACAAAGTATGCCGAGCGTGCCCGCACCGAAAGGGTGACCACCTCAGCATTTGCTGGACGTTAGACACCCAGCGCTGGATTTCAGTTGGCACCCCGCAGTGACGCACGGACTAGGGTAAAGCAATATATACTCGTATGTGTAATTAAAATAAATATTGATGTAGTGTACCTACGGGTGTAAAATTTTATTGAAATAACATGTACGAAATCGATGTAGGAAACTTTTATACATTAAAATAGTGTGTAACTTGATCTATTACTTAGGCTTTGTTTTATCGGTTGACTATATCGTAAGATACACTACATTCATTGACTATTCGGTAGTACGAAGTTCGCTGGGTCAAGCTGGTTTAAAAAAAATATTGAGTATTTCATTCAATCAACTAAGTATAGGGTTCTACTTTAAAGTGACATTGTAAATAGATTTAGCTATAACCTATAGGTCGTAGGAACTGAAATAGGTCTAATGTAGGGCTACCATTTAACCCATTATTTTTATGTTTTTTTTTTATTTAGGTAAGTTTACCTTAAAAAATTGACGCTCTTGAGATGTGGTGCTGGGGGCATCTACTGAAGATAAAATAGACTGCTCACCGCACTAACGGTTTCATTCTGAAAGAGCTTCGCATTGAACAAAGACTTTTATTTATTTATTTAAACTTCATGTAAAGTAGTAGTACATATATATAGGCGGACTTAATGCAACAAGGCATTCTCTCCCAGTCAACCTTTGGGTTAAAAAAGAGATCACTGTGGTAGGTTTGCACAATAAACAAATAACAAATAATGAAAACGGAAAAAATAAATAAGTTATTTATATATAATAAAATACATATAATATATGCTAAAATAATAAACTAATAAATACTATGAAAAATATCAAATCTTAAAGAGAACTTAATAACAATTCTGACGAAGAACAAACTAAGGTTGAGAGGACTTCAAGTAGTAGTTCCGAATTTTACGTTTGAAGGAAAATTTACGAAGTACGGGAAAGTAAATTCCAGAGTTTTATGGTGGAAACAGCGTAAGAATTGGACATAAAGCCAGTACGGTGAGAAGGAATCTGAAGAAGCATGTTTTTGGATGCACGAAGGTTGTGTTGTGCTCTGTAGCAACGCCACCGTATATTTTATTATTATGATAAACCCATTTTTATGTACGGCTGACGTACATAGCGTACATGCATTGTTTGTGAATGTACGCCTCTTAATTTAAAAGAAAAAAGTAAATTAATGTGGCGTTGCTGCGGAGAATTCTCACTAGCAACGCCACCTGTAATCAACATTTGTAGACACAATTTCAGCTATTTCTCTAAAGTTACGTAATGTACGAACGCTGTGTATTATGTACACGTGATAAGTATGAAAAAATATGTTAATTCTAAACTTTAATTCTAAACTCACTTATTTTCCCTTAGTGCATTAAACTAATGTATTTTAGCTAGCTACAGATTGACAGGAATATTTGAACAAAGCAGATTTCATTAATAGAAGCTTATTATTACGAGTAGGTATAACAATGGTTACAAAAAAAATTTAAGTTTTATAATAAATAAAAAAAAAAACAGAAAATATCTCTCAAAAAAAGAAAAATCTGTAAAAAATATATTACACTAGATTTACAGTGTATTTATACACTCAAGTGCAAAAATTCGCGCATCATCACTTGTTATGTTTAGGCAGCCATTATCATGAATGTGAATAGATATTATTATAAGTACCCTAAATCTATACATATAAATAAAATTGGAGTGTCTGTTTGTAATATTGAAATAACTACTTTTTACTACATGCATATGCATATGAATATAGGTACATACACCAAAATATTTTTTTTTTAGAATTTTTGTCTGTCTGTTTGTTCGGGCTAATCTCTGAAATGGCTGGACCGATTTTGACGGGACTTTTTTTGTCAGGTAGCTAATGTAATTAATAAGGAGTAACATAGGCTACTTTTATTTCAGAAAAAAATTTAAAGTCCTGTAGTCTACGCGAACGAAGTCGCGGGCACAGCTAGTGATAATATATAATTTAAATAGTGTTATTATATTATGTTAGCATATATATGAAATATATGACGACATAGTATAATAAAAACCGGCCAAGTGCAAGTCGGACTCGCCCATGGAGGGTTCCGTAGCAGCAATTAACATAATATAAAAGTTCTTGTAGTTTGTTGTAACTTTGATCGATGTTTTAATAATAGTGTATTTTTTTAGATTTATGACGTATTAAAAAAAAACTACTTACTAGATCTCGTTCAAACCAATTTTCGTTGGTAGTTTACATGGTAATGTACACCATATATTTTTTTTAGTTTTATCATTCTCTTATTTTAGAAGTTACAGGGGGGGGGGGACACACATTTTACTACTTTGGAAGTGTCTCTCGCGTAAACTATTCAATTTAGAAAAAAATTATATTAGAAACCTCAATACCATTTTTGAAGACCTATCCATAGATACCCCACCCGTATGGGTTTGATGAAAAAAAAAATTTTGAGTTTCTGTTCTAAGTATGGGGACCCCCAAAATTGATTGCTTTTTTTCTATTTTTCTGTGAAAATCTTAAAGCGGTTCACAGAATACATCTACTTACCAAGTTTCAATAGTATAGCTCTTATAGTTTCGGAAAAAAGTGGCTGTGACATACGGACGGACGGACAGATAGACAGACATGACGAATCTATAAGGGTTCCGTTTTTTGCCATTTGGCTACGGAACCCTAAAAATGATTATTTAGAAAGTCACTCTAGAGATAAACTTGTGTCGTTTTGAGTTGTGTGTGAGTTTGAGTGTGTGTGTCTGGTAATTTTACACGAATGTTGGTTAATAGAAGTTTAGTATTACGAGTAGGTATAACAATGGTTACAAAGAAATTTTAGCTTTATAATAAATAAATAAAAATAAACAGAAAATATCTCTCTAAAAAAGAAAAATCTGAAAAAAATACATTATACTACATTTACAGTGTATTTATACACTCAAGTGCAAAAATTCGCATATCATCACTTCTTAATTGTTAAGGCAGCCATTATCATGAATGTGAATAGATATTGAAAAAAAATATATACAAAAATTGAAAGATTATTTCATTATCTTTCTAATGATATGAAAAACAGAGTAAAAAACCGGCCAAGTGCGAGTCGGACTCGCCCATGAAGGGTTCCGTAGCAGCAAGTAACATAATATAAAAGTTCTTGTATCTTCGTTGTAACTTTGATCGATGTTTTAATAATAGTGTATTTTTTTCTAGATCTCGTTCAAACCAATTTTCGTTGGCGGTTTGCATCATATATTTTTTTTAGTTTTCTCATTCTCTTATTTTAGAAGTTACGGGGGGGGGGGGAGATATACATTTTACTACTTTGGAAGTGTCTGTTGTGCAAACTATTCAGCTTAGAAAAAAATGTTATTAGTAACCTCAATATCATTTTTGAAGACTTATCCATAGATACGCCACCCGTATGGGTTTGATGAAAAAAAAAATTGAGTTTCAGTTCTATGTATCCCCAAAATTTATTGTTTTTTTTTGCTATTTTTGTGTGAAAATCTTGATGCGGTTTACAGAATACATCTACTCAGTAAGTTTCATCAGTTCAGCTCTTATAGTTTCGAAAAAAAAAATGGCTGTGACATACGGACGGACAGACAGACAGACAGACAGACAGACATGACGAATCTATAACCGGAACGGAACCCTAAAAAGTGCCCTTGAAAAGTTTTAGAGCACAATTTCCAACATTCGTATAAAATTACCAAACACTTAAGACTCAAAATGACACAAGTTTATCTCTAGAGTGACTTTCTACATAATCATTTTTTATTATACTATGTCGTCATATATTTCATATATATGCTAACATAATATAATAACACTATTTAAATTATATATTATCGCTAGCTGTGCCCGCGACTTCGTTCGCGTAGACTACAGGACTTTAAATTTTTTTTCTGAAATAAAAGTAGCCTATGTTACTCCTTATTAATTACATTAGCTACCTGACAAAAAAAGTCCCGTCAAAATCGGTCCAGTCATTTCAGAGATTAGCCCGGACAAACAGACAGACAAAAATTCTAAAAAAAATATATTTTGGTGTATATACCTATATTCATATGCATATGCATGTAGTAAAAAGTAGTTATTTCAGTAGTACAAACAGACACTCCAATTTTATTTATATGTATAGATTTAGGGTACTTATAATAATATCTATTCACATTCATGATAATGGCTGCCTAAACATAACAAGTGATGATGCGCGAATTTTTGCACTTGAGTGTATAAATACACTGTAAATCTAGTGTAATGTATTTTTTACAGATTTTTCTTTTTTTGAGATATTTTCTGTTTTTTTTTTTTTATTTATTATAAAACTCAAAATTTTTTTTGTAACTATTGTTATACCTACTCGTAATAATAAACTTCTATTAATGAAATCTGCTTTGTTCAAATATTCCTGTCAATCTGTAGCTAGCTAAAATACATTAGTTTAATGCACTAAGGGAAAATAAGTGAGTTTAGAATTAAAGTTTAGAATTAACATATTTTTTCATACTTATCACGTGTACATAATACACAGCGTTCGTACATTACGTAACTTTAGAGAAATAGCTGAAATTGTGTCTACAAATGTTGATTACAGGTGGCGTTGCTAGTGAGAATTCTCCGCAGCAACGCCACATTAATTTACTTTTTTCTTTTAAATTAAGAGGCGTACATTCACAAACAATGCATGTACGCTATGTACGTCAGCCGTACATAAAAATGGGTTTATCACAATAATAAAATATACGGTGGCGTTGCTACAGAGCACAACATCGAAGGTTAAGATTATGAGAACTGCCCAACACTTTAATTTTATCGATTTTGCAACTGCAGTCTTCAAAATGTTTGGACATATCATCCGTAATGAAAGCTCTTTAGAACGTTGAGTGGTAAAGGGTAGATAGAGGGCCAACGTTCTCGTGGTCAATCACCTACCAGATGGACAGACCTCATTAACCCGTTGTATGCCGGAACGCAGATCTACGCGAGACACAATGGCTTTTTAATTGTGTCTCTAATTACGGCATTCGAGAGGTTAAATCACACAGAAATCTTAATAATAAGGCAATTAAGATTTCTGTGTTAAATCATCTTCTAAGTGTTCCCTCATTGAATGTACACGCAATACCACGAATAGAGAGAGATGGAGAAGTCTCGCAAAAGCCGCAACCAAACCACCAGACGATCCATGACCACGACCACTCCGCCAGGAGTGTCCGACTGAGAAGAGACTACTATGGTTACGAATCAAAACTAATTAGTTAAATTGCCGACTAAGTAGGCAATCATAAGAAAATCACGGTTACGGATCTACTATACTATACTACTACACTAGTACTATACGGACTACTATATGGACTTCATACCAAGATTAGATCCTAGTCGATATCAATCCTATAAAGTAATCGATATTGTAAGTAATCTTTACCTAGTATGTAATAAATGATAATATATAAAACTGGCCTAAAGCAAATCGGATTCGCATACCAAGGGTTCCGTACCAAAAACCATACGGGTTTTAAAGTGGGACACCCTTTAACTTGCACAAGCAACTTTTATTGTGGAACTAGTTTTTGTCCGCGGCTACGCCCGCTTACATGAAAGACAGCCTATGTCACTCAAGAATAAAGCAACTTTGTATTGGTGAAGAAAAATTTAGCAATCGGATCAGCGCCCCTAGCCAAGTTACAATCGTTTCTCTTGCGTTGAACGCCTCGAGTTGGCCACGCTTCCGAATTTTTGTTCTGGCCACGTGACTCAGCGTTGAGATGACGTCATTCCCGTACATTTGAAGCTTTCTACTAGCGTTAACGATTGCAAATTATCAACTTGGCTAGGGGTGCAGTACTTTCAGAGATTACCTTTATTATATTATAGTGTAGATAAAATTTTTGCCCCGCACAAGGAGTCGACCGTATCGTGAGTCCATTTAAGATTTACTTGTGGTTATATATCTGTACTTTACTGTGTAAAAGATCTAATAAAGATTGTTATTATTATTACTTATCCATTTACGCGGGCGAAGCCGCGAGCAAAAGCTAGTTAAAAATAAAATGACTGCTGTTTATGAGATACAGCTCATTGACCGTTACGCGGATGTACGGATAGCAGAGGCTTACTATTTTTACTGGTTCCGTTATTTATCCTTCGGTTAGGGTACCCTAAAATGAGTATTTATAGTAGAGGATACGGTTAAGATCAACCTTCACCGGTTTGTTTAATGTATGAAACGTATTCTATGATAAATTTAGTATATTAAATAATATAACGCGGGTGGGTTGCCTGAGAAATTCCTGGCCAAACCATTTTTTTTTTGAAGAATGCACCGGTATGAAAGAGCCGAAGAAGCCTTCAGAACATAAAAATGTTGGGTTGCCTATTTGTTTCCTGGCATAACTATGGTTTGCTAGGTATAAACAGGTATGTATAAACAGGTGTGTTTATTTTGATATACAACCAATTCTATATCAAAACAAATGCTGTTTCATTACGAATACGATGTTATAGTGTTGTCTGCAAAAAAATCTGGTATGAATAACGGTTGTGCATTTTTCTAAAAAAAGAGTAAATTTTCAATTTTTAATTAATAATAGTCTGGCCAGGAATTTCTTAGGCAACCCACCCGCGTTATATTATTTAATACACTAAATTTATCATAATATACGTTTCATCCATTAAACAGTCCGGTGAAGGTCGTTCTTAATCGGATCTTAGACTATTACGAGTATTTTCATAATAGGTACTATCAAAATACTCGTAATTTTATCGATAAATATGTGACATACATTATTTAAATTGATTAAGATGACGACGTTTTATATTTAGATATTAGATAATTGATTGTTTGTTATGTTTAAGTACATTTTGTTTTACCTGTGCGCTGAAAAGCATTAAGCATCTATTTATATTAAAACTAGTCTACAAAAGGCTTCTTTACAACTATCTTGCCAGCGACTTCACCCGCTTAAGGGGATGCTACTCGACATACACTTTCACTGTTTTTCATACAACCGCTCTTACGCGATTATGATTACACATTTTTTTTTTCATTGCTCGCAGAACAGATAGCCGTTATGGCCGAAAGGTTTTGGAATGGCGACCACGTTCCGGAAGACGTAGCGTTGGAAGGCCTCCTACAAGATGGACCGATGACCTGGTAAGGGTTGCGGGAATCCGATGGATGCGAGACGTACAGGACCGCTCATTGTGGCGACACTTGGGGGAGGCCTATGTCCAACAGTGGACGTCTTTCGGCTGACATGATGATGATGATGATGATGACACATATATTGGAAACACAGTATCTTGTGGATATTATCTAGGCTTCTATTGAAATCGTTTTTGCATAAACTAAAAAAAAAGACGTGTGGCACTCGGGGACTGCCGCGGTAAAGCTATTGCATAGCATTTTTATCAACTTATGCAATTATAATTATTTATTTATTTTATTTATGCAGTATTTTTTTTCCTTTGTTTTTTTTTTTCTTTGATATTAATTGAAGTTACACTTTCACACATTGAATTGAATTTTGATTGATTGTTCACTCATTTGTTTTCTTATCGGTCACCACGCTCAAAAAACAAATGAGTGGGGGGTGTTAGGTTATTTTCGTTACGGAATTTCTGGATTCGGTCTCCACGCTCAAGGCCCGCGATAAAAGCTATGCAATAGCTTAATAATGTTGTATAGGTCCATCTCTTTCTCGCACTTGAGTCATGAAATGCATTGAAACGTCACGCTATGGCTGACGGCGTCAGAACTTATCAGCGCTTGTGAGTGCATGTTGATGCGGGGTTCTTACCCGTTCGGAAGAACGTATGGAAGTGCATGTGACGTCTAGTCCTTCTGATACCTGCACGAGTTGATGCATGCACAGGCTGACAAATAGCTGCCAAGTGAACTCCACTGCTTTATAATATGTGAAATTGCTTTCATTATTGTAAATGTGGGAACTATGTGGATTGTTTGGACGGCGAGCAATAGGTAGCTCGCCGTCCGGACCAAGCCTGAGAGGCCCAGCAGGGCGAGTATAGGTGTCCCAATTTGTGCAGCAAATCCCGATTAACCCTTGATCGGGACGTCAAAGGTCCCGATTTTTCACTTCGCTTTTGTCTATTAAACTTTTAAGCTTTTCTGTAAGAATGTTGATAAGAAATCTAATCTTACCCATTCAGAGGTGGAAATGCAGAAATTTTCAAATTTTGAGGAAGCGGTCTCATCTAATTTCGCTGCCCTCGCTCCCAAAAGGTTTAATCCATTTGTTGTTTATTCTTTTTTTGTATCATTTAAAGGAAATGTTCTGGCTTTTTAGCAGCTGTCCCAATTTGGATACTTACCAAAATCTCGAACATTTTTATCTTTCATCCCGTATTGTCACTTATTGGGACAAGACACTAGTTGTTTTTTTTAAAATTAAGTACCTATATGTTTCTATATGTTATGTGTGCCAAAAAAGATATTTTTCTTTTTATCTTTCTTACTGGTTGTAACAACATTAGCCATAGCCCTCTGGACCAAACGGTAAATAAACCACTGGACGACGTAACATCTAAAGAGACTGACCTCACTTCCATCCTGCTGTGCGTTGCACTTGCTGATGTTGAGAGTGCCTGAGATGAAGTCGTTCTGCACGTCCACTATCAGGAACGCGCTCACCGGACGCACGATCTACATACAAAAACCTTCAGTAAGTTAAGATAGCCACACACGCAGGTAAGCTTGTGTGGAAACCTGCACAGTTGTGCAACACACACGCTTCGGTTTACCTGTAGGTACAAGTCAACTGTACAGGCAAACCTGTCAGATGTACCCTAGGGTGTTTTTTTTTTTTTTTTTTGTATTATATTTTTTAGCGTGTATGGCGGGCATTACCTATTTTAGCAGAGAAGGATAAGGTTCAAGAATTCACAAATCAGAAACGTTTATTTCAGTCAAATAGACCAATTTAGGCACTTTTGATTTGTCAAAATGTCGGTCAGTCAAAAAAAAGTGAAGCTGAATTGCACGTTCCAAAGTGTCGCCACAACGACCATATCTGTGCGTCTTGCATCCATCAGGTTCGACCATCGCCAGTTCATGAAGAATTACGGCCGAACACCGAAGACGGGTGGAAAACCGGTACTTGAGGAAGGGATTAAGTACCGGATTTCCACCATCTTTAACAGGCTTTTAAAGGGTCAAAAGCTAAAACGAATTAGAACAATATAACTGTATTTCACTTTCTAAAGGCTGCCCCGTCACTGACCCGGCAGAATGTGTTGGGATAGACCTTAATACTGGTTAGTCCAAGAGTAAAGAAGCCGTCTGCAAGTTACCACCTTAAAACAGCAACACAAACTCACCACTTTAATCCAATGGTTCCAGCAGAAGGTGAACTCCTCCTTATCAATGAAGCCGTCGCCGTTCTTATCGAAGACCTGGAAGATGTGGCGCGCCCTCTCCTCGGAGAGCGGGTAGATGTGACCCTTGTCGTTGCGGAACAAAGCCTTGCAGATCACGCGGAACTCGTCCAGGTTTAATTTCCCGTCCCTGTGACAAGGGGAGTACGGTTTATAATTACAGTATCAGTAAAAGGGGAATAAGGGGGAAGGTTTCATCAGCCTTTTTAATGTTCCCACTGCTGGGACTCAGGCCTCCTCTCTAGGAGAGGGAATGGGCCGTAATCCACCACGCGGGCCCAGTGCGGGTTGGTGAATGTCACATGTCTTGGAATTTTTGGTTCTAGGGCATGCCGCTTTCCTCACGATGTTTTCCTTCAACGTTTTGAGAGCAGTGGTGATGAAATAAATTACACAAAGTAATGCGCCTGGCTGGGTTTGAACCCACGACCGTTACCCGAGTCGGAGCCGTTACCACTCGGCCACCAATCTTATAAAATTACATTATTCAAGGCTCTCAAAATAGACCATCGAAGTCTGCTTGCAGTCTGCGTGTAGTTCTATCAAACATAAAAAATACGAGTCGAGAGCCTCCACATTTTTTTAAAGACAGTTAAAAAAATTATGTTCTACTTTCCGAAAGGGATACTGTGATCCTGGAACGCAAAAGACAACTGAAAGACAAAGGTGGGTTCTAGTTAGTAAAAGTCTGACACGCCATCTCGCTCCACCCTAGAGAAGAAGTCTATTTCGCACCTGACAAAAAAAAACCCTGTTTTTAGGGCAGTCGGGTAATATTCCGACGGGAACTAGCATGACATCATCTATCTAGCTTCTTTTAACAATAACGGGGCCAGTTTCCAGCCAGTCTAATCAACTGGTTTTATCCAGTTAAACTATGACACGCCCTCCCTCTCCGCCATAGAGCGCGAGAAGTCGTTGGATGATTTCCCTACTAAAAAAAGCCAGTCAATACAGTTTCTCCAGTTAGCAGCTAAATGCCAACATTTTGCATAGAACACGGAGCAATGACAGCACATATTCAGCTCTCTGAGAGAGGAATTGCGGCCATCGCGGGTGGTCGCCTCCTTCTGCGAAGCGGTAATGCTAGCAAAGGAGACTTACGCCCCAAGCCCCGCGATCCCGATCCCGATTTCCAGCCACCGTAGGCGTAAGCTAGCGGATGGTACGCCGTGCGCTGGACCGAGCCCAAGTCGTCGACGGCGTGTAGTGATCCACGCGCGCCTCAAGATATCAGGAAATCGTGGGGGCCCAGCAGCGTCGAAGCTTACTGGGGCAATAGGTTAAGTGAAAGGAGACGTCTGAGAGGGAGTAATTCTTGAATAGTCGTTAGGCCGCGTTCCCACTATGTCGTAACGGTTAATTTATCGTCGGACCACTGTTTGTCGTGAACAACACATAGTCGCAACAATGACACATGATTTACCATCACGGTTCAGTCTTGACAATTTTTTTTTTTGTTTACTACTGTCGTGCTAGCCTTTCCCACTATAATGAGAATCTGTTGTCACCACCGCAAAAAATACCGCACAACACTTAGAACTACTCGCTTATCCGTCGTCACGACAAAGTCGGAACGAGCCTTAGGCCAAACCTTGCTTTTGAAAAGTGATATTTTTTTGGCTTCCCTTATCCAACTCACTATACAGAATCGTAATGTAGAAAACGCCATGTTTTACAATTTCTTGTGAAAATGATAAATAAGGAAAGAGAAACGCGTTTACATAACGTGATTACGTCAGCGATCACGTTTCCCGGGGCATGTGCTCTTTTGGAATACGGCACGGGAGATGAATTACCTAAACTGCTTATTTCAATTTGCTTATCATCAACTGTATTGGACCGAATGTAAATGGACATCAGTAACTTGGAGCGACTGCCTATGTAACATCCACAACTCAGTAACTGGGTACCCCATAAAAGAGATTTTTTAAGGTAGGAAATCATCAAATGACTTCGTCCGCTCTAGGGCAGAGTGGGAGGGCGTTTCAGACTTTTACTAACTAAACCCACTCCTATTTTCCTTCTTTGCCTAGCGATCCAGGACTTCGGGTTTCTCTTTCGGAAGTCAACACATAGTCCCCGTAGTCTTCGGCCTTGCTGGGCTTCTCTGTTTTTCTGACAACTCTTTGAGGTGCGCTTGTAACAATACGCGTCGTTGATGACTCGAGCTCGAACCGGACGACGAGCTACCCATTGCTCGTCGCCCGCAAGCACCCCTTATAAGAGTAAGGTACCTAAGTGTCAGTTTCCAGGTTTTTGAATATCCGTAACGATAGTCAAATGACAGCCAGGAACTTCCGACGCACGAAGGAGTCTCGGTTTGTACTGAATAGTTTCCCATCTTCGGATTAGGGATGGCGATCCGAAATCGATTAATAAAAACATCGATTTTCTAAATAGTTATTAACCTTTCGAATATCGTAATTAGAGACACAATAGAAAGACAATGTGAGCGAACGCCGGGTTCGCTTGGGGTTTAATGAATTAAACAATGCAAGTGGAATTCCTTGCCGGAGCCGGAGTGGAATTCCTCTGTACTTCCGGGGACCTTTCAGTCGAGGGTAAGTAGGTTACTTCTAGGCAACCGGGTTCTATCATCAACCATATTGTCGCTTTCCATCAGGTGAAATTGTGATCAAGTGCGAGCCTATATAAAAACTTGAAATCGAGATTCGATCTGTTTTCCTGAGGTATGCAACCATATTTTTATTTAAAAACGTTCAAAGCACCTTTTTTCCTCGAGTAAATATTTATACTTTAGGATCATGTGTTAGTGCGGCATTTATTAATTTCGAGCTTTTTCCTTATTTTTTCGGATTAAAGCGGAAGTGACGCCCGGGTGTTGCCACTGTGCGGAACGCCCGGAGGACACAGTGGAGCACACAATCGCGGTGTGCCCTGCATGAGCGGAGCATCGCCGTGCCCTCGTGGGGGTGTTCGGCGGCGGAGACCTCTCGCGCCGGGCCTTGGTCGAGGCCTTGGTCGAGGCCATGGTCCGGAGCGAGGAGGAGTGGCAGGCGGTCGCCGACTTCTGCGAAGCAGTAATGCTCGCTAAGGAGGAGGCCGACCGCATCAGGCAACGGCGCTCTCGCCGCCGCCGGGATTCCGATCCCGATTTCCAGCCACCGTAGGCGCGGGCTTGCGGACAGTGAGCAATGGGTAGCTCGCTGTCCGGCCGTCCGGTAACTGTCCGGACCAAGCCCAAGTCGTCGACGGCGCGCGCTGTTCCCGCGCGCCTCAAGGAGTTGTCAGCAACAGCAGGGGCCCAACCGGGTCGAAGCCTACTGGGGCCAGGGTTATCCGAAAGGGCGCTTGAGCCCCGGTATGAAGGCTTGAAGGAACGGGATGGGTTTTTTAGTCAGTAAGAGTCTGACACTATCTCCCGCTCCGCCCAAGAGCGGGGGTTGTCATAAGATGATTTTTCCCATCGAAAAAAAAAAAAAAAGCTTTTTCCTTATTTGTGGAAAAACAACGTTAAATATATGTACAATCCCCTACCACAAATTAAAATGTAAGCATAATCATAATCAGCCTTTCAATGTTCCCACTGCTGGGACTCAGGCCTTCTCTCTAGGAGAGGAAATGGACTGTAATACACCACGCGGGCCCAGTGCGTGTTGGTGGATGTCACAAGTCTTCGAAATTTTGGTTCTAGGACATGCCGGTTTCCTCGCGATGTTTTCCTTCACTGTTTTGAGAGCTGTCGTGATAAAATAAATTCCACAAAGTAATGCGCCTGGCTGGGTTTGAACCCAGCCAGGTTTGAAGTGGTGAGGAAACCGACATGTCCTAGAACCAAAAATTCGAAGACATGTGATATCCAACAAACCGCACGGGACCGCGTGTATATGTTTACATGATTGTTTAAAAAATAACCGTCCATTTTTTCTCTGGCCTTCCTCTCCCTCTCCATCCACATGTAGTGGCACCTGTATGGCCTTTAATGGCACTCAAGCGCTGTCGAATAAAAACATTGTATGCTGCTTTATCGATAACTAGCTTTTACCCGCGGCTTCGCCCGCGTTCTCACTTTTTTTTATATATTAGCCTATGTCCGTCTCCAGGGTCCCAACTATCTCTGTACCAAAATTCATCAAAATCGGTTTTGCCATTTAGGCGTGAACACGTAACAAACAAACAAATAAACAAACAAACTCACTTTCGCTTTTATAATATTAAAGTAAGGAGTTCGGCTCACAGTAAACTCGATATCACTGTTGTTTACTCACATCTCTATAAATTATTCGAAAAAATATTCCTAGTAAATATTGCGATGTAAAATAAATTATTTTTCTTTCTTTTTTTTCTTTCAAAATTGGCGTGGTTTTGTATCTCATGTGTCTGAGCAACTGGACAGAAACTGGTAGAATCATTGAAACAGGCGTGCATTGAAATCTCGGTAAAATGAAGCTTAGAATTTTATTGTAGTGTTAACTACCTCAGAGAAGTTTGCCGAGACGATTGACTTGATACATTTGCTGCCTTAAGGCGTATAGTCCCTTGAACCATCTGGCCGAAATTATGTGAACGCAACTCTCGCACTCGCCTAGGCGCTAGTACGCAAATCTGTGCATTTATTTGCGGCCAGCAGCGCCCGGAAAGCGCTTTAAATCCATTTTCTCTGCGAGATATTGATTGATTTACATATGCAATGTTCACTTTGAAGAATATTTAACCACCAATTTTTATGTGTAAAAATGTTTTTAAAGGTCCAAGCCGTTTCGAAGGAGTAGGGAAAAGTTGCGAAAAGTTGCGAAATTGCTAAATATTTTTTTTTGACAAAAGTATTAATTGCACGAAAAAATCAAATGTTGATATTATTGTTCATGAATATATAATAAACATATATTTTTTTCAAACCAATTGACCTAGCCGTTACGGAGGAGTAGGCCTCAGAAAATCACTGTTTTATGGCACTTTTCGGGCGCTTGGCCCTTAATTCATTAAACCCGCGAACTTCGCGAGAGAAGCGAATTCGATCTCTAATTGTCTTTCTATTTTGTCTCTAATTATGGTATTCGAAAGATGTAAGCCGTGGAGGCCGAGTGGTAACAGCCCCGACTTATGAGGCTGTGGGTTCAAACCCAGCCAGGCGTATTACTTTGCGTAATTTATTTCATCACCACTACTCTCAAAACGGTGAAGGAAAACATCGTGAGGAAACCGGCATGTCCTATTACCAAAAATTCGAAGACGTGACATCCGCCAACCTGCACTGGGTCCGCGTGGTGGATTACGGGCACGGCCCATTCCCTCTCCTAGAGAGGAGGCCTGAGTCCCAACAGTGGCAACATTATAAGGCCGACTATGCATCCTTGTAGATCTACTAAATGTTATTCTGTTTTTGGACTAAAAGTGGGGAAAAAGTAAGCTGCAATTAGTGATGTTCCAGAGATCCGTATCCGCGGGAGAAATAAGGTCCGTGTCCGTATACGTCACTTTTCTCGTCAAAGATCCTTTACGGATTTTTTATATTCAATTGATAGGATAAAATGCTGCATAATGACTTAGATTATATGATTAATTGATTAAACCCCAAGCGAACACCGGTGTTGGCTCTCTCATTGTCTTTCTATTGTGTCTCTAATTACAGTATCTGAAAGTTTAAGTAGTATAATTAAAAAATTAATCCGTTCAAAGCATTTTTATTATCTTAAAATCAAATATTTGGCATCTTTAACCTTTCGAATGTCTTAAGTTACACAGTCCGACATAAGGTAATTGTCTTTCTATTGTGTCTCTAATTACGACATTCAAAGAGTTAATTGCAGACATATATTCTGGTAAGTTACCATACCAATAGTATATAACTCAAAGATACTAAATCAATTATCGAGATCATAAATAGAAAGTGAAGACATTATTTTTATAAATATAAGAAAATGAAAATCTAAAACTCTAATATTTGGCACCTTTAATTGCAAACATATAATTATTAATAAGTACTTAATACGCGCGCAATGCAAGTCGCAACTTGTCCTGCCTTTCGTTGCGGCGGCGAGCGTGTCGTCATCGTCAACTATCGTTTCAACGTTTCACGCGCCGACACCGATTGACTGAGAAAATAAAGATCCGTATCCGCGAATCTTGACACTAAATATCCGCATCTTTATCCCTGACTGATGACAGATATAAATTTTCGCCGATCCGGCACATCACTAGCTACAATCACTTATAAGTTATTTAAATTAAGTGAAAGTATTCTCAATTTAGCTAGCAACAAGTTTTTTAATCTAATTAACTACATAAATTAAATAGGTATCTTAAAAAAATCTCCACCTATAATATTTGCATATTTCTGTTTTAAAAAAAACCTATTTCTGTGGATTAGTAGCAAAAGGATAACTGAAAAAAAAAAATCAAATGGTGATGGCATTCAATAGAATTTTTTTTGTATTGTGTCAACAAATAAAAATAATTACATGGTAATTTAATTTTAACTTGCTAATCATTTGGCTTTTCCATTAGTGCTTATAGTTGATTGTTGAAACCTTGGATTATAAATGAGTTTTTTCATTTAATTATTTTTAATTTCTTTTATTATCTGTTTCCTAATTTATTTATTTTTTCCAGCAAAATTACTCTCAATTATTACAAATTAAATCTTGAAGTTACATAGAGAAAATTCTGGATTCAAATTGTAAAATTAAAAACTTTTGACATAAATTAATATAGAAGTGATGGAATTTCACTTTCATTCACCAGTGAGAACTTTAAGTTCACCAAGTAACAAAAACAAACAAATCCAGAATGAACTTTCATTGATAAAAACAAAGTAAAGTTTTTAAGCTTCCTTCTATACAAACTCCTTGGAAAGACTTCTTTAAATTAAATACACTGACCTGTGAATAACGGTAACTTCTAAGACTAGTTTCCAATCTAGTTTTCCTGAAAATAATTACGAAAAAGGTGTTAAAAACATACCCATCTTTATCAAATGTTTCATAGCACGCGTCCATGTCGCTACAATCGAACTCGTCGACTGGCGTTCCGTTGCTATCCTCCAGCATTGGTGGTTGGATCGAAATGAGTCGCCAGCCCTCGCGACAACCGTTTATAAGCACCTCCAGCATGACTACCGAACTCTGTGTAACCTTTTGTGACCTATAACATAAACAACACTTAGTAACGCTTATAATCACACAAAACTACTACTTAACAACTACATTTTTACTTATATGAAAGCCCACGTACCTGAAAAAATTATATAAATATTTTGATTCACGTTTTCCCTAGAAAATATTATGAAATAGTTTCGAAATTGAATATCTCGCCGAAAGTGCAAGTGAGATTGACGTGACGAATGGCTTTAAATGTCACTGTCAAGTGTCAATGTCAAAGCGAAAAGGAACACGTTCCTTTTCGCGTAAGAGTGTGTAGGCACTGAGTCTGTCTAATAAGTTAAACGACTTGGGTAATTATTAGAATTTAATAAAATCGGATGTAGTCAACACGAGTTCAATTATCAAGGTTGATTAAGAGATAGAGATCATTGTTTACTAACAGACGAACCTTATAAATAGTATCGAATATAAGTATTTTTTAAATATTATACAAAATTTCCAAGTCGGTTGACTTATTAGACAGACTTTTATAAAAGCATTATAAAAACATGGCATTGCCATTCAACGTGGCAATGCTGCCAGTCTTCTGGGCACATTTCCGGATGACAGCGATGTGGAGGAGTACTTTGACGCCTGAGCGTACTTTGTCATTTTGTATTATATTTATGTACATAGTTAGGTTTTAGTATAAATAGTTTATTTAATATTTAAGTTTTTTATGTACATATGTATTTTTACACAAGTAAATGTAAGTAAGTACTATAAAAAAAAAATAGATAATTTTTCATAATCTAACAGTTTATTTACAAGTAGCGGCCCGTCCCGGCTTCGCTTGGGCAATAAAAATAGCCAAGGGTTAATGTAGGTACCTAGCTTTCCAAAGAACATTCGTGTTATACCGTTATTAAATTAATTAAATTCTACTTTTATCGTGATGTCTTATCGCTACAAATATAATAACACGAGCAAAAAATAAATGTTCAAAAATAAGTATTGAAATGATCACAGATCACTGTTGGCATGATTGGCATGTTGAAATAATTTTATAATATCGGTGATTTTTAAATGTGAGTTGTGATTGTGACTTGTGAGTGTTGTGTGACATCATATTGATACAATATTATGCTTGGGCTCACTCAACTCCAACTCACAACCATTTAGCAGTAGCGATCACAGAGTACTTTGTAACATACTGAAAGTAGCGATTTTAGCGACTTCGCCGCGACGCCGCTAAAAATGACGGACTTAATTTAACGATAAAAATGATTTAGCGACTTACCTAACGATTTTTTGAGTACAAATCAAAATAATTTATACAAAAATATCAAGTAAGTAAATGCTGAAGTATAAAGTAGGTACATTCATTTTCATTTTTCCTAGTTTCATACTTCTTCAAACTATGCACTACTAGCTTTTCCCCGTGGCTTCATGTGCATATATAAAATAAAGACTGTATCACTCAGAAATAAAGCAGCTTTCTATCGGGGAAAAAATTTTCGCAATCAGAGATTACCTCCTACAAACAAAAAAACATTAATACAAAAAAAAAAAACTTTACCTACTTCTTTATTATAAAATAGTGTAGATTAGATTAGAATTTCTCCAGCAACTTCGTTCGCGAGAATTTTTTCATAAAACTAACACCCCTAAACCTTAATAAGTAGAGGATAGTTTTAAAGAAATCAATATTATTAGTCTTTATTTTTAATTTTGATTAGAATTTGTATAACAAAGTGTGAATTTAATACTAATTTAATTACCTTGTCAAATTTTTTTATTACTTTGAAAAAAGAGGCTTTTTTTAAGCTTTTTGAATCTGTTTCTGATAGAATCAGTTACTACGTGTGACTACGCGTTCCAAATAAAAATAGGACCGATTTCTATGTTTTGACGTCTCGTCGTACTGTCAAATCGAAGAAATTTTGGCAAAATTGAAGAGATGAGTAAAATTGAAGAACTGGATTCTGATTAAACTTTTTTCGTTCACAGTTCATAAATAAATTAAATTTTTCGTAAACTAATTAATGTTTAAACATTTCTTTCCTCGATTTGACAGTAAATTGTGACGTCATAACATGGCGGGCGATCCTATTCTCATTTGGAACGCATTGTACTACCTAAACGATATTATAATAGGAAAATCGAATCAGATAGGTTGGGTGAACCGCTTTTTTAGTATTTATTTACGATTCATGAGGGAAAAAAGTGTAATCAGTGTCTAGTTCTTTATTTCCTCTCATCTTATAACTTAGTAGTACAAAATGGAAGAAGAAGGCGAATTGTTCTCCAAACAATGAAAATAAGAAAGAAAACAGTTTTTTTTTAACTAATGAGGCTCAGAGTCGGTTTAACAAAGCCGTTACTGATAGGCAAATAAGTTTTCTATGCAAACCATACTTTTCAAGTAACATTTGATGGCGATGTTGTATACTCTATAGCCTATTCCAGCCCATTCCAGCCTATTTTTGCATCAATCGCATTGTAGTAGCGACTTTTTATATGAGTCTAGCGACTTCGAACTTTTGGAGTTGGCAACACTGCTCACAGCACATCATCACTAGTGATGTGCCTAGTGACAGTTTTAATGAATCGAGTGGACTTGTGTAGCATTCGACATGTTAAAGAATCCTCGGCTCAAGTCTATTTGTGTAGTATCCGTCATGACATGAATCCTCGCTTCAAGTCTAATACTCAAATTCTATGTTTAGTACACGAATGAAGACTCGCTACTATAGTTTCGGGTCTTGAATTGTAGTCTATTTACTTATTTTCACTTTTTTTTTATAAGATAAATCAAGTTATAATAACCTTTTGATCACGTATCGGAAGACGCAGCATTGGAAGGCCTTCAACAAGGTGGACTGATGACCTGGTCAGGGTCGCGAGAATCTGATGGATGCATGACGCACAGGACCGGTCGTTGTGGCGACGCTTGGGGGAGGCCTATGTTCAACATTGGATGTCTTTCGGCTGATATAATGATGATGAACGTTTTGAATACCGTAATAAGAGACACAATAGAAATACAATCAGAACATGAACGCTCGCTTAAGTTTAATGAATTAATTTAGTACATAATAATTCTGGAGTTCAAAGGTGTCAAAATAAAAACTGCGATTGTAATTCACTTAATCTATCTAACTCTAATCTGTTGGATTCCCATAATAGAATCAAGTCAGCAAGTACAAAATCGATTCTTTTTGACACGAGTGCCAAAATCAAATCTCATACTCGTATTCGAATCAAAATAAATTGGTACTCGAGTAGGCGAATCTAAAGCTGGAATTAAGTATGACTCGGTTAAGGGCCAAGCGCCCGAAAAGTGCCATAAAACAGTGATTTTCTGAGGCCTACTCCTCCGTAACGGCTAGGTCAATTGGTTTGAAAAAAATATATGTTTATTATAGATTCATGGACAATAATATCAACATTTGATTTTTTCGTGCAATTAATACTTTTGTCAAAAAAAAATATTTAGCAATTTCGCAACTTTTCGCAACTTTTCCCTACTCCTTCGAAACGGCTTGGACCTTTAGAAACATTTTTACACATAAAAATTAGTGGTTAAATATTCTTCAAAGTGAACATTGCATATATTATGTTAATCAATCAATATCGCGCAGAGAAAATGGATTTAAAGCGCTTTCCGGGCGCTGCTGGCCGCAAATAAATGCACAGATTTGCGTACTGCCGCCTAGGCGAGTGCGAGAGTTGCGTTCACATAATTTCGGTCAGATGGTTCAAGGGACTATACGCCTTAAGCCACATCACAGATTAGGGATGTCAGAACTGCAATAAAGTATCGATATATATCGATATCGATATTTTTTTAAATATCGATATCAATATCGATTTTTATTTTAAAATATCGATATATCGGTACGATACGAAAAAAAATGGTCTAATCTACTTCAGTCATCTTAGGTGGGTACATTACTACGAGGATGGATTGAAAAGTTCGCGGCCTCAGCAAGCAAACAAAATATAAAAAAAAGTAATTTTATTTTTCCACGTAATCTCCACTTAACTTAATGCACTTCTTCCATCTGGTTTCCAACGCCTGTATGCCAGTCATAAAAAAAGTTTCTTCAAGGCCTTTCAAAAGTCACCCACCGCAACTTCGACCTCCTCATTTGATGAAATTTTTTGACCTCCAAGGTGTTTTTTTAGGTTTGGGAATAAATGAAAGTCTGAAGGTGCCAAATCAGGGGAATAGGCGGGATGGGGCAGTAATTTAAAGCCACAACCACGAATTTGTGCCATAGATTCAACAGACGTGTGAACGCCTGCATTATCCTGATGGAACAAGACTTTCTGGCTGAGTAATCCTGGCCTTTTCTCTTTGATTGTTTCACGCAAACGACGTATAAGGGTGCAGTAATAAATCGAGTTTATAGTTTCACCTTTTGCAAGGTAGTCCACCATCATGACACCCTTAGCAACCCAAAAAACTGGCGCGATCACCTTGCCAGCTGACAAAATTGCTTTGGCTTTTTTTGGAGTCGGTTCATCAGGTTTTTTCCACTGCTTTGATTGCTGTTTTGACTCTGGGGTATAGTGGTGTATCCAGGTTTCATCCATTGTCACAAATCTGGCCAAAAAATCTTGTGGATCAGCCTCAAACATTTCCAAACAGTCGCGAGAAATCGTGAGCCGTATTAATTTTTGTTCAACTGAAAGCAATCTGGGTACCCACCGCGCAGAAACCTTAGAAAATCCGAGTTCATTGACTATGATGTTTTGTGTTCGTTCATGTTTATCTTCAGTCGTAGACGTCGTAGGCCGGCCGGAGCGAGGGTCATCTTCAATACTCTCTTGTCCGCGTTTAAATTCTGCAACCCACTTTTTCACAGTCGTATACGACGGAGCAGATTCCCCCAATGTTATTGACATATCTTCGTGAATCTCTTTTAGAGTTAGTTTTTTTTTAAACAGGTATTTGATGACCGCACCTTGCTCAATTTTCTCTATTCCTTAAAAACGCTGCACTTAGGCTCACAAAATTCAGTTCTAGTTTAAAAACAGATCATGCAATTGCGATAGAATTTTACAATGTGACAACCAGAGAGTAAGCAAATCGAATGAGTTCAGTTACATTAAAATAGTTCAAGTATTTATGTGTAAGGCCGCGAATATTTCGATCTAGCCTCGTAGATAAATACTAATCAATAGACATCATTTTTAATAAATCAAGAACAACGGAAAAAATATTAACCTTTCAATCGTGGAAATCACAGACGCAATAGAAAGACAATAGGTGCGCGAACGCCGGCGTTCGCTTGGGGTTTAATGATTATTTATTAACTGAACCAATATTTATCTGATTAAAATATATATATCTGAAAAACTCTTTGATTTATGTGCTCGGCTGTAAGCCGACTTCTGTTATTGGATACTGCGAGACAGCAAGCAGCCGTTGCAGTAAGCTTAAAAACCAAAATAAGTACCAAATTAAAAAGAAGTTAAGCAGCAAATTCAGTCGACAAAATAAAACCAAAAAAATATCGTTTTTGATACAATTTCGATCTTGGACATTTGATATCGATATATCAATATATCGATATATCGTTATAAAATATATCGACTAAAAATATCGATGTGTCGAAAAGAAAATATTGATATATCGATGTATCGATATTTATTCTACAAGCCTATCATTATCATATTCACAGATTATTAAAAATTTTCACAGCGCGCGAGCGTCATTGAAATTTTTTCAGTTTGCGTGTTCCATCTACAATATTTGTATCAAATTACGTTGAATTAGGTATTATTTCAAAAGTAATGGCGATTGTTGTACATTAGTGCAAGTTATCATTATTTGTTTCTGTGGCTGTAGAGGTTATTTTTGTTTTGCAAACACCCACAGTTTAGAAAGATGGTGATAGAGAAAGTACACGGTCTTCATGCGACGGGGCTGAGCCTCAACGAGAGGTTTTCGATGTTGACGAATGCGGCACCGGATCGTGTTCTGCAGCGGAAAAGGCGGGCCTCCGCAGGCTCCATAATAAGCCAAAATTATAACTACAGCGACCGGTTGATAGAACAGGTCGCACGCCGGTTGGAGATGCAAGCTAAAAGGGTAAATATTACCACGAGTTTTCTTTAATTCCATAAATAGTAAATAAATCTTGTCTTCCCTCGAAATCAAGTAGATATATTTGGTTTTGAGGACTGGTTCTTTATGCAATATATTAAGTACATAATAAAGATGAAAATATTGTCTGTTTAGCCTTAGTATAATGATTATGTTTCTCTCAGACCTGCAGACTTAGCACTTACCACTAGTGTAACAACATGCTTGTTCACTTTTACTTGTTGCTATGGCTTAACATTATGGAACAAAACATGTCATGTTATCCAACACATAACTAGGTACATTAGATTTTCAACACATAATAATCCATCATATTAGTCCTGGTCTTAGGTCAAAAGTGAATAGATTACTGCTAGGTAAGCATGTTCTATCGTCAAGCACTTCATTGCTTACCATCAGGTAGCCAAAAATCAAGCGTGATAAAAGAATAATTTCTTTAACCTTTCAATCATGGAAATTACAGACACAATAGAAAGACAATAGGTGCGCGAACGCTGGCGTTCGCTTGGGGTTTAATGAATTAAATTTGATCTCACTTGCGAATCATATGTTTTGTTGTGTACAAATTCCTAGATGGAGAAAATAAATGTTCAAATCATGTCCTTCTGGAGTAACCTAAAGGTCACTGGGATTGTTAGCCCCCACATACCGGGCCAAACATCTTACTATAATATTACACGCATTTATCATTGTATATTGGGTTGGTGGGCATATCTAAAGTGCATATTTTGCATTGTAAAATTTACCATTGGATCAAAAAGAACAAGACGTCATCATTAGTTTAATGTTGTCTCCAAGAAAGCCCACAAAATTCAAGTCTGTCTAACCTTATTAGTTAATTACTTTTTAATGACATAGATATTTATTAGGGTAAGACAAACTGAGATGGTTGTTATGGACATTGATGTTTGTATTCAAGTGATTTTAATAAAATATTATTATTATTATTGACTTGAATTCTAGTGATAGACAAGCCCTTTCATGGGAACTATTTGTCAAAATACAGAAAAGTTAAAAGTTTGCTGCAGCGTTACATTGGCATTATGTCGTTTAACAGAACTATCAAAACGTGCAGCGCTAAGATAGCTTTTAGAAGATATTTTTTTCACAACCAAAATATCTTAGGTGCCATAAATTTTGTAGTTCTAGTGGGTAGTACATATATATTGATGGTTAAGAATGATTAGAATGTCATTAATAAATACATGTATTGCAGCCGTTACTTATACTTTAATCAGCATACCTTGACTCTAAACTGCATAATGCATAAAAACGTGTGAAAATTACAATTTTGTAGCCTATCTTGGCGGTTTCAACATAAAACATGTTGATAGTTGGACAAATAAATTAGTAAATTTAATATAAACTGCTAGCTGACAAAAAGCCTAAATTTAATGACCATTTTCTAATAGCATGTTTACCGTTTTTAAATTATGTAAACTAGTGCTTGACTGCGATTGTATCTGATGGTTAGCAGTGATTCAATTGTTGATGGTAAAGCCTATCATTTAAACCATACTAAGTGATATGATGATTACAATTTGTTGTTTTTAAGTTAACAAGATACAATTATGCATTAGTATAGTAAAATTGAAATAATAAAATTATATTAAGAAGCCTGTATTTCCTGGTGGTGCACATGTTCTGTTTAAAAAACCATTTACAGTATAAAGGTTCATGAAAGGTTGAGTATAATTCTGATGCCATAATGAAAAAGTGTATATTTGACTAAAACATCATGTCAATATAAATAAAAATACTTAATTCAGTTGGTCCACTCAAATCACTTTTATAATCAGGTCTGTAGAAAAATGTTAATGAAAAATTAAATTTTTGAAAACGGCTAGGCCACTTTGACGTATGGCTTTGCTCAGTGAGTGGTTACATCACCATTGGTCCTACCTACCATCAATTAATAACATTTGATTAGCACCACCTGGGGACCATGTGTAAGGCCTGGCTATAGGTATTCTCTTACTGCCATGAGTGACTCGGCTCCTAAAAGTATATTTTCTTTGGATGACAATATTGTATTTATTCTTGAATATTCATATTTGATTTGTATCATCATTTATTTTCAGCAAGCAATGAGGCAGAGGCTAGGTTTCCAACAGGCTGGTGGTTTGCGTCGATTCGGCAGCGAGAGTAGCCTGCCAGGGCTGCGAAGGTCCAACAGTTTTGGCAACCTCAGCCAGCAGAGTATCAAGAGCAGAGTGAGCTGGAAGCAATCTAACAACAATCTTAGGTTTGTGCCATTGAAAATATAGTAATAGTTAACACAAATCAGGCACATTTGAACTGTCAGAATGATGGTCAGTAAAATCAAAAAAAGTGAAACTTAATTGAACGTTCCAAAGCGTATATATGGAGAACATGCAAGAAACTCAATGGACACTCTTTTAAATCATATTTTGAGTTACATAGATCTGGTCACTTCCATGTGAGCACAATGTAGATAAGAAATAATAAAAAAAAAACTAAAAAAAAAACTAAAAAAAAAATTGAGTTAAGCCTCTGGCAGCTAAGAGATGACCAGTCTCATCATCCCGCTCCTAGAAAGGAGGCCTGAGTCCCAGCAGTGGGAACATTATAAAGCCGCTGATGCTATGCATATCCGTCAAGTATGTTCACATATAAAAATTAATGTAATTTTTTTATGGAAACAAATTGGAATATGGGATATACTAAAACAGCATATGAATCCTGCAAAAAATTACTTAATACATCAAGCCCTCGTAAATGAATATTAGAAACTGGAGGAACGTAAGCCCTCCAGCTACACCCGAACTTTGCGTGATACACTTTTATTAGTAGGAGAAGTTGTTCGACCTCAAAAAAATGTATAAAAGTGCCAGTCAATGACACTTTTCTGTTGATATGTTAAAACTATGCGTGTGTGGCACGTGAGTGTATGTAGGTATTCAAGTGACGTTCGTCGGTTTAGTTATTCCCTTGGCATTCCTCGATTTTTTACTTCTGCAAATAAGTATTGACAAAAATATGGGTATAAAGGCCTGTGCGCACAGCGATATTTCACCGCGCGGAAAATATTCGCGCGTATTTATTTCCGCACCGCACCGCGTCAAATCTGCAAGAAATCACAGAATTTTTTATCGCGTTTTTTTTATCGCCTGTGCGGAAACTTCCATAAGATTCAATGTGTTACAGAATAACGAAAAAAAAACCGCGCGGTGAAATACCGCTGTGCGGACAGGCCCTAAAGATCGATAATGCTGTACACTAGTGTGTAATTTAACTTTTTTTGTTCTAACTTTGAAATTGTATAATTTGAAAGTTGCTTTCTGCCTCTCGTCTCCACTTCTAAAACGCAACGGATTTTAGTAAGATTTTCAATTTAATTTAGAAAGAGCGATAAGAAGGTTCGTGTATATTGTATAAATTGTATTCTTCCGAAACTGGGACGGGTCGATAGTAAATTACATTAATAATAAAATAAAAATGATTCGCCAAATGTGTTGCTAAGCGCAAATCTCGAGAACAGCTGAACCGATTTCGCAATTTTTTTTTTTGTTGTGTTTGTTATTGTGAGGAGAAGGTTCTTATGGAAAAAATGAAAATTAGGGTAGTGTAGGGTAGTATAGGGTACAGTAGGGTAGAATAGGGTATAGTAGGGTGGAGTAGGTAGTAGAGCGGGAGCGAAGCCGCGGGCAAAAGCTAGTTAATTGGAATACTTTAAAATACAACATACATACATACATAATTAATCAGCCTTTTAATGTTCTCATTGCCGAGACTCAGGCCTCCTCTCTAGGAGAGGGAATGGGCCGTAATCCAACACGCGAGCACAGTGCGGGTTGGTGAATGTCACATGTCTTCCAACTTTTGGTTCTAGGACATGCCGGTTTCCTCACGATGTTTTCCTTCACCGTTTTGAGAGCAGTGGTGATGAAATAAATTACACAAAGTAATGCGCCTGGCTGGATAAAATACAAGGAACACAATAAAACTGATGATGTTCTTTTCCTTGTCCTACAGCAGATCAGCATCGTTCAACAACTTGACAAACCTGGCGTGGCGCGGGTTCCGCAAGCGGGGAGGTGCCCAGCGAGCGCTGCGCGGACGGTTCAGGTAACACCATTCTCTAATAAGATGCTGGTTAAACACAGGTCGAAATGAAAGGTTCAAAGCAGTTAATAGATACATAACATAACACTACACTTTTGAGCCCCCGCACATTGAGCCACTTGTGGCAACCACATTAGAACGACTTAGTGGCCGCCACAAGTTGCGGACGCGTTTCTCCATACATTTTGTAGCATCGGCGCACACCGAGCGTTTGAGTGGCCGCTTCCGAGCCACAAGCTGCGGCAGTCCACCGTGCTCGCTACTTGTGGCCTCGTTTTGTCTTTCGATAAATAATGCCGATGAATTGGACGTCGTTGGTTCTGAATTCTGCGACGTTTTCTACGTTTTAATATAATAAGCAACAAAAACGAAATGAAGAGTGCGTCCATTTTTGACAAACACACGTCGGCCTCTGTTGAATACCACTTGAACAACTGGCGTAAGTGCAGCCACTGAAAGCCGCGTCCAGCCACCAGTGGCTGCCATTGGTGGCGGCGTGTAGTGGTCTGCTGAACCACTGGTGGTGGCGTTTAGTAACGGCGACTGGTGGCCATAATTTGCGAGGGCTCGTAATCCGCAAAGGGTTAGGCTGCGCGATTGACCCAAGGAGTTACCGCGGCCCTGGCACGCAAAGGGCAATTGAAGAACACAGGTGGGTTTTTAGTCTGTAAAAGTTGACGCTTCCTCTCGCTCCACCCAGAGCAGAAGAATTTATTTGATGCGTCGGGAATCGCGGTGCGATACCATCGCAGGCGTGGGCTTTGATAGTTCAACAGCAGAATTTTCTGCAACAATGACAATCTTCTAACTTTTTTATTATTAGTATTATATCTAGCCCATACTGTCCCACTGCTGGGCAAAGGCCTCCCTCCACTCCTTCCAATACTTCCGGCTTTGAGCCACCTCTTTCCAATTCCCAAGGAAGACATCCAAGTCGTCCCGCCATCTCCTTCTTGGTCTGCCGCGGCCCCGTCGTGTGATTTCATAGCACCAATTTTGTTTTACTGGCCCACCGCTCGATCGGCATGCGGCAGACATGTCCAGCCCAGTCCCACCCAGTCCCGCTTAAGCTGGGCAGCCTTCTGAACTACGTCAATGATTTGTGTTTTGGAGCGCGGTGTAGTGTATCGATCTTCTAACTATACACATATAAATATTTTTTTATTTATTTATTTTATTTCATTTATTTTTTAAAAACACACACTATCTTTACAGGTTGGACCCAATACAATAGTGGTTTTAACAATAGGAACAAATCAATCATCTTATGACTAACACTTACCTAAAATCAACTATAATACAACTATAAAAATACAAAAAAAAATAAAAATAATAAAAATATAAACTTAACCTAGTAAATAAAATCAGACTTAATACCTAACATTTATTTTTTACCTAATAAAATTGAAGTGTCGGTTTGTAATATCAAACAAAATTTCTACGAAAGTATATTCGATACCTTTCACAAAACTGCATTTTTTTTAAATTTTGTGTGTGTTTGTTCCGGCTAATTTCCGAAACACCTGGACAGATTTTGACAGCTAATGTTTTAATTAAGGAGTTACTTAGGCTACTTTTATTTTAGAAAAATAATTAGGGTACCGTGCAAAAAAACACTTTTTGAAATTGTCAAATGGCATTGTGCTGTTTTACAAGTCATGGGCACCAACTAGTTCTCAATAAGATTGCTATTTTAGTAGCGCCCCATCTCATCAAACGTGCTTTAGTTATATTGATCTTGAGACCGATGGATGCGTGACGCACAAGATCGTTTATGGTGGCGACACTTGGGGGAGGCCTATGTCCAACAGTGGACGTATATCGACTGAAATGATGATGATGAGTTAACCGGAAAATTCAACTCGATAGCAAATAAATCATTCAATCTTCCAGGGCCGGCCGTCAAGGAATAACCCGTCAAAACCTCCAAGCTAACAGCTTACAGCAACGCAAATTCCAACGCAACGGCTTCCAGCAACGCAGGGGCGTACAACAACGCAGGGGCGTACAGCAACGCCAGGGCGTACAGCAACGCATGGGCTTCCAAAATCGACAGGGGTTCCAACAGCGTAGGGGCGGTCAGCAGCGTAGAGGAGGGCAGCAACGTAGGGGGGCGGCCCAGCAACAGAATAATAGCCAGCAAGACGCAGCCCAGGGACAACAGACTCAAAGGCCTCAGGTGGCCAGGCGTGGAGGGGCTCGAGGACGAGGCAGAGGTAAATGTACTTCTTATATCCGATTATCTACTCTAATTTTAAAAATGGTTGAAAGTTTGTTTTTTTATTTGTAGGAGGTAATTCTGAAAGTACTGGTTCGATTGCTAAAATTTTTTCACCGATGGAAGGCTGCTTTATTCCTGAGTGACATTGGCTATATTTTATGTACCTACGCAGGCGAAGCCGCGGGCAGAAGCTAGTAGATGATGTAATTAGAACAGCTAGCCTTGATATTATCTACTAGTGGGTTGTTGCAAGTTGCTAGTAACGTAATTTTTCTATGAATGAATGAATATTAATTTGTGCTGGTGATATTACATTCTTTATTCATTTATGGTTATTAACCATCGATGACCGATGAAAGAACGAACAGAAAAAAGTTCTTTCATCGGTCATCGATGTTATTAACCGTCGTAAATACGAAACTTCAGTAAGCTTGCTTAGCTTGCAAATCAGAATTAGGAATGCTAGATTTTTTTAAAGAAAAAAAAAAAAAAAACAATTACTTAAATTCCTTGTGTTCAGGATACATGTTACATTGTTAGGTGCTGCGCAAATGTAGACAGTTTTAGTTATCGGTTACCGACACCATCAAATATTCATAAGTTGCTTGTATCTCACACAAGACATACGTTTGCGCCCCGCCTTATCTTTCAACAATTATAGAATGAGTGTAATATAATAAAATAATGCCGGGGCAATTGTTAAAAGAAACGAAATATCGGTTAATCTCCCTAATATTAAGAAGTAATGTAATAAATGCTGGTCTAAAAGGAATTTGTTAAGAGCCCTTTTACGTTTCGGCTTTACGCAAATTTAGGTATTTTACGCACCGAGCGCTCGAGCGGACGGCTAACTGCGCCACCGATACTTTCATTCATACTTCTCGCTCGCACTTAATACGGCGACTAAACGATGTTGATTTTCCGTAACTTACGGTTTCTTAGGATGAAGGTTAGTAGGTGGAAATTGTTTGACGTGTTATTTCAATTTTATAATATGAATTTATTTTAATTGATTTTTCTCCTTATTGGAACGAAGTTCCTTATTGCGCGTTGTGAAACCGCTAGACGGAAAAAATTCTCACGAAAAGTTGTACCGACACTTTTACTGTCAAAATGTAAATCCAAGATGGCGGCTGCGAGAAATTATCAACTTTTTCGTCATGGGTGTCGTTTTCATGGTTTTCGAGGGTGTTGAAACCGTTGGTACTGTCAAAATATAAATCCAACATGGCGGCTGCAAGAAATTATCAAATTTTCCGTCATGGGTGTCGTTTTCATGGTTTTCGAGGATGTTGAAACCGATAGTACTGTCAAAATGTAAATCTAAGATGGCGGCTGCAAGAAATTATCAACTTTTTCGTCATGGGTGTCGTTTTCATGGTTTTCGAGGGTGTTGAAACCGATGGTACTGTCAAAATATAAATCCAACATGGCGGCTGCAAGAAATTATCAAATTTTCCGTCATGGGTGTCCTTTTCATGGTTTTCGAGGGTGTTGAAACTGATGGCACTGTCAAAATATAAATCCAAGATGGCGGCTGCAAGAAATTATCAAATTTTTCGTCATGGGTGTCGTTTTCATGGTTTTCGAGGGTGTTGAAACCGATGGTACTGTCAAAATATAAATCCAACATGGCGGCTGCAAGAAATTATCAAATTTTCCGTCATGGGTGTCCTTTTCATGGTTTTCGAGGGTGTTGAAACCGATGGCACTGTCAAAATATAAATCCAAGATGGCGGCTGCAAGAAATTATCAAATTTTTCGTCATGGGTGTCGTTTTCATGGTTTTCGAGGGTGTTGAAACCGATAGTACTGTCAAAATGTAAATCCAAGATGGCGGCTGCAAGAAATTATCAACTTTTTCGTCATGGGTGTCGTTTTCATGGTTTTCGAGGGTGTTGAAACCGATAGTACTGTCAAAATGTAAATCCAAGATGGCGGCTGCAAGAAATTATCAACTTTTTCGTCATGGGTGTCGTTTTCATGGTTTTCGAGGGTGTTGAAACCGATGGTACTGTCAAAATATAAATCCAACATGGCGGCTGCAAGAAATTATCAAATTTTCCGTCATGGGTGTCGTTTTCATGGTTTTCGAGGGTGTTGAAACCGATGGTACTGTCAAAATATAAATCCAAGATGGCGGCTGCAAGAAATTATCAAATTTTTCGTCATGGGTGTCGTTTTCATGGTTTTCGAGGGTGTTGAAACCGATAGTACTGTCAAAATATAAATCCAAGATGGCGGCTGCAAGAAATTATCAACTTTTTCGTCATGGGTGTCATTTTCATGGTTTTCGAGGGTGTTGAAACCGATTTTACTGTCAAAATGTAAATCCAAAATGGCGGCTGCAAGAAATTGTCAACTTTTTCGTCATGGGTGTCGTTTTCATGGTTTTCGAGGGTGTTGAAACCGATGGTACTGTCAAAATATAAATCCAAGATGGCGGCTGCAAGAAATTATCAACGTTTTCGTCATGGGTGTCGTTTTCATGGTTTTCGAGTGTGTTGAAACCGATTTTACTGTCAAAATGTAAATCCGAGATGGCGGCTGCATAAATGTTTTAATTGTTGTGCAGTAATCGATTATAATATCTACAGTCAATAGCATAGTTGTATTAATTGTATATATAGTAGTATGGTTGCAACCTATTCTAATAAAAAAACAACCAAATCTAATAGAATAGAATAAACTTTATTGTTCACCAAAATACTCGTAGTAACAATTTCACAGAAACTTAAATATTATAAATATAATATATTTAATTAACAAATATATTAATTATAGAAAGAGAAAAAATAAGTGAGTGTTTTTTAATTATTACCCGACTACGGAGGGTTATGATTTTGACAGAATATGTATGTATGTATGTTTGTGAGTACATTCATTTGTTCCCTCATAGCTCCTAATCTACTTATCGTAACTCGACATATGAGGTATTGTTAGAACCATCTTAATCGTTCGCTGAACATATGCTATGTGACGTGTCACAAAACGCGATATGGTGCCCTCTAGCGGACAAAAAGTAACTTTTGTTTTCGTTATTTCTATTAATTGTTGTGTTTTAATATTTAAATATTATTATGATAATAGTCATTAGGCCTAGTAACGTTATGCGAATTAAATTTATGCCAAAACAAAGTAGCCTTCAAGATAATTATGCCAACATAAACTGTATGCAAAAAAAAATTGCAAAGTATCATTATGGCAAAATAAATTATACTTACCAAAATCGTTATGCCAAAGCATATTAGGAAAGAATATTATGCGAAAAGAAGGTATCCCTTTTGCGATGTTTTAACATGATTCATATCCTATAAAATTCAGCTAAAGAGGCCTTTTTTAGACCTCTAGATCGAGTGTCGTAAAGACTTAAAAAACTTAAGAACTTATTATTCTATCCATCCGTATAAATAAAATGGCGCACAATATTTATTCTCTCCATCAGTATAAATAAAATGGCGCGCAATAGTCTCTTACCATGTCCATCGTTGTGTCTAGATTACTTGATGTTGAAACAACAACATTTTCGGGATTTCCTTCGGGATTTTCTCTATTTTTCAATCTAAAATAATTATAAATTACGAGTATTAATACCAACTTATTTTGCTTTCGGCTCCATCATCAGATCAGTTTGATAGTACCTTATAGATAAAGTGCATGTCATGACAATTCTAATAAGTCCAAACACGGCTAGAATACATTGATTAATTACGGAGTTCCGGTGCATATCTTCCGGCTTCATCATCATCATCAGATCAGTTTGGTAGTACCTTATAGCCAAAGTGTATTTCATGACAATTCTAATAAGCCCAAACACGGCTAGGATACATTGATTAATCACGGAGTTCCGGTGCCTATCTTCCGGCTCCATCATCATAATCAGATCACTTCAATGATACCATTTTCAACATAACTATTAAGAACTATTCATTTATTTGTATTGTCATAGTCGCTTAGCTTTGTTCATTGTGATATCTGTTTGAGTATGAAGTTCCGTTGGCCTTTTCTGATCTTCACAGACAGACAGACAGACAGACAGACATGGCGAAACTATAAGGGTTCCTAGTTTACTACGGAACCCTAAAAACAAATAATATAACCGAATTTTCGTTGAAAGTCGGTTAGAAACACGGTTTGACCTCTACTAGAAAGTATAGAATAGGCTAGTGGCCGTAAAAATGTAATTAGTCCATCTTTTAGATTAGTCAAAAATAAGGGACACGTATTTTTTATTTGTAAATTAAACTAAAAATGACAAAGATATAGCCCATTAAAGTTACGTGTAACGTCACGCCGAGCTGGATTTTTTCACACAGGGTGACGTCACACGTAACTTTAATGGGCTATATCTTCGTTATTTTTTATTAAATCGAAAAAAGAAAAATACATGTCCATTATTTTTTATAATCTAAAAGACGGAATAAATAAAATGTAATTATTTGGACCCTGGATACTACCCTATTATGACTATTAGGTATATAAAAACTACTGAGGTGTCAAGGGACACCCGAATGGAACGAAGTTCCGTTCTGGCTTGCTTTCTATAAGAGAGAGAGAGAGACAGACAAAGAAACATGCGCACGCCGCACGGCTTACAAAAGCTTACTATAGCAAAAAGTGTCGTTACAACTTTTCGTGAGAATTTTTTCCGTCTAGCCAATACAATATAACTAAAAAATACTATCCTATTTTATGTACATTTTGACAGCACTATTTCAACACCCTCGAAAACCATGAAAACGACACCCATGACGAAAAAGTTGATAATTTCTGACAGCCGCCATAAGATGGCGGCTGTCAGACAAAGAAACATGCGCACGCCGCACGGCTTACAAAAGCTTACTATAGCAAAAAGTGTCGTTACAACTTTTCGTGAGATTTTTTTCCGTCTAGCCAATACAATATAACTAAAAAATACTATCCTATTTTATGTACATTTTGACAGCACTATTTCAACAACCTCAAAAACCATGAAAACGACACCCATGACGAAAAATTTAATTTTTTTTTTCAGCCGCCATCTTAGATTTATATTTTGACAGTACTATCGGTTTCAACACCCTCAAAAACCATGAAAACGACACCCATGACGAAAAATTTGATAATTTCTTGCAGCTGCCATCTTGGAATTGTATTTTGACAGTACTATCGGTTTCAACACTCTCGAAAACCATGAAAACGACACCCATGATGAAAAAGTTGATAATTTCTTGCAGCCGTCATCTTGGATTCACATTTTGACAGAACTATCGGCTTCAACACCCTCGAAAACCATGAAAACGACACCCATGACGAAAATTTTTATAATTTTTGCAGCCACCATCTTGGATTTATATTTTGACAGTACTATCGGTTTCAACACCCTCGAAAAACATGAAAACGATACCCATATCGAAAAAGTTGATAATTTCTTGCAGCCGCCATCTTGGATTCACATTTTGACGGAACTATCGGCTTCAACACCCTCGAAAACCATGAAAACGACACCAATGACGAAAAATTTTATAATTTTTGCAGCCGCCATCTTGGATTTATATTTTGACAGTACTATCGGTTTCAACACCCTCGAAAACCATGAAAACGACACCCATGACGAAAAAGTTGATAATTTCTTGCAGCCGCCATCTTGGATTTATATTTTGACAGTACCATCGGTTTCAACACCCTCGAAAACCATGAAAACGACACCCATGACGGAAAATTTGATAATTTCTTGCAGCCGCCATCTTGGATTTATATTTTTACAGTACCAAATCAAATCAAATCAAAACATTTATTTCAAATAAACCATTTACAGGCACTTTTGAATAGTCAAATGTCGGTCAGTCCAAGAAAAGTGAAGCTAAATTGCACGTTCCAAAGAGTAGGTCTCTATGGAGAAGAACGTGCAAGAAACTCCATGGACACTCTTTTAAATCATATTATGTGTTACATATAATGCTTGGTTACATATTACTTGTTGCTTCTATCATGTGAGCACAATGTCGATAATGAAATAAAAAATGTAAAATAATTAAAAGATAGAAACTGAATTAAGCCACTGGCAGCTAAGAGATGACCAGTCCCATCTGACGGCACCCGTTCACGAGCATGACGCGTGCATCAGCCCCACTCAGCTCAACCATTTTGAAGGGAACTGAACGACCCAATAACACGTGCCACCAACAGCGAGACATTTGAGTGAGCATGACAAACTCTCAACTGCCATGCTCGTAATGTCACAAAAAAAAAAAAAAAAGTTGTAACCTAATAAAAATGCTCCATGGTGCTTCACATTCACAAACTTGGAAAAAGTGCTTCTACATTATACAATGCAATTGTGTCTTTCAAATTAAAAAATAATAATATTAGTTTTTAACTAATCAACTAATGAGTACGCCCTAGTGGTAGTGGAGCTGGACCAGCATTGAGCCAAGCATTTTTATCTTGAATATAATCCTCCAACTTATAATATGCTTGCCTGCATAGTGTGCGTTTCATCTTTTTGCGCGTACCATCGGATTCAACACCCTCGAAAACCATGAAAACGACACCCATGACGGAAAAGTTGATAATTTCTTGCAGCCGCCATCTTGGATTTATATTTTGACAGTACCATCGGTTTCAACACCCTCGAAAACGACACCCATGACGAAAAAGTTGATAATTTCTTGCAGCCGCCATCTTGGATTTATATTTTGACAGTACCATCGGTTTCAACACCCTCGAAAACCATGAAAACGACACCCATGACGAAAAATTTAATAATTTCTTGCAGCCGCCATCTTGGATTTATATTTTGACAGTACTATCGGTTTCAACACCCTCGAAAAACATGAAAACGATACCCATATCGAAAAAGTTGATAATTTCTTGCAGCCGCCATCTTGGATTCACATTTTGACAGAACTATCGGCTTCAACACCCTCGAAAACCATGAAAACGACACCCATGACGAAAAATTTTATAATTTTTGCAGCCGTCATCTTGGATTTATATTTTGACAGTACCATTGGTTTCAACACCCTTGAAAACCATGAAAACGACACCCATGACGGAAAATTTGATAATTTCTTGCAGCCGCCATCTTGGATTTATATTTTTACAGTACCATCGGATTCAACACCCTCTAAAACCATGAAAACGACACCCATGACGGAAAAGTTGATAATTTCTTGCAGCCGCCATCTTGGTTTTATATTTTGACAGTACCATCGGTTTCAACACCCTCGAAAACCATGAAAACGACACCCATGACGGAAAATTTGATAATTTCTTGCAGCCGCCATCTTGGATTTATATTTTTACAGTACCAACGGTTTCAACATCCTCGAAAACCATGAAAACGACACCCATGACGGAAAAGTTGATAATTTCTTGCAGCCGCCATCTTGGATTTATATTTTGACAGTACTATCGGTTTCAACACCCTCGAAAACCATGAAAACGACACTCATGACGGAAAATCTGATAATTTCTTGCAGCCGCCATCTTTGATTTATATTTTGACAGTACTATCGGTTTCAACACCCTCGAAAACCATGAAAACGACACCCATGACGGAAAAGTTAATAGTTTCTTGCAGCCGCCATCTTGGATTTATATTTTGACAGTACCATCGGTTTCCACGCCCTCGAAAACCATGAAAACGACACCCATGACGGAAAATTTGATAATTTCTTGCAGCCGCCATCTTGGATTTATATTTTGACGGTACTATCGGTTTCAACACCCTCGAAAACCATGAAAACGACACCCATGACGGAAAAGTTACTTTGCTATATAACTTACTAATAATATATATATAATAATAAATAACTTACTTTGCTTCTCTTGCTTTCTCCATATTTACGATATTTCTTCTTTTACGTTTAGCAACGCAACTATACTTGTATTTATTTTTCCCCATTTCGACAAGTAAGAAAGTTCGAATTGGCTGCAATTAAAATAACTATAATAAGCGACTATCTGGTATACTAATAATGTGTGAACTTTGCACATATTGAATACCGTTAGAAAATAAATACTTACAAAGATCAAAAACGGCGTTCGTAGTTCACACGCACACAACAGCAATGCGGTAGCGTCTACGCGGCAATCAGCGCACACAATGATAGTATCGGAACGAAGGCGCGCGGGAAATAAACTGACATAGGTCCGACCTCGACAAGCGCTCGCGCGGTACTAGTCGCGGATGGCTGGCGCAGTGAAATATATAGTATTTTTATTTATTTAATTACAAAATAATAGTAGCGATTAGAAAAATAAAAATAATACTATAGTTTAAGCAAATGTTGATGATTATTTCGGTATAAATTTTACGCCTAAATAATGTAGAACTTTGGAGATATTGGGGCTTGTTTCGAAGCCTTTTCGGTCGATAATTGAATTATGTAGATTTTTTTTTCTTTACACAAAAGGTATTTATCCAAAATGTACTCAATAATTTTTGAAGTTAAGGATATTTGACAGCTAATTAATATTATTTTTGGTGGTAGATATTCAGTAGAATCTCCCAATTAGAGCTACCAAATCATGTCTCCATGAGTTTTTGCCTAAACATGCATCGGAAGAAAGCTTATTACTAAATAATTAAACAAGTTATCTAAAATCGGTTAAATAGTTAATGTAGTAGAGAAAACAGACTATTTTTGACAAGTAATTGTTATTTCATTTAACGAACGTAAAACATACAATTTCAACGTCGAACACTTGCAATTTCGCGTTTTTTTGTAAAAGGCCTCTTAATGGAGAAGTACGATATTGTGGCGGGGCGTTTTCAGTATTTGAAAGAATTTCTGGACAGTCGAAATGGTGCACATTTCGACTGTCCTGCAATTCTTTCTAGCGTCGTATATTTTATTCAAAAACAGTATTTACAGTTTCCAAAAGAAAAAACCGGCCAAGAGCGTGTCGGGCCACGCTCAGTGTAGGATTCCGTAGTTTCCCGTCCGTCACAATAAGTGTACCCACTTATGAGTGTAAAAAAATGCTTGCATATACGATTATACTACAAACTTAGTCCAGAAATTATTTTGTGCAACCTTTTTGTCTTTTTTGACCAAAAATTTTCTTTCCATCAAGTTCAAAATGATTTTCCTAGAAAGTCCTTATAAAGTTCTACTTCACAGATTTTTTTCATATTTTCTAAACTTATGGTTCAAAAGTTAGAGGGGGGACACACACATTGTTTTTTACTTTTGGAGCGATTATTTCCGAAATTATTGACATTATCAAAAAATGATTTTAGTCAACCTCTATTCATTTTTAAATACCTATCCAACAATATATCACACGTTAGGGTTGAAATTAAAAAAAAAAAAACACTTCCCACTTTACATATAGGGGGGCTACCCTAATAAAACATTTTTTTCCAATTTTTATTTTACCACTTTGTTGGCGTGATTGATATACATATTGGTACCAAATTTCAGCTTTCTAGTGCTAACGGTCACAGAGATTAAGCGAGGACGGACAGACAGATAGACAGACGGACAGACAGACATGGCGAAACTATAAGGGTTCCTAGTTGACTACGGAACCCTAAAAAAGCAAACTTGATAAGACAATTGTCAAAAGAAAAAATCTTCCTAATATTAAGTAATGTAATTGCTAAAAATATAGCAACACTGTTTTTCCGTATTGCCAACATTACGGCGAAGGAACTTCTTAAGTGAACGCACTATAGACGTCTTGTGGTTGTATGGTCGTTGTTCTTATCTTATTATGTTACTTTAGAGGCATAGAATTTTACCTCTTTGACTATATTAGTTTAGATTCTTAAATACTTCTTTTTCTTAAACCATTTTACTGGTATTTTTTCTAGGTGCAACAACTCGCAGCCAGTCCCAATCGAGGCTGCTCCTCACAAAGGAACAGCTGGACGCCCAGCTCGACCAGTACATGTCCTCCACGAAGGCAGCTCTGGACCATGAACTGGATAACTACATGAAGAACGCCATGGAGTTAGAGTGAAGTGATGCTGTGTTGGGATAGTGTGATGTGTGTGTTTTTCTAATTCGTGAATATGAACGGTGCATGTTGATAGTACAGACTGATGAGTATGTAAAATTTTGGAATAAGTCTTAGAGTATTTTTCACTGAGACGGGGACTAGCACTGGCATAATGTAGAATACAATTTGGATATTAACTAATGTTGTTAGTAGGTTTCTGTACATCTTCTCTCTGCTCCACTTGTCTTTGCCTAATTGGAAATTCACCCTTAAGTCCACTTGCACTACAAATCAAAAATTATTCTGTCACCATCTTCAAATGATTGACAGAAACAGAACAATGACTTAAATTTGTAAAAAATTATGTCTTAAGGTTGAGCTGTTATCACCAAATCACATTTTTCTATGTTTCTATCCTTTTCTGTCACTTAAAGTAAGAAAGAGAGCGGGAATGCGACCGTAGGCGGCGGAATCAACGAAGCGGTCGGCAACATGCAGAGTGAGATAGAGCGATTATTATCCGTCTCGCCATGCGCAAAATACGCGCTTTAGGCTTGCATTATACGGTAGGTTTTGCTGTCAGTTTTGCCACAGTCATTGTTTTGATTGACGAATCTATTGCGATAATTGACGCTTGCAGGGCATTGACTGACGAAAACCATCATTCACGATTGATGGAATTGATGGAATTGATTGACGCCTGCATAACCGTGTACTGGACGTCTAAGGTCTATATTTCAGCGGGACACCATGGCGGTGTAATTGGTCCCGCCGCCGTGGTTTCCCGGTAAAATATAGCCATAAGTTACCAAACTAGACAGCATATAGACACCAGAGTCGCCACACGTCCGAGCTGGTCGCGCCACCAAATTGGTTGCGCGACCAAACGGACACCAGGTGAGTAACTCTCTATAGAGCTGTATACATTTTGTTGGTACATCATCGCTTACCATCGGTGAGATAGTGGTCAAACGCGAGCCTATCAATAATAATAAAAAAGCCTGAAATCAAATTCAAACATACCGTTCGTCTCGTCCATTCCGCCGCATGCGATCGCACTCCCGCTCTCTACTCTATTAAATGACAGTTTTAAGTGACAGAAAGGGACAGAATAGGAACGTGCTGACAGGTGTAGCTCAACCCTTAACTTCCACTTAACATGTCTATAGTGTATTTTATTCAGAAGCCAATAAACAGCTTCCTGTTGCATCAAGCGTTTCTGATTTAGCACAGTGGCCTAACATGATGTCTTAAAATGTCAAGCGTGCGAGCGAGAAAGAAGGATGAAGCTATACACCCTGAGTAGCTTTATCCTTTTAACAGTTCAGTTTAGATCGTCAAAATGATCGCGTTAGGGTCAGCGCAGACAGAGAGGAATAATTCGCGCGCGGTCTCGGGCATTTTTTGACGGATGGCTTATGTCGAAGATATGCTTCCCGTGTATCCTCGAGGACGTGCGAGCATTTTTTGTCAGGTTTAAGCAAATATGCACTTTATTCTAATAACTTTAAAGTTGATTTTCGGGTGCCTTAATAAAATCCTCTTCGCTGCGCTGCTCTGTGTATGCGCTGTCCCTTAGGAGCTCGTAGTGTCGAAGTAGAGCCGAGCGGACTTTAAAATAAATGAACACACAGCCCCAAGCCGGACAGAATGGAGTCGAGCGGAGAGCACGAAGCGAAGGGAAGCTCAAGTCCACTTCCGTCCCGCTTCAATGGAAAATAAAAGTTCCTCAACTATCACACAACGCCATCGAGTCCCAAACTAAGCAGAGCTTGTGTTATGAGCACTAGACAACTGATAAACATATATATTTCTAAATACATAAATAAATTACACCTAGACACAACAAATGATCATGATCATCACACAAATAGTCCTGGGTGGGAATCGAACCCACTGTCCACTAGACAGGCAGTTATCATCGACAAATTGTAACTTCAGGTTAACTACGGGTAGTTTATCCGGGTATACTATAGAGTGTCAAAGATTCTCTAACTGTCCCCGCACGCGGGCCTTAAAAAAACGCTAGAAGCGGCCGCAAAAAACAGCTGAAGCGCGCTACACCTCTTGTATCCGGTGAAGATTGAAGCCGCTTCAAGCGTTTTTTATGGCGGCACCGCCGCACACGAGCCACAAAGAAAGGCCGCCTCAAAATGAAGCTTGAATCGGCGTTTTTTTGAAGTCCGTGTGTGGGGACAGTTAGTGTGTCAGTGTGTCATCCAGAGAATAAAAGTGAAATATATGTGTGTTTCGGCGTAAAAGATAAAACAGACATAGATAGGTGACATAAAAGTATGTCACCTATCTGTGTCTGACTTCTCCCGCTTTAAGGTGAAGCGGGAAGACGCGTCAGACTTTTACTTATTAAAACTCACACTCCTATATCCATAATTTGCCTTCGTTTCATAAACCTGAGGTTCTCTTTCGCCCACCCCATGTCCCAAGCCCCAGTTGGCTTTGACCCTGCTAGGCTTCACTTCAGATGTGTGACATGTCTTTAAGGCGCGTGTGGCACGCCTCTTAGTCTCCTAGAATGTATCCAATTCTAAATATGGAAATAACGTCTGGGTAACTATGGGTAGTCTATCCACATATACTTGACTGTTGGAAATTCTCTTATCATCATCGAGAGAGTCAAGGTGAAATACATGTATATTTTGGCCTAAAAGGTAGCATAAAAGTATGCAAGTAGTTTGCATACCATAGTATATCAAAACTTGTTGCTCGCTGGCATGCAAGCTACAGGCATGTGTATTTCAGTCATTATGTTTTGATCAATCACTACGGCCAACTGACGCGTTCACCAAGCGTATAATGACGAATTAACCCTTTCAGCTCCACGGTTTTATTCATAAAATGAGCGTTTTATGAATAGTCAGCTGAGCGAGTTCAATGACCTGTAGTTAATAGTCGGCGTTGCGTATAAACTACCTACAGGTCATTGAACTCGCTCAGCTGACGTTTTCTTAAATAAAATTAATTTCGTACATGCGTAAATTAATACGAGTTTTGAAAAAAAGGTACTTTATTTTTTTATTTTATCTTTACAAATCGATAGTGTTTCATGTACCGGATCGACCCTCCACGGGATTAAAACGATTCAAATTTAGCGGTGTATAACCTTGGCGTCGTGGGCACGAAATTGATTTGTCACATATATCAGACTTTGGCGGTTAAAGGGTTAAGCGTCTATAAAGCTATGCGTCCATTGACGATCTTAGCTTTGTAAAAGTGATTTTCTAAACATGCCTGCGTTCTAGCGATGTAGGTGTTTTTTGGCAGTTGATTTTTATTGTTAAAATGTTATCGCGATTCTCTCTTCGTGAAAATAATTTTAGGACATAAGATAATAAATTTAAATTGGACTTTAAAAAAATGTTTCTTAAGTTTGTTAAATCGACTTAGTCATTTGTAAAATTATATGTTTATATAAAATTAAAATACCTCTTTTAGACCATAGACTTTGTACCTACTAATTTTTGTTTGACATTGTCAAATGACTATCGGAAGATTATTTTTTAATTTTTTTTTTCTGCAGTCAATTAACAATCTAGAAAAGTGCCTAAGTTACGAGTACTTATGCCTATCTGAAAACTATTATGCTTTAGTCAGCACTTAAGTAACAACCTAATTTCTTAGTTTTTAAGTATTTGCCTCACTCATGTGTTTTTCACCTCATTTTTTTTTGTATTCATAAATAAGTACATCGTTGTTTAAGTGATACTAATGAAAATGTAAGTGTACATACATAGCCGTAAGATGGGATTGTGCATAATAAAGACTTACGAAAAGATGATTTATTTTGTTTACTTTTTAATCCTCCCTCCTTGCGTCGTCATCGCATCACTCCGGCATCATCACTTTAATTTTTATGGTGTTCCTCCATTTATTCCTGTCTCTGGCGGTGTGAAGGGCCTTGTATACCGTAGAGTCAAGGGCGGTGCGGATCTGGTCGTGCCAACGTATATAGTCTAAGATCCGATTAAGAACGACCTTCACCGGTCTGTTTAATGGATGAAACTTATTTTATGATAAATTTAGTGTATTAAATAATATAACGCGGGTGGGTTGCCTAAGAAATTCCTGGCCAGACTATTATTAATTAAAAATTGAAAATTTACTTTCTTTTTAGAAAAATGCACAACCGTTATTCATACCAGATTTTTTGCAGACAACACTATAACATCGTATTCGTAATGAAACAGCGTTTATTTTGATATAGAATTTGTTGTATATCAAAATAAACACACCTGTTTATACATACCTGTTTATACCTGGCAACCCATAGTTATGCCAGGAAACAAATAGGCAACCCAACATTTTTATGTTCTAAATGCTTCACTATTTCGGTTAGTATTAAATTTATTCGTTAAACACACCGACGCATATTTAAAAAAAAAAAAAAATTGTTTGGCCAGGAATTTCTCAGGCAACCCACCCGCGTTATATTATTTAATATACTAAATTTATCATTAAATACGTTTCATCCATTAAACAAACCGGTGAAGGTCGTTCTTAACCGTATCCTCTACTAATAGGGCTGCGCCCGCGAGGCCTTTTTCCATCTACTTTACCAGTTACGATTAGCCTTCCGAGGTTTCCATCGTCTTTCCTTGCAATGTGACCGAATTTTACGAAGACACTCGGACGACAACCGCGAGGAGATTTTTAGTTCACGCAGAAAGAGCATTTTTCTCCAGCACTTACTTTTTAAAAGTGAATCCTCATATGCTCCATTTGGCTTCTATATTTCTTTTGTGATTCTTACGACTTGCTTATTTTGGATACCTATTTGGAAAAAAAATAACCGACTTCAATGTTAAAAAACACTGAAAAGTATAAAATAACTTTAATTTCGGAAGTCGGTGTTTCTATAATAGTTTTATCTCTTCGTTATTAAATTTAACACCGACTTCGGAAATTAAAGTTATTTGATAATTTTCAGTGTTTTTTAATATTTGAAGTCTGTTATATTTTTTTTTGTAAAAAGTTTAATATTTTACACTTTTTAGTTATGGTACCACCACTTAAAAGTACCCCTCAGACAAACTTAAATAACTTATAGCCACAGTGCATCTCATAACGATTCTAATAATCCCAAACACGGTTAGATTACATTAATTTTTTTTTTTTTCTCCTAGCTTCATCATCAGATCAGTTCGATACATCCCCCCCCCTCTTTTCTTACAGTCAGTCATCGACTACACGTATAAACAAAGCAACTTTACTTGTAACCACAGTTCTGCTGTAATTTTATGAGGAGATCTGTTCCATATCTTCGAAGTTTATGAGATCATAACAATATTTCTATGGGACCAACTTGAAAGCATAACCTTTCATCAAAAAAAGAATTTACAAAATCGGTCCACAATTGACCGAGATATCGGTGAACATACATAAAAAAAACATACATTCAGCCGAACATGAACCTCCTCCTTTTCGAAGTCGGTTAAATATAAGTTACAATCTCTACCAGATACGATTGTTTCCAAATTTTAAAACAAAAAATGCTTTAATAGATACTACGGTTAATTATTGTAAGTTTGTCAAATTAGGTATGTGTCAATATTATAAACAACATTCATTAAAATTTGTTTGCACTGAAACGAACATCAAAAATTTACAACAGTTTAATTGAATCTAGTCAACTGTTGTAAATATTTGATGAATAAAAACTATTTAAATATTATAAGATCTGAGATCACCTGGTGGGGATTTTTACTTATTGTCCCTAAAAAATGACTGGGCTGAATTGATTTAACCCTTTAACCATTTGCGTCGGAATGTTCCAACGAATGTTTTCGTGTGCTATTCGCCAGTCGCAAACACGATGTTTGCGACTGGGTACTCGCATCTGGTTTAACCCTTCAATCCCCATAGGTGATATTCTGTCACCTATGGGAACCTAGTGACGAGATGGAGTATTTGGATGTGCGACTCTGGCGGAATAAATGCGAGAGTTAATATAAGAACACCAGTATTAAGTTAGTTAACTGACATCCCCCCTTGAATGCGGCGATCTCTCGCGCCGGGCCTTGGTACAGGCCATGGTCCGGAGCAAGGAGTGGCAGGTGGTCGCCTCCTGCGAAGCAGTAATGCTAGCAAACGAGGAGGCCGACCCCCAGCTGCCGGCGGGATTCCGATCCCGATTTCCGGCCACCGTAGGCGCGGGCTTGCGAATGGCGAGCTATGGGTAGCTCGCTGACTGACCATCCGGTAACCGTCCGGACCGAGCCCAAGTCATCGACGGCGCGTACTGTTCCCGCGCGCTTCAAGGAGTTGTCCGCAACTGTAGGGGCCCAGCAGAGTCGAAGCCTACTGGGGCCAAGGGTCTGCTTCTGAAAGGTAGGCTCGGCCCCGGTATGAAAGGCAAAGAAAGAACTTTCATCTCGATACCTCCACGCTTTCTCGAGATAAAGGGTCTTGACAGACAGACAGACAGACGGCCGGACAACAAAGTGATCCTATAAGGTTACGTTTTTTCCTTTTGAGGTACGGAACCCTAAAAATTGATTTTCTACCAAAATAAAGCTTGTATAGAGTAACTAAAAAAAAAAAACTTAGCCAAACAAAACTTTGGAATCATTTTACTCATGATTCGCTAAAATTGAAATCGAGAACACATAAATCGAACAAATCTTTTAAGCCCGTTAACACGCTTATGACGTCACACAACTAATACACTCATATTTCATTATCATATCAAAACAAATACAAAAACGATAATACTTTTATTTTAGTACACATTTTATTCATAACGGTACTTTAGGACTCAGTGCGGACCAACTGTAAATCGGCGTGCCATTTATAAAGTTATATTTAAAATGTTGTGTTAGTCACAAAGTATTGAAATTATATCAATGCGTGCACGCTTGGCTGTGCTGGGAAGGGACGGTGGGACCTCCCGACGAAGCGGCTGGGCCGTAATGTTGTTGATATCGGTGATGGGGCAAAGGGTAGAGGTGGAGGCAGACTCGTTAGCGTTTGTCGGATTTAATTGAAAAGCCACCTCGATTTTTAACATAGAGTGGTTGGCTGCTAGAGACGTTTTATATACGGGCTAGGAATTTGGTTTTATTCTTTAGAGTGGACCCCTTTTGGGAAAGAAGACGGGCTGTATATTGAGGCCAGTTTAGTAGCCCGGGTGTCGCCACTGTGCGGAACGCCCGGAGGACACGGTGGAGCACACAGTCGAGGTGTGCCCTGCTTGGGCGGAGCATCGCCGTGACCTCGTGGGGGCGATCGGCGGCGGAGACCTCTCGCTCCGGGCCTTAGTTCAGGCCATGGTCCGGAGCGAAGCAGTAATGCTAGCAAAGGAGGAGGCCGACCGCATCAGGCAAGGGCGCTCTCGCCGCCGCCGGGATTCCGATCCCGATTTCCGGCCATCGTAGACGCGGGTTTGCGGACGGCGAGCTATGGGTAGCTCGCTGTCCGACTGTCCGGTAAATGTCCGGACCGAGCCCAAGTCGTCGACAGCGCGCACTCTTCCCGCGCGCCTCAAGGAGTTGTCAGCAACAGCAGGGGCCCAGCTGGGTCGAAGCCTACGGGGCCAGAGTTAGTTTCGAAAGATAGCTCGAGCCCCAGTATGAAGGCTTGAAGGAACGGGGTGGGTTTTTAGTCAGTAAGAGTCTGACACTATCTCCCGCTCCGCCCAAGAGCGGGGGTTGTCATTAGATGATTTTCCCATCGCGAAAAAAAGGCCGGTTTAGTAAAGTCAGGTTTCCACCAAAAGACTGGTTTCGGCCAAAAAGTGGTAGAATTTGAGAAAGGTGATAACTGTGATACAGGCCTAAAATGGGATTATTTAGATTTTTTTGTGTAGATCGTCGATTTATTCATTTATTTCGTATTTGACGCAAGTTCACACTCAATAACAGTATTGCAATATTATTTTCAGTATTTCTGTTACCACATCAGCTTCGGATTCGTTCATGTTAAGTGGTTTCCCGCAGAGTGGATCGTTTATACTGAATCTTCAATTAGCACTTTTAAATCCTTTGAAAAACCCTAAGGCACACTGCTGGCTTATTGCGGATATGCTATTAGTTGCCCTGGTGACCTACAGTGGCTTACAGTAGGTATTTGTGCCGACAAACAAAAAAAAATAAAAAATACAAATTACGAAGGTTTTTTGTTCAAAACCAACTAAAGTAAAAAAACCTGTGACGCTTCTACAGCATACTCTATGCCGGCCAGTCAGTCTGCCAAGTCCCGTTACCCCGGTGGGAGTCCACAAGGACGCAAATTAACGATCCGTCGTGTTTTGACTCGGCTGCGCCGGCGCACGCCGATACCCTCTGTTTTGGAGAGATTAATGGACGCGTGTAACACTCGCGATCCTTTTATTGGTCAATGAAATCTTGAAATATGGCGACGGGTCTTGATTTTTAAATGTATTTATTGTATGATGTTTGTTTTTAGTGATATTGCTTGTCATCCGAATATTAATGTTGATTGCTGGCTTTATATAAATGTTTGTATGAGGTTTTTGATGTGTACCGGAAGATGTAGCGTTGTTAGGCTTCCTATAAAGTAAACCTATGACTTGTGGGCCGCGGGAATCGTGATGTTAGAACAGGATTGGTTGATGTTGCTTAGCTTGGGTGTGAACTGTATAGCAGAGGTCTTTCAGATGAAATCATGATGTTAATTATGAAATGTAGGTCCCATTAAAGAGGATTCTGTTGTGTGGTTTTATAAAAAAAATGATATAGTTATCGGCACGAATATTGAGCGCTCGGCGTCAGAGTGGAGATCGCTTCCATACATTGGCGAGCCAATCGTCACCGTTGTTAGATACACGGAACAGTAAAAACAGTGGAAGTAGCTTGAGAAAATGTTTGTCCCAGAACCGGTGTCGCCAAACTCATACATTCACAATTTACTCTTACTGCAAACCCAAAAATATGATAGGCTAAAAACAAAAACAGGGCGTTAACGAAATGCAAAAAAAATATTATACGAAATGCAACTTTAAAATCAGTCACCTATAAATCAAATTGACAAAAACAAGAAAGAAATACATCTTTGACTACCAAGTACCGCTACTCGTCGCAAGATGGCATTGTTCAGAATATATTCACTATATTTCATGCTAATCCAGTATGAACTGTAACTTGGTAAAAATAAGAGTGATATTTGAATGGCGTATCACTGACACGTACGCAGACTGCTACTCCAGTAGTGAGGTAACCTTATTCGATCGAAATAATATCGACTGTATGCAAATGTATTTAAAACATAATAATGCAAAAAAAATAATATGCGATACTGTGATAGTATTAAAATAATGAAATTAATATGATTAAAGGCAACTTTTAAACGTGGTAAAAAGGGTATTTATTTGCATAGTACAGCAATTATCATCATCTCAGCTGAAATCATCGTCATCGCCCACTACTAAACATAAGAATATTAAATATAATTCAAATGCCCTATGTTGTTCCTAACTCTTTAACTAAATTTATTTAAAATACATCACAAATATCATACCACAATTTTTATTTTATTAAATTTATTAATTTAATAATTATCTGTATTATATTACTTACAAAAACTATTAAACTATAATATATAATTACTTTTATTTTAAAAAGGCAATGTAACATATCGATTGATTTTATCGATAAAGTCACGCACTATTTGGATAGCGTCAAAAGTATAGGTAGACTAACGAATATTCCAGAAAAGCTAATAACCGAGAAAAGAAAATCAACTTTGTTTTTATGTAATTAAGGACTAGTTTTGTTTGTATATCCTGCGTAATGTTTCACGTAATTTTATTTTTTCATTTTATTAAAATAAGTCCGAAAATAATACTTTTCGGTGGTATGATACACCTCAATGAGTTAGGTCTTTAGTCTAACTATGGTTTTTAAAGTACAGTATGGGACAATAAGGCATTTTAATATTATTTTTCGTTAATTATTATGTTGCGCAGTCTAGTTAAAGAATGAGAGCGCTTGAACAGCTAGTGTGCAACGCGTTTCTTACTAGCGGCGACAGTGCCACGCCTACTTACTTCTTCCACTGTTTTTACTGTTCCGTGGTTAGATACATGCATCAAGCGCAGGGAACGAATCACGAGTGACGTCTATGACACGATGGCGCGGCGAGCCATTCACTGACATTCCCCGCCCCCGCGTCTCACGTCGCACCACTAAAGAGACCGAATATTTGACTTCTGCGCAACTTAAAGCCAGCGCTCAATATTCGTGCCGATAAATATAACACTGATAGGTACCTATAACGTAACCGGATTCTTTTTCTCTATAAATAGATTACCTACCTACGAAGAAATCAAAGAGAACAGTAGGTATTATTATAACGACCGCGATGACTTGGTAATCTCCCAGCAGGGCCGATGCCTGCTGGGGCCATGGGATTGGTTCCGAAAAGGATATACTCATGCTCCTGGAAGGCAAATGGCAACTGAAGAAACATATAAGTTTGGATTTAGTCAATAAAAGTCTGACACGCCCACCCCAGAGCGAAAGAAGTCATGAGATGATTTCCCAACTCACTTTCTTGTCTTTGAATATCAAAATGTTTCATCATTGACTCACGTTTATCGTCAACGTCACTACAAAATACTAGTTTTAAATGATCTCAACAAATTGGTAAAAGGCTAGGCTACTCATTACGTCGCTAGTCAAACACTTCTCAACCGCCAGCTGACTGAGCCGGCTAACTAAACGTATGATGTCCAACAAACTTTCTCTTTTTTACTATTATCCGTTACCGTCGCTTTACAGTTTGAAACTGGTCTGCCCGGGGCCCGGACCGGACCCTCTGCCCGCTAGGCGCTGCCTCATAGTACCGTAATGTCCACATAATTATGCTTATTGGGTGATGATTTGGTTTTTTGAGCTAGGTGAATGAGTGTTAGAAGTTGATAACACAAACTATAACCTAAACTGAAGAATAGGTACCTACAACAAAGAATAAAAAAAAAACACTAACTTTTTTTTTATTTTACGATGGCCTACACGGGCAGGGCCCAATATAGGGGGGGAGGGGGGGGGCGAGCCGGGCATTTGCCCAGAGCGGCAAAAAATGAGGGGCGGCAAAGTTGACTTATCTTTTAACCTAGCCATTAGCCATCCACACCCAAGTTAACAGGCCTGTTAGTCTAGTGGTTAGTGACCCTGACTGCTATGCCGGAGGTCGTGGGTTCGATTCCCACCCAGGACAAATGTTTGTGTGATGAGCACGATCATTTGTTCTGTGTCTGGGTGTAATTTATGTATGTATTTAGAAATATTTAAGTATGTTTATCAGTTGTCTAGTACCCATAATACAAGCTCTGCTTAGCTTGGGACTAGACGGCGCTGTGTGATAGTTGTGGAATATTATATTATATTATTATATTATATTAAGTTGGCAGGTTGAGAATTTTATGTACCACCTTCCAACCTTAATACTTCAGGTACTTATATGGTTTTGTGTACCTATGTAAAGGGTGACGAATATTATTTTTATTTTTGCCCGGAGCGGGTAAATAGCTAGATCGCGATCGGGCCCAGTACATGGGCACTTATAAAACGTCAGAAGCTAGTGTACGGTTCCAATTGATCGTTTCCTATGGAGAAGAACCGGCAAGAAACTCCTTGTTATGCATAATAAGAGATGTCCATCATGTAGGTACCGATAGAAGTTATACCTACCAGGGTCGGTATGTAGGTGTGTGGCTGTCCACAGGTACCGTGTTTCTGAAAGAAAGCCGTTGGTCCTGGTTGTCCACAGGTCTGTGATAGTCGGTACGTGTGAAGTCGGAAATTCTGAACACCAGTCCAATTTGAAGGTCGAGTAGGCAGTCATTTTATATAATGAGCTACTGATATCGAGACCACATGCATGGTTACTTTGGCTATTCGAACATTACATGCATGGTTGGGACTGGAGGCAAAATAAGAGAGGAAAAAACCGACTTACTTGAGGAAATCAGAAATCAGAACCGTTTAATATCAAATAGACCAATTACAAAATACAGGCACTTTTGAATTGTCAATATGTACGAGTAGGTCAGTCAACAAAAAAAGTTGCACGATCTAAAGCGTAGATCTCTATGGAGAAGAACATGCAAGAAACTCCATGGACACTCTTTTAAATCGAATTATGACTATTATGAGTTACATAAATCTTAGTTACATATTTCTTGTCGCTTCTAATATGCGAGCACAATGTAAATAAGTAATAATAATAAAAAAACAAGTTAAAAAAAAGAAACTTGGAGCGTCGGACTTTTACTGGCTAAAATGAGGAAGGTACCAAACCAGGGTCTGACTTGTTGTTTGGCCCGAAGCGTTAGGCTTTTACTGACTAAACTAATCCATCTGTGTTCCTTCAGCTGCCTTTGCGTTCCAGGGTAGTAGTAATTCAATGGACCAATCACACTGCCCTGATGTTTGATCCATCACCAAAAGAATTTTACAGACGTAATCAAACTTCGCCTTACTTTTCTAGGTTGCGGGTTCAAACTCAGCCAGGCGCATTACTTTGTGTAATTTATATCATCACCACTGCTCTCAAAACATCGTGAGGAAACCGGCATGTCCTAGAACCAATAATTCGAGGACATGTGACATTCACCAACCCGCAGTGGGCTCGCAGTGGATTACGGCCCATTCCCTCTTAGAGAGGAGGCCTGAGTCCCAGCAGTGGGAACTTTGAAAGGCTGATTATGCTATGCTAATCAGACTTCTACTGTTCAGCAGTTACATTTCTAAACACTAAATCATAAGGAAATTCCTGAGCATAAATCTCCATAAATATTGGTTCCTAAGATGTGAAATTCCAGGCCAGCTCGATTGTTGTTGCGTGAGGCCGCCGAGAGGCCGTCGACCCAGTCGTGGCACTATAAACTGAAGCCTGACTTGCCAACGAAGGACATTATTACTCTAGCGTGGTATTTTATTGGAGGAGTCTCCTAACATAGGTATTAACATGCTTGAAAGGAAGCTACAATCATAAACTAACCTAAACTAGTTGATATGAAAATAAATAATTTGTATTTGTGTTATAAGACAGCTAAGGAGTGGAATTCCCTGCAAGAGTCTGTGTTTCCTGATAACTACAACCTAGGGATCTTTAGTTAGAGTAGTGGTGGCCGAGTGGTAATGGCCGTGATTTACGAGTTGTAGGTCGTGGGTTGAAAGCTAGCCAGGCACATTACTTTGTGTAGTTTATATATCATCATCACACAGCTCTCAAAACGGCGAAGGAAAACATCGTGTGGAAACCGGCATGTCCTAGAACCAAAAATTCAAAGACATGTGACATTCACCAACCTGCATTGAGCCCACGTGGTGGAATATGGCCCATTCCCTCTCCTAGAGAGGAGACCTGAGTCCCAGCAGTGGGAACATTAAAAGGATAATCATCTATCATAATTTAGCAGCTAGGGATCTTTAAGTTAATAGTGAATAGGTTACTTATAAGAAAGCGTGCTCCATCGTCAGCCACATCTACGTTTACCATCAGGTGAGATGGTGGTCAAAGGCGAGTCTATGCATAATATAAAACAGTACCTACTTATATACAAGGTGTAAGGGACAGCTCTCCACAAACTTTAAGGGTTTGCTCAGTAGGTAGACGAAACTGAACAACCTTGCACAAAATTTATATCGTGTATAACATACGGATATCTACCGACTATAGCTAGACTTTTAGATCATGTCTTAGTCATTTTTTTTTGGGTAGGAAATCATCCAATGACTTCTCCCGCTCTATGGTAAAGCGATGTGTAGAACCTTCATGCGGCCCTCCCGAACTTACAATGTCCGGTGAGGATCGGCGTCATGCGGAGGGTGACGACGCCGTGACGTCTTTCCACTAACAGACTTGACTTTCATCTGTTGTGTAGTCTTTCCATCCACTTCTTAAAGAGCGGACTTACGGCCATAATTACGGCGTGCCCAGGTGGCTTTGTCTTAAGTTTTATACTATATTTTTAAGTTGAGGAAAACAAATAGGTGCGCATTTTAGCTGTTTGAAAACACAATAATCTCATCATCAGGCCCGCAGGTTTTTTCGAACAAGTTACCGCAGCCCTGGAACTCAAAGGGCAACTGAACGATCACAGGTGGGTTTTAGTTAGTAAAAGTCTGAGTCTCTTTCTGACTCCATCAAGAGCGCGAGGAATCAATTGATGATTTCCCACTGAAAAAAGGAATAATAATATTAGCAAAACTGGTGAAACTGTTAAGGAAGAGTGTTGGTCATTATCATTACCGCCTTATATATGTCGTGGCCAGATCTTACAAATTGACCACTTCATGATCTGGCCAAGTAAAACTAGCCACATCGTTTAAACGTTAAAGTTTGATGATATGTCAATTCTCGTTTGGCCTACTTTCTATAGACCTTTTATTATAATAGAATTCCGTATCAAAGATATGGCCAAACGAGGATTGACATATCATCAAATTTTAAAGTTTAATTGATCTGTACCCCTAGCCAAGATAATCTGCAATCGCTAACGCTATCTAGCAGAAAACTTCAAATGTACGGGAATGACGTCATCTCAACGCTCAGTCACGTGGTCAGAACAAAAGAATCGGGCGCGTGGCCAACTCGAGGCGTTTGTCGCAAGAGAAACGGTTGTAACTTGGCTAGGGGCGCTGGCTAGTTTTAGTTGAAGTGACATAATATATCATGAAGTATTCAATTCTAAGATCAGACCAAGATATATTCCACATCTCCAATATCGCAGTGGTTAAGTCATCCGAGAGACAGAGCCCAATAATAGTCGTCAGTGCCTTCGTTTGCATATTGTAAAATTTTAATCTTTAAAGCGTCCAACTCGACTTACATGTCTATACAATCGCTATAACGTGATTTTATGACGTTATCTTTCTCTAGATATTTTGGAAACACATATCTTGTGGATATTATCTATTTACTGAATTCAAATGTACTGTCAGTGCGAAAACCTGCTATTTTGTGTGAACTTTGGCTCTCCATAAATGTAAAGAAAATATCTTTCTATGTGCATGTCTACGTTCGGTCTACCTCTTCAAAATATTTTCTTCACATTGTAGTTATGCTTTTATCTGCAATGTTCTTAATTTGTCTCGTAACATAAAATAATAAGAAGAATATTTTATTAATTGTCATAACTTAGAACTGTGATCTTGCATGTTTCGCCATTTATTGTTTATCCGGCTCGAAGGACCGAAAATGTCAAAACAGGTTAGTTAATAATATCAATCGCCCTAGCTGTTACAACTGTAGTCTTTTTTTCAATGGGAAAATCATCCAATGACATCCCCCGCTCTTGGGTGGAGCATGAGGGTGTGTCAGACATTTACAGACTAAAAACCCACTCCTGTTCCTTCGTTGCCTTTTATACCAAGGCCGAGTTTTCCTTTCAGAAACATACCCTCGGCCCCAGTAGGTTTCAACCTTGCAGGGCCCCTAAGGTTTGCCTTGAGGTGACGTGCGCGGGAACAGTACGCGCCATCGTCGACGACTTGGAACAACTGTATGTTAGGATCGGCTTACATTCTAGCAAAATACCGCTGAATAGAAGAACAATCAGTCAATCATCGAACACATATTGCAGCATATTGGAGTTCTTGAGTAACTGACACTGTATAAAGAAAGAAATGTAGCGTTTCATAACAGCATGACGATTGCTGCCCTACCCAAGTGTTTGACATCTTGCATTGAGAGCACTGTCTCTCCTAATAGGTGTAAATTACACATGGACGACTCATGTAGTCAACACATGTATGTAACCACAAATATTGACCAACTTACACTCACTTTAAAAGTAAAAGTTGGTGATGTAGTGTACCTAGTGTTTAGTTGGTATTGAGTATATTGTAATACTTATAATGTGGCAACGGAAAGAGAATAGAAACTGTACGTTTGACGCTCACTGCGGTTTTAAAACAAAGTTTACGTTCTCTACCCCTCAAACCCCAAGTGAACGCCGGCGTTCGCGCGTGATTTCGCGCCATTCGGTTGAACACTAATAGAAAAATCCGCGTAGATTATTAAAATTTTGAGCGTTTTATTTATTGGTTATGTATCTAAGAATGTAAATAAGAAATTCTTCATAAAGTAGTCTGTAAATTTCGAAAATAAGCAACCTTTCCATTTTTCCCGTATTTATACTTAATTAAATGCTTGGGGTCTCAGGGGAGGTAGCGTATTGTCTTGTCAAAAATCTTTTGAAAATGTTTGGGGTTTTGGATCTAGAACTAGTTAAGAATGAAAGATATTTTTTACACCACCTGCTCGATAATGTCGTTTTACACGTCATACAAACCTCACTTAAAGCAAGTCATTATATGCCTAGGGAGATAATGCAGTATGGCCGATCCCTAGGGAATAATGAGATTTGAATTTGGAGCATCAAGAATAAGTAGGTAGTCAACATTGTGAATTAAAATGAAGGCGCATCGAACAAGTTGACTCGAAATTCAAACCAAAGAGTATGTAATCACTATGATTCAAACTGGCCACTAACAAAAAAAAGAAAATATGTAGAATAAAACGTGCGTACTGACAACACGGGAGCATTATAGAAAATTGAAACTATAGAATCTTGGAGTAGTGAATTTTGTTTGTTTGATGAACTTGTAAATATAATACCTACTTATATTTCTCTAATATATGATTTGGTCGACCAAATTGTCTTTTAATTATCTCACAGATGGTGTAAAAAGTAGAGTATGCAACACGGGGATAAAGCTGTCTTTGTCTTGGGCGGCTTAAATTCCTCACTTCACTCAGGTTTCTTTATTAACTCCCTCGCAATGCTCGGGAGTTAATTTTATAAATCCCTCACTATCGTTCGGGATTAAAATCAGCAACCTTCGTTTCGTTCGGAATTCAACATGCCGCCCGCGACTTAAAGACACTGCTTTATCCCCTAGTCACATAAACTACTATTATTTGGCACATATGAATACACAATGCCGAAATAATATGTAGATACTTAAGATTAAAAAAGATAAAGCAAACTAACATTGTGTCTCGCGCCTGCGCCCAAAAGGTCCAGTTCAGTAAAAATGCCAGACGCTACAATGACAAGGTAGTTGCCTGACGCTGGTTTTAAACTGAACGTTATTGAGAGTTACGGTGGAAAATTAGTAGGTGTAAGGTAGTTTTCGCAGAGTAGTTATACCTCTTTTTAAAGCAATAAGAAAGACATGAAAAATTATGACAGTGGAACAAGTACTATTCAATTTCAAGCCGGCAATTCCTTGCCAACGTACAACAACATATTTCATACGAAGAATCGTCAAACTTAAGTGGCAGTGGGCAACATATTGCTTGCAGAATAGATGGTCGATGGGGCTGAAAGAAGAGCCAGCGTGCGAAAGCGTCCCACAAGGTGGACCGATGTCCTGCCCCCCTAGCCAAGTTACAACCGTTTCGATTACGCCGAACGCTTCGAATTGACCTTGCCGCCAATTCTTTTGTTCTGACCACGTGACTGAGCGATAAAACGACGTTATTCCCGTACATTTGAAGCTTTCTACAAGCGTTAACTTGGCTAGGGGTACTGGTGAGGGTCGCAGGAATCCGATGGATTCGAGATGCCCAGGACAGGGCGTTACGGCGACACTTGGGGGAGGGTTATGTCCAACGTCGTTCGTCGTCTTCCGGACGTCTTTCAGTATAAATTAGGATAACGTAATTGATAATCCATTAAGAATAGTATTTCGAATAACTTGTGGAAATAAATAATAAGATGGGTTTTAGTTAGCAGTCCGACACTAACCTTTCGCTTCATCCAAAGCAGGAGAAATTATTTCAGGATTTTCTACTTTTAAAAAAGTGTACCTACTTCGTGCACCTGCGCAATATAAAGGCGAACTTAATATTAACATGGTCAGCCAACCGTAGGGGCCCAGCAGTCTCGAAGCCTACTGAGAGTTGTCAGCAACAGCAGGGGCCCAGCCGGGTCGAAGCCTACTGGGGCCAGGGTTATCCGAAAGGGCGCTCGAGCCCCGGTATGAAGGCTTGAAGGAACGGGATGGGTTTTTTAGTCAGTAAGAGTCTGTCACTATCTCCCGTTCCACCCAAGAGCGGGGGTTGTCATTGAATGATTTTTCCCATCGAAAGAAAAAGCCTACTGGGACTAAGGGTCTGCTTCTGAAAGGAAGACTCGGCTCTGGTATGAAACGCAACGAAGGAACAGGAGTGTGTTTTAGTCAGTATTAAGTCTGACACAGTCTACCGCTCCGCCCAAGAGCGGGGGATGTCATTGGATGATTTTACCACAGAAAAAATATGTTAACACGGTAGAGTCTGTCTAAAAAGTTAAACGTCTTGGGTAATCTAATAAAATAATCAAATTCTTGAATCAGATGTAGTCAATATTGGTTAAACAATTAAGATTGCAAAGAGATGATCATTGTTTACTAATAAAATCTTATAAAAACTATTGTATTTAATATATGTAACAGATTTTTTAATTCGATTAAACATTTTCAAGTCTTTTGATTTTTTAGATAGACTATAAGTATATTGCTTTAAAGGTGGAAAGCAAAAAAGTATACCTATCATTTCACTACCATACTTCATTTTTATTACTATGATCATAGTGAGTATCAACAGCACTTGAATAGCTAGACAGCTGTGTATCTAATCAATGAATTATATCAAGTGCTGAGCCCCCGCGAAAGTAGTCGGTGACAGGCATGGAGGCAGGGGACAGGTCTCGGCCCCGGGCGTCGGGCGCCGCCGGGTAAACGACCCGACGCGACGCTAGGCCTGCGTCTACGCACCTATGATGGATGGACTTGTACTTGTAGTGTTTATTTACACTTGAACAATTTTTTTCTATAGCTAACGAGCCTATAACAGTGTCTATTTCGATGTAGCTTTATCAAGCTTGTTTTGGTGTGTGGGTTGGCTAGAATTATTAATATTATAATATTGTAAAATCTAAAAAAAAAGTAACCATAGTAGTTTCTTCATAGGAAACGACCAATTGGAACTATGCACAAACTTCTGATGTTTTATATGGGCCCATGTAGGCCTATGCGAGATATAAAGATTTGGATTTTTTAATGTAATAAGTATAACAAGTTTTTAATGAAAAATATTTTTTCATAGCAAGCTTTTATAGCTCGTTATACCTATATAATTAATACTCGTCAAGACGAATCATACGAGCCCAAACTCGATGGTGTTGTGTCGTTTAACTACCAATTTCCTATAGCCACCTTCCGGTTCCATCATCAGATCAGCTCCTTGTCACAATAATTTTGCATTGTCATCTGATTTACACAGACAGATTTACACATGCATGCAAAATTTCAGCTCAATCGGTAACCGCGAAGACAGACAAACATAGGGACAAGTGAAACTAAATAAAAGTTTGTAAAAATAAAGGTAAGTATCCTGGGATTTGCGAAAGTCAAAAATCAAAAGAGTTTCATAAAGAAAAGTTTGGAAGCAACGGTTTGTATTGCACGAAAGACTTTTTTTTTTCATTTTCGGAGTTGAGGTATCGTTTAGACGGAACTGTCAAATATTGCGATGATAAATCACTGAGTTTTACAATGTTCCTATTTTATCAGTGTCATATAATGACTTTGGTTTGTAATCAAAAGGAAGCGGTCTGCTGACAAATCAATGAAGTTTTTCAGTCAAACATCGTGTTTGGTAATCAAGGCCCCTTTTTCGACCATGTTGACCATTCCACTGTTAGACACAGACCTCTCCCAAGTGTCGCCACAACAAACGATCCTATGCGTCTCGCATTCATCGGATTCCAGCGAGATTCTCACCAGGTCTTCAGTCCACCTTGCGGGAGGCTTTCCAAGGCTGCGTTTTCCGGTGCGCGGTCGCCACTTCAGAACCTTCGGCCCCATCGACCATCTGTTCTGCGAGCAATGTGCCCTGACCAGAAAGTGTACCTAATCCGTATACAATGAAACCTGGTTAACTATGAGCTCAAGGAATCTAGAATGTTTTATTACTTACTAGCATTTGCCCCGCGGCTTCACCCGTCTACCTAAAATCCTAACTAATATTATAAATGTGAAAGTGTGGATTTTTGGATGTTTGTTACTTAATCACGCAAAAACGGCTGAACGAATTTGGATGAAATTTGGCATGCATATAACCTTTGACATGGAAAAGAACATAGGCTACCTTTTATCCCGATTCCTTAAGTACGTAATGCCACGCGGGCGAAGCCGCGGGCAAAAGCTAGTAACTATACCATATGGCACTCAAAAAACAGTTTTCTATCGGTGAAAAAATTGTAGCAATCGGACCAGTATTTTCAGAGATTACCTTCCAACAAACAAATAAACAAACCATCCGTTTGCACCTCTTTAGAGAGGTAGACAGAGGTATTTTATTAACACAGTTTTCTAAAAAGCAATGTTAATGTGATGTAATCCCAAACACGGAGGATCTGCGAAGAAATACGAATGTTTTTTTCCTCTGATTGTATATTCAATCAGCATTAGCTAGAAGCAGATGCGCTGTGTTATGGCAGTTCGAGTGTGTCTTCCAGTGAGGACATCTCCTTTTAATGGCTATATTTATTTATATTAGCTATCAAAAACGCCTCGCATATTAAACAGCCGGTGAGATAATGGTGAAGCGCAAACCTATCAATAAAAAAGTAGGATAAAAAGTAGCTAAAACAACATTTTTACACAAACTTATTTCTATGGTTACAATAGCGGTCTTATCGCTGGCTCCGATGGGCGATCTTTACCCCAAGCCAAGTTGATAATCTGCAATCGTTAACGCTAGTAAACTTCAAATGTACGGGAATGATGCCATCTGAACGCTCAATCATGTAGTCAGAACAAAAGAATTGGGGGCGTGGCCAACTCGAGGCGTTCGAGGCAAAAGAAACGGTTGTAACTTGACTGGTCTTCTTTATCCATACTTCTCTATTCATCAACATCATTTATTTTTAGGTACTTATGTTCCTTTTTTTTCAATCTATTTTTTTAGAACTGTAGCGGAGAGCCATACGAGTAGCTCTTCGATTGTAAAATTACTTGTGCAAAACGTAATTGGTAAAAAAAAAATATTATCTTAACTTAGTTAAGATAGTAATTTATTTGTTAAGTTTACTTGTACTTTATGGATCTTTTTGTATCGGATATAAATAAATTCTATTCTATTATAATCTATTAGCCTTTCATTAACTACCTTTTTAACTATACCAGCCGTTGTTTGAAGAATGAATGGTTCCCTTTCAATGGCATGGTCATCTTTGGGCCTCTCTGGCTTACCTACTACTAAATACTACGGGTTTTTATGGGTTTACATGGCCATTCAATGGGCACACGTAGCCATTCATCTGGCATCACGTGGCCACGTCGCTGGCACTGCTTGCAATTATATCGATCCGCGGTAAGCAGCATTTGCCGTTAAATGATGCTAATTTGGCCACAGATTATAAAGATGTTGTGCAGATGTGACAGGCGTTTTAGAGCTCATGTACTCAAAGCCGCCACCGCGCCTCTATGCTGTGTGTAGGACGTACTTTCGCCACCGCACCTCCACTGCGCCACTATTTACCAGCATTTGATTTTGCTAGGTATTCCATTATTGGCCGCCAACGTATGTGCACTTACTAACTTCTCATTAGTAATTATGGATAATTTTGATATTAAACGCTTAAAAACTGTTTCTTTCTGCTTGTACATTTTACCTACGAGTAATGAGTATAACTAATTAGTTTGGAAACCGTGGCTAAGTAATAACAATCATACGGATCGATCTTGACTCGGTGGAGCATACAGTGGAGGTGTATTGTGTGTTGCTTAGCCGGAGCACCGCCATGTTCTCGTGGAGGCTATCGGTGGCGGCGAACTCTCGCTTCTGCGCATTCGCTCTCGCTCCAGACCACGACCTGAAACAGGTCCGGCTCGAGAAGGAATAAGATACTATCGTCTCCAGCGAATAAATCGCCGCAATCGTGAGGGAAAAAACCTAGCCGCCACCATAAGTGACGCCCGGGTGTCGAGAGAGTCACAGCGAGTCTTTTTTAGAGAGATACCGTGGTTCTGGAAGGGAAAAGGCAGATTATTTCTGTTGGGACATAGATCAGTGGTCAGCCATCCACGGACCGACCAAGCAAGTGTTGCTTTACCTTGAAGAGTGAACCCTTTCTTTTTAGTTGGGAAATCTTTCACTTTTCCCGCTCTAAAATGAACTTTGTTGACTAATACCCACCTGTGTCTTTACAGTTGCCTTTTACGTCTCAAGGCCACAGTAACTCTTTCAAAACTTTTAGTAATAGTCATGTTCTTCTCTTCCGGTGAATTCTTAAAATAAAAGAATTAGGTACATAATGAATCGCAATATCAATGTTGGCCATTCAACACAAGCCTCGCAGAAATCATTGACTTTTTTGAAGGCAAACCTATCTAACTATTTTCAAGTACTGTAACTCCTGGGAACCAGAATCAACAGTGGTGATCACCAGATTAGAGCCGAAATGAAGCCTAATGAGTCCCAGAGAAAATTCTTACACTCATCATCTTCATCATCTTCTCGTCTTGGACTCAGTAATGAAACTAATCATAAAAGAACAGCGCACGAGAAAGAGTAATCCTCGACGAACTCCGGTCCTTAGAGACGCTTTCAAAACCACTGTCGCGTCTGCCCAACTTGGTCAGTGCGCTGCGCTTACGCACCCAAACACGTTGGTAGCGGTGGAAGGCAGTGCGCACGCGCGCGACACCCGCAGTGGACGCGCCATGCGAGACAGTGCTGTACGCCAGTGCTAGTGCAACCAGTGACCATGCCAGTGCCTCGCCTGTGTGTGGCCGTGCTGGCCATCGCCGCCGTACTGCCCCTCCACCACTGCCAGGAGTCCTTCGCGAGCTCCCTACTGTCCGGTGAGAACCCCCCCTAAATAGGTCACATTTTTGGGTCAGTGGAACTTTGTCTGATTTGTGTCCCATTTATGGCCTACAAGATTTTCTAATATCTGTTTTAGTAGTCCGTAATACATTCCTCGTTGAAATAGAGACATTATAAAAAGGTGTTACCAACAAAATAACGGTATTCGAAGAGTTCATACTTTCCAAAAATTATATGACGGACGCATGTTAATGAAAATATAAGGTAACTGGTTTTGATCTAACAATTATAACTAATACGTACGTCTTGATTGAGTTTAAGCATATAAATAAATCGGAGACGAAAAAGTCGTTTAGAAATGAATTTTTAAATGAACTATCAGTCTATACAAGCTTTTAAACTGTATAAAGTATCGCACGGCATCACGCTAGCTCTGTAACAGGGTAGACAGATTTACTACGTATTTACTCAAACAGTTACGGTCCATACATTGTTCTAAGTCTGATTGCTAACTTTCTTAGCCCACATGCGGGATGCAAGTCAAGCTATTAAACAAGGAAATGGAGCATTCAACTAAGAATTTAGGAAGTAGTTGGTAAAATTAACAGTCTGTTCTTACTGTAAAGTTTACCGGCTGAAATATTGTTTCTGCTGAATTATAGCAAGGGAAATCAGAATCGGTTTGAATTGTTTTACCTGACGCTTGTTTAGTGCCGTACTAAACAAGCAAATATGATTTAGAAGCCTTAAAAAAATTTAATAAGCCTTTATTTTTTCATCACAAAACGGTAGATAATTAATACAGCAATCTACATTAATATTATAAATAAGTTTTGCTTTTTGCTTCCAGGAGGTAATCTCTAAAAATACTGATCTGATTGCTAAAATTTTTTCACCAATAGAAATCTGCTTTATTCCTAGACTATACTATATGTACGCAGGCGAAGCTGCGGGTATAAGTTAGTAGTTACGTATCTAAATAGTATCCGTTAATTCGGAGTACCTTTGCGCAAAGACCTTTTCTAACTCTCTACAGAGATGCATACTCTCCTTCAGTAAAGACCCGTAGTTTGCCAAACGTCCTCCCATCTCCTGTTTTGCCTGCCTGGTTTCCTGTTTCCGTCTCTCGTTCACCAGATAATATACACGTAATTGACTTTTATATTTGTAATATCATTAGTCTGTTTCTACGTTTAGCTGAAGATCCTAAGTAAGAATAGAATAAACTTGATTGTACACCAAAATAGTAACAATTTCACAGAAATTTAAATCTATGGGTACAATGGCGGTCTTATCGCTGACAGCGATATCTACTAATGGGTAATGGCCCCGACTTACGAGTTGTAGGTCGTGGGTTCGAACCTAGCCAGGCGCATTACTTTGTGTAATTTATTTCATCACCACTGCTCTCAAAACGGTGAAGGAAAACATCGTGAAGAAATCGGTATATCCTAGAACCAAAAATTCGAGGATATGTGACATTGGCATTAGGCCCGGGTGGTGGATTACAGCCCATTCCCTCTCCTAGAGAGGAGGCCTGAGACCCAGCAGTGGGAACTGGAGGCTGAGAATGAGGATGATAAGAACTTAAACATAAGGTTTTATAGAGCCTGATAGTACAAACATTTCAATAGTATTACTCATAGGGTTTCTCGTGAGAGTTTGGGGAAGTAACACGCTCGTAAAAATCGAAAGCCAAACAGTTGTGAGTGCTGCGGTCCCGTTTTAGAACTACTTGTGAAATACTTTAGATATTTACATCATTATGCGCAGCTGTTGCTGCTAACTAACTCTATATTTTGATTTTGTACCAATCTTATTTATTTATTTATGTATGTACAGAGAAAGAGTTACTTTTGCCTTAATTTTGCTTAAATTTTTTTTTGACTGACCGACATTTTGACATTTCAAAAGCGTCAAAGTGTATGTGTGTGTTGAAATGAAGTTTTTGATTTCTTGAAAACGAAAATAACAAATTAATACACATTTAAGAGTATACAGGTGTTTGCTCCACCAATAGTTTTAATTTTTTAATGATAGGCTAACGATTGCATGGTAACCGACGATGTGGTCGACGATGGAGCACGTTTGTTTAGAAGTAACCTATTTACTCTTGCCTCAAAGACCCTCAGGTAGTAGCTGTCACCCACAGCTGCTCCTATATTTGATGATATTTTGTAAAATGCCATCTTATAGCGAAATAAAAATAAAAGGATTTCACCACTACACGTATAATTTTGAAATAATGGGTTTGAAACTACAAAGAAATTAAAAAGTTTTAAAATAGTCTGTGTATCAGCCAAATAAATAATGAATAAAAGCTGTGAAGAGGCAACAGACAGATAGAGTTATCTTTGCATTAACCCGTTGTGTGTCTAAACGTGGATCCACGCGAGACACAATGGCTTTTTAATTGTGTCTCTAATTACGGCACACGAGAGGTTAAACTATAAGTATGGATATTAGTTTTTACGACATCGATGCTGTCCGGCCGTCCGGTAACTGTCCGGACCAAGCCTAAGTCGTCGACGGCGCGCGCTGTTCCCGCGCGCCTCAAGGAGTTGTCAGCAACATCAGGGGCCCATCCGGGTCGAAGCCTACTGGGGCCAGGGTTATCCGAAAGGGCGCTCGAGCCCCGGTATGAAGGCTTGAAGGAACGGGATGGGTTTTTTAGTCAGTAAGTCTGACACTATCTCCCGCTCCGCCCAAGAGCGGGGGTTGTCATAAGATGATTTTTCCCATCGAAAAAAAAAAAAAAAATCAGTCAATATAAAAATACAATCAGCCGAACATAGAATCTCCTTTTTTTGATGTCAGTTAAAAATAGAATAGATATAATGTTAACAGGACACAAACAACATACTAATTGTTTTGATTGGTTAAACATATTTTCTCAGTGCCCATGCACATTACACAAATGAAGTAAGTAGGTAGTATTAAAGAACAGATCTGAGGAACTAAAAAGTCAACTGCACAATTTTTAATGCTCGTCAGAGAATCACGCTACTTACATTCCTATATTATATGGCTATTAAATATTTGACATTCTTCCACTGGATTAGCATTACGATCTGCCTGACCTACCACAATGTGTGCTAGCTCGTGCATATTGCCCTCGTTCTTGGTGCTGCTAAATAATAAGTGTCCCAGTTCACAAGATACGCCTCTGTACAATTAATTTGTATAGCATACTATGTCTAGCTATATGTTGTAAAGAATTCCTTTTGGTCCAGACTGTGGTGACAGCTTCTCGAGATTGTGATTTGAAAATCAGGTTTGATCAACTTTAAAGACAGATATTTTCTTGGTAAATAGTTATAACTACTACATAGGAAATAAAATTCAAAATATAGCATGATATTAGAGTTTTCCGAGCGATTGGAATATAATTATACAATATAACTATAAGACAGTTTCCTGGACCAGACGCAACATCCGTCTGGTCGGAGGATTCTCATTTTTCAACGAAGGTTTGGGGAACTTTACACTATTTGGCATACCTCTAAATACTGTAATAATGTTATGGGTTAGTAAGTCGTTACAAATGGAACATAGTGTTATTAATATTTTGTACTATTATCATTAATAGTTTAATAAAATGATGAGGCCTGCAGTGGGATCATTATTAGGCTGATCATAATTATGCTTATAACAATCAAAGACGCGAGTGAATCCGCGGGGGAGAGCTAGTGATAAGCTGCGTGTCCGTCCGACGCGCGACGTCGACGCGTTTAACGGCGCTCCGAGCCACCGTTACGCGCGCCCCATATACCACCGAGCCACACTATCGTAGTGTGTGATAGCTGATTGTATTCTTTGTATTATTATCAAGAAAAATAAATAATAATAATAGCGCGTACAGGGATAACCGTCAGTTTGTATCACGTTCCATGCAAATTGTCTAAAGGACCTCTGCGAGTTGGCTTTGGACCCTTGTACACCTTCCAAAGGTCCAGGACATCGACAAAACATAAAAAAATATAAAACAGTCAAATAATAATAACCTTAAACTATATACAACTAACTAAAAATCAACTAAAATATTGCGTCTCTTCCACATCGCTGTCGACTGGTAATATAACCAAAAATCTGGCAGTAAATATGTAGCCATCGGTACATGGTGGATATCCCACCCATTCGTACAAAGCGTTTTGGAAACACATTCATTATGCGTACAGCTAAAGAGTGGAATTCCCTGCCGGAGTCTGTGTTTCCTGATAGCTATAACCTAGGGGTCTTTAAGTAAAGTGTGAATAGGTTACTTCTAGGCAAGCGTGCTCCATCGTCGGCCACATCATCGCTTACCATCAGGTGAGATGGTGGTCAAACGCGAGCCTATCAATAATAAAAAAAAAGTATTGCCACGCAACACGCAGTATGGCAATGCTTATCCTCTGTTTGAGGTAAAAGCCAGCCCTTGGGTCACGCGAAGTATCAACTAGACTAGGCGAAGTATAACTACACTAGTGCCTTCCTCGAATATGATCTCTCTCTATTACTCAAAGAAAACTCAACGTTGTGGTAGAAAGGAAAAAAATCTATTTATGGGCCGTAAAAATCTTATGTAT